>OX375865.1:51338909-51840979 GCA_947359475.1 Heligmosomoides polygyrus bakeri
ATATGGGTTAAATTGCTGAATAAATTTAGTTTTGCTGTTTTTTGAGACTCCTCTTTCTGCGATAAAACATTTGATACCCAAATTGACTGCTTGGTATTCACACTGAACCTGCAATCGTCATTTTCTTTCATTTCAGCGAAGAAGTTGTCAGTGTTGCAGGTGTTATTGAAGATCCTCATTTTCAGTTCATTTTATCAATTTTCTGGCTGGTTGCCAAATTTGCAAGCGGACAGATTTTCATGAGCTTTCATGGGCAGTAAGCCACTGTAAGCCAATTCAGACATGGAGATCCATGCTTCAACCTAGTGGTATCGTACAAGAATGCGTCAGCAAGTTGGACACGAAACAGAAGCTGTGCGCAAGAAGGATCAAGAGGCCAAGTGATCAGGTGGTTCTGCCTTTAAGGCTTCTACCCCCTTCTACCCCTGCGACGCAAAAACGTTTCTGCCTCGCAAACACCATACCATACCGGCCTTAACTTTTGGTCTTTGTTCGGAAAAGCGAAAAAACCGCTTTTACGCCGCTTCTCTGTAGTGCTCTTCAAATTGAGCGGATTGTAAATTGAAGCACATATTCGTATATTCGTATCCAAGCTCTCTTCCCGATGAGCTGCAAATCGCCTAGCGAGCGCCTGAAAAATAGTTCAGTGACCTAATTTCTGCTGGCGCGGCTGAGCCCTTCCCTCGCGGGAGATAATTACACCCACAGCTCCTAAGTAGCTAATGAAGCAAGAGATTCGGCCTATTATAGCCTACTTTCTACCTTATATATAGTAATACTTAGTTCTTTGGGTTCCCTCGTTCACCGAGATCACAACGATATAATTTTTCAAAGGATCTGATTGTTTAAGTGCCATTAATTTTAAAATGTCTCCACTTTGGAGGACTCTAACTCTGGAATATCAAGTTTGTGTGCTCTTATATTTCTTTGTCTCGTTAAACGTAATGGTTGAAATCAAGCCGCGAAGTTGGCACCTTTAGGGGTGAAATCTGTAGAATTTATGCGCTGGCAAAGTGGCCAACATGGCACTTCTTTGTGTTTATCCGCGCACTTTTTCCCATGGTAAAAGCGACTACAGAAGCGTCCAGAAATCCACAGGTCAATCGCAAAGACGAGTGCATAGCGATAACCCAGGAACTGGCACCCTTTGTCGAGCTCTGTGGGTTTTGATCAATCTGACCTGACCGGCAGGGTATTTAAGTCGGGCGGTATCCGAGGCTAAACTCACTCACCCACGTCTATCTCCATCCACATGTGACTGGTGGTGCTCATCGGCACTCACCTGGAAGGTTACTTAATACGCTGTACCTGGTACATCGGTCCTTTACTCTAGCTGTCTTGAGAACACTTTTCTGTAGGATGAAATGGCGTTTGGGGGAATAGTTTCACTATTATTCTCGACTTTTCCAGGCTCCGAAGAAGGCGAAGACGCCGAAACGTCAGCCGAAATAAAGCCTGTTTAACAATCTTGGTGAACAACAGTTCAGAGAAGCACGCTGGAATAGTATACTCGATATGCCAAGATTTATCGAAAGTCTACAGAAGCATTTCCTTGAAGAAAGAAGCATAACGATTTGCAGGCCTATGAAAACTCCTTATAGACTTCCACAGGTGGATTCCGACCAAGCTAGAAGACATTTCAGTCGCTCAGTTACAAAGCAAACTCACTCCAAATGTGAATTGCAGTGAAATTGAAAAACTTTCCAAAATGGGAAAATTACTCACGAGTGCATTCACCACTAAATCTGACTCGAACGGTGGTTCAGTTTCCATTTTGCGTTCATTTGTACAAGGATTATCACGAGTCAAATGCCCAGTAGCCGTAATCGGGACCCAGATGTGTTCCGGAGTCATTCCTCTCGCCTGCTCTCGTGACCCCTCGCGCCATCTGAGGACGCCGTAAACCGCCTAACCAGAGTCTTCACACTTCCGCTGTCGCGGAGTATTATTGATCCTACCAAACACCGTAGAGGTGGCGTGCTCCAGGATCGAGTTTTAACCAAATCTTAACGGTCCTTTCTGTCTTATTCATTTTAGTGCACATTTTTACCAATGCTTTGTGCAGTCTCATTCGTTTTATTCCCATTTCAATTCAATTTTTTTACATAGGCTTAAATTTCTATTAATATTTTTTAGTTTGAGTTTTTGGGCGCATGGGAGTTGGGGACCTAAATAAAGCGGAGGTAGAGTGCTGGGGCATCCCAGAAGGCTTTAAGTTCTAGTGCTGATCGTCGACCTTCTCGTAAGCACCGACTAGAACTTTATCCCCATTCTTTTTATTTTTCTGTAGTACCTGTTCACAATAGAATGCGTGGCGCAACCTTCAAAGGCACTTAGTAACGGTGACTTTTATTCTTTATTTCTTCCACGGGATGTCGTGGAGCCAATTTGACTTTGACTTGCGGTTTCCAACCGACGGACAAGTCCGAAAGGGCCAAAAATTGTATAATACAACGGAAAGGACCACGTCTCCTCACCAGCCCTTGAAGATAGTGATCAGCATAAAAAACGTAAAGCTTGGCAACACTAAACCTTTTGGGATGCGCCACGCATTCTACTTGTACACGCGCCCATTTTCTAAAATTTATTAGACGAACACCTAGTAAATATTCTTTAGCCATCAATCAATGGAACGCCGCGCGATGCTGGACCAGTGTACGGCGTAACCTACAACGCTTAAGAAACATTTTCGCGTTCAAACTATTTAGTATAAGATATAACACATATGGATTAAGGATAAAGGACGGTGTAAATCAATCTCTTTTAGGATGCGCCGCGCGTTCCAATTGTACGCGATATCGTGGAGGTAATTTGATAGCGTATTTGGCATATACAATGACTTGGCTAACTGATATTCAAGTCAGTGTTTCATCCTTCTCAGACAAGGCTGGTAACAATTTTCCAACAGCAGAAAGAGGATTTTTACCTTACCTTCGGGAGACTCATTCCTCTCAGTGAAGGCAGACCTCAACGAATCCGTTTATAGGATGCGCCACGTATTCTACTTCTACAGGATTTCGTGGAGGCAATTTGAATACGTTTCGCCATACAACGACTTGCTCTGTCCAGCCGATGAAGAAGTCAGCGCCTTATCCTTCCCATACAGGTTGACCGACCAGTTCCGGAAGGAAGGCTTGGTTGGAGCGGGTCAGAGGAGGAAATCCGAGCCAGGAACCTGGTATCGGGTGCACGCGGCAGCCGCCAGCAGCTCCTCCGACTCCGCTATACGCGCCCATTTTCTAAAATTTATTAGATGAACACCTAGTAAATATTCTTTAGCCATCAATCAAGGGAATACCGCGCAATGCTGGACCGGCGTAACCTACAACGCTTACGAAACATCTCATAGCCAAAGGCTTTCCCCATTGTGTCGTAGGGGAACACTGGAAAGGTCACTCTCAAGTGTCGATAGCTAGAAATCAGCTAGACTCATTGAAAATCTTTGAAGTAAGATGCTCATGAAAAACGAGAGGACGCTGAACATCTGCACAGCCACGATAACGGCTTGATAAAGAATAAAGAATAAAAGTCGGCGTTACTAAATAACTTTGCGGGACGCGCCACGCATTCCATTATACTTCAACGGGCATTCCAGAAAAAAATAAAAACAAGACTGATAAAATTTTAGTTGGTACTTACGAGAAGGTCGACGATCGGTATTCGAACTTAAAGTTTTCTGGGATGCGCCATGCACTCTATTTCCGCATTGTTCAGCTCTTTACCCCATGCGCCCAAAAATAGAAATAAAAATAATTTAAAATAGAAAGCCTATGTAAAATTGAATTGAAATGGAAATAAAAGGAATGAGATTGCACAAAGCATTGGTAAAAATGAGCAATAAAATAAATAAGATAGAAAGGACCGTTAAGACTTGGTTAAAACTCGATCCTGGAGTACGGAGCGCTTTTACCATGGGAAAAGTGCGCGGATAAACACAAAGAAGTGCCATGTTGGCCACTTTGCCAGCGCATAAATTCTACAGATTTCACCCCTAAAGGTGCCAACTCCGCGGCTTGATTTCAACCATTACGTTTAACGAGACAAAGAAATATAAGAGCACACAAACTTGATATTCCAGAGTTAGAGTCCTCCAAAGTGGAGACATTTTTAAAATTAATGGCACTTAAGCAATCAGATCCTTTGAAAAATTATATCGTTGTGATCTCGGTGAACGAGGGAACCCAATGAACTAAGTATTACTATATATAAGGTAGAAAGTAGGCTATAATAGGCCGAATCTTTTGCTTCATTAGCTACTTAGGAGCTGTGGGTGTAATTATCTCCCGCGAGGTAAGGGGTCAGCCGCGCCATGCAGAAATTAGGTCACTGAACTATTTTTTAGGCGCTCGCTAGGCGATTTGCAGCTCATCGGGAAGAGAGCTCGGTGCTGATCACGAATATGTGCTTCGATTTACAATGCGATCAATTTGAAGAGCACTACAGAAAAGCGGCGGAAAAAGCGGTTTTTTCGCTTTTTCCGCCAAAGACCAAAAGTTAAGTCCGGTATTGTATGGTTGAGTGTTTAGCGGCGGTGCTGTATGCAAGTGGCACGAACTGATATTAGAAGAGGAGGGCAGAGCTGGAAAGTTTTAGTGTTTCGGTAGTGAAAATAGTAGACGAGCCACACTTTATCCGGCTTTAAAACCGCGTTCTATTATACGATAATATGGTAATGATTAGTATGGATATGTAATAGGTTGTCCTATAAGTCCGGTTTTTTTCAACGATTCATTGTGGATTTAGCTGGAGGTCTCTTGCATAGTGCTATGAAGCTTTCGAAAGGGAATGATTTGCTCTATCAGAAAATGTTTATCGATCTGAATTTTGTCAATTTTTAGGCAGTTAAATTGAAAAGTGAGAAGTGAAAAATTGGCCATCTGCGCATTTGTTTTCTCTGCTTAGGTTTGGAATTTTTGCGCAGCTTTTTACAGCGTTTGAAAGAGAATGTTCTGTACTACAAGAATGCATGTTGGTCCTATTTGCCCATCTGTCGAATATCAACAAAATTCCAAAAGGAGAAAAATCATCTCCACCAACAATTCTTTCTTCTTGTTCAGTTGTTGATATTCGACAGCATGAGCCAATAAACGTGACACAAATTCATATTGAGCAAAACATCAAATTCTTGTTGAGCAAGACGACATATAACACCAAACAAATAAGTAACCACAGAACCGAGCTGTCAGTAAAAATTCGGGCGGAAAAGTTAGACGTCCCAATTTGATGACCTAAAAATCAATAAAGAACGAATGAGAAAATAGGAGCAACGTGCATTCTTGTAGTACAGAACATTCTCTTTTAAATGCTATAAAAACCGTTTAAAAATTCCAAACCTAAGCGGAGAGAACAACTGCGCTGATGGCCACTTTTTCACTTTTCACTTTAACGACCAAAAAAAATTACAAAATTTAGAATGAAAAAATGCAATTCATGCTTTGCTAGAGCAAAATCATTCTCTTTCAAAAGCTGTACAGCACTGTGCAGGAGACCGTCGGCGAAATCCGCAATGAATCGTTGAAAAAACGGCAGGGACTGATGGGACAACCTAATATTATGATAGATGTTATCATTATGGTATTCCTTTCACTCTTCGAATACTTAGTATGGTACCTTGACACACCTTGGAGTATTTCCCTAGGACCGTATCTTACACCACAATTACATCAACCTTTATCAAATTATGAAACTGTTTCTATATTTCTGTACCTGTTCCAAATTCCACAAAATCTATGCTTTATGTAAATAAAAACTCGCAACTATTTGAGTGCTCATGCAAAGCTTATAGCTTTATTAGAGTTGACTAGCATACCATATTCACATTTGTCTGTTTTTGTTCAGACATTCTCCAACGTTTTCGGCAACGAATTCTTTATTAAATCCACTACGAGTAAGTACTCTGTGAATTTTCGTCTCTTGCTACAAAAACGTTGAAATGTTGAGCAGAGAGTAGCTATTTTAATGCTTTGTTTCTGTGTAGATGACATAACTTTTAATTCTGACTGAAACCTGTGAGTCCACAGGTGGAACCTTATTTAAATGCTGAAGGAATCTGTTTTGTTGTATAAGTTGCTTTTAATTTTATTATTTACAACTTCAAGACTTATGTCTAAATAGTTAGATTTCTTTTCATTGCCGTGTCCTTTCTACTTCCAGTGTACTCTTGTGAATTAAAGTAGGTATGTAATCAGTGTAAGTTTCTACGTAGTTATGAACAATAAGTTAACAATAAGTCTCGTTCATATACCTGAATGTTTTAAAGAACTGGCCTCTACTTAGAATTGTACTTTTCAAAAGTAAAGTTCCCGCCTTAAAAGTCCCTTATTTTGCTCAAAAATGGTACTGTCGAAAACACAATAACTAGTTCTCAGTAAATAGTGTAAAATATAATAGATCTGTTACGCTGTAATATCTGGGCTTGTTATTTTAAGTTAAAAATTCTTCTTCTTTTACGTTTATCTCGCTTATCGGCGGGGTCTGCTCATCTGGCGTGGTGGTGCCACTTCGCACGATCAAATGCTTGATCAGTGGGGATACCAGCTTCCTTTAAGTCGCACGATCAAATGCTTGATCAGTGGGGATACCAGCTTCCTTTAAGTCCGTGTGCAACGTATCAAGCCAGCGTTCCTTAGGCCGTCTTTCAAGTCGTTTTCCGGGCACATCTATGTTGAGGCCAATCTCCCGAACGGTGTCGTCATTCGCACGAAGAATATGGCCGTACCACCGTAGGCGAGCTTCACATAGCTTATCAGCAATTGGAACGACGCCAAACCTTTGACGTATGGAGGCATTGCGAACATGACCCAATCGCGTGTCATCAGCCGTCTAGCGCAGCCTTCTCGTCTCCATTACGCTGAGGCGGCTCTCAACCTCCTTCGATGCAAGCCAGCACTCAGCACCGTACATCGCGACGGTTCTGTAGCACTTTGATTTATGGCGCTCTGGTATCTTTTGTCGCATATTTAAAAAGCCTGTCATTGAGCGCAATTTGGACCAAACTGCTTGGGACAAGAGTAAAGAATGTGCACCCACTCATTGAGTTCTTCGGGAACACGGTGCTCCCGAAAGGCGTTCCTATGGCCTCACCAGATACACGATCGAATGCTTTCTCCAATTCGAGAAAAACAAAATGCAGCGGTTTTTGTTTCTCGCTATGTCTTTCTACAAGAAGACGAACAGCATGAATGGCATCGATGGTGCACAGCCGGCTACGAAGCCACACTGGTTGGTGGAAAGCCGGACGATCTCGCGGATACGTCCATCCACAACTCGCTCAAAAGATTTTCATACTGTGCGAGAGTAACCGGATTGGACGGTAACTTTTGCAGCACGCGGGACTGCCGTTCTTCTTCCAGATCGAGAACGTCGTGCTTTGCTGCCAACTACCAGGTACCTTCTTCTTCGCAACAACCTTATTCTAAATTAAAATATCTGCGCAGAAAGTTTGGAAACCGTTGCATTCTATGAAATTTTTACAAGAATTTTTGAAGCGAAGTATAACAAGATTTTTCATTTTCTCCATTACAACATTGTGAGGTATGCTGGTGAGCACATCTATAAAATCAGCTGAAAACAGTTGACCACTATAGGCAGCAATTCTTCTGAGTTGTTATGTAATGTTAGCATTTTCGATAGCCCATTTTGTTTTAGTCGACCTTGTATTACAATACCGGCCGCGTCGCGCGGTCAAAAAGACGGTTTGCGACGGAAAACTCCGTCGCAAACCGTCGCATGCTCATAACTACTTTAATTTTGAGTTGTTTCAGAAACTATTGGCACCATTCGATTCGTCTCTTCGAGATCTACAAAAACATGTATGAAACTTTACCAGTCCACCGCGTGTTCGCCGTGGGTTGCCTAAAAAACAGGCTTTTGCGATTGGAGCACCTTATTTTCCAGGACGTACATGTGACGTGCAGTGTTTTCGGAGTATCTCAAGCATGGCGTGCGTTGTCAGTGCTCTCTCATGCCTGGAATGCTCCGAGAGTGCGCCGTGCACAATGCATATAAGATCGAACCTATCAATCGAATGGGCGGAAGCATGTCCACTGGGTTTCTATTTTCGCTTGATGGAAAATGTAAAGCCTTCAAGACTATCTTGCATTGTTTGGAGAATTTTATCAGAAATTTCCAGCCGCCCTACTTTGGAATTGCTCCAATCTTTCCCGGAGAGACGTTAAGTGTGCGCCGCGTGCACTGCGTGTAGACATGAACCTATCAATCGAATAATCGAATGGGTTCGACAACTGGTAGAGTGAGCGTTTGGGGAGTTCTATCATAAATTTCCAGCCGCCCTACTAAGGAATTGTTCTAAGGCTGTCCAGCTAGCCTTAAGAGTGCGCCATGAACAATTTCAAATCGTTTCGGCTGCAACTCGTGAGTCTTGTAGGTAGTAAAACGGTCTAGTAGTACGTCAAAGTAGAACGGTGTAGCTTAGGAAGAGGCAATGTTACAGGGGTGCGAAAATGCAGGTGAGGCTTGTGTGACACATTTTTTTCCGATTTCGGTGGACCACTGCGGGAAGACCCTGAGAGCAAACGGTCTTGAAATGTGTGTACAAACGGAGCGGTTAAGGTACTCCACGATAGCGTTCTCAGAACTCCTCAGCTTTCTAAACTGCCTTAGCCTCAGCTGCCAGTTTATACCGGCAGAAGATAGCGGTTAGAGTTTCTTGCACTCTTACTTGCCCAGGTTTGATTGTTCGACACTCTCAGTGGTACCGTTCTGTTCACCATAAAAAGCGCTATCGAATGGTACCACTCTCTGGGAATATCGGTTTTTTGACAATTTCGTATCAAAGGCGCTCAACAGAGCGGCAGAAGGTCGATGACGTCATCGAAAATCGATGTCTTCGAACTGGTCCATGCTTGATACCGTTCGATAGAGCTTTTCATGGTGAATTGAACGGTGTTATTGTATGTAGGGGAAACTGTAACATGGGCGAGTAAGAGCGAGGAGAACATCGACCGTTGTTGTGCTAAATTGCACACGCGGGCGTGTTCTGAGCACGAAAACTCTGTAATTTATTAACCTTTCCGGCTGCAGCTCGTCGGCGGTTTTGTAGACAATAAAGTGGACTAGTAGTGAGCTGAAACACAACAATGTAGCTTATGATTGGACAAAGTTACAGCGGTGCGAAAATGCAGGTTAGCCTTGCCTGGCACGATTTTTTCCAAATTCAGTCGACACCTGCAAGAAGACGCGGTGAGCTAACGGCCTACAAATACGCCAGCGAACAGAACTCTCAAGGTTCTTTAAGAGAATGTTTTAACAATTCCTTAGCTGATTAAACTGCCTTAGCACCAGCTGCCATTTTCGGGCTGCGGAGTTTTAGCGTTGAAGTTTCCTGCGCCATTATTCGCCCAGGTTTTGAGTGTTCGACATTCGCCGTGGTACCGTTCTGTTTAGCATGGAAAGCGCTTTCGAATGATATCAATCTAGACCAATTTCAGAAAGATCGATTTTTTGACAATTTTCCATCGAGGACGGGGCGCTCCAGGCCGAGCCTGCGCGAACGATGACGTCATCGAAAATCGATGTTTTCGAAATTGGCCGAATTTTCTCGTCCAAAATCATCTAGGGGTTATTTGGGGCGCTGATTACGAACCCGACGTCCGTCTTTGAAAATTCCGCCGATTTCGGCAGGTTTTGGATATTCTTCTGGTTAATTGGAGGAGGTCGGGTCAGGATCACCGATTTTGCTCAAACTTCGTATAGGGGCGGAGACTTATTCGGAGTGCCGAACAGGATGCCGAAGTTCATTCGGCGATCCTGACCCGACCACCCTCAAACGGGTAGTAACCTACTGAAATCGGCGGAATTTTCAAAAACGGACGTCAGTTTCGTAATCAGCGCCCCAAATAACCGCCTGGATGATTTTGGACTGAGTTTGCACGAGGAAATTTGGCCAATTTCGAAAGCATCGGTTTTCGATGACGTCATCATCCGCGCCGGCCCGGCCAATGGCGCCCACGTCCTCGATGGGAAACTGTCAAAAAATTGATTTTTTTGAAATTGGTGGAGAGTGACACTCTTCGATAGAGCTTTTTGTGGTGAACAAGACGGTTTTATTGGGAGTGTCCAAAACCCAAATTTGGGTGAGTAAGAGGGCAGGAAACTTCAATCGCAAAGTCCGCCGCCCTAAAACGGCAGATGGGGCTAAGGCTGTTTAGGCAGCTGGGGAGTTGCGAGCATATCGTCTTAAAGCACCTTAGGTGTTCTGCTCGCCTACGCAGTTGCATGCCGTTGGCTCGCCGTGTCTTCCCGCAGTGATCGACCGAAATCGGAAAAAATTGGGTCGCACAAGCCTCACCTGCAGATTCGCAGCGCTGCAATTTAGTCCATTCATGAGCTACACCGTTGTATTTTAGAGCACGCCAAGAACCTTGTACTGCCTTCAAAGTCCTCGAGTTGCAGCCCAAACGATTTGAACTTGATAGAGTTATTGCGCTACGAACTGTCCCGCACGTGCATTTGCGAGCGGTCGCCCCACTCCATTGATAGGCTCTATTCTATATGCATTGTTCACAGCGTACTCTAAGGTCTCCCCGGAACAGAGTACAGCAATTCCTGAGTAGGGCGGGCGGAAAATTCTAATCTAATCTAATTTCAAATACGGTTCTATCGTATATGCATTTTGTACGGCGCACTCTCTCTTCTCGCTTCTTAAAACCTCTTAATTTGTATAAGCTGCTGCCAGTGTGTGCACTAAAGCACCTAATGAGGGTGAGCTTTGCTGTTTAGCATGACATTTGAACCGCTTCCGCTCGCTCGATTGATAGGTTCGATCCCATATGCATTGTGTACGGCGCACTCTAAAAGCTCATCGGAGTGACTGGAGCAACTCCTAATTAGGACGGCTGGAAATTTCTTATAAAGTTCTCCAAACGGTGCAAGATAGTCTTGAAAGCTTTACATTTTCCATCAAGCGAAGAAAGAAACCCAGTGGGCATGCTTCCGCCCATTCGATTGATAGGTTCGATCTCATATGCATTGTGCACGGCGCACTCTCGGAACATTCCAGGCATGACAGAGCACTGACAACGCACGCCATGCTTGAGATACTCCGAAAACACTGCATGTCACATGCACGTCCTGGAAAATAAGGTGCTCCAATCGCAAAAGCCTGCTGCAGTTATTTTTTAGGCCACCCACGGCGAAAACGCGGTGGTCTGGTAAAGTTTCATACACAGTTTTGTAGACCTCGAGGAGACGAATCGAATGGTGCCAATAGTTTCTGAAACAACTCAAAATTAAAGGAGTTATGAGCATGCGACGGTTTGCGACGGATTTTTCCGTCGCAAGCCGTCTTTTTGACCGCGCGACGCGGGCGGTATTGTAGAGAGGAGAAGAAACTCCGGGTGTAATCAATTCCAACTACTCTTGCCAAAACTGCTCACATCGCTCGACGTGGAATGTAGAGTTGGGTTCTGCAGGATTAGGCAAAGAAAGGAGCTTCGGGTATGTGATCCTCATGAGCAGCCTCTGTTCCCAGTAACGCGCTCCACATACAATCTGTCGTGATGATGACGTCAATTTGCCGTGCCTTTACGACGTGCCCTCAGTGTGCGGCGATGGCAGGCCGAGGTGATACATGTACAAAAGAACCTCGCGTCTCGAGAAATACAGAAATGCAAGCGTCTCGAGACGGGCCATGACCAGAGTAGAGCTATGGCTGTCTGAAAGTGGAACAGAGCGAGCTTTCGCGCTTAAGGATTACTTCGCCAGAGTTGATTTGAAATGGTGTGACAACGATAGCATATTTTCAAATACTAAAGGGTTACTACACCCTTTTCAGATGCATAGGATCAGCAGCAGATACACGCTTGATGCGATTGCATGAAGAGGTTTAGACTTTAAAGCTCAAGCTTTTCGTCTAAGGCGCCTTTTATACTCCCGCCGCGGCGCGGTGCGTCAATTTGGGGAGCGGCGCGGCCAGTCGCGCCGCGCCCCGAATTTGACGCGCCGCTGCGCGATTGCAGTTGGAAAGGGGAGCGTCAGCGACGCGCGGCCACGAGCTTCTGTGCACTACGACCCGTGCTCCGAAAACGGTCCATGAGTCATTGAGGGAGCAAAACAGGAAGGATTCGTCTGGCTGATCAGCAATGCATCTTGCCAATGTTTGTCGTGGGATTCCTATGGAAAGGGACGAATCCTCTCTTAAACCTGGAGTTGAAGTCGTCCGCTCAACCTACGGTTGAAACTGGTGAGTGTGGTATTGAGTCGAATCCCCTGCAATGCAAACGACACTAAATCACTCCTTATTTTGCGATATGTGCGAGTCCAAAAGTAAAACTGCTGGAGGATACTCATCGCCGATAACCACTCAAAATTCTTTCTCATATTGCCATTCTGGGGCTACTGTGCACTAAGCATATCTTTAGCGTGGTATATGAAGCTTCGTGAATGTCTAAAGATCTCCATTCTCTTCCTAGGTTACAGAAGGTACGGGCTAAGGTCATGGTCGCCGATTTCGCCCAAACTCATACATCATACAAACCTAGTAATCGCCTGTAACTTCAAAAAACGATGTCAGACTCGTGATCAGCACCCTAAATACCCCTTCCTCCTTCCCAATAGGAGAAGTTTGGTCGAAAAGGTGAAATCTCCCACCCTACACCGAGCCTGCCGCGGCTGATCGCGCCGCGCCGCGCCCTTCCCCTCAGCGTCGCGATTCGCCGAATACCGTAACCCAAAATTCCGTCAAGTGTGGTGTTTTGCGGCGGCGGAGTATAGAAGCGATGCGGCGCCGCCTCGCGGCGCGAAAAATCGATAGCCATGCCGACCACCACGTCGCGCCGCGGGGCGGCGCAAGTATAAAAGGCGCCTAAAGGGCTGCTGCCTCTAAAGTGTAACAGATGTGTGCGGAATAACGAGTACCAGAGGTAAGTTAGATGTGGTCAGTAACAAAAATGTGCAACTTGATGTTACAAGATCTTTTGTTGCCATTAAAGGCGGGACTTGGACCCGCACTCTCTTCCTTTCGAACAGGATGTTAACCCATTACGCTATCATCGCTGTTAAATCCGCTACATCCTTGTTGCAGTGGACTCCAAACACCCTCCCACGTATCAGAATGTTGCTTGTGATCAAGCAGCAATGCTGCCGTTTGATCCCGTACGGAGAGCAGAGGGTGCAGGTACGAGTCCTGCATGGTGCGGGAGTTCTTATCGCAATAAAACATCGTATGACAGCATATAGCCTCTACAACAGCTGCTCAAAGCTTAAAAAGCATGTGTAGGATATTGTTTTGAATAATAAGGATAAAGAATAAAGGACGGCGTTACTCAATCCCTTCTTCCCCTGCGCCGTTTTGAATAATATGAGTTTTAATCCACTTTTTTCTTGTTTCTCATAGAGCAAACCCTCCACTTTACGGCAGCTCCTAACGACTACTGGAAGTCTTCTTCTATGCTCGACATATTGCTGACTACTTTTTTTCGACTTCTGTTGGCGGTGCACGCGTGAAAAACTGTATGTATCTAATACATTGTCACACGGTTCCAGTATTGGCTGTGGACGAGGCAACGGAAGGGTAGGCTCTATCACAAATGCTGTCGCCATCTTTCTCGTATCCATCTTCTTGTGAGTCCAGAACCGAGCCCTGGTTGCATTATAGCGGCAGTCGTTTTGAACGCAACGTTCCTCTCAAAATGAGCTATAGTGGGAGTAGCGTTATATTGACGCGTCTTAAGCGGAGTTATTTTAGTGGGGCAAAGATAAGTAGTGGTTATATAGGTGAGTAATAAAACATATTACGTCATATACCTATAACCTCGCAGAGAATAGATTCACAAATAAACCAC
This sequence comes from Heligmosomoides polygyrus bakeri, assembly GCA_947359475.1. NCBI lineage: Eukaryota > Metazoa > Nematoda > Chromadorea > Rhabditida > Heligmosomidae > Heligmosomoides > Heligmosomoides polygyrus. The sequence continues at coordinate 51,352,712 of OX375865.1, forward strand.
CGTTTAGAAACAAACAAGTTTCTATAGATGAGATTGTTCAGCTGTTGACCAAGATTGTCATCAACTTTATTACGGCTGACATTGACGTGACGTTGACGTTTCGGCGTGTCGGCGTCGTCGCCTTCCTCAGAGCCTGGAGAAGTCGGGGACACTTGTGGAACTGTTCCCCCAAACACCATTTCTTACTACCGAGTACTCTTCCTAAGGAAAATAGATGCAGTATCCGATATCCGAGATACAACTAACCTTAGAGGTGGATGACGTTGGACCACCAGACACCCGTAGCTCGATTGATAGGTTCGATCCTATATGCATTGTGTACGGCGCACTCTCATCGGACTGACTGGAGCAACTCCTAAGTAGGACGGCTGGAAATTTCTTATAAAGTTCTTCAAACGGTGCCAGATAGTCTTGAATGCTTTACATTTTCCATCAAGCGAAAATAGAAACCCAGTGGACATGCTTCCGCCCATTCGATTGATAGGTTCGATCTTATATGCATTGTGCACGGCGCACTCTCGGAGCATTCCAGGCATGAGAGAGCACTGACAACGCACGCCATGCTTGAGATACTCCGAAAACACTGCACGTCACATGCACGTCCTGGAAAATAAGGTGCTCCAATCGCAAAAATCTGCTGGGCCACCATTTTTTAGTCCACCCATGGCGAAAACGGTAAAGTTTTATACATGGTTTTGTAGATCTCGATGAGACGAATCGAATGGTGTCAAAAATTTCTGAAACAACCCAAGATTAAAGCAGTTATAAGCATGCGACGCTTTGCGACGGATTTTTCCGTCGCAAACCGTCTTTTTGACCGCGCGACGCGGGCGGTATTGTACTAGCTACAGTATGGGCCTAATTAATTAAATGTGTCTTTAGAAAACTAAGTACGCAACAGAGTCCTAAAACAGTGGAATTCACACTACTATTGTACGCTCCGGTATTAATTCTAAACTTCAAATAGCCTTCATGGAGTTTAGGTAGCGAATAAAGGAGTGGTAAATCATTATTTGCATCTAGTTTTTGTTTATTTTCTAATTGATAGTATGAGAATGTTTTTCTGTTATGGGTTACTTACTAGAAACGTTCAAATTTACATAGCATTATTCGTGCTACTGTTTACAGATCTCGTTATCTTTACCATACGTATTTCCCATTTCTTTCATTGGATTCAGCAGGTGAAACTTTTTGAAAATAATGCTGTAATTGTGACTTGGTTTATCTAATGGCCAAAATATTAAATCATTTTGTAGTTTTGGAATTGCATGGTAGGTATATGAAGTTTATTACGAACGTATCGGGGCCAAGCAATAGTTTTATTTTGTTTCTGTATTCCTTAGTAAAAACTCGTTAATCGCGCTTACCTTGTAAAATTCTGTGGCACCTACTTATGTGATTAGCAAGTTTTTCGACCGTTTTTCGACGATGGTTTAAGTAGATTTTTGGTGGTTTTCTTTAAAATGCTCACGTTTTCAAACAACGCGTATATTTGGAATTTCCGCGAAATCAGCTTTACACTGATCTAAAAATTACTTCGCAGTTTCTCAAACAAGTTGTTCGGTGACCTATGTACCGACCGCGGCGGCCGTCTTACTTGATGAAGATAATTACGCCCACAGGATACAGCTCCATAATTCAGTGAAAACCCACATTCCGGATGAATTTTCCTTCCAAACATATATTATCCATTTCCGGTTTCAAATCTGAATTCCTACCGCAATATCCATTATTGCAATAGGGCGTCATATTCTAGCTTACAGCACTCTCCAAAGAGAGCCTAACTTATGGGGTGCACAGAGCGTGTAAGGTATTCATGATATTGCAATTCCCTCATGAACATTGGATGTTAGACACAGCCATTAGATGTTTCCGATTTAAGTCCACTGCTCGCCAATATTTTGACTGCAACATTTCATTTTTTACATAATTAACGGACGACAACAATGGTGGCAGCTAAGAAAATAAGCTTTCTCTGGTGCATAGCCGACGATAAAACTGCGCTTCATAAAAAGATGTCCTCTAAAAGTAAAGGAGCTTCGTCTCGTTTGGAACAGTTCCTCAATGTGGCTGATTTCAAACGCAGCCTATTCTCCTCGATCGCTTTGTTGCGCAATTTCTGTCTAGAAAATGACCTTCTTAAGCTTTTGGCACGTGTGATAAGCCATCCACTGATGTTAAAGGTGTGCAGATCGAAAGTAATCCACTTTTTCCGTTTTCACTCTGTAATCGAGTTCCAGGCCGGCAATATGGGGAGCGGATCGAACTTACGAATGGTGATCGCGGCTTCAACAGCCACCGCCGCGCTGCAATTTCCCGCTGCTGGCGAACGCGACGACTACTTCTTCGGACTTTGTATGAATCCCTCAGTGGTTTTTGCCCAGCTATTTAGCTAACTCGGGTTCTCTTTCGTCAGAAAGGCCACTGGTTAGAGGTAGGGTAGGGTAAATGATCATAGCTGGCAGGGAAATAGGATAGGACGCTAAAGGCGGGATCGCACGAATACCAGAGACCAATATGTTGGACTTGGAAATGTTATTGGAAAATGAATCCAAACTAATGGTGGAACTCTAGGGACGGAAACAAATGTAGATAGAGGTAAAGCGAGAGACCTAATGAAAGAGGACCTGTACATCTCAAGGATTCGCAGGCCCTTAAAATGTATAGTAGAAATCTAAGTCCTTCTTCACCTCTGCCCCATATGTCGCTGCGGCGTAGAATGTCGTGCTGGTGGCGGCTGAAGGCGGCGAGGTCTTGCCGCGTTGTGGCGTAGATCGACGCAATTAGGAATGTTCAGTCCCCCACCCATAAACGTTCAACACCAGTAATACACAGGTACAAAGTGCATGAAGCACCGCTGGGCACCTTACGGGTAGCGTATAAAGGCTACAGGCTCCTCATAGTCTGTTTCCATACATGGACCAATGACCTCGGGAAAAACCATCCTGCTCGGATTTTCAAAGGAGACCAGGATGTGAAGTCGGAGCTGGTTAAAATGAGAAACGAGGTGTGTGGTTCCCACAAATCAAGCCATACGGCATCGATACACTCTTTCCCTCATGTCTGCCTGTTACCTGGAAATCAGAGGTCTGCTGAAGGTTTTAAGGAACCTAACACCAACAATGTCGGTAGACGATCGAGTGGTGATTCACCTGCTCACGGTGAAGTGTGGCCCACCTTTAGACAAGGAATCTTCGAGGGAAGAAATCAAGCTGGTCGAACGGATGGCCAGCATACTCAAGGACTTCGAAGCACGTCAGCTTGAAGTTGACGAAGACGAACAGCTGGAAGTGGTGGACGAAGAAGAGGAAGATTGGGATCCACAAGATGAACCGATGGACGTGAAGAGGCAAGCAAGCAGTGGGCATATGATGACGTTTTCGAGTGGAACTCTTGTTTCGGAGGAAAGGGTACGTCTTCAATTGGATTTTGGTTGCGTGCTCATAACCATGGAGGAAGACACCGCGATTCACTACACAGGCACTTTGTGCCGGTGTATCACTGGTGCTGAACATTTATCACCATGTTGAATACCACGGAGTACAGCTGGAAAATAGCGCAGAAAACGTCTGAAAATGGTATAGACGTCAAAATCCTCCAAATCTCAACCAATGAAACGCAAAAATGCAGCAGCGCAGAGGAACCAAGCCCCTGACCTCCCTCGCACAGGTCAACCCTCTACCCACCTGCGCTCCGAGCCACTAGCTGCAGACGCATCTCGGGCGTACAAGACCCCCAAACGCGTGCTGCGCCGTATCCCATTGTGACCCGCCACTCCTTGGGTCTAACGACTTGGCAAAAAATAAACACTTTCAAGGGATGAGGATTCTCCCTATTTGACTCGCTCCCCCGTTCAGACATAAGACATACGCTTCAGACCCTTCCCTTGTCAAGCCAGCATATAAATAAATAAATATAACGCATTAGAAGATTAGATCCCATCGTTTACTCAAAAAGTTCACCGCGATTTTTATTTGATTGGTAGTGAAAATGCCAGTTACATGAACCATCATAGTGTCTTAACAGCTGTTTTTGTTGTATAGTTAACAGATGTCAAACTCCCTGCAACCAAAAACTCTGCTATCAATCGAATGAAAATCGCGACGTCTTCGACAAGGGGATGGCGCAATCTCTTCAGAGGTTATACTAAAATTTTCCTTGAAAACAAAATTATTCTAACCTTTTGGAGAGCTTCTGGTTTAATGTAGGAAAGGATCGTTTTGATTTGGAAGAGTTCACTTTGATTTTAGAAGTCCTAGGCTAGCTTAAAAGAGTGTCCAGTTCGAAAATATATCGACGGTTTATGAGCTCTAGCTGCTCAGTTCGCCGTAAGTAGAGAATTAGTACCATTTTCTCTGGCACAAATATGACGAATGTATTAGATTTTACTTCAACTAAGGCGGAACTAACAAAGCGAAGTTATGACCACTCAAAATTGGAGTTCGAAAGAGCGAAAGCTTTCTGTCCAGCCTAATATGTAGAGAGGCATAACAACATGCCGTTACTGGCAAGCGGTTTTGAAAACATAAATTCAAAAATCAAAAAAGGAAGTGGAGCAGAGAAGTCGACAGGATCAACAACGCCCCTCTAGATTGATTAGAATGACAATTGATCGAATGCAACTACTCCTATGTGTGCGGTAGATGGATCAGCGCCAATGGGCCTCGCAACTAGGCGCAAGAGGGATGCCTGAGTCGCCCAACGCGCGTACGCGGCGACCGGGTCGTATTGCAGACCGGGAACTCGATCACCCGTTAAAACGGTAAAAATCGATCCCATTTGATCCGCACAATACCACATTGGTAGATAGCTAATTCTGTGGAGAAAAGTATTATGAAGGTCATTTTTCAAACAGAAGTAGAGCAACGAGGCCATCGAGAAAAATAGGCCCTCTCCAAAATTTTTGTCCATATCACACATTCGAGCATCTGTTCCAATAGAAGCATGGCTCCATTATTATGAGAAGACATACTTTTGTAAAGCGCAGTTAGTGGATTATGCATCAGCAAAGCCCCATCTTCTCAGCTGCGAGTTGTAGATTGTTATCCAGTCCATTATGAGAAAAGACCTCTGGCTTAGTCAAAATAATGAAAATCAGCGGATTTACGGCAGAACACTCTATTGGCTGAATAATTTTTAGAAAGTGAAATTCTGATATGTTGCACACCTTTACTGCTTTGTGTACCACATAAGTTAGGCTTTCTTTGGGGAGTGCTACAAACTAGAATACGAGGGAGCAATCTGAAGAAAATAGTTTTCATGCTAGCTGACGGGTACTTGAAGTCGTCCAAAGATGGCGTTACGCCCTATTGAAACAATGGATATTGCGGTAGAAATTCAGATTTGAAACCGGAAATGGATAACATGTGTTTCAACTTTGAGAAATTGCAGAGTAATTTTTAGATCAGTGCAAAGCTGATTTCACGGGATTCCAAATATACGCGTTGTTTGAAGATGCCACCATTTTCAAGAAAGCCACCAAAAATCCCAAAAATCCACTTATACTATCGTAGTTAGGTCAGATTAAAGGCCACATCAGCTCCGTTTCGATGTTCGAGATCTCCTCGATGGAGCGATTTCAGTAATGTAGTCAGCTTTTCAGTAAACTCACTGCTAACGATTCCGACGCTGCGTCGCGTCGGCGGCGTGAAATGCGACACTGGTTATGAGCGGTAGTCGAAGGGGGACATTGCGATAAAAGCCAAACAAGTGCAAACAGTGTGGCTTCTCCCAACTGGGAAACCCCGAAGAAAGTCTTCCTCAGAGTGTTGTCTTGGTAGAGCATTTTGCTTCCAGTTTCGCCGGCGCTGTCAGAGTGTCCGGCTGCCCCACCCCACTAGGATAGATCCCGTATTTCCTGTATTTCCCTAAATATTTATTTCTCCCTTCACCTCTTTGCGTTGCGCAGCGCACTGAGCTACTCGCTATACTTGTGCTTCAGCTTGTTCTATGAAGACGCGCTGAGTAGTGCTCATTTAAGACTCTAACTGCTTCAATCCCTTATTGTTTATGGATGTCATTTTTCCTACGTAGCGGTTTTGTCGGGTTTATCGCAAGGTGTAGGAATTTTCCCAGTTCACCCAACGAGATTCGAAGAAAATGTGTGAAGTGAACGTTTAAATTTGTAAATCGTTCTAAAGAAGAGTTCAAGTTCTTCCACGTTACCGCTGGTAAAATGGGCGCTTTTTGATTTACCATAACAACCCAAATCAGTGAAGGCGAATCGTGTGTTTAGTTGAGCGAAGAAATGAATAATTGAGCAGCTGCTCCGAATTTCAAGCAAATCCCGCTGTTTTCGTTCATTTCGCATGAGCAGCTATGTATTATGTATTCCAATTATTATTGTATTATTATTATTTATAATATTTATTAAAATATTATAAATATATAATATAACATTATATTATATTTATAATTATATTACATTAATTATTATTAAATATTAGATTTATTATATTTATTTATATTTGTTTATAATATAATATTATATTATATTTATATTATATTATATTTTATTTATTTATAATATTATATTTATAATTATTGTATTATTATGTATTATTTTATATATTATGTAGTGTTAGCCCACTTTTCCTTTACCCGTAACATTCCTCCAATTGTTTGCTCCCAACAATACAAATTTCCCCCATTCCTAGGTTGTTCAGTGAAGGGTTTCCATTGCCTTTGAGATTTTCCGTTGTCTGAGCACATCGGGGACAACAGCAGGAGAACTTTAGGAACAGAAAGCGCTAGCCATAAACTCCTTCGCGACAGCCTATTCCCTGGCCATCGCACTCGCGAATCGTGTTGGAAAATATCTTAGCGGATAAAACCATAAAACCGCATCATCTAGCATTGGGTGAATGTGCGATAATGGTGAGTAATAGAAAAGGAAAGCATTGTCCCGGCAATAGGTGTCCGTTTTCGTTCAGCTTCGCGCAAGTTCGTACAATGGTGCAAGTAAGCGTCGGACAGCATTGTCCGCCATTGTCGCGAAGGGGTTAAGGAGAATTGTAGTTGGAGCGAAAGTGGGAATGAAAGGGGCATGATCATTGCCGCCGCGTCATGAAGTCGTCGCGCTTGGACTGTAGACCTCTAAATTCAGTTTCGTAAATTATATTGAGAGGAGTTCAGATTTCGTGCCTCGCAAGCGTTATATTAGCTCTGGAAGTTGGAGCGCTACGTACGTATTCGTTCAGCTACGAGCACGCTAGACCGCCGAACCCTATTTCGTCCTTAAATCTGTGAAAAAAGCTGTAGGGCCCCCACAACATCTACAATATTTAAGCAAACTCCGAGCATTGAATCAGTTATGCAGCAGACTCTCGCTGTGAGTGTTATTGTGTTGGAATTAATTCCATGACACTTTCGCCACAAAAAATGGAGATGAGACGATGGTGAGCAATAACACTATTACTTGCATTGTATACTGATGCACCCACAGTCAAAACAAACAGAGGAGACCCCTCTATGTTCATGTCTTCCAACACCAGTTCTGACGCCGACATAACTACATATGTATATGCTCGATCGCCCGTTCGATGTGGACTTGGCAAGGCTCTCGGACTAGAAATCTAACGTTGAGGCCTTTCGGTTAGCCTTACCTCTGCAAGCTTGGCAGGGACTACACAAGTTGGTTTCGTATCGGCAGTTCCTGAAGTGTACACGAACCTTAACTCCGCTACAATTGTTGGTTTCTAAACACTGCCTGGTGATATTATAGCCTGCAACAATTCTGATCCTGAGTGCCCTTTGTGAGTCTTTGCCGCTGCAGCTTTTCCTAGTAACAGTCAGTTGTGCTGCTTGGCGACTTTGTTCTGTAGGCTTCCCTTTCTCTGTGCGCAGCCCTGCTTCTCCAACCAACAACTCCTCTGTCTTCGTTTCTTTTGTGGTCTTTCCTTCTCAATTATTGTGGTCGTAGTGCTCTGCTGGTGACAAAGCAATTTCTGACAGCATGAGCCATTGTTCGCCGGCTCTCAGCGTGCGAAGGAAACCAAAGAGGGACGAATTCAACTCGCAACGAAAGCCCCTCGTCTACGCACGCCCATTTGGGAATTCAAGCGTGTCGGAGAACGGAGCTGACACCCCACACCTTCCTGCTGACATACATTTGCCTGAGCCCTCATTTCCTTCGCTATTGCCGGCATTGTGCAATTCGCCTCTGACGGATTTCGCGCTGCTGCTGAACAGTGACGTGCTCCCTCCCCTTTGTGATTGCGCGCCCTTAAGATTGTCCCACAAACCGTTTCCAGTTCCTCGTCTTTGTGGTGCTCCATGTTGGAGCTCTTGTGCACCTTCTCTCCTCTGCCACATCGCTATTCATCAATGTGATCGATCGCAAACATAACCCTTTCGGTGTCAAATGGCTTGCAGCCGAATGTTTGCTGTTTGCTATTCATTTTGCTCGTCGGCGGCTACATCTGGTTGACATCAACTACACTGGATACCTTACTGGGCCCTGAGTAAGGCACAGAGCAGCAGCTCCACGCTCTGGAAGTGAGGATGCTCATATAGACATGTCGATGGATCCGTCGTGAATGAGGAGGCTGGGGCAGTGAGAAGACGATCCCGATCTAGATGAAGAAGGGAGCAACGTCTGAGGTGGAACGGAGAGATGCTAATAAGGTTAGAGAGCCACCCCATAAGATTGGTCCTAGACTTCGGGCACCTGGAAAGCGTCTAAGTGGTGCCCTAAGCAACGGTGGAAGAATGTAATCAAGAGAGATCTCGCCGATGACGGTGCCATGGCCGACGACGCCCTTGATAGGATGAGGCGGCAAAGGATCACAAGAACTGTGATCAGGGTGCAGCGAAAGAAGAAGAGAAGAAGAACCTCCATTAGTGAACTTCTTCCACTTATGTAAGCAAAACAGCAAAATACATTTTTGGCAGGTAGCCCTAAGATTCATGCAGAGTCGAACATGGACTGAATGAAAATGATGCGATTATTTATTTCAATTGAACATTCGTTCACAACTATACACAGTTGACACTTACTATGTCACCGATTACCCGCGCTGCTATTGCTCTCTGTCGAAAGCAACGATGCTCTTAACAGACCTCAGACGTCCTCTAGTTTGTTTCCTAAGTTTGCAAGGATGAAGCACACCCTTGGAAACGAAAACGAACATGCGGGCAACAAAAATTGCTCATATTCTCGCTTGCTTAGAAAACTACTGTACTGGACGTGCCGCTCCGCCCACCAAGCAAAAGCGGCGGGAAAGATGAAAAGCGGCGCAAAAGTGCACCGGAAAGCGCTGTTTTCCGCTCACCACGGGTCGCGCCAGACACAAATCCCTTCAGGGCGCGGCATCCTCAACCTCTGGTCGTTGCGCCTACCTCTTTGTTATTCGTCAACTTATTTGACGCCTAGAAGAGAGAGCATGGCTACCTTTAGGAACTAACTGCGGCCATGGCGCGTTCTGTGAACAATGTATTTATGTAGGCCCGGCAGAATCAATCGACTCGGCACGAGCTCTCGCCGAATGAAGTTACTGCGCCATGAAGGCAGTCAGTTCCAAATAGGAGGTCATGCTCTCTGCTCTATGCAATAAATAAGTTGGTGTATAACAAAAAGTAGGCGCAGCGTCCAGAAGTTGAGGATGCCGCGCCCTAAAGTGATTTGCGTCCGATGCGAGGCGCGGCGAGCGGAAAACTGCGCTTTTCGGGGCGCCTTTGCGGCTTTTGCTTGGTGAACGGAGCTGCACGTCCAGTACCGTATGTACCTTTCGCTCATTTTAATTTAGCACTCCCCCGTAGCTCATAGAGAAGAGGCTGAGTGCTAAGCAAGGAGTGGAGGAACGGAAGAAGGAATGAAAAAAAGAGAAAAGGCACGTATAAAATCATGTAACCTATGACAACGAAATTTTAAGCAGAACAAGTGTGAAAATCTGAGGCTTGATAGTCAGCGAGACGTGCACCCCAACAGCTTGCGTGGATGCCCCTTTCTTATATTTGGAAGAAGAACTTATTTGTAATAAAAATAGTTTCAAGTTTATCTTTTAGTACCCTAAATAGGTTTTTTTTTCACAGCAAGCGAAACCGAAGCAGCCCTGAGGAAGATAAAGTCAGGTAGAGCCACTGGTCCGGATGACCGCTAGTTACCCCCCAATTCGCCTTCTTTCCCACACCATAAAAATCTTTGAGCGAATTGTCGATGGACGTATCGGGGATGTCGTCCAGCGTTCCAATAATCAGTGTGGTCTCGTCTCTGGTTGTGGCACAGTTGAAGCCATTTTTTACATGCATGCCCCCCGTCAGTGCGGCCAAGAGGCGGACTTCTCAACGCCGTAGTAATAACTTCTCACCATCAATTGTAGCTCCGTCTATGTCATGGCTTCTCCAGGAAGAACGCCAACGTCGAATGAGGCAAGCTAGAAAGAAATAGGAAAAATGACCGACATCCAGAAAAAGTCCGTAATTTGATCAATATCGAATTATGACGGTCGAAACTTCAAAAACAAATTTCATGTTTTTAACACATTTGCTTAAGCCTAGAGTGGATGGTAGAGAGGCTATATGTTTTACAGGATGTTTTGTTGCGATCAAAACTTGCGCCAGGTGGGACTCGAACCCGCATCCCTTGCTTCCCTGGCAGCGATGTTCGCCTTACATCACCGGCGCTGTTTGACTGCACGTAACATCCGCGATATCCTCGAGGCCTGTCAGCACCCACCCGTGATACGGGATGGCCGGCCGCTGATATCAGCATGGAACCGGTTAAGCTGAAGACCTTGCTAGTAACAGTGTTTTAACACGTTTGCCTGGAGCGGCTGGTAGAGTACTGTACTGTTACTGTTACTAAAACATTGGTAATAGTATTGGTCTTCAGTTCCATACTGATATCAGCGGCCGGCCCGTCCCATATCACGGGTGGGTGCTGAGAGACCTTGGGGAGATCGCGGATGTTACGTGCAGTCAAACAGCGCCAGTGATGTAAGGCGAACGGAAAGCGGAAGATGCGGGTTCGAGTCCCGCGTGGCGCAAGAGTTTTGATCGCAACAAAACATCCTGTAACAAACTTTATATTTGTGTTCAGCGACACACACACCATACGCACACACCACACACACACACACACACACACACACACACACACACACACACACACACACACACACACACACACACACACACACACACACACACACACACACACACACACACACACACAACTCTTCTATATATAGTGGGATAGGGGTGAGGTCTGTGGAATGTATTGCTGTGGATCCACATGTTCGTTGCACGACGCCTATAACACGTGTCTGAGTCCCACAGTCGTTGCACACATCTTCTGAATCTGAAGGTGCAGAATCCCCATCCATAATCAAAAGCCGCAGTGTCCTTTGGTCTCCTTTCCATATGAGGCTACGTGGCACATGGATTAACTGTAATAATACATAGTATCGTAGAATTTGTACGATATATGGCAATGGGACTCTCAAAACCGACAAAGGAGTGCGTTTCCGGTTCAAAAAGCACATTTTTTCGACCTGAGGTTAGAAACTGATCCTGATGAGGATCGATACCGGGGATGATCTTCTAAGGGAAGTTAACTTCATAGGAATTTCTTCGCTATTGCACCAAAAGACTTCCTTCTGTTTTTGCCAATAAATGGGCTTCTACCAATTGATACAGAAGCACAGCGACACAGGCTTACCCTCCCTCACTGCTATACTCGCTGCAGGTCATGAACAATTGTTCTCGTGCGTGACCAACACCACTCCCTCTTAGACATAATAGTATGTTCAAGAGATACATAAAAACAGGTGCTCCACGAAAATGAGAATCTCAGCTTTGCATGTTCAGCGATTGTAGCTCTTCTCCTCCGTCATCCGGATTTTAAATCCGTCCCCTCTCCCGCTACACACCATCTGTTGATGCTCTCGTGATAATCTACCAGCACTTATTCGTGATATCGCGGTGAGCAGATGTTAGCGTGGAACCTGTAGTGCTGGCTAGGACTGATCTGAATCGCTATTGAGAGGAATTGAGGTGCTACTGAGGTTACAGGGATGTTTAGCTGCTGGTGTGTTGATGTGCTTTTCCGAAGGTTTTGTTCCACACCAGACTGAACAAGAGCGATTCGCAGAGTCAGCGGCCGACGCTGGCAAATTGAGCGTGTAGCTGTCCCTCTCAAGACAATGGCACGCGTCAAGCCCTGTGCAGTATTGCGGCAAACGTAGCGTTGTAGTTAAATGTTGAGGTGTTTTTCATCCGAATTCCCTTGCTGACCTATTCTTCGAGTTGCTGAAAAAGTTTATTCCCTAGAACAATGGTCGTTCAAAGCGAAAAAGTGTGTGGTTTCATTTTCAATTAGTTCAGGCTCGGCAGGAACCTAGAGTCGGGATCATGCACATTCAGAACGTCACAGGCAAGTTCACTCCTAATCGAATAAACTATTGAAGATGGTATCAGAAGTTTCCTTCCACCCAGATTGGCAGCAATAGCAAACTGCCCCGGAAGACCTACAAAGGGTGCCTGCGCAAACCCATCAAGTTGAATTCTTCTCAAACCGCGCGAGGACTGACCGCTGATCTCCACACCTCCCAGTGAACCACCGCTCGTCGGCCGCAAAAGATTGGAAAGTCGCCAAAATCGCCTTCGACAGTGCCTCATGCGTTGACGGACACTAAGTAACTAACTCGCTGCGCTTCCGACTGCCGAGAGTTCCTGCACCGGCTCAAGCGAGGGACCCTGATCGAATCTTTACCTGCGGTGGAAAGCGGAGCTTTATAGCAATCGCGAAGCTGGAAAGCAATGGCTGGAACGCAACGAACCAGGGTTCTAACGTCAAACCCGGAGCTCCACCGAAAGAAGGTCCTGCTGTGAGTTTGACGGATGTGTAGTGGTCCAGTGCACCGGGAGCTGCTCCACGTAATCAAACCCTCCTCGTCGTTTGCTTCTACCTACAACTCGACTAGATCCAGCAAAATTAGTGGAGAGAGAAGTCGATACGACCCAATGTTTCTTCCACCAGGGCAACGACCGACGGCACTTCAGACACTGGCAAAAATACAAAGGAGTTGGGCTGGACCAGAATCAAGCAACCACCATACACCGCGGACATTGCGCAGTCTGCCTGCCATATGCTTCCGTCGGTGGAACACTTCCTCCATGGTACTTCACCGACGTAGATAAGGTCACGGCGGTGATAGAAGAGTTCTGCAGGTCGAAACCGACCGAATACTACAGAGTGTAATCCACTCAGTTCATGAAAAGCGGAAGAAGCTCATTGAAAATAACGGCAATAACTTCGTTAAAGTCAATCATTTTTCTTTTGTGGTATAATCTTATTTTTGCTGGAAGACAAGTTTTGTTGCAAAATGTGAGTATTTATAGCTCAACTTAACTTAGCTGGACAGCTATTTCTCGGAAATCAAGCGTAAGGATGTATAAATGGGTTCTTTTGCTTAATTGCTTCCTGAGATTTGGACTTCTTTCACCGTCGCATTTCATGTGTGGAATGTTGCAATTTACAGATTCCAGTGTATCCTAAGCAGTATCTACCTCATTCCCCATATAGCAGAATGCTGTTGCGATCAGTGGCTCTGCCGGCAGAGACGATCCCTTGTCAGTTGCGCTCCCAAAGTTCCATGGCCACCCGAGGGTCGCCAAGTTGGTACCTAATCCATGCGGAGAGGGAGCCCTATACATAGACTAGCGCTGTCTGGCTCGTATTTCCTGCCTGTTGTATTGATGGAACCTCCGGCTCGCCTCCTCGTCGCGTTCTGCCGCTCTGCTCCGCGCTTCACTAGACGCCCATGGAAGGCAAAGCCGAAGACCAGGAGGAACAGCCAACGCTCACATATATGTTCATCAATCAACATGATCTAGCCCACGTTGTGATCCACCTGCCGTCTAGTGGCCAAGAAATATATAGCAGACTCACCCTATTCCTCCAGTTGGACCCTTAGCAAACCCATAGCAAAGCCTGTTGCCATAAGTAGTGAGCGAACACACCATATATGGAATAGTGATAGAGAACAACATTAGGGGTCCACCTCGGTCGCATTGAGAAGGCTTTTTTGAGGCCACCGGGGTGAGCCAGTGCTCACTAGACCCCACGGTCCAGTCCTTGTGCCCTACTTGAAGTGAGCAGTGCGAACACATTGCAGGACCGGGGCTTCACGGTGATCGGATTGTAGGCGAGGGGGCGGGCAACTTCGTCTCATCGGCGGCCACCGTGAGGAGCAGCGCGTCCGGTCAATCACAGTAGAGAGGAGCGTTCGCGTCTGCGACAGCTATGTTTCCTCCCCACTTTGGTGCTTTGGCAAATCAATCAGAACAAGTTACTGCACCGAAGGGATACCAGGAACGAGCGGAATTTGAGCGATTCTCCTTTGATGAAGCGACGAAATCTCAATTCGCTTTCGTGTTTCCTCAATTGAGATAAGAGTGCGATCGAAATTGATACATTTCGAATGTGTTGCTCCGCTAGGTGGACTTTTCGTCAGACAAGAATCATCTGCTACATCAAGAAATGTGGCTTTAGTAGGCCTTATCTGCACCGCTCTTTCATTCAAGAAAAAAGCTGCACAAAATGATTGATTCTCCTGTTCCGAACCGTATTTTCGGGAAGCCATGCCTTTGACCTATGCTTTGGACCCTGTTGCCGTCTTCAAATACCACCTAATCTATTAGTAATAATCTATATAATAACAATAATCTATTAATCTAATAGCATTAGCTATAAGGCACATCCCCAACGATAACATTAGACAATAAAACTTTAGGTCTCCAAGAGAACTCGTCCACATGCGACACTTCTCATTCGACGGTGTTAACTGTCGAAACAAATGGCAGTGATTTACGGAGAGGAAAGCTGGTACTTGCTTGTCGAAGAGTTTTGAGGATGTGACAGGAGCAAGAATTTCCACTGAGATTTTACACAGAGGCCACTTCTAATGTCCAACTACTGGAGGTGGTCGGAAGCAGATGTGACTTCTCTCCGCCTGGGAAATGTTAAATAGGAAGCATTTTCCTCGCTGTGGTCAGCACATTTCGTATATTTGCGTTCTACCACTCTGATTTTTTTTACTTTCCCAACGACAACGAATACGAAGCGTGGTTGGTAATTTGTTTAGTAATTGCTAATTGCTATCAGAAAAACTAATGCTCTAACTTTTAGTGAATTGCTTCTGTGAACCATCCTTCGTTATCCAAAAAAAGCTCTGCTCACATATTTTCAACAAAGCAAACATGGAAATTCTGCTCGCAACCCTGTAGTACTTTTACTTTGAGGTTTTTACTTTCTTATTCCTCCTTTCATTCAAATGGAAATTTTGTAAAAACATATTCTTTAAAATTAGTTTCAGCCTCTTTTAGCTTCAACAGGAAGTCAGGGCGCAGCAAGGTCAAGTCCAAGTGTTGCTCTTCTGTGTATAATAGGATCGACCTGTTTTAGTTTAAATTCAGTGTGAAGTTGAAAATTGGGAAGCAGATTGCAAAGCTAAAGCAAATTGCGACGCATTGTCTCCATAGTGCGTACGAATGAAATCTTGCCTAAACAAATCCAGCTTCTAACACCCCTCCCATTTTCTGAAGTACTCTGTGTGTATAATGCGTTCCTTTTTCAAAAGAACTCGCTTAATTGGAGGGCTGATTGTAGGAGAATACAAGTGTCGGTGTGACAGACCAGAACTCTTTGAGCGTTCCTTCCCCCAGGCACGGTTCAGTTTTGTAAGCTGCTCTTCTCAGATCTTCCAAATCTGCTTGCGCACTTACTCATTGCTTTATCACGAGCTCTAACTGCTTGGCTCTAGCTGTAGTTAATTATATATGAAAGTGTGACTTATGTGTTGCTAATGGCTGCTTTAAACTCTATTACAATATTTCTATATCCTGTCAGCTACCTTATCCGACGCGGAGGATTCAGATAAGAAAGCAGAAACCGCAGACATAAACTGCACTAATCTCCAACCTCTCTCTTCTTCAAACCTCGGCATTGTGAGTTGTTAGTCAGTTAAGCTTTTTGTGCCATCACGAGGTTTTAGGTGGATCTTTATTCAGCATGGCCTGACGTTTCGACTTCTCGTCGTCTTCTAACAAACACAAACATCACATAAACTGCACTTGCTCGAAAGGTTAATGCAAGGAAAGTCGGAAAGTAGTTTAGCTGTATGAGCTAAGTGTGTGGAGCGCACTTACATGGTGGAACTTCACGAAGCTCAAGCGCAGAATGCTTGACGACCTCCTCATCTCCCTTGGTTTGCTCCGTTGTTCTCCTCATATGTTGTTCGTGAAGTTGTTTATGTTCATGGTCGTTTTCCCGCATTTCTAACAAGGGGGGGGGGCGCAATTTTTGCTGTCTGTTTTCTGATTTTCTGGCCATTTGAGGCAAACTTTTTCTGTTTTCTGGGAAATTGGCGAAAATGAATCAGATATAAGAAAATGTATAGAAAGCTTGCCACAGGAATCCGACCGCCAGAATTTTGTATCACAAAATCGCAGCTTCTACGGCAAGAAAATCTCCCTAGGCTATTCGAAATTCGAAAGAAGCAGCTGCTTGCGACATTTCAATAGAAGTCGCGCCATGCACTCGTTTGATGCGTTTGATTGATGGCGTATAAGTGCTGCTATCACGCAGTTCCTTCGTTCGGATTACCCGTCTTTTCTAAACTGAAGTTGTTGAATCTCCAGTTTAAGTAGCGGTCTCTATCATGAGAAACGTTTTATGATAGTCACTGCTGTGAAGCCAGTACATCAGTACATATCGTCCCAAAAGATTGCTGTCAGTGTTTGAGTGGTCTTAAAACACTTAGCCCTCCAACAACCATTGTAGATTGTATTTATTGACTCATCCAGGGTGTCGCGATATTTGCTAGACTAGTAGTTTACTGTGACTCATATGGAGTTGTCCGTTGTGTGAATGTAGGACTTCCGTAATTTTTTTTGCCAGCTATTTGCTCTGGGAAGCAATTTATTGTAGAGATTGTTTAAAACCGTTGATCAGAACTAAGGTAAACTAAAACCTGAAAGTTTGGTAGATACGCTTTAGGCATCCGCGCTGTTTTCGAGTAAAAGGTAGTTTCTCAAACGAAATTGCCTTGAAATTCTAGGTGGGCTAGAGGGAATGGTATAAAGATGTTGCTTATAGGTAAAAATGCATCTTTAAGTGCAAAAGACAACTGAGGCGATAATTTCGAATTTTTCTGTTTTCACTTTTCTGCTCTTCTGTTCTCTCATTTCTCTTTTCTGACAAACGCGATTTTCTGTTTTCTGAGAAAATTTTTAAAAATTTCCACCCATCCTTGGTTTCTATTTCCACTCCTTGGTTTCTACCCTCAAAGTAGAAATTTAACCAAAATCGCGAAATCTAGCACGAGTATTCTTACCACCGTTTCATCATCGCCTAGCTCCGTTATCTGGGAGCTCCGCCTCCACTACACCGTTTGACGGAAATTTGGCCATTGTTCACCGTCACCTTTCTGGGCGTGAATTAGTTCTGTTGTAAGCCTTTCATTCCTTGCTGGCTTTACACCGCTTAAAAGCAGAACGTTGTAATCCTTGTGTTCTCAGAAGTCAGAGATCTCGAACAGATGGAAAACCATCTAAGTGAAAGTTCGGGATAATCGCGACCCTAGTACGACCTAAGATGTGTTCGGAGAGCCGCTGAGAAGACGCTTCTCCAATGGGAAGAAAATGCAACAGAATACACTAATTCCTAGTCTTGCAGAATCCTTGACTGGAAATAATTTGGAAACTACGTCGAAAACCTCCTTTTTGGAATGATGTATAAGATATTGCAAAAAAAGCTTAAACGTAAGCAGAGGGAAGCGGCCGAAGTCGGCGAAGGTCATTTTCCTTATATGACTTTCCTCTATAATAACCTAAAAATTGTCAAAAATCGAAATGGGGAAAAACTTTTTAATAAAGCAAACATTCTTTTTTGAAAGTAACAACAACAGTAACACAACGATATGCAAAAATTTCTCTCCGAAACTCAGAATAAAACGTAAAAAACGGTGGGGACTTACAATTTGATTCCAACTTTTGTAATATAATAGCGCTATGATAGAGTGTCACAATGAGTTTAAGCAGTACCGTTTAAACAAGGCAGGTTCCTCAGATTGCCGTTCATTCACAACGTAGAAAATGGTTGATACTGTCCCTTCCGATTAGGAAGAGGAAGGATATGTGATTAGTAGGCAGGTGGCGTAATTCTTCCTTCAGCCACACTGCCTTTGGTGGGAACCCTCAACGAATATAATGAAGAAGAGTAAAGAGCTTCAAGCAATTCACTTCATGAGACCTTGACGTGGTAAGCCGGTTGTTAGTTTCTAATTAAGCACGAGAATTTGCAGGCCGACTATCTTGCTCTCAGCCCAGGTTTCGACTT
The DNA here is from genome assembly GCA_947359475.1 of Heligmosomoides polygyrus bakeri. Classification (NCBI taxonomy): domain Eukaryota; kingdom Metazoa; phylum Nematoda; class Chromadorea; order Rhabditida; family Heligmosomidae; genus Heligmosomoides; species Heligmosomoides polygyrus. The sequence continues at coordinate 51,371,052 of OX375865.1, forward strand.
ATTGTCGTCATCGGAGGAGCAAAATCCTTTCTCCAGTTTATGGTCCAAGTCCGCTTTTCTAAGCAGCGCACCAGAGCGAATTGAGCCCTCGATTTGGAAGCACATCTACGCGAGCAAAACAATGACAGTGGTATTCACATATTCCGCGTCCATCGACTCACTCGTTTCCGCATTGCTGCTGTCACCCGTATGTCGACGAATGCCGTGTTTCAGAAATGACGAACTGCACGAGTATCCAGGTAAGCATGTTCGAGACGGTCGACCTGACCGCAGTGCGGCTCGTTTTCGGCATGCTGTACTCCCTGGTGTGGATAGCGGCCATCGTTGGCAACACTCTCGTGCTCTACGTCGTCTCCTTCAACCAGGTCTCTGAATTTTCTCACGGGATCTGTTCAGTAGATTACCCCTCTGCGTAATTCAAGCCACGTGCGTTACCGCCCCTCATAAATGGTTGTTCTTCCAGAAGAAGCAGCCGTCATCTAGTTCAAGGAAAACATGTCGATTTGAGGTGTTTTCGTCTTCGAGACTTGATTAGGAGCGGATCCCCGTAGCGGAAATGAGAAATTGGGTCGAAACACTTGACTGCCACTCCAATCCATCCCGCGTAGTAGCGGGAGCATGGCGGACTTGTGCATTTGAAAGGAATTTCCACGCGAGTTGCTTCCCCTGAAATTCGAAAAGTTCGTGCTCAGTCAGTGCGACAAATTACAGATGTACTATTCTCAATTCGTCTTAGGCAAGTGGCTGGCTAAAATAGAAAGGTATAGAGAATAGAGAACGAATCGCGAGTTCGTTTTCCACAAGTCAAGCAGGCGGGATGTCGCACCCCTTATAAATATAAATTTAAATGCTGTTCTGAATAAACAACGTTGCCTTAAGAGAAAGACATGGGGTATGTAGCGTCCTTGGGTTTTTAGATGCAAAAGATGCGTATCCCTGGCGTTTTCTAACTTTGCCTTATAAAAAGCTTCCAGATACTTGTTGCTTGAAGAAGGATAGACAAACAAATCAAGGCTATAAATGGAACGGAGCAAGCGAACAGTAGTTCCCAATCAAAGTCGCTAGATTAGATTCAAACACGCAGAAGTCAGTTTTTGATGTTCTATTCTTAACTATCGCTCTAATTGAGAGGAAACTTCACATTCGAGGCGGTTGTTCCGATCGCCAGCGCTATTCTTCACATCTTTTCCGAACTTAAACATGTATATAACTCTCAGTGTCATATGTATTGCAGATCTCAAAAAGGCTGCTTGTCTTTTCGTTCCTGAATAATACGAGACAATAATCTTTCTGCATCCTTCCGTGCTTTTTTGCAATCACTTTGCAATTTGCTCGATTTGCACGCACATTTGAAGACCGTGGTTTTGTGCGATTGGATTGCAAGAAATCAGTGAGGCACATCGTGATCTGCCTATGGAGGACAAATGTTTCTATATTTCTACGTTTCTTCTCCTTTCTCCGTTTCGAATCAGGTGTTGCGAAAGGCATAGTTGCAGAACCTTCAAAGGAAAGTTATTGCTTTGGCCGTTGAACCAACCATGAGCTCAGACTATTTTTTAACTTCTGCTTCATCCCAGGGTAGAAAGCTTTCATCCAGACAATGCGCTTTACCAGGGGAAACCAGCCTCAAAGCACTGGCGTCTTATGGATAAGTCTCGCACCGCGCTCGAGTCGTCACGGCATAGTGGCCTCTTGAAGATCGCCTCAATCTGTGTAGCTGATAGCACTTGAATGAATGCAGCTGCATGTGATACGTGAGTGCTTCCAGGTCTCCCTCTCCGTGCGCAGCGTGTTCATCGGATGTCTCGCCGTCTCCGACCTTCTGATGTCGCTCACCTCGCTGCCCTGGACGGCAGTCACGATCTTCACTCGAGAGTGGATATTCCCAGCTCCGATATGCAAGCTGATAGGCGTATTCCAGGTGCAGTCCGTCCAACAATCCGTCAGTGGCGTTTCAGGGGGCGTTTGCGGCACATTCCTTTCTTTCACGGAACTAGCGCTTTTGACAAAGTGCTGTGACGTGCGGTAATAGGAGATAGAGGATAGATCTCGGCGTTATGAAATTCCTCCGTGGGAAGTGCCACGCACTCAACTTTTTCGTTATATTGTGGAGGCAGTTTGATCATTTGGTCAATGCAACGAATTGCGGTAGCCAAACTATGAACGAATCTGTGCTTTGTCTGAACATTAGTCCAGTACCAATTCACGGAGCCCAGAGCAGTGAGCGGCTTGTTCGGCTGCCCGAAACCCTAATCAATGAATGACCTTGGCTCGGGGTGCATGTGTCAGCCGATGCCTCCTCTGACCATACTATAACTCTACGTACCGTGGCGGTTATATTCCATTTAAAAAACGGCAATTAGTTCTGAGATACACGAGTGGCTAATCGTCAAACGTAAGGCAGTAAGGTGTCTATCTAAAGACAGTTGTTCAGAGGAGAGAAACTATGACGCAGTAACTCTAGGATACTCACCTCTAAAGCGACTGTAGTTATACAGTTGTTTTGGGCAGGCCTAAAAATACTATATGTGGGCTCCTAATTCGGAAATTTTATAGCTGTGCACCATCAACGATCTTCCAGCGGCATCTCAGGCTTTCCTTCAGGATAATTCCTCCCAAAAAATTGTTGACGAAGGAATCGGTGTGATAGATGTGTGATGAGTGTGGTAGTTAATGAAGAATTTCATTTACGATCGTGGTACACATGATGAGAAGATATATGAAGCCCACTAGGAGCAATATCTACGCAGCGCTCTTTGAAATGACTGATCATCGAGATTAACGTGCGCATCTGCCGTTTACGACGCCTTTTGCATAGCCGAGTTTATAACTCTAACCATAAGACAGCAGAAATGTTGCAGAAAACAGCGAACGCTAGAGATCCACCTAGTCATTACCACTAGCTGTTTCCTTATAAATGGAGAACTAGAAACTGAGCAGCTCCTTTTCGTGGCAAGGAAACTGTTTTACAAATGATGTTTCAGTTGTGGTTCATGATGGCGCGCATTGTGTGCGGCTCCAAAATGCGCCACTACCAAATTTCTCCTTCCAAGGACACATCATACTGACCGTGTAGAGAAATTCCAGTACACACGTTTTGAAGGAGTTTAGACTCCATGTGCTCCCTGAAACCTTCTGATACATCGTCCAATGTACCTCGATTGTTTCACAATTGTGCATCTTATATTCTGGTTAGAATGAAAGACTCCAAGAAAGTGCTTTCAACAGCTACCATCATGGGTGCTTGCAGTGCAGAATGCATCAGGAAGCTTGTTTCGTTTGAAGAAGAACTGCCTCGAGCACTACAGAAATTGACGAGAACTTTTTTCACAGGGTGGTGCATCTAGTTATCTTACAGTGTATCCTATGTACTTCCTAAGGCAAGGACAAAGATTGAGGAAGAATTTGGAATTATTTAAAAAACAAATGAGCGCTCCTCGGTAGGCGACAATAAATTCCGCACTCAGTCTCGACTATGTACGTCCACTCGATGAAATCGTAGCCAGTTAACAGAACGAGCCTGTAGAACGCCGATGAATGGTACAAAAGTCTTTCACGGAAATCAAGAAAACTTGGGCAAGACACCGTTCTTATCCCTCTTCATATCTCCACTTAGAAACTTCGCCACAAACGGCAGGGAATTGTGGAACGATTATGTCGCTTTTCAAGATTGTCTTCCAAACTTTGTACACGGCATCCACCAAAGAAGGAGTGATAGTCCGGTCACTCCAGGAAGGTCGCCGCAGGGATTCCCACGTACCGAGCCTTAGCCAGCAGCAGCTTCACAGCGCTCTTGAAACCGTTCTGCGGCCTGCTTATCTCTGGAATTAGAGTTCACCATCTGTCATCAATGGCGAGTAATGCTGAAAAATTTTCCTCTGCTGAAGCAGCCGTCCTCAATAGTGACTGTGCATGTGAGTGAAAATTTCTCCTCAGTAGTTCATTGGACTACTATTTAAATTGTAATGTCCCTTGAAAACCAATGTTTATCAGTGTTAGGATTTCGACAGAATCTCAGGTGCAGTCACCTCAGGTGTAATAAAAGCATGTGGTTTGCAGTAACCATGCATCGACAAGTTTAGAAAAGCTATTTTAGAAGCGTAGATCAGTTTGTACCACGCCGAACGGTTTGATGGGAGCGGGACAGGGAACGTTACTAACAGCTTTGAAGGGCATGAAGGTTGTACTAACTACCGTTTTCATCTATGTTGTAGCCGTTTTTGCTTTCGTGTGACAAAAACTGTTTTTCTACAAGTCGGCCTGTATTTATGATGCAGACAGGAAAGGTGACCGGAAGCGTTCAAATTTTACTAACCAGGGAAGGGTCTCAGACGTAGGTCTGAACGGGGAAATGGATAGCACTGCAAGAACCTCCACCCATCACATAGTGGAAAAACGTGTTTCGCTTTTGCTGAGTCCTTGAACCAAAAGAGCTACGGACCATCGAAGGCGACGTGCGCACCACCAGCACGTGCCCACGTGCACGCGTGCGCGCGCGATATTGTATGGGAAGCGGTGAAAGGCTTCGCCGCAAGCGAGTGGGTGGCTCAGCAGGTTGCGTGGCTGCTACAAAGGTGCTAGACCAGATGTTCGACCCCCTTGTTATGCGCTATTTTGCATCTTTTCATAACCGCTGCCTCCTTCACCAATTTGCTTCCAACACATCTCCTACACATTTATTTCACTCTAAATTGTCAAAAGGGTCAGATTCGTGCTCAACACCCCATGACCTCGACAGCGCTAGTCACCCGTATCAGCTGTAACCTACCGTAACCACCCGAGATTTCAAAAACGGATGTCAGATTCGTAATCAACACACCAAATAACCCCTCTGGGAGAAGTTTGGGCAAAATCGGTCAGTGTGACTCGACAGTCATCCCGTACTTGCAGTAACACGTACCTGCTGTGAAGTCACTGTTTAACATTCGCTGAAAAACACAAAACGTTGTATAATACAGAAAGTGAGAGTGGTGGCGATTGTTGGCGAACTGTTCGCCATGCGAGATAAGCTAAGCACGGACACTCCATTGCAGGCGGCAGGCCCCTGTGACAGGCCGGCCTATGGAGATCCCATGTCACATCACATGGTTGATGGCGTTAACTGTTTGTCGAGATAATGCTACGGCGTCCGCGGGAGCCGACGCGCACTCGCAAAGCCCGGCGAGTGTGAGAAGTATGCGAGGGTCCCTGATGCGAGGACGGCATCGGGGGGCAACTGAGCAAGTCCAAAAGTCCCGTAACGTAAGCAGGACCCGCGTTGCTACGCTGAATGTGGGTACGTTGACGGGCCGCTCGTGCGAGTTGGTAGAAGCACTGGAGCGAAGACGAATCGACTTATGTGCGGTACAGGAGACGAGGTGGTCCTGTTGCAAGTCGAGGGACATAGGCCGAGGCTTTAAGGCCATTCTGTGCGGCAGTCCCAGGACCACCAGCGGTGTTGGTGTGGTCGTCTCCGAACGTTTCCGAGATGCGATTGCAAGCGTGGAACGTTTCAGTGACCGCTTGATGAAGGTCGTTGTTGCTGCTGAACAGCGTATGTATCATTTCTTCTCTGCATACGCTCCGCAGACAGGCTGCTCCGAGCGAGCGAAGGACGAGTTTTGGACCCTGCTTGATGAGAAGACAGCAGAGGTGCCGCCAGAAGACGCTGTCGTTGTCGCAGGTGATCTCAACGGCCACGTTGGGACTGCGAAAGATGGTTACAGCTGTCATGGCGGTTTCGGTTATGGAGCACGTAACGCTGATGGTGAGCGAATTCTTGAGTATGCGGACTCGCATAATCTCACCATCGCGAACACAATGTTTCGAAAGCGTGACTCCCATCTCGTGTCTTTCTATAGCGGGAATACCAAGACACAGATTGACTTTATCCTTGTCAAGCATCGCGATCGAAGGCTGGTCACAGATGCGAAGGTTGTGCCATACGAGACTGTCGCCACCCAGCACCGTCCGCTGATCTGCACACTTAAGATCGCCCCTCCGAGGCTGAGGCAGGTCGAGCGATGCGGACCATCAAGGATCAAGTGGTGGCGGATGAAAGAGAAGGACGCAGCTGTTGTTGCTCGTATTCGGTTGCCGACGGTTACCAATGTTGAGGAGACATGGAAACGTGCAACCGATTCTATACTACAAGCTGCACGTTCCGAACTGGGCATGACGAAGCCTGGACGGCGTAAGATTGAGAAGCAGACTTGGCTGTGGACTGACGACGTCAAGGAAAAAGTCAAAGAGAAGAAAAGACTATATCACGCTTTTCTCAGCGACAAGACAGCCGACAATTGGCGTATGTACCAAGAAGCGAAGAGGGCGGCTATGAAGGCTGTTGCCGTTGCAAAAGCTTCTCATTATGAGGATGTCAACGAGAAACTCGAGACGCGCGATGGTGAACGACAACTTTATCGGCTTGCCAAAGCACGCCATCGCCAGAGCGAGGACATCGAAAAGTTCTTTGGCATCAACGATGAGAATGGCCATCTGCTGATGAACCGCAAAAGGGCTATGGAACGATGGCATGACTACTTCGAGAGAATTTCAACAGTAGAGTTTGCCCATCCGCCTATCCCTTGCGTCCCTCCTACGCACGGTCCTGTGCAGAAAATCACTGTGGAGGAGACGGAAGCGGCTTTGAAGAAGATGAAGCCAGGAAAAGCAACGGGCCCTGACGACATAGCGGCCGAACTATGGAACTCGAGGTGCTGGAATCCTGCTGAATGGCTAACGAAGTTTTTCAACCAGGTTGTTGCGGAGAAGAAGGTTCCTGGTAGTTGGCAGCACAGCACGACGATCCCGATCTGGAAGAAGAAGGGCAGTCCCGCGGACTGCACAAGTTACCGTCCAATCCGATTGCTCTCGCACAGTATGAAAATATTTGAGCGAATTGTGGATGGACGTATTCGCGAGATCGTCCGGCTTTCCACCAACCAGTGTGGCTTCGTAGCCGGCTGTGGCACCATCGACGCCATTCATGCTGTTCGTCTTCTTGTGGAAAGACATCGCGAGAAACAAAAACCGCTGCATCTTGCTTTCCTCGACCTGGAGAAAGCATTTGATCGTGTACCGCGTGAGGTCATATGGTATGCCTTACGACAGCACGGTGTCCCTGAAGAACTGATCGAGTGGGTGCGCATTCTTTACTCTTGTCCTAAGAGTCAAGTGAGAGCGCCGGCCGGCACATCCACGGAGTTTCCAATCTCCGTCGGTGTTCACCAAGGTTCCGCGCTTTCCCCACTTCTTTTCATTGTCGTAATGGATGCCATTTCGCGAGACCTTCAGAAGCCTGCTCCTTGGACGCTGCTCTATGCAGATGACGTAATGCTTGCCAGTGAAGACAAGGCCGAGCTTGAGCGACAAGTGCAAGCTTGGTGTGACCGCTTGGCGGCGTTCGGGCTCAAGCTAAACGTCCAAAAATCTGAGTACTTGACGACAGACGTAAACGAGACTGGGTCCATTGAGATCAATGGCACTGCGCTCGTACGAGCGACACATTTCAAGTACCTTGGATCTGCAATTGCGTCTGATGGTAGTCTGACGTGCGAGGTGAACTCACGCGTGAGCGCAGCGTGGTCCAAATGGCGCTCAATGACAGGCGTTCTGTGCGACAGAAAGATACCGGAGCGCTTAAAATCAAAGATCTACAGAACCGTCGTCCGACCAGTAGCGATGTACGGTGCTGAGTGCTGGCCTGCAACGAAGGAAGTTGAGAGCCGCCTCAGCGTGATGGAGACGAAAATGCTGCGCTGGACGGCTGGTGTCACGCGTTTGGATCATGTTCGCAATGTCTCCGTACGTCAAAGGTTTGGCGTCGCTCCAATTGCTGACAAGCTACGTGAAGCTCGCCTACGGTGGTATGGCCATGTTCTTCGTGCGGACGGCGACACCGTTCGGAAGATTGGCCTCAACATAGATGTGCCCGGAAAACGGCCTAGAGGACGACCTAGGCAGCGCTGGCTTGATACGTTGCACGTGGACTTAAAGGAAGCTGGTATCCACCCCGATCAAGCGTTTGATCGTGCGAAGTGGCGTCATCATACCAGAAGAGCGGACCCCGCTGCTAAGCGGGACAAACGCTGAAGAATAAGAAGAATACAGAAAGTGAGAGTAGTGAGTGGAGCACAGCTCAAAGTAAACCCTTAATTGAGAGTATAGAGTGAAATAAATGTAGAGCGTAGGAGATGTATAACAAGTAAGCTGATTTAAATCGCCATCAAGGCACTATTGTACTTTCACGACTCCAGAGGCGGAGGAGAGGTCGAAGAAAGTTTTTCGCCCGAACTTCTCCCAGAGGGTTATTTGGGGTGCAATCACGAATCTGACATTCGCTTTTGAAATTTCGGCTGATTACGTTAGATTACAGCGGGTACGGGTGACTAGGGCTGTCGAGGTCATGGGGTGCTGATCACGAATCTGACCTTTTTGACAATCTAGAGTGAGATAAGTGTGTAGGAGATGTGTTGGAAGTAAATTGGTGAAGGAGGCAGCGGTTAGGAAAAATACAGAAGTAGTGCATAGCGCGAGAGTCGAACACCTGGTCTAGCGCCTTTGCAGTAGCCCCGCAATCTGCTGAGCCACTGACTCAGATTGCCGCAAAGCCTTTCGCAGCATCCCATACAACACTGCGCGCACCCGTGAGCGCGTGCTGACGGTGCGCTGCTGTACCCCCCCCCCCCCCCCCCTCCTTCGAGGGCCCGTAGCTCTTTGGGTTCAAAGCATCAGCAGAAACGAAAACGTTTTTCTACTATACGAAGGTGGAGATTCTCGCAGTACTATCCATTTCCACCGTTCAGACCTACGCCTGAGACCCTTCCCTGGTAAATTTCTAAACTTCTTCAAAATACAAAATATCTATGTGAGCCACGGCTCTTTATATACTCTAACTGCTATAAGAAAAAGCTCGTAATGGGTAAGAGAAATCTAGCGCTTTAAAACTCGTGGGTGGTGCAGTATCTTCAACTCTGTAGAGCCTGGAACATGATTGTGTGCGATGTGCCTGTGTTTAGAGAATGTTTAAGGGAGGAAGCATCTTTGTGTCGAGTTTCACCCTGACTGTGATAGCTTTGGATCGATGTCTACTGATTCTCAAGCCGAATAAAGAGGTTAGTTCCTGCTGTCATATGTACGAGAGACAGTCTTATTCCTGCAGAAGACCAACTGTCTTCGGAGTTGAAAATTTGCTCTTAGCCACGCTTTGAGATCTGTCACACAGGCAGAGCGGTTGTGCTCTCCGAGACCTTGACGAGGTGCTCTTTTAAATAGCCGGCACGGTCTATTGTTACCACATGCGTGGAAATCCTGAACCCCCGAGATTTAGCTTCAATTCCCTCACACTCACGAAGCTGCGGAGTCGTCCTTTCCAGTGGGATACGCGCATCTGGGGGTCTCTCGGTGTGTTCTCGCGCCAGGTCGCTTCGCACGACTTTCGCACTACGAAGGGGGTGTCAGTGCCGCCTCTGTACTGCCTTGTTTAATCCTTGAGAATATAAGAAGTCACCTACGTTCGGTCACCTGAACGGGTACGCAAAGCCAGACCATATATGAAGTGGGAGACAAAGTCTGCGCTTGAGCTGTTTGTGAAATTTTCTATACAAAAGCCCATTCAGGCTTCTTACTCGTCGTGCCTTGCTCCGCACTATTACACTGTTCGTTCTGCCCATCACTTCCGCACTCTTCGGGTCGCCGAATTTCGCCGTCTTCGCTAGAGAACCATAAGAGGAAGACACTCAGGAGCTGGTGCTTGGTTCCACGCTGCTTTGCGTCGCGTGGAACCAAGCACCAGCTCCTTTGCGTCCTCTTAGCCTTTTCAGCGCTTAGTGTCTCCACTTTCTTCAACTCTTGCGGACCGATTGCCCAGCTCGAGCTTAACCCCGTGCTCTCTACATATATTCCACGTCAAAGTTGCTCCGCAATGTGTCTGTGATACTTCTCTCATTCAGCAAAGTGCCTCTCTTGAATCTGTTCAGCAGCGTACATCAGGCGAACACCTATGCACTCGCAGCGTTTGAGGCGTGACGAATCCTCGTTTACTTTAGTCACAGCCCTTCTCAAACACTCAAAAAAACTCAAACATGCAGATGTGGATAGACGACGAATGTCAAGCTTTGGTCGTGTCATTCTCGACGGCGTTAAGTGGCGTTTTCTTAAGATAATTGGCTACAACCGAGCGATAGCAATTGTTGTCGCCATCTGGGTGCTCGGCTACGCACTTGCTCTGCCAGTTGGTATCTTCTCACGGGCTGTCAGCTACGACAAACTATGCGGAGTGTTCTGTGAGGAGATATGGTCTGTCCTTTCGAAGCCTGCCACTTTAACCGCCATCTGCTCTAGCCTCAAAGGCAGTAACACGTTTTGCAGGCCGGACACCAACGACTCGGGCCGATCGGCAGGTCGTCGGCTCTACGGCCTTTCGGTGCTGCTGTCTCAGTTTGGCGTGCCAGCGCTGATATCCTCCATTTGCTACTGGCTGATTAGTCGTGTGATGTCCTCCCAATTGGAGCGTCGCCGAGGTCATACACTTCTGAAGGAGTCTGAGGAGAAGCTCGTGAACCGGAAGAGTCGCGCGAACAGGTACACGAGCTGCGGTGAGGGGAGTCGTGAAGAAAGGCTCGATGATCAGCGGTTTCAGGATGATGCTCGCCATGGTGCTCGGATTCGTTTTCGCGTGGATGCCATTGAATGCCATCAATCTGTATCGAGACTGGAGCACGTTCGCCAATAAACCGTGGTATTCGACGGTGGGTTTTTCACTTGGAGGAGGATTGTACTTATTGTACGCCAATGATGAGTAGAGCAAGTTCTGTTCGATTCCTCCACCCTTTTTCCAAATTTGTTTGTAATAGAATCAGGTGCAAATCTTTACACAAAAAACCAGCAAATTCCCATATCATAAAACAGCAGCATAAAGCACGGCCGAAACAATGATCGCAACGGAAGGGCAATATGTAATAACTTCAGTGAAACAAACAACAACAGAAAGCATGTCTTGTTTCGCCTCTGTCTTCATACAAAACATGTTTGTAAATTGTGGTTGCTCGCAAGCCGGGGTAGTATTTACACCGCTGGTGCTGACGATGCAAAGCTTCAGAATATTTAGGTCTTTGCTCTATGTCACGTATCGGCAATGACGTCGGCGGCATTGAATCCGGTGATTTATTCGTGGTTCAATCCACAGTTCCGCGGTGTCATTCAATCCCTATGTAGCGGTGAGCGGAAAAGAGTGAAAAGCAAGCTGCACACAGAGAACCACACCAGGCTGGTTGAGGTAGGCTGTTCTGGATCCTCGGAGGATTTGACTGATTCCACCACGGCTCAGGAAGCCGATCGAGCGACTTTTTTCAGAGCAGAACCGAGACGCGAATAAAGCCGGAACTGATTCTGAACGACTGCCACCAGCCGGGCGATCAGATCCTGTGAGCGATCTGAACATCGGACAGCAACAGAGTGCCGCGACTACGGGTCCGATCTGGCTTTCGGAGAACGTTTCTCGCTTCGACGAGGAGTCCCCTCTAAGCATCCAGTGTTCTGCATGATTTCGGCCCTGCACACACAGGTGTAGTATTCCGTTTTCTGTTGGAATAAAGACATTCTCTCTCTGCCAACGAATTATCCATAGCAAAACAGCTTGCTTGATGTCGAATGAAAAAGTCTCAAAGCCCCTACTCACCGAATACTTTCCGCTATGAACGGAAAAGAAAGTAAATCATGGAATGTCTGTCTTTGATAATCTCTTTGCAAGTGCTCCGAAACGCCTAAACTCGTGTTTCGCACATGCCCGCTTCGAAGCGTTTTTCAGCTTCTACCCATCTGCGTCTGAGAAAAGTCTAACTCTAAAAACAACTACTCGGTGAACGAAAAAGCTAGAGTTCACTGAAGCATCTTGCTGAGCTCTTTGTCTGATATCTTTCAGCACTAACGGCGACGGAGTTCCGAGATTAGCCCACTATCGAACGGCAGCTAGCAATCGCGGGAGGAAATTTTGAGAGTCGCTTCTTCTAGTCGTACACATCGACAACTGGGCAGCAGTGTTGAACCACACAATTCTCTTCAGAAGCCTACTGCTGTCGACCTCCCACTCTCTTCGGCACTTCCGTGTTCCTCAGCATGTTGTGCCGGAGCACCTTCTTGAAACTGCTTAGCAGCGTTCATCTTTCGCAGTTCAATATTTTCAATATTACTCAATGTTTTGTGCAGAATTTTCTGAAGATTCCCTTCTTCCGCTCACCAACGAACTGCCTCAGCGCTAAGCCGAAACAGCAGAAACGAACTGAGAAAACCTCGGTCCTCTACATAGTAACAAAACGTGTTTTGTTTTTGCCGTCATCCTTGACGCAGTCGAGAAAGGCTCGAGCAGACCACACAGTCGCGGCGTCGAGGGTTCTATTTCCGCGATCTGCCGGTCTTCTAATTTCCACCCTTCTGTCGAGCCCCCACAGAGAAATCCGATCTGCACGTTTAACCTTGACGCGGCGTTGTCAGGTAGGTAACAAGCGTTGCACCACGCGAATGCAATCAGCTTCTCTACGTGACGACCACACAGCGGTTTTACACTGTGGCCTGCCTGCGGTAGCACTGACCTTACCAACGCTGACAAGACAGCAATTTTCGCCTCTACTTACGGCTACAACGGTCGAAAAAATTCCGCCCAAACTTCACCCTAGGGCTTAATTGGGGTGCTGACGAACCTGACATCCATGACAATCGAGAGTAGTGAAGGCGTAAGCATGGCGCAGCAAGCAGCACACTACCTCTGCTCGATTGAATCCACACTGCCGACGCCAACGACGACGTGATGTGCTCGAACCCTGAGTGCCTGCTTCTCGCTTGCCTCAAGGATGCGGTAAAACTAGACATGTTCTCTGACTATCCAGATGAGGGAGAATTCTCCCATGCTACTCGTTGCTGCCGTTCCAGCACACCGTTTACACAGCCCCTGGTAGGACGTAGGCTTCCAATACTTCCTTTGCACATGTGCGCCTAATTGCCCTTGTTATTCTGGTTGTCTTGCTCGGGCGGAATTGACTTGGTTGTGAGCTTGTTTAATCACATTAAACCTGGATGATTAAGGCGAAATTCTACATGGAGGAGTTGGGAAGGAAAGACAGGATGGACCACTGTTAATATAAGGCGGGAAACTCATTTTTAGATGCGCATGTTTCCTACGAATTTCCTTCAGAAGACAGAGAAAACAAAGGTTAACAATTGAAAAGCGCCACTTGGGTGGCAAAGACAGAAATACTCAGTGCAGTAGAACTCGATCAATTTAATTAAAATTTGCTCAACGGTCCGTGACCGTTTATTTGACTCTCTGCTGTCGTCTGCAACAAGAACGGGAGCTTTTGGGAGAAAGGGGAGCATTCTGTAAAACAGGCAGATCTATGGACTTTTCAAATATAGTAGACGAACTGCACCAAAGAATTCGGGACCCATCCTAATCGGAGGGAGCATGCACCGTTTTGCATCCCTGTAGCCTACCTTGAGGTTCTACGAGCTTTCATTTAAATTCAGTGGACATGGTTGTGTGGCATGGGATGACATAGAGAAATTGCACTTTAGGATCACCTGTATCACCTGTCGTCCCGTTGATCATCGACTTGCTCGAGCGGGCGCCAGCAGCGTCTCCATTCGTCCCTGTCGCGTGCCAGAGTGGTCCAATGGATCCTCCTCGCTCGAGGGACACGAAGAGCGTCATATCGGTCGTTCAGGGCTTTCACGAAGAAGTCCGACCAACGCGTTGGTGGGCGTCCTGGTGTTCTTTTGACATCCCGCGGAATCCAGTCTGTGACGGCTCTCGTCCAGCGGGTGTCTGCGAATCGCATTACGTGGCCGGCCCACCTAATTTTCGACGACTTGGCCCATGCGACAGCGTCTCTGATCTTCGAACGTCGGCGAAGCTCGGAACTCCGGAGGCCTTCTCTCACTTGCGTGAGTCGTGTCACTCCGAGCATCGTCCTCTCGATTCCACGCTGCGCGACGCTGATCGCGTGTTCATCCTGCTTTCGTATAGCCCAGGTCTCTGAGGCGTATGTTAGGGCAGGAAGAACAGTGGAGTCGAATAGGTGGGCACGGAGTCGGACGTTCTTCGTTTTCTTCACGACTTCTTCGACGCTCTTGAAAGCTCCCCAAGCCGCTCGTTTCCTCCTGCTCAGCTCTGGTGCTAGGTCGTTGGCCATGTTGACTTCGCGACCCAGATACACATAGCTGGAGCATTCGGAGATGTTCGTTCCGTTGAGCGAGAATGGGGCATCAGAAACCCATCCGTTCTTCATGAACATCGTCTTCGTAAGATTCAGCTGCAGTCCAACGCTTCCACATACACGATCGAAGTCGGCCAGCATTCGTTCCGCCTGACTGATGCTCGGTGTTATGAGCACGATGTCGTCAGCGAAGCGAAGATGGTGCAGTTGCCGGCCGTCGACCTTCACTCCCATGTCATCCCATTCTAGTTCGTGCATGACGTTTTCGAGGGTGGCGCTGAAGAGCTTCGGGGATATGGTATCCCCTTGTCGAACCCCTCTCTTCACGTCAATGACGACGTCGTTGTAGAATGGTGAGATCTTGGTCGTGAATCCACTGTACAGCTCTCGAAGGACTCTGATGTACTGAGTAGGAACACCCTGGGTGAGCAGGGCTTCCATAACCGCTTCAGTCTCGACGGAGTCGAATGCCTTCTTCAGGTCAATGAACGTAAGGCAAAGCGGCAGCTTATACTCTAGCGACACTTCGATGAGCTTCGTAATGGTGTGTATGTGGTCGATCGTGCTGAATCCTCTCCGAAATCCTGCTTGTTCACATGGCTGTCCTTCGTCCAGCGTTCTACTAATCCTATTCAGGATGACTCGAGTGAACAGCTTGTAGACTACGGACAGCAGGCAGATCGGGCGATAGTTGCCAATGTCGTGCACGTCTCCCTTCTTGTACAGCAAGACGGTCTTGCTGGTCTTCCACTGAGATGGAACCTTGCATTCGGACAGGTAGCGTGTGAAGAGCCGCGCCAAGGTGTTGATGAGCGCTGGCGGGAGGTTCTTCAGGTGTTCAGCTCTGATCCTGTCAGGACCGGGTGCTGTACGTTTCTTCACCGACGAGATGGCGTATCGGATCTCGGAAGGGAGAACAGAGGGGATGACGTATCCATCCTGCGGAAGATGGCGTAGGGGCAGGTGGACGTGGCTATCGAAGAGATCGGAGTAGAAGTCGTGGATGACTTTCTCCATGGTCCTTCTGGAAGAGGTGACGGTTCCGTCAGGACGTCGGAGAGCGGTCATCTTGGTCTTGAGGTTGGCGAAGTTCCGGCGGGCATTGCGGATGCTCAGCCCTGCCTCTGCTGCTTCAGCCAACACTTCCGCCCTTCTCTCCTTCAGATCTTCCTTTATCGCCGCTCTGCATAGCTTTGCAAGCTCGGACGTCAGTTGATAGTTGCCTGACGCTCGTGCTGCTCCACGCTGGCGTATCAGCTCGAGAGTTTCCGGAGACAGGCGTCTCTTGGTGGTCTTCAAGCTCTCAGCTCCCTTAGCACTATCGTGGAGATGGTGCACGAAGCGATCGTATTCCTCGTCGACGTTGTCCATGACGGCATCTTCCCAAAGGCCGACAAGAGAGGTGTAGAGGTCCCAGTTGATGGTCGTTCTGGGATTCCTCTTCTTGAACTTCGCGGCCTTCTCTCCTTGACGCGAAAAGCGGAACCTCGCGCGAAGGAGGCGGTGGTCCGATCCCGTGTAGAAGTTAGGGACAACGGAGACGTCGGTCAGGCAATACTTGCGATTGAAGATGATGTGGTCGATCTCGTTGTGGAACTGGCCACCGGGGGATTCCCAGGTCCATCGTAGGGAGGGAGGCTTCTGGAACTGCGAGTTTCCATGGATGGTCTTGGTCGACATGATAAACTCAGACAGCCTTTCACCTTGCTCGTTCCACTCTAAACCGTGGGTTCCGATGTGAAGTTCTTCCGGCGACCTTCGTGGCCCGATCTTGGCGTTGAAGTCGCCGACGACCACCTTGTAGAAGGTGTGATCTTCCTTATAGAACGTCTCCAGCTCCACGTAGAAGGCTTCGACCTCATCGTCGTCGTAGTCGGATGTTGGGGCATACGCGACGAATACGGTCAAAGCTGGCACGGAGCCACATCGCTTCAGTCGCAGACGTCCGATTCGGCTTGTCAGAGACTCGTACGAATCGATGTTCATGGCCAAGTGCGTGTTGACGAGGACACCAACGCCGCCTACTCCCCTGCTGTCGCATGTTCCGAGGAACAGTTCTTCTCCGGAGTCGTAGGCGGCGTGTAGGGGGTGGTGTCTTCTCGTCTCGGTCAGTCCGATGACGTCGTACTTGATCTTCCTGGCTTGCATCATCAGGTCCTCGACGGATGCTTCCGACGCAAGCGTGCGGGCGTTGTAAGTACAGATCGTCATCCTAGTCCTTCTCAGTTTGCGCAGCCTGGTTAGGCCCTGAGATTTTAGCAGCCTCTCCGTACTCGTCCTTCCCATCGCTGCAGAAATGGGGGCTCTTTCGGGGTCAGGGGAATGAGGCCCTTTAGTGCTGCTGTGTTTGACTGAAATACAACACGGGTAGCTAGTCAGGCTCTGTCGTGCGGGCGGGGTACTCCGGGCAGCCAGCCAGACTGCCCGAAGGGACGGGGCGAGACTTAAGGCGGCCTCGAATCACCTTACATGTACTCCCAGTCTACCGAGTGCAAGCTTTTGGCCGAGCCGACACAGTTACAATCCGCACAGTCACGGACACATCCACGCACACTGTGCACGAACATGCCGCTCCCACGCACAAGGAACGCGTCGACCCGACACAGCAGGAGCAAGGAGTCCATCCCCTGCATCCCACCTGCGTCTCTGGGCAGTACACGGTCGCATTTGGTTCGCGTTTAGTTCCCCTATCCACCACCCGGGGACGCGCCACGTGGCCCTGCGACAAGCGGCCCGAGATCCCTCTTAACAAGAGAGCCCGAAGGCTCTCTATCGAGGGAGATCCGTGGCACTTTAGGATACCCACTACGAATAGGATAGATCCAGAATTCGCTGTGGTCACTGCCTTACTGAATTCTTCATTAAAACATTCTGCAGTTTTCCGAAGCACTTTTGGCAATGTAGAAGGATGATTGGCTGTAGAGGTCTCCTTGGTGAGCGCAAATCCGGTAGAAAGATTTGTGAGCACAACTGAAAACGCCCAAAAGTGTTGAGCCTTGCTGTAGTGCATAGCACTTCATATAGACCCCCCAGAAGCTGGACGACTTTCCGCAAGCTAAACGAACTAGGCATAGTGAGATATTTATTAATTTAGAAGTACAGTTGTTACTGTTTGGTCTTGGAATCTCGATTTTCTTGTCTAGCAATTTTGTTGATGATAGATGGACTGTTATTACTTATTGTGGAGATGATGATGCAGTCATATAAGTGCCATGTAGATGGAGTCGAAAAAGGCAATATAGAGAAATCTGGCTTTTTACGTACTAAAAGACCAGCCAAACTGATAGCAGCTAAGAGAAATTTTATTTAACGAACTTACCGATTTCAATGCAGCAATTTTTCGTTAATGGTCGCTGAAAATTAACCGAAAAAAATTTAACGCACATCCCTAGTTGGGACAATATTCACCAAGGCAGAGTTAAGGCCTCTGTACACTTTTGAGGCAACGCGGCACGCGGCTGGCAAAAAACTGCCGCGTAGGAGACAAAACTGCCTTGTAAGTGAAAGGACGACGTGGCGCGTCACTCACCGTCGCACCATTCCATCGCCAACGCGGTTTCACAATCACTACCCTTATCAGTTCCCATCCTAGATCCCCACCACGACCAGCTGTAGCCCAGGCAGATCTCTGCCATCGCAAGCGCGGCGCTGGCAGAGCAATGCGCCAACAGTGCCTTGAATCATCGTCGCCGCTGCCGCTTTGGCGGCACCGCGCCTGCCGCCCATGTGGCACATCAGCGGCGAGTTTTGCTACCGATGTGTCGCCTTGGCGGCATCTTATTCGTCTCTGCCCTGTGGTTAAAGACAGGGCTGTCGCGTTGCCGCAGAGGTGTGCGGGTGCCTTTAACGGGATCACCGTTCGAGGCCGTATCCCGTGACATACATCTCAGCCCAAAATGCCGTGATCACCTAAAGTCCTTTCCTTGTCATATTTCTTCTCTGCATATCCATGAGGCGTGCTTCGACTCACCAAGAGCTACTCTCGTCGCTTGTTCTTGGTCGTCTGACGAGAGCTCGCTACCACAGCTTGCGTTGATCCTAGGATTAAAATGTCCGAAAGCAGGACTTTAAGGTACAATTTACTGCATGGTGAGCAACTCATCCCCCGGAGACACTTTTCCTTCTTATGAATCTGATGTCGCTGACATGCAACTGCCCACAGTATTCGTGAGGAAGAGGACACACAAGCCTCTGTCCCATGAAATAGCATTTATAATCTCCAAAAATACACACATATGAAAAACCGTCATGCAGTTCAAATCGAGGAAACTGAAAACTCGAGCTGCTGTGATGGTAACCTTATGAGAGCCCGCAAACTATACAGATGCGGGAACCGTTGAACCTTAGGGTTCTACAACGAGAATGAACTGAACAGTACAATTAGAGCATGAAAATTGGGGCTCAATTTAAGACTACAGCAGCTCCCAGCTACAAATTATCATGACTGATGTTAGAGCGCTGACGAGATCTACGTTGCGTAAACGGCAACTGTGAGATTTGATGAGTTTGAACAGCGTATGTACAAGCCAGACGAATTAAAACCACACGAAAAACAGTTACCACCAGAACATAAAGCGCCACCTGTACTGTTGTGTAGCACGGCCCCGTTTGACATTAGCTTAACACTAAATATCCTAACAATAATAAGTGTACGAGTAATTAAGAAGAAGCGTCTCTGCTTGCAGCCGTTTCAGTGATACAGCCCTCTCTGGTATCCGATACGGTACTCGGCCAGCTCTTTGAAAAAATCACACACGAACAGATTGCACAACCCAAGTATCACACTTATGACAGAACCACTCAACAGGGCGTTCTCACAATGTCGCCAACATCCACTGAGCAAACGGTCAGTCCTCTCTCACGACCGACGACATTCGCGTCATCGGTCAGTCCAGCTCGATCACATCAGGAACCGCCGATGTTTTCAGTCTCGGAGGCAGTCGTAGCGGTTGTGGCGGATCAGGAGGGATCGTTATGAGAGGAGGTGCTTGGCTTGAAGCTGAAAATGTCACTCATTTCCTTCTCAAATGAACGTCGCCGAACAGAATCGCAGCACAGGAGCAACGCTAAGTTACATGCGAGATTTCCTCCTGGCGAAAAAGCAGCACTGCCTTCTTCACTACACATTCGTCACTATAACTATTGCGTATTCTGATTCGTCATCGCATCATGTCGTGCATGCTGCCCTATACTCAACCCCTACAACATCATTCAAGGGTGTTTGCAAGATCACAACACCATTTGACTGCATGAATGTAATGCATATTATTTTGGAGGGCAAGAGAGATAAAAACTTGTGCCGAGTTTAGCACTAATATGATGCTGATATTATACCATGCAGTCATTGTGCGTTTCCCAATATTTGACGATCATAATTATTTATGGAAATCAGATTAACATGGTTTTTCAGTGGAGGAATGCATGAATTTCTGTGTTCAGCTTTGCCGAACCTTCAGTTCTATCTTCAACTTCAACACTCCAAAGTTTCCTTCCTTTTATTCAAGCACCAGCGTCGGTCGCCGGCTCCGCCGGCGCCGACGCTGGAGTGTGCGGGCCACGCCAGGCTAGCCGGCTTCACCGGCATCGCATCTACGGGCCACGCCAGGCTAGCCGGCTCCACCGGCGTCGGGAATGGCGGGCCACGCTAGGGACGTAACCCAAACCTAGCTGCGGATGCTTCCTCACCTAGCGTCGGTAGCCGGCTACGCCGGCGCCGACGCTGGAGTGTGCGGGCCACGCCAGGCTAGCCGGCTTCGCCGGCAACCAACGCTGGGTAAGGCCAGCAGCAGAGTCTTGCGGGTGCCGCGGGCCCGCCATGACAACGGCAGGTGGTGCAGCCCCGCGACGCAGTACTGCGTACTTTTGCCGGGAGGAACGAAGAAATGGAGAAAGAAACGAAGAAATGCATTTTTCAGGGTAAGACTAGAGGGAAGGGGGGAGGGTTGTATGTATCAAGCTGAGTGCTGTTGTTGCCCCTAACATTTGCACGTCAACGGCTTACGATTATGATTCGTTAGTATACATTGCATCCGATCGAAAATTTCGGATAACGCGAATTCCTCGAACCACGGATTTCTGGTTGAATTTGACAACGGAAATTCCGTGGGCCCGGTCTCTTGAATATTTCAGAAACGAGCAATTTCGCGGGACATGAGTTTTTGGAGATTCGGAATGGGGTATCCGAAAATGATTGATTCCGATCCAATGTATCCTGCTTGGAATTGACGATATTTGCGCTATGACGCTGAGCCTTGGCCTTCTTTCCGTCCATCTTTTTTCTTCTTCTCCTTTTACATTCTGTATCTAACTTTTATGTTCGCGACGTGTTAGGATCCCCATTAGCGCAGTCGGAGGAGGTGCCGGCTGTCATTGATCTAGGCAAATGGTTTGTGCTAAACTTTACTTCGTGTATTTATTTATTTATTCAATACGCTACATAAGGTAGACATCAGAGAAAAATTAAATTAAATAATTAATTATATTATTTTTAATTAATTAAATTTGCACATACCACGTAGTCGATTGGAGAAGGCGCTAACTCTCGTGTGCACCTCAAATCAGACCTATTAGTTCGGGTCCCGCCGAGGCTAGCCAAGCCTTTCACCCCACAGGGACCGGTAAATAGGCGCCGGATTTGTCTGAGAATGATAGAGCACTGATTGCTCCATCGACTGACCCCAGCGTGTCTTGCATGAGCCAGATACGAATTCAAGTTGACACTTCATTGTATCCCATTTAATGAAGCTTCCAACGGTCGGGAACAAAAGAAAACTCCCCTCCCTCCATGCTTCCTATCTGGTCACGCCCTCCAGCGGGTCTCACCCGCAGCTCCTGGCGCTGCGGGTGAGAGCAGCCGCGAACCGCGGTAGCCCTCGAGGACCCTTGCGTGCGGCGGCTCCGCGACAACTCGTCCGCGCCGCGGCTTCCACCACAGTGGCAGCGCGGGTCCCACTGCGGCGGGAGCGATTTGGACGAGTTCTCACGGTGCTGCCGCGAGACTCTGTAGAGGCCCTAAGGAAGCATCCGTAGCGTCGAACACGTTGAAACTTGCGCCTACTCCAGACTGATTCCTAGCTTGGTACCTCTCACTCAGTATAGCACGCAGAAGAATGTCCTCAGCACTCCTTCTTCATCTAGCGTTGAGTTCACAGCCTATTGCAGCTTGTCAAGCCTAAAGAAATGTCTGACGCTTCTGTCCAGTCGTTGTGCTTCGAGCCGCTAGGTGTGGCGAATTCCGGAGGTGACTTCATTAGCCACTATTTTTGAGGGGACGTGCGGGAATAATTATTCCGAGAGCCTAGTGTAGTCGAAAACTGGGGGTGGGACGGGAACTTGGTTTCCGCTGTTGTTGACGAACCACTACAGACAGTGACTTATGCCTCCCGCCTTTATATATATATATATATATATATATATATATATATATATATATATATATATATATATATATATATATATATATATATATATATATATATACATGGTGCGATTTTCTATCTTTGATTTCCCTACCTCCAATGTGTCAGATAGAAATCCCGATCGGTTCGGTTTGAGAGAAAACCGATAGTACCACTCAAATGATCGATAATATCGATCGATATCGACTGCCTGATCAAAACGCCTAATCTACTGTGGAACGCTCCCGTCGGCCAACACAATCAGGCAACTCCAATCCCGATCGGTTAGGTCTGATAGAAAACCGATAGCACCACTGGTTATTTGATTGATAGCGTAAATGCCTCTTACTTGAACCACCAAAGTGAGGATATGTGTGTTCCTCACTGTTGCATTTGTTGTTCAACTTCTGCTATCAATCGAATAAAAATCGCTCAGCTGAAATAACTTCGAATGGGAGAATTTTACAGCCCGCAGCTAAGAAGCAAACATATAGCGCAATAAAAGATGAGATCGCACCATGCCCTCGAAAAGTTCACGCAGCTTTTAATCGACTGATAGTGTAAAAGCGACTTAACCACAAAGGTGGGATATGTATGTTCCTCACCGTTGTGTTTGTTGTTCAACTTCTGCTATCACACGAATAAAAATCCAACAGCTTGGAAGGGTGTAGAAAGTAGGAAGTTTATGTGGGCGGGAGAAACTGATGGGCTCAATCCAACCAACTTAGAATGGGAGAATCTTAGTTACAGCCTAAAGAATCAGGCGCAAAACGGCTCGGCTGGACGGGGCTCATCGTGTTAAGGGGTCATCAGCCTGTTTAAGAAGCACACGAGTGTGGATATAAGTGCCGCAACTAGCAGTGGGGCTCAAATAGGCTGGGGCGGGAGGGCCACGATGTAGGGACGCCCGATCCGTCGTTTTGTGCTGTATGAAATTCAAAATATCAGCAGCACTGGTGGGTTCTAGCCCTAAGGTGAACCAAGTTAGTTCACTTCTGCTGTGAATGTGCATACATGTGCTTTCCTACCAAGGGGCATGCTCTAACGTGTAGAGCGAGGAGTACTAGAATAGGGCCGCAGATTCTCACCACAACACTGACATCAACTTAAAAGGCTCTCGAAGAGAAACAAAGTGAAACGGTGGCAAAGGCCGTAACCGTATGGATCAACACAGCAGGAGCTGTTCTCAGAAGTGAAGGCGGAAGCTCGCACACATCAGAAGGTTATGCCCGAACACAGAGAAGGTAGCAAGAACAGGAAAGAGCAGTGACCTCGGCTATGCACACAGGCGGCAGAGTTGTACCCTGCAGTGACACAACTGTAGCAGCACCTAATTGCAAGCACTAATTGACCGGTATCAAGGACAGGAGCCTTCAAGTGGGTCAATTCGAGGCAGTAGACACCCAATACGTGCGCGCGCAGAGCCGCGGCGCCGGCCTATTTCGCAACGCCTCACGTGTCCTACTCGGCAGCGGCGATTGCTCACCTCCCGGCGCTTCCCTTCGGAGAGAGAAGTGGAGAACCTGCCTCAAACTTGGGTGATTAAACCATCGAGCCCGCGAAGTTTACGAAGTTTCCCACGGTCACGTTGAGACAAAAAACCCTCCTCTATTATATATGGTGGGATTAGCCCAACTCAGTACACTGAAAAACTAGCACAAAGAACAAATTGCCCACGCCAGGTCGGTGACGCACCGGAAAATACTCCACACTAATGAGGGAGTCGAGATGATTTAGTTCCTTTGATTGAATATGATTTCCTATCCTACCTTATGATGCTATGTATGTGTAAAAGAGCCAACCCGCTTGTTCTTCCGTTCGTGTGTACGGCTTTGCTTAACACGCAGCCACTTTTCACATAGTGCAGCCAATGAAGCGATATATCGTTCATAGATAATCGTCAGATGACATGTGCATGAAGACCACCAGAAAAGGATCGCGGGAGTCGGCAATATTTACCGAAACCGATAGATTGTACCGATTACTGCTCAGATTCCCCCGCTTAGCGCCTTTTATACTCCCCCGCGGCGCGTCGATTCGGAGAGCGGCGCGGCCAGCCGCCCCACTGTGCGATTGGGGGTGGGGGGGGGGGGGGGTCAGCGACGCGCGGCCAGGAGCTTCTTCGTACTACTACGGACTGTGCGCCGAGGATGAGGTTCTGCGGAAGAGGGAGAGAGGTAGGGGCCGGCGAACAGTACAATAGCTCGGGGCAAATCCCATAGCTCATGAGTCAAGGTTCTTTTGAATTGAATTGAATTGGGTATGTGTAGCGCAGTCGGATGAGGTGGATGCCAGCCTTGGAGTGCATCCTATACTAGACTCCTGGTTCGGATTTCCCGCCCAGGCCAACCGCCCAGTCTTCCATTTCCCGGAGTCTATGAATATGTACCGACCTTGTCTGAGAAAGATTAAGCACTTGCTTGCTTATCAGCCAGCCTATCAAGTCACCAGATGAACCAAGTGCGCATTCAAATTGCGTTCACAACATCCCGTAGAAGTATAATGGTGGCGCATCCTAAGAAGAATTCATTAAAGCCGTTCTTCGTCCTTTCACGTCTAACACTGACCAAATATGATTTCGGTCTTTCTTGAATTATATAATTAGGGCTATTTGTTGACACATTTACGTCGTTATTTATTTACCTATTATATTTACTAAAATACTGCATCATAAGGCAGACAGCTTTATAGTACCAATGGGTACTGCAGGCAGAAAATAGGTGAAAAGAAAACTCAGACACAGACTGAACAGAGAATCGGTCGCATATGTTAACGCATTTGGTGGGGTGGATTTCCTTTTCGTTCACTTTCGCTTCGTTCACTAGGACGACCCCTCCCCATCCCAACCTAGGGATACACTCCTGGGAACCAAAACGCAAAGGGTATAGAATATGGTTCGCCATGGTGGCGAAATCCCGACTCCGCTCTGAGTCTGCCGCGGCTGATCGCGCCGCGCCCTTCCCCTCAGCGGTGCGATTCGCCGAATACCGCTACCCAAAATTCCGCCAAGTGTGGTGTTTTGCGGCTGCAGAGTATAAAGACGATGCGGCGCCGACGGGCGGCGCGAAAATCGATAGCTATGCCGACCATCACACCGAGCCGCGCCGCGGAGGCGCAGGTATAAGGCGCCTTTTAATCGTCGTTTAGGCCTATGGTATACTCCCGCGTCGCTCCAGCGACGGGCGCGGGGCAACTGTCAACGGCGCGCATTCGCTGCAGTGGCGGACGGCGCAGTGGGGCGCGGTTGTCAGTTGACGCGCCATCGCTCCCGCGATGCGTCGCAAAGGGGTGTTATACCTCCGCGTCGCGAGAGTGAAACATACTCCCGTGCGACGTCTGGTGATGTTGGGTGGTCATGTGATTTCTCTGTTGTTCTCCTCGTAGGGTTTTCGTCGTGGCTAGACTCATTTTGGGGCTTTTTTCGACGGCTTGAACAGCTAGTTTTTTGAGGAGATATTTTTCTAGGCCGTTTTTTCCCACTTTTGTGCCGATCCTAGCATTTTTTCGCCTCTGAACTTCCTTGCCGGCACCGAAATCTACATTTCTGTGCCGAACAAGTCACAGGGAGGTCCCGTTGACATATTCGGCACAGAAATGTGCCAATTGAACGCTGCTTTTCGGATGAGATGTTTTTCTAGGGCCGTTTTCCCCTCTTTTGTGCCGATTCTCGCATTTTTTTCGCCTGTGAACCTCTTCGGCACAAAATCCACATTTCTGTGCCGAACAAGTCACAGGGAGGTTCTGCTGACATGTCCGGCACAGAAATGTGGGTTTCCGTGCCTGTGGATAGCATGAGGAACGAAAGAAATGCATGAATCGACACAGGCATGGCAGAAACCCCCTTGTAAAACACCACTTTTGAAAAATTGGGCCACAGCTGGGACGTTTCTGTGCTGGACACGTCACGAGAGGCTTCTCGTGACGTGTCCAGCACAGAAACGTGGGTTTCCGTGCCTGTGGATTGCATGAGGAACAAAAGATGCATGAGTCGACACAGGCATGACGGAAACCCCCCTTGTAAAACACGACATCCACGAAATACCATTGAAAGCAACAACCCTACGACGGCATACGGATCAGAAGGCGATAAAACGGGAAAAAACGCGAAATCACGAACGAAAAGGCTGAGAAAACAAGGAATCCTGGAAAAAATGCACTGAATCAGCTGATTCGCAGAATTCTGCAAAAGTCTCCGTCTGCAGAACCGCGTGAACTATGTCAGCTTCAGCGACGGCGACGGCTCGCGACGCGCATCGCGAGCCATCGCGTCGCTGTGCACTCCCGCGTCGCGGCAGCGGACGGGAGTATACCATAGGCCTTAGTGTGCGCGCGACGCGCGACACGATGCATGTGTAGTGGCCAAATTGATCGAGCGACGCGACTGATAGAGCGCGACTGGACTTAAGGCCCCCGCAGAATTCTGCGGCGTTGACGCTGCCCTATCCTCCATCATAGGGCAGGGACGCAGAGCTCGCCGCCAGAGGCGAGCCCAGCGGCGCCGCTGGAGTGGCACCGCCGAAAATGATTTGAATCATACGAGACGGCGCCAAACCAGCGGCGCCGGGAGTCTATCTGCGCTCTGCCCTTTCGCGGCGGGGATCCAGAGCGGAAACGGGCGCGTCACCAGTTGGTCCCGACTAGAAAGACTACAGCACCTCGCCGTCGCCGCTGGCCGGCCGGCAGCCGCCGTTGAGCGGCGTGACTCATCGATTTCGCCGTCCGCCGTCCGCCGCTGCCCGCAGAAGTCTGCGGGGCCTTTATACTCGTGCCGCTGTGCGGCGCGGCGTGATGGTTGACGTAGCTTTCGATTTTTCGCACCACCCGGTGGCGCCGCATCACTTTCATACTCCGCCATCCCAAAACACCACACCACACTTGACGGAATTTTGGGTTACGCTATTCGGCAAATCGCGCCGCGGGAGGGAAGGGCGCAGCGCGGCGCGCTCACCTGCAGCAGACTCGGTGTGGAAAGAGAGATTTCACACCGGGTCATTTTGCCATGACCTTTTGTTTAGGCTCCCCAATCAACATAACAAAAAGGGTTAGCAAAGTGATGACACTACTGTACTTTCAGGACTCCAGCGGGAGAGAAGAGATCGAGAAAATTTTTAAACGATACCTCGCCCCGGGTGGAGCGATTGTGGGGGATTGCTTAGGTGTTGATCACGGATCTGACATTCGTTTTTGAAATTGACTACGGTAGGTTTGGGCTATCGAGGTCATGATCACTGATTTCGCCCAAATTTCGCCCAAATTTCGCCTGGGGCTATTTGGAGTGCAAATCACGAATCTAACATCCTTTTTTGATATCACGCTGAACTTTGAGCAAAATCCGTGAACATGTCCTTGGCCACCCGTACCTATCGTAACCTAAGAAGGAAATGGGGATCTGAAGACATTCGCGAAGTTTCACCTACTACGCTAAAGATATGTTTAGTGAACAATGACACCGGAGTGGCCACATAAGAGAGAATTCTGACTGATTCTCGACGATCCTTCCAGCAATTTTACTTTTGGACCCGCACATGTTATAAAATAAAGGGTCGTTTAGTGCCATTTGCATTGCAGGGGATTCTACTCAATAACACACTCATCAGCTCAACCGTAGGTTGAGCGGACGACTTCGAGCCCTGCCTTAAGAAACGACTTCGAGCCCTCGTCGCTCCCCACAGTAAGCCTACCACTAACATTAGCAAGATAGTTTCCACTGATTAGCCGAACGAATCCTTTCTGTTTTGGTTCTGCAACGACTCATGGACAGTCTACTTCGTCATCCTTGGCTCACGGATCGTGCTAAGCAGAAGCTCGTGGCCACGCTTCGCTGACGCCCCCTTTCTAACTGCCATCGCGCAGCTGCGCGTCAAATTCGGGACGCAGCGCGGCCAGTCGTGCTGCACCTAGAATTGACACGCCGCTCCACGGCGCGAGTATAAAATGTCTTATGGTGGTAGTTGCGCAAATGTGATAGCCGGTAGGCAAATCTTAAAAGAAGCAATCAAGGAGAGTCGACCCGCCAACCGATATCGACCAACATAGTTAACTTTTTGCTCGGGTTTCACCGTTTGACGACAATGTCGCTCGAATATGGAGATCGGTGGAGCAGTTGCACAGGAAACGTTAGACATCGACCGGTCAACCGATACGTCTGGGACTCCTTCCGCATCAGGACCGTTTGAGGAAGTTATTATGCGAAAAACCAGATATGGTGGCCGGGACTCACGACGTAGTCGATTTACTATCACGAAATTGTGGGGCGACGGTCAGAAGTTAGCTCGAGCGCGAGGCCGAATGCTGGAACACAAGTCCTGAGTAGTAGGTGACGTCGTCATATTTGGGAAGCACTCACGACGCAGATATGCTTGCTTGAAATGCAGGTACAACGTCTATCCGCTCTTCAACGACAGCGCTCGTCCCTATCGGAAGCATACATTATACTCGGGGAAATGAACACAGAAATCTCGCCTGTCATGTTCTTTGCGCCTTTGCTCAAGTGAATACCACCTAAGAGAATATGTTGTTTCTGCGACCCTCTAAATGTAGAGCTTTTCCAAACTCAAATAAGGTGGAAGAACTTCTAAGAATTCTTCCAAATTTTCTGATTTCCACTGGGGAGGAAAGCTACTCCACCGCTATCTTTTAAGGGCTTCTATTACGAGACCGTTCATTAAAAATGTTCACTGTTAGAAGCCTTCGTGATTATTTCCAACACTGGAAAGACTAAAATGCACAACCAATTCTTTGTTACGTTAAAAGTTCAGCCTCCTGTTCCTCAACACGTTGCTCACACCACCTCAATCCTGATCAGTCGACCTATGCAGGAAAACGGCCATATTAAAAATGATATTCTCCCGTTCACAGCAAAAACCAAAATTATTTGTCCTCACTGAGATCGTAAAGAGCCCAAAAATGCAGAAAGGCGGCAAAACCACCTCACATATGGGTAAAGGTTAGATACGTAGAAGAGAAAACTACCTGCGTCAAACACAGTGTCTCGGGCATTCAGAAGCAAGCCATTGCTAAGGCGCAGAAAGACGCCATCGGCACTGCGAACTAGCATCGCCTGTGTGTTCGGAGGAATCTCACGCTTCTCCGATGGATGAGACACGATTGGCAAAGTCATCGCTAAATAAGGGGTTATGGAATGGTCCAATCATCAAGAATTGGTTGTACCAGCTTCGTCTAACCAGATAGCCAACAAACGTGGTCACCTCGATCAGTTCGAATTAGTTGAACGCTGCCTCGGCTATTCCCCGAAGGCTCGAAAGCAATCGCAGCTCCAGGAAAGGGAGGCACTCGGCGAGGTGCTTCCATCGGATTGCGACCTGCATACCCTGCAAGAAAGAACCGAGAGATGGTAGTATGAGAGGGTGAATTTCGCTGCTCGTCATACAGCTGCTGAAAGCGCAGATAAAAAGGCCTCACCTCCATTCGATACGTAACCGGTAGGACAACCAGAGCTCCTGAAATCGGCTTGGAATAAAAGATGTGACATTTGACATGAACGCGTGAAAAACCATACCCATACATCGGAGCAAGATCAAGCATATGCGGCACCGGTGTGGAACGCATAGGAGGCAGCTCTGATATCGAACTGAAACAGGGGTGTTAACGAAGGTCGAGAAACGGGCTGAGTTATATTCCATCCGCCCAGAAGGATAATTTGTATGGTAATACGAGAGTGATTTGATGGACTGCAAACTTCTACAGCGCATCCACCATCTGATGCATTGCCAATACCAAGCAATGAACGAGCAAAAGAATTGAATCACTCAATCGATATCAGTGAAAACAAACAACAAATTACTGGTAATAGGGAGGAGGCATCCAGTTGGCGTGCATCCCTCTAGGCGCCCTCGAATGACCGCCATAATGGTCCGAAAAGTCCAGAGCTTCGTTAAACGGCGAAATTTCCTGAAATGTCAAATGCTAGAACACATCGATTCCTTGAAACGCGAATGTCCTGTCGACCTACCTCTTTATACTGCTCTTTGGCAAACCATAGCTCAGCTTCCTTCTTCTCTTCTTCGCTCAAACCTTCTTCCCTTTCCAGCATCAAAGACTCGTGGAGAAAAGGCTCCTGAATTATTTGTCTCTGAATTCTAGAAAGCACCAAGGCGCGTTACAGAGACGCAGACTCAGTCACAGTTGTGAATGGTAAATACATCGAAATTCTAGAGAGCAATTGAGAACTGTTTATACTGCCATTTGGGGATCGCAGAAAATTGGAAAACAGACCAACAACGAAAGTTCGTTCCCTATCAAGAAGTGACCAATGCATCGCTGCAAAGTAAAACTAACCCTGAAACTTCCGGATCTCATGCTCATAGGGTATATGTAGGTGAACACAATGAACTTGGCCTCCTATTATGTCCCCCTTGTTCGTGACAAGTACAGATTGCACAGGGTTAATTCTTTTCGAGAACATTTGGCTCTTCTTTCGAACCCGGGCGCAGTTGGAACACATGCTCTGCAAGTAGCAGGGTCGTGAGCAAATTCACGAAAATGAGATCCACTGAATGCAGAAGTTTGAAGAAGGCTAATTCTCCACATTCAGCGAACATAGCATTAAACAGACCTAAAGTTGGACATAACGCAAATGAGTGTCCACACTAAACTGCCCTTTTGAAATATTGGAGGATATTGGGTTAAAGGATAGCGACTCCTTACCTGGTGAATTCTAACGAGTATCTGTTCCCATGTCTAGTATATATCCAGTACGTATCTTTATTATAAGATAGCGTACAGTAAATGGGTGATAGAAAAGGGATGAGAGGGCAGACGAGCCCTTTCCAGACAGCTGGCGGCAGATGACATCCCGGCCTGGGCGACGTAGACGTGACTCCCGTAGCAGCACGTCGCTATCAGTACCAGGGCATCGCCGTTGATGGTGCGGATTGGGCACAACCCAACGAGGGACTCTAACCCCAAGTGCAAATTCGTGCATAACTCGACGCTTCTTTCGCCTTCGAAACAACTTGAGGCAACCAGCCGAAAGAAAATTGTGTTTTACCCTTCAGGACAGGTCCTGTAAAAGTTCACCAACACGAGGGGCACTGAAGGCTTGGTCTCGAGGCTATTGTCGATCGCCAGCGATCACGAGAACACCGTTCCGTGCTGGCTGTGCGATGTGCACACAGAGCAAAGTAGGACTTCGCAATTAAATTCAGCTTTAGGAAGCGTGTTAAAATTAGAACGCCGTTGTTCGATACGGTGCTCTGAAAGGTATTTAAAAACCTGGATAGCAAGGTAGGAATTTCAATGAAAACCGCACAGCGACAATTTTCCTATCAGATATCAAGCTCTAGCTAAAAACCAGATGCTGTGACTGAAAACAACAGAACCTCGGCCAGCATCTCGCTCCTGCATTTCACGACGGACTCTAGAACTTCATCACCGAAATTCCAGTGCGAAGTATCCCATTTGTCGTGAACTACATCCAGTGATTCCTGAAATGAAAGAATTTTCAAAACCAGAGAGGAAGCAGGTTTTAATGCTCTCAGTTGGCAAATGAAAAAATGTGGGAATAAATATCTCGTTTCGTTGGAAAAAAAAACAAGAACAGGAAAACCGACAAAGAAAAAAAAAAAACGGCATTATTGTACTTTTACAACCCCAAGGGTCGAGGAGAGCTCGAAAAAAAAAATCGCCCAAACTTTGGCTAGGTGGGGGGTTATTTGAGGTGCTGATCACGAATCTGAGATCCGCTTCCAAAATTACGGCTGATTACGGTAGGTTACGGTAGGTGCGGGTGACTAAGGCTGCCAAGGTGATGGTCACCGATTGCGAGCAATCCCATCCTGCTAAGCCATTCCTGGAAATCAGCTGCGTCCATGTTTACCTTGTCAAAGACGCCCTTCAGCTTGAAGTCGCACAGTTCTTCCTGGCGGCGGTTGTGGAACAGTGCTTCGAGGGCCATAATGCCTAGATTGCTATCTCTCGATAAAGCCTTCGCCTATCGAAGAGTTTCCAGCAAAAATGGTTTCCCGCTGATTTGGGAATTTTCAGGCGATCGCTGCGGTAAAACCTGCATGCAGTGCTCACCCGTAGCACCACAAACAACCCCTATGGCCGAAGTTTGGGTAAAATCGGTGATCATGACCTTGGCAGCCTTAATCACCCGCACCTACCGTAACGTGCCGTACTCCAGCGTAAAACGAAAAACGGATGTCAGATTCGTGATCAGCCCCCCCCCCCCAAATAACCCCCTAGACGAAGTTTGGGCGAAAATTATTCTTCGACCTCTCCTCGAGCCGTGGAGTTGTGAAAGTACAACAGTGCCAAAAAAACTGCAAGTAGTGCGCAATTACTGAAACCTTTCTAAAGGCTCCCACATACTTTTGCGGTGAGAGGCAGACCGCGTGCAGGATACGTTCAAAACTTCGATAATATCGATCAAAAGTGGTTGCCTGATCGAAAATTCCCTATGCTGTGAAGCCTTTCCGTCACCCGTCATAATCACTTGGCTCCCACCCGATCGGTTAACTCTGAGAGAAAATCGATATCACCTATAAAAAGATCGATAGTTTCGATCGATATCGAACGCCTAGCCGATCTGTGACACCGTCTTCTGAATTACGGCGCTCGCTGGAGACTCTGGATATTTTCCAGTATTTTGTGTACCCATTTTGCGCTAATCTCATGCACCTGTTTTCTGTCAGTAATTTCTGACACAGCGATGATCTACAGCTCTAAACGCGTCCTTATATAGTTTGAGAGATCTTTCAGGTCGTCGCCAATCATTCCACATTTATTACTGGCTTGAGCAAAACGGCCGAGGAAGAGCAGGAATACTCAGCTGCGGAAAAACTTGAAAATGATTATTCAAACGGTGTTTCAAACGGACGCTACTTGTCCTCCTCGCTGCAGTTAGGAGACTGAGACACAGGCCACTGAATGCCTAAAGGATGGGCGTGAAGGTCAAAAAGGGTCACTTCGGTCGTGTGCCACGTCCGGTGTCTCCTTGTGCAGAACAGTGTCTCAAAGAGTCGGCCTTGTGATTTTCATCACTCTACTCCTTATGCTCTTCTGCTCCCCCGTCGTCGCTGAATGCTCTGCTTCTGGTTTTCGTTTCTATAACAACCACGGTTCCGCAAAAGCTGCAAGGTGAACGACGGCGTCAATCAGTCGTTTTTGAGATTCGGCACGCATTCTACTTCCATGGATGTCGTGGAAGCAATTTGAATGCGTACTTGGTCTAAGCAATGACTTGCGCTGGCCAGCTGATGAATAAGTCACTACTTTATCCTTCAAAAGGAAATCTGGTACCAGTTCAGCGACCCCGAAGGGATGCAAGGCTTGCTTGGCTTGGGCAGGAACCGAACCATTTGCCTTTGCCTGGGGTGCACGCGACAGCCTGCATCTGCTGCTGGGCTTCCATGCACACGTAAACATATAGTAACGTGAAACTATTAGGTTGTCACATAAGTTCTGTCCGATCCCGATAGGCGTTACTTTGTGATTTTTTTTTCATGTATAGAGAAAGCAATTATATATATGTTGTATGCTATTTTGTAGGGCTTGTTCCGCTCTATAAAACTTGGTGTTTTGCTTTTAAAAAGTCGTGAGCATTGCTTCGCTTTAGGTGCTGGACGAAACCATGGAAAGACGCACTTGCGGGTAATAATGCTTGCTGAGATCAAGCTTCGCCAAAGTGTTAGCGAGCCAACTCAAAACATCAAGATGGCTTGGGGAGAGGACTTCGCTAACGAACGCACCGTGCGCAGATGGTACCAGAAGTTCCGGGTTGGAGACGTGGACCTCGAAGACAAGGACCGCTCAGGACGATCAGCCAAATGTGGTGACGGACGTTTGAAAGAACGAGTGGAAGCCGATTCACAAGGAACTGTGCGTGAGATGGGGGAGAACTTCAGGTCAGTCGCACAACCATTTCGAGGCACCTAGAGGCGATAGGAAAGGTGAAAAAGCTGGATAAGTGGGTGCTCCACGAACTCACTGAGGAGCAGCAGAGGTGTCGCCTGGAGATCTGTTCTTCCCTTACTATAAGGGACAAAAACGATCCGTTTCTTGACCGGATAATTGCCTGTGCGAAAAATGGATCGTATACGGCAATAGAAGAAGATCAGAGCGATGGCTGGATAAGGAAGAACCGTCGAAACACTTTCCCAAACCTAGCCTCCATCCGAGGAAGGTCATGCTCACTGTCTGGTGGGCTGCAACTGGTATTATCCACTACGACTTCTTGAAGCCTGGCGAAACCATTACGACAGAGAGGTACTGTCGTGAATTAGACGTGGTTCACCAAAAGTTGCTTGAAATGCATCCTGCACTGGTGAACCGAAGAGGACCGATCCTTCTTCACGACAACGCCCGTTCACATGTCTCGCATCTGACCACCCAAAAATTAAATCAGTTGAGGTATGAAGTTCTCACGCATCCCGCTTATTCACCGGACCTAGCCCCAACGGACTTTCATCTTTTCAAACATCTCGATGGTTTCCTCGAGGATAAAAACTTTACTAATGTAGCAGATATCGAAAATGCCTTCGAGTGTTTCATTGCTTCTAGAAATTCAGATTTCTTCCGAAATGGAATTAATGCTCTTGTATATTGTAGGCAGAAGTGCACTGATTGTAACGGTTCTTACTTTGATTAATAAACTTTATTTTCTGCTGAGATATTACACCGCAAAGTTGCCGTCGAAAAACGGACAGAACTTATGTGACAACCTAATATAATACACATTTTTGTCCAAGCCATATGGCAAAGAAAGACGTTATGGTACTTAGTGTGCTGGTGTCAGCTGCGAGATTGCACATAGTCACGGAACGCTCACATAGACACGGTTTATTTGCTCTCTTGGGCTGACGGGTCAGAGCGCACAGACCTAGGCAAGGAAAGAAACTCCGGGGTCTGGCTGGTCTAACTTACGCGTTTTAAGACACCTTCCCGGTGGGAAAAATTGGCAGCGTGATGTTTCACGTTTTTAGCAGAACAGAATTGCTGCAGATTTACACATAATACTTCGTCTGTAATCAGCTGCCGCTTGGCGAAAGCAGTGTTTCATAAAAGTTCTTGAACAGTCAGTCAGCCACCTACTCCAAAAATGGTCGTTTTGAAGTGAAGCTTGCAGTGGCTCAAGCAGATTGTTTCACCTTCAGATGTCTTGTAAACCTTTCGTTTGTTCCTCATGAGCAGCACTTTACAACACATAAATACTCCTTTGAGAAAAATTCGTATTTTAGTAAACAAGGAAATTAGACGCTTTCGCAAGCCCTTTGATCAGCTATGTATAAATCTCCACCTCATTTTTACAATGTACAAGGGAGTTTATGAGAGGTCTGTCGATAAAAACCTCGCGCTTAACTATGAAGGGATCTCTTATGTATTGCTTCTACTTTTCTTCCGGGCTGTCGTCTATCATGTCTACCAGGCAGCCCAATTTTTCATTCTAATTCGAATATTCAGAAAAACCAAGTTTTTCGAATATATTCGATTTCGAATGCTCGAAAATCTTCGGTATTCGAAACCATTCGAATATGCGAAATTTTTGCGAGAGCATAAGTATAGTTGTGACCTACTGCTGCTATTCGCCTCCCCAGCTGTCTGCGCTCTGGCCGCGCCCTGATGCGAAATGCTAGAGCGCAGACAGCCTTTCCCGGCGCGAGATCAGCGGCGGCGGCAGTAATGATGTGAATCATGATTGCTGCTGCCTCCGAGCGGCGCCATTAGCCGGCGACAGCCAGCTCTGCGTCCCTGCTCTAAAGTTAAGGATAGGGCCGCGGCATTGCCGCAGAAGTGTGTCGGGCCATAAGAAGGGAAAGTTATGCAAACATGTCGAGATTGTCCTGCAACTTACGTCGTACATCAACAACGTCTCCAGCTCCTTCTGGGTTATATTCGCGTCCACTTGGGCGTCATCTACTACGCGCTCTAAAAGAAAAATCTCTGACGTAAACAGAAACAGACCGGAAACCAAACTTACGTTGAAGCCCCTGTTTACTGATCTGCCTATTGAATATTGCCTTCTCCATGCAGTTATTGAGGATAAGCCGATAAATATAGGTCCGCCGTTGCTGGCCATACCTAAACGGTCTCTTCATTCCGAGGATTGCATTCCTCCGCAGCATAACGACAGGTTGTTTCGCCAAAACGCAGCTACAAAGCATGGGAGGGACGTCTGCTATCAAATTTCCGTGGGATCAAGACTGCTCTTAAGACGAAGAAACAAGATGGCCTTGCTCTACAGTGAATATTTTAACCGTAAATGAGATGAGACTCACGACTTCTACTTCTCGACAACGGAACCAGCTAAGGCCTCTGGTACACTCCCGCGGTTCGTAGGCGATGTGTCGCAGTGACAGTGTTGCGCAGATAACTACGGTCGCAATTATTCGACACCGGCGGCTGCTGCGATGCGACCGCACCGCGCTATGACTCATCTATTTCGAGACCGCGATCCACTGACTCGCAAGTAGTCTGACCGTGAGCTGAGCGCTGGACTATCCTACATTAACGGAACTCGTTCACGAATGCAAGGATTACGGTGAAATGTAACGCATTTCCACCAAACCCTGTCAGAATGACAGCTACTGCCTTTGCTATATGGCCGAATGAAGGTCGAAAACTAAGGACGAAGTGACAATTCAGTAGAGCTCCAACTATGTGGGAAATGTACTGTATTGAGAGAATAGTTGCAGTATAATTAGACAATAAGGGATTTTTCATCAGCTGATCATCATTTTGAACCTCTCCACCCAGTTTGCTCGTACGTGTTACACATGGACAACCGTCGAGTACTCGAAAAACTTTCAGCGGATAAGACAGAAATCAGAGTGTGAACACCTATATTTGTACTAACAAGAGAAAGCTACACCAAGTAACATTGAAATTTGGAGGCGGATTTGTAGCTCGAATTTCCACTGGGCACAACGTGCCAAGCATGCCTGGAATAAAAGCCGCGTGTAGCGAAGTGGAAAGAGGCGCCGTCTATCGCGACAAACCCAGGCAAGCGTGGTCCTCCATCGCTCAGGAAATGGTGACTTGGCTCACTGTAGCCAATAGGAAGTAAAATTTGTAACTACTCGGGTCAGTCTTCATTTCAGAGAGAATACACATCTACTGTGTCCGAAGCTGCATCCGCTGATAAGCATTTCCCAAAGTTCCTTGGCGACCTGTTATCCTTTCCTTGCAAGACCGCTAGATTGCAACTGAAATCAACTGTTGTTGTTCAGTGGAGTTATTGCCATTGTGGCAAATTGTACGCTTAGGGCGGCAGTACTGTTCCCAGGGAATTTGCAGTGCGGCAATCTCGACGCCGCAATGCAACGCACACGACGTGGTGGCGTGGCAGCTGCCGGTGCCGAATAATGGCGACCGGTAACTACGCAGTCCATAGCTACCGCGCAACACTATCGCCGACGAACCGCGGGAGTATACCAAAGGCGTAATTGACATTGTTAAGAAAGAGAACAAGACCAACCTGTACACTCTGCAAACTGCTTGTGCGTCGTGGCACGGATTCCAGCAAGCATCAAGGATGATACATCTACTCGCAGATACCTAAAACCCTCATGTTCGTGGCACGCCTGCATAACAATACGTTTCCGAAATACTGAATGGTTATTTCACGCAATGATAATTGCTCGGAGATGAGACATATTACAATCTTTGATTACGAAACCGCAACAAAAAAAAAAACAACACAATATCGGGTAAGGAGACGTCACTCAACGTTTCCAGAAGCATACAAGGGCTTTAAAGGGTTTCTTTCTCGGGTAACAACTGCCTAAAACTGTAAAGGACAGTACAAACTTTGCAGCTGCGATTACGAGGGAGAATGCCCGAACCGCGCCGCGTCTGTTTCGGTGCAAGAAAATGCCCGCAGTCAGGGAAGGAAATGCTCGCTGCCAGGGCAGAAAACATCCGCGACCACTGAGCGTTTGTCGGTAGCGCGACCAACCCCGTTCAACAACACACTTTCTAGTCGCATGAATAAAGATGCGGTACGTCATGGACAGGGCCAGTGAAGGGCGTGGCAACTATGTAGAGCCGTGAGGATAGCGTACTCAAAAAGAGCAATGTGGTCACTTTCTATCACATAAAGTTCACGAAATGTCGTACGAACCCACATCAGCAAAGCCTAGCCCTTTTCAAAAAAGTTTACACTATTGCTATAGCTGTACCTCCTGAGCGCATGATTTAGGGCAGTGGTACGAATACACTTTGAAGAGGAAAAACAACAACGATGTGCCCGTCTATGCATGCACTGGCTGCCCACGCATGAAATTTGTGACCCAGCAGGAGAAGTAGCCCCTGTGAATTGGAAAGCGGCCTAGAGGGCGTCCGAAGCAGCGCTGGTCCGGTATATTAAATATGGACTTGAAAGTAGCTGGTGTCCACCCTGATCTAGCACTGGATCGGGAAAGGTGGCGTCATGACACCAGAATAGCGGACCCCGCTACGAAGCGGGACAGACGCTGAAGAAGAAGAGGATAAGTAGCCCCTGCCACTGTAAAGATGAAAGGATTTTTGCGTATTTTTGCAATGTGACGGTGTAATCACGTATTCTAGTTAAGAGGTACTTAATTCATAACATGACCGTTTCTTGGCCACTACTGTTAGCCCGGGAGCTCCGCTAAAGTTTTCATGAAACACAATACAGTTAAGAATTGTTCCAGGTGCG
Source organism: Heligmosomoides polygyrus bakeri (assembly GCA_947359475.1). Taxonomy (NCBI): domain Eukaryota; kingdom Metazoa; phylum Nematoda; class Chromadorea; order Rhabditida; family Heligmosomidae; genus Heligmosomoides; species Heligmosomoides polygyrus. The sequence goes on from OX375865.1 coordinate 51,409,277, forward strand.
CTATACACCCACATCTTCATCAATATCTGCTGGAATGCAATGAGTATGAGCCAATGGTAGACCAGAACAAATTTAAAGTGTTTTTAGCACATTTTGATGATGCTAAAACAAAAGCCATGGCTATTGTCCACTGGTAAGGGATGATAGCATGACAATTTCCGAAAACGACATGTTTGAAACGGAACCTATTCGGAGAGGCAGAACCCTGCGGTCTTAGGAGATGTTGGATAGATATTTTGATCTGCTTTTGAAGTGCTTCTTCCTCCGAAACACCGCTGGCACTGTAGATGTTTTCTGTGTTTTATTATTGATGTTTTTCCTAGTATAGAATTTCTCTTTTGAGTTAAATTGACAACCTTGCTTTGTTTTTTATCTTCCTCAGGTATTTCCACAGACCCACACAAAGTACTTAAATATGAGAACACATCGTTGGCTGCTACACTGAAACGCTACGGAAATTAGCTCAGATTAGGTTGAAGATACATCCGGCTTAGACTCTTCAAATGAATGGTTCTGTAAACAGCCCCTATATTTCCGAGTTTCATTGATGGTATTTACCGCCCACAGTTGTTTGCTTTATGATCGTGTTTTTCCTAGTTATCACATGATGTTATATTTCGCTGTACTATACGTTATATCTATACTATACGACTACACTATACGTTCCGGGGTACTGTACGTTGACCGGGCATTTTCCTCGCACGCAACGCACACCGTGGGATTCGGGCATTTTCTCCGTAGACCGGTTCCAAACCAGAAAATGAAGCCTCCTCGATCACCTACATGAGCATGGAGGTACTACCTCCAACGAGAGCAAAATTTCCAAAACAACAAAATTTGCAAGCGGTGATGAAAAACGACTGCGATAAGCTATTTAACGAACAATCTTGGCTAAGCACAATGTTGCAGCTGCTCGCCTGGCTATGAACGGTAATATGACTAGACTCTTAGGTGGTTCCCTCTCGCCAAGGTGCTCGAAAAAATTCACATCCACACGGAATCATGCCATAGCTATACTGATACAGCTAACGTCTGCATTTTGACACTGCTATCGAATTCATTTGTGTAACTAAGCCCAATTTCAAACAAAAGGACGTAGTAATGCACCACATTACTCTTTCGTTTTTTGTGTACGTTTTAGTCCCCTGAGCGGGGTCTGCAGAACAGCTGCAAAATAACATTCTCTTATCTAGTTACAGTTTATAGAGTTATCCAAACTTGCGCACTCTATTTTATTAAGGTCAATTAGATAAACCTAGACCACAGTGCGTTTCGAAAGTATCCATCCATCCCATAATTTGCCCATAACTCGCGTTGATTTCTGCAGGCCCGCACTAATTAAACTAGATTCCTCGAAGTCGAGGATAGGTAGGCACTCACTTTCGGAAACTTTTTTTGAAGAAATTGGGCGTTTGAAAAGTACGTATCCGCCTACGAAAACAAAATTGTCATTAAATTGGAAAATCGATCAGAGCAGCATTATTTCTTATAAAGTCATACATCCCTCTACGCATTCTGTTGACAAGGTTCTGGATGATTTTATCTCCTATAGTGCCCCAATTAGTCAAAATCGTCACCACGTCATTGAACTGTCGGTTATTCGCGTAGACTCGTTGAACCAAGATGGCCCACATGTTCTCCATCGGGTTCCATTCAGGAGAGCGTCCGTTACTTGAATGTTGTGACGGTGAAGGCAATCCTTGGCGGACCTGGACTCATGGACTGCAGCGTTGTCCTGCTGCAGAACGTGTGTCTGGCGTCTTCCTCCTCTCAAGAAAAGCAGAAGGCTAGAGTCCAGTACACCTTAACACTCCAAATTGTCCATGCGAGATGACGGAAGGCCAAGCTCCAGGAGTCCACTGACAAGCCGGCCCATGTCTTTAATGATCCGCGTCCGAAGTTGCGACAACGGGCCTTTTCGCTGGCCTCTCCAGTAATGTCGGTATCCATAGGGCTCATCCAGATTAAATTTCTTCATCTTTACTAGCAGAAAAAGTAATCTTTATGGTCCCGACGAATACCGACATGACTGGAGAGACCTGCTAGAGGACTATTGACATGGGCCGGCTTCTGCGGAATCCTGGAGCTTAGCCTTCCGTCATCTCGCATGGACGGTCTGGAGTGTTGAGGTGTGCTGGAGTCTAGCCTTATGCTTTTCTTGAGAGGAGGAAGATGCCAGAAACATTTCTGCAGCAGGACAACGCTGCAGTCCATGTATCCAGGTCCGCCAAGGATTGGCTTCACCGTCACAACATTTAAGTAGCGGACTACCCCGCCTGCTCTGCTGACTGCAACCCGATGAAAAACATGTGTGGCATCTTGGTTCAACAAGTCCACGCGAATAACCGACAGTTCAATGACATGGCGACAATTTTGACTACTTGGGACACAATCAAAGACGAAATCATCCAGAACCTTGTCAACACCATGCACATAAGGATGTGTTATGTTACAAGATCATCAAAGTGATTACAGGTAGAACGAACTGAACTCTGGTGATATTTTTAACCTTCTAGAGCTAGAGGAGTAAATGATAATGGTAAGCTGAGGGTTGCAGCTTCTAGGTCACAGGTTCGTCATAAAAGCTTTCCCATAAGATTGCTTTCGCTTTCGTCAACAAATTGCTCAATGATAACATTCACTCGCTACCGCTTTCTTCCTTTAAAAAATTGATCTCGTCGCGTGGACACTTAGAGGTTTCCTGACGAATCGTTCCTTATTTACAGTTTGATTCCCACATTTTCCTACACTATTACGTGTGCTTCTGTTAGTGTTTTTCTAGTGCTTCCTATACCATGTTATAGGTCCTTTGATGTTCACTATTGTTTGTTATTCGACGTTCTGAGAGTTTTTTAGTGTTTTGTTTCACGTCCAGTTTTTGACTGGCATGGGCATGACCTAGCCTCCAAAGACAAAGATTAAGATTAAGTGGACACACACCTTTGAACACCCAGTTTTTTTTTTCAAAAACGTTTGATTCTCGTGTGAAATGAAGAAGTTTCTGAAAGAGGATTTCTACCTAATTTCGACTGCGAGAAATCTAGAGGAACTAGTGTGGGCCCGTAGAAATCGCAACGAGTTATGGGCAGATTCTGGGGTGGACACATACTTTTGAAATGTAATGCATTTGACTGACACTGTTTTTCCTCTCTTTTCTCGTGTTCTGATGGCGCACTGGTACAGTAATACAAAATATAAAAAATAAAATATAATAAGGATAAGGATAAAGGATAAAGGACGGCGTTACTCAATCTCTTTTGGGATGCGCCACGCATTCTACTTGTACGGGATGTCGTGGAAGCGATATGAATGCGTATTCGGCCATACAATGACTTGTGGTGGCCAGCCGATGAACAAGTCAGCGCTCTATCCTTCCAGACAAGTCTGGTATCAATTCACCGACCCCTGAAGGATGGAAGGCTTGGTTGACCTGGGCGGGAAATCCAAACCAGGAACCTGGTATCGGATGCACGCGACAGCCGGCGCTTCCTCCGACTACGCTACGCACCCAAAATATAATGCAAATAAAACATAAAAAACAAAAAATAACCGGTGCAGAAAAAAAGCAGGACAATATGGGTAAAGAGCAACAAGGTAGACGAACTACGAAGCGTGTTCGACCATGAAGACGAAACTTAATGGTTAACCTCTACAACCCCTCCACAGCTACGTGTCCAGACAGTTCTTTCTAAAACATCAGAACGGTTAGGGATCAATAGGACTAAAGTGCAAACACCAGAGTAAATACTTACAATCCAACTAATGGATCTCACAATTAGTCAATTCCCACCATAAAGAAGCAAAAATCACCAACCTGGCAAAAAAACTAGTCTGCAGTGATTGTTGTAGCATCTTTACCTCATGGTTAGTTCAGTATATACTTATACTCTCGCAAAAATCTCGAATATTTGAATGGTTTCGAATACCGAAAATTTTCGAGCATTCGAAATCGAATATATTCGAAAAACATGGTTTTTCTGAATATTCGAATTCGAATAAATTCGAAAAACGCGATTTTTTGAACATTCGAATTCGAATGCATTCGAAAAGCACGATTTTTTTGAAAATTCGAATTCGAATATTCAAATTCGAAAATCATTCGAATACCTATTCGAATGGGTCATTCTAGCATAAGTATAGTACATGTTAGTCAGGTTCGCCTGACCCAATTTGAACTGCGCCACAATGTTGCTTGAGATAAGGGAACGAGAAACATGTCAACGCCACGCCAGTTTGCTAATTTCGGACGGCTTCCTTACCGCTGCAAGCATGGCTTTAGTTATGGGGTAAGAGTAGGAACCGGTAGGCCGGGGGTAGTGTTTAGGAATGCAGGAAGAAGATAAAGAATATACCATCGACTGGATAAGAAGACGGCTATAAAAGGACTGTGATCTGGTCAATAAACAGTTTCCAGTCCAGACGTGTTCTGACAGGGCCACAACTGCTTTGAGACTGAAATAAACCACACACCATTAGGAAAGAATGAACGAGTTTAGCCGAAGTGCTAAGCCAGTGCGTTTGGTGACTGCAAATTACTGCCGAGTTCAGAAAGGCTGATCAGTTTAGCAGTTTTTTACAACGACAACTTGTGCGCGTATCACTGAGTTTCCATGGCATTGAACACCTTATAATGGATGAATGCAGAATAACTAAAACTGAATGAATGACGAACCAGATTTATGCCTAGCGACCCAGCTCTTGTAGAGATCAAGAATAAGCGCGCTGTGGGATCCGAGTTGAATCGGTTGATTAGCTTCTCCCTTTCTGATCCCGGTGTGCTACCATCCAGTCCTGGAATAGTCAACTAAAATGCCGAGCTTTGAATTGATTCAGTAATTTCCACAAAACTAATGAGGGTCCTAAAACGTTGACAGAAAACTCCTCGCTAAAATGTCGCTAGAAAAGAATGGTGGTTACGCCACAACCTTCTAGAGCATTTCATTCAAGGCCCACTTGAACCCGTAAAGACGAACAGAAGAATAAACCTCACTGAAGTAATTTATGTTCTTCATCCACGATGTTGTCTCCGTAGAAGTTCTCAAGGGACGGCGACTCAGATAGTTCTCAATAAGATCAAGGGCCGTCAAGTTCTGGCTGTAAATGCTGACGTTACGCGAGAACTTCGCGAGACCACGACAAAAATCAAACCTAAAAATTAGCATCTTCTCGTCTATTCGAACACATGCGTCCAGTAGCTCCATTGCCAATACTATCTTGTAGCCGTGCTCAATATGGCCGACTTTATAGGAAGCCATTGCTATTTCAGCCTAAACGATAACCATAAATACAATTCAATTCAGTTCAATTTATCGCATGCCACAGCTGCTGAAACATAAAGCACAACGAAAACAAAACAACAAACAATAACGCCGAAATCAAACCGCTGAAAAGAGTTCACTATAAATAGATCCAGTGAACTATGAATAGTGATTAATCAAGCAAGTACAGTTTTACATATCAGGAGTAAGCCACCCTTTTTTCTTCTACAGGGTGCGCCAAAATTATGGCAACAAGTTACTCAAAACGCCGAAAGCGAAAATGCAGCACTTTCGAAAAACCAACGATGAAACAATGTTTGTTAGTCTATTGTGAACTACACACAACATTGAGATTCAAGTATCTCTCCATCGGCGTTGATACAGGCTTTGAGACGCTTCAGGAAGGCATCGACGGCAGCACGCAGGTATGGCGCATCGAGCTCATCCCACGCCTCCTGGAGAGCTTCCTTCAAAGAATCCCTGGAGCGGTGAGGTTTCTCGCAGGTTTTGGCTTTTAAAACTGTCCAGACGGTGTAATACATCGGATTCAAATCCGGGGAGTTGGATGGCCACTCGTGGAGGCTTATGGAGGCCGCGAAGTTGCCTTTGCATCAGTCCTGCATCATTCTCGTCCTGTGAGCTGGAGCTCCATCCTGTTGGAAGATCCAGGAGCGGTTTCCATAGTGAGGCACTAGCCCAAGGTAACAATTCGTCCTTCAGAAGCTTCAAATAGCTCTCTCTGATCTCCATTTCTCACGACATCCGGCGGACCGGGCGCGCCGGGCACCTGAGAATTCGTTCACATATCTTCACAATGTCTTCCGTAGTTACCACATAAACCTGTCTTCTTTGTCCGTATCTATCACACTTGGTTCCCAGGCCGTCGTAGTGTCTAACGGATCTATATAGAACACTTTGAAGAAGTCCAAGACGCTGGTGAATGTCGGGGGCCGAGAAGCCTTGGCGGTGAAGTTCAATGATTGAAGCACGGTGGCAAGAACCCTTCACGATCTTGAAAACCAACTTATTTTTATGCTTGGTTGAGATAACCATAAACAAATTGATGCAGTAGAAACAATAAAAGCGCAGAAAAAAGCAAACGCTCTGAATCGGAGGTCAAATTGTTTGTGCATGTGCTGTCGCCATAATTTTGGCGCACCCTGTACAAGCGAGGGATTGCAAAGCTTGTTGGTTGATCCCTAACCTGCTCCTAGAACCTCGCCGTCGCTCAAAGAAAAAGAGCGAAGGAGAAACTTTCCTAGTGAAGCAGTTCTAAACCTTCGCAAGCCTTAAAATAGTACTTTCTGGTATGTGTTACAAAGACAGGCTCCTTGTTCGAGAAGCGACCTAACAAAGACTTGTAGGCCTTCAAATGAAGTTCAGGTTTTTCGTGTGCAGTGCTGCACACAAGAGAGGTAACCTAATGCCCGCCTTAGAGCGACGCTACTACATGATCACCAGAAGAGAGAGAGAGAGAGAGAGAGAGAGAGAGAGAGAGAGAGAGAGAGGAATGACCGTCAAACCGGGATTCTTGACCTCAGTAACAGCTTAAATGGCCATCATCAATGCTGGAGTGAAATTCGATATTTTGCGAAAATGTTGCAGCGAACATAGCATTGGACCAACAGTATCGGGATTTCATGAGAGGAGATGTTGGAGCGAATAGGAGAATACACACCTCCCCCTGACACTACTCCATAAATATTAGTCGCCTGTGACGTGTGCCATCGAACGGCGGTTAAAAAGTTACCCAGTCGTACTGCAGTCCTTGATCATTTTCCGTGATGTCGAACTCCTCCTCCATCACACCCTGTATCGTCTTTGCTTTGATGCGCGTATTACGCTTCCCTTTCGAAGATCGAGGAGAGTCTTCGACCCTATTTGGCTGCCTAAGAATTACAAAATTGAACGGCTTTTCAGAGGATTTTCACTTAAACCTGACAAGTGCTCGACCAGAACTAACATAAAAGAGCTGCTTCCAAGAGTCGACGGAGGTCCTGTTGCGAAAATACCACTCCACAAGTCTCCGTGAGTAAGACGAGGCGGATCGGTAGCATTCGCAGTAAGAGTTTGCTCTAATGTGGACGACGTCGTTGAGAGAGTCCCTGAACCGGCAGGCTAAGAGACATTAAAATCAACCAATGCTACAGTATTTTAGTCAAAGCTATGCCGAATGAACACTTGTTGAGACCCAAAAACGCACGCTGTGCGATATTCGGCTTCGGCTTCCCATGCAAAACGAAATATGTTAAAAACATCACCTTCTCAATACATTATCAGAGTGAAACTGATTTCAACTATGCACAATTTCGCGTCGTACATCGCGGGCACACTAAACGACCCCTAATGGTATATACAAAGTCCAACAAAAAATGAAAAGATTATCTTCAGTGTTGTCTGGTGTGGTTTAGGAACTATTCTAGCGCTAAAGCGAGATGGCCTTCTTCTTCTCCCTTTCCCATGATATAATCATGAGCGCAAGATTAAAAATTCGGAGATGAATAGGAACGGCGAACGCGATTGACAATGCGTTCTGCTTTAAATGTGCAGTCTTACTCTGTAATGCTTAAGTATGGAATGGTTTATATACGTGGAAAAGTAACAGCTATAAAAAATTGCAGATTTTTTGAGCTACTGTAACCTCTAGAATACTGGTGATGGCGGCATGCACTAATTTCCTTAAACCTAGGTCGCCACTCGAATAGGAAATGACATTTAGTGTATACCTTTGGGGGCACGTTCTAATTCAGAAACGTACAAAACTGGGAAAATTGCCAATAAAGTGCTAAACTGTTCGTACCATTATGGTATACGCTTGATGACTGTGCTGAATTCCATTGATTAGGGGCAGTAGAAGCAGAACAGTAACTAGGCCCTGGAATCGGAGCGCAGGATGTAGAATGATCTGCTGTCACCACCGGTTCACTACTCGTTGGGCCGGGCGGAAGACCATCTGAAGTGGACGGCCAAGAGGAGCTGTGCCTCATGCTAGATGTTCGTCTTCGATCAGAAGGCACGGAACCGGAATCAGGTGCTTGTTCGCCGGCCTAAACCACAGCAGTGACTATTCACAACGACTATGAGGAAGAAGAACTTACATCCTTCTGCTGAGCTTTTCTTCGCTCCTCCCGTTTACGTTCCAGTGTCTTTGCAAGAATGTCGGGATGATTCCAAATCTAAATTCAGCGGCATCGAGCGAAGCAGCGGATACACGACATCGACTCCCTATGCTCTCAAATATCTACCTTTGAGCAGGCAGCAAAAGCTTTGAGTGGATTGAATACAGCAGAGTTTCCAGAGCTGATCTCGTTCTTTGCATACATAACGAAATTCCTGAAAACTGACTAACTGAGAGAACGAACAATACCAGCACCAGCGTCCACCGTCGGTTCCAACTCAAGAGCTAAGGATTTTGGCTACCTTTAAAATGAACTCAATTCAGGCGATTATGTGCTTGCATGGAACTGAAAATAAATGAATATAGGCCTCCTGTATTCTTCTGTCAATAAAAAGCTTTAGTTGGGATTTTTATCACAACCCTGACGTTTCGACCCCATACTGAGACGTCTTCAGAGGGATGGTGTTTATTGCAAGCATATAGCAGCTGCGGTACCAGAGTCATTCAACTACAGTAGCGAAGTAGGGAATGAATACGTTCCCAATCTCGCAGGGAAAAGATAACTGCAAAAGAGAGCTACCCACACAGACGTAGAAACAAAACCCAAACCTCATGCTCTCGAAAAGAAACTCTCGAAATTATACGACAGCTAACCTTAGATCATAAAGTGAAGGCCGGCTTATCCAATCTCTTAGTGATATGCACTACGATTTTACGAAATATCGCGGGGCAATTTGAGAGCGTATTTGGACCAAGCAATAACTTAAAAGGCCCAGCCGATGAGCAATGTTCTTCTGTACCAGAGGGGTCTGCTATCAATTCACCTGTAAACTCCAACGTTTTTCTTCTTTTTGAGAGCACACTAATCAAAACGTGACGCTGCAATCATAACTAGCTGCTAGAATCTATTTGTGCAAATTATCTAGCGCAGGTTTCCAAGAATTATAAATGACAAGAGCTCATTTATTTTTTTACTCTAGCCCACCAAGCGGAAGGAAGGCTCACCTTTAAGATCTTTACAATTAAATCAAGTCCCACTGTTCTTTCCAGCCATTCAAGCCAATGATAGAAAACTGCGGGTTGTCCAATTTTTCGTGAATATCCACGAAACGCTACACACGGGACTTCAAATCAGTTTCAAGGAACGAAGAGAAAACTGCTCATGGCCCCTATCGGGTCACGTGTGTCGGGATGCAGAAGACGTAACGTAGTCGTTGTGGTAACGGCGTTATACGTGCGTCGGGACTCAGGAAAAGTGTCGCAGACGATGGTTCGTGCAACATGCGTCCGTATTCAGAAGACATGGAAACATACGCATGCAACGCACTTCCGGATCCAAATAAACAGATCCAGAAGACGTGGCAGAGATCAGGCTCGGCGCAGCATGCCTTGCTTTCCAGCACACCTTTTAAAGGCTTCTATTATTGCCATAAACGGTATCGACCGGTCGACCAATACCGACTGATTTTTTTTTTTGCTTCTGCAGATTGAGCGCTTCGGATTGGGACTCTCACAGTTTCTCGTCACGCAGAGAACGAGTGCTTCGGAGAATAAATTGCGTGCATGCTATAGAGGGTGGATGGCTTCACAGCAGCAGTTTTTAAGTTTTTCTGCCTCATCGTATCCCGCTATACTATTCTACATAGTAAAATCAGTTCTTTAGCGCAATGAAACTAAGGATGCTTAAGGAAGAAAAGAAGACTGTCCGCGTGCCCCCAACCGACAATCGAACGTTTCGCGGCTACTAGGCCACTGAACGCTCGGTCATACATATAGCACAGGTGGTAAACAGCAATGAAACCACTAAAATAACTAAACGCTACCTGTACAATGCATGCTGTAGAGGACTTTTACGAAGAAGTAGGACGAATTCCTTACTTTCCGGCAAAATAGCCTTTAAAAGGTGATGAGTCCTTCTGAAAACATAAAGATATCAGCCAGGCGATTTGTGAACTGCAAATTTACTCAGAAAAGCCAAATACTCGTACCCGGATTCATAAATGCCCAAAAATATTGAACACTCACCTCTGTATAAAACCCTTGAGCATGTTATTAAGAACATGAATTCGTTGCCGAGCAATTTTCACGTCCTCTGAAAATTGCTTTAAATTTACCACAATGAGCAAAGAACGGATATTCCTTGATAATAACACTAGAGATTTCAATTTTATTCTAGTCTAACACGAAGAAGGTACCGAAATCTATTTCAGGACAAAATAAATAAATGAAGTAAAAGATAAAATAAAAAAATAAATTAAATCGTTAATGAATAACATAACATTGTTAATAAATAAACTGAAATAAATAATGTAATAAGCAAAAATAACCTGGAGCTAAGCATTCTATAACATTGTTAATAAATAAACTGAAATAAATAAGTAATAATTAAAAATATCCTCGAGCTAGGTATTCTTACACGGAAAAGTTCACAACTCAGGGTGAGCTTTTGCGATGCTATTTTGATAGGATGTGGGGCCCTGTGAGCGGAGTCCAGAACCACAGTTAGTTTTTGCTGAATGCTTTTTTTAAGAATTAAAAAGGAGGTGTGCGCAACAAAACATCTATGACATCCCACGAGATGTGCCTCGGTGGTACAGACGGTAGGATTGCCGCCTCATAGCAGCACACCGGCGGGATTTTGAGTTCGAGTCTGCGTACTGCCAATATTTCTGCACATATTTGTTGTTATTACGCTTTCTCATGATCACATGAGTCAATTTTAGACCATCAATGCTTACAGCAAACCAATACTGTCTATTTGCGCCTTTATGTTTTCAACGTTAGTTTTTCATCGATATGCATCTGCACCATATTTCTCTCAAAATAGGAGGTCTCATTGCTCTTCCCTTTTAGTCAACATCTATGGTACAAATTTACTAAACAAGTGAAGCACAAGCGATTATAACTGCATAGATGGCGTCCAGGAAGAGTCCTTTTATAGCATCCGCAACCGCATTCGCTCTACTTGTCGAAGAAATGAAATCCGGTGTGAAGGTAGAAGCACAGCATCTTTTAAGCTTGACCGAGGTCTCGGTTGTTTCTTCTCCTTCACATAACGACGTGTTGTATGCTCAGGGAAACGCGAATTAGTTCCTCGGTGCAAATCGATGGCCGTAAATGGTCTTCTTACGAATATTAGGTCGCTGTCTAAAAATGCGCAAGCTTTAGCTTATGCTATGGTTCGCTTTGATCTCTCAATAGTGGTCCTTTCAGAGACTTGGCTTAAACCTGATATCGACTGTGAGATCTTGTTGGGGCAACTCCACCAATCCTACGAGATCTTCAGATGTGATCGTGTTGGTCTAGTAGGCGGAGGTGTGGCGATTATTGTAAGAAAAGACTATTGTCCCTGTATGGTATTTAGTGAAAGTGTTGATGACTCTTACCAAGTGGCGGCTTGCAATGTACGGTTATGTGAGTCTCAAGTCCGTATCATCGGCGTTTATCGTTCTCCACGATGCTCTTCCAAGAGCAATGTTCAACTATGCAAATGTGTTAGTGACCTTACGGCTTGTGCATTTCCTTGCTTGTTGTTGGGTGACTTCAATTACCCAAACAATCAATGGAGCTCTCAGTCCGGGTCTCTATCCCATGGATTCACATCATTCCTAGGCGTGATGGTTGCGCATCAATACGATCAACTTGTCGGTTTTGACACCAGAGATAAGCAAGCTTTGGATCTTTTGTTTTGCAATGAGACGAGCTTAGTTAAACGTGTTAACTTGAGCACATCGTTGGGCTCAAGTGACCACGCTTCCGTTTTGTTCGAACTCCTTGTTCCTACGGTTAGCCCTGATACTGTTTGGATTAGAGGCTTCAAACTAGCCAACTATGGGGATATTGGAAGGTGCTTATTTGACGCCAAGCTAAAGGCATTTCACAAAGCTACGCGGACGAATTCGACAATTGATTGGAATGGCTATAACCATAGATCACAACTTTTCAGAAAAAAGTTGGATGAGTATAACATCTCCGTGGAAAGGAAGATGATTGAGTCGGGGCGTAAAAATGCTCTGTGTAAATTCATTTCGTCAAGGCTGAACCCCAAAAAGGGAGTCAGTACTCTGCTCAGCTCTAATGGTGAGTATGTGTACTCGGACTACGACAAGGCCAGTTTATTAGCAGAGTTCTTCCACCGCTCATTTGCAATAGACTCCGACTCAGAGGAGGACGCTCCTAGACTGGATGGCTTCGAGTTTGATGCGATGCAGGACTCAGTGTCATTTTCCAGAGAAGAAATACTTAAGGTCATTAGCGAATGACCTCCTTCCTCATCTCTAACTCCAGACGGGATTCCTTTTAATTTTATCAAAGGGTTGCTTGTCATATTGCTACCCCGCTAGAATGTTTATTCAATCTTATGCTATTTCGATCCGAAGTTCCTGTGAAATGGAAGCATTCATTGGTTACTCCTATTCGGAAGAAACCTCCGTTTTCCGATCCGGCGAATTTTAGACCGGTCAGCATAACAGTACTCTGTAGGGTCTTCGAGAAAATAATTAAAAAGGTGTTGGTTAGGCATTTAGAAGACAAAGGTATCTTGTCCCCACATCAGCATGGTTTTAGAAGTGGGGTCCACTGTGTCCCAGATGATTGAGGCGTTGGATGATTGGACATCCTCACTGGATTAGGGTGAGAATGTCGATGTTGTCTATTTTGACTTTGAAAAGGCATTTGATAGAGTTAATTACAGGAAATTGCTCCTTAAACTCAATCGAATAGGCATTCATCCATTGATAATCAGTTGGTTGAGAGAGTTCCTCAACGGAAAGTCATTTCAAGTACGCATTATTCTCCAGATGCCTTGATGTGCCTAGCGGTGTCCCTCAAGGTGGGGTACTTTCTCCTATACTCTTTAATATTTATTCCTTTGAAATTCCGTCGCTTCTTTCTCTTTCTTCAGTCGGATGTAAAAATTTTGCGGACGACATGAAAATATACAATGGATTTAGATCAATCAGCGACAATCGTCTGCACGATGCTATTGATATAATAAATGACTGGTCCAAAGCTTGGGACTTACCTCTTTCTAATCAAAAAACTAAAGTACTCCACTTAGGCAAGGATAACCCTAGTTGTAGCTACTCTATGGACGGAGCTAGAATTCAAACAGTAAATGAAATTAAAGACGAGGTTTTCTTTTGAACAATGCACTTAGTTTCGATGAGCACTGTAAAAGTATTGCTGCCCGAGCCGATCAAAGACTGTTTCTTCTATTTAAAACTCTCTTGTCTAACGATCCTAGGCTTCTAACGAGGGCCTACAAGGTATTTGTTAGGTCCTTGCTAGAGTATGGTACTTGTGTTTATTGTCCCTATAAGAGGGAGATCATAGCAAGGTTAGAGCGTGTTCAGAATAGCTCCACTTGAAAAGTTTTTCTTAGATCCTTCGGTTTTAGTTATGGTACTGTTCCTAACAGTGTTGTTCGTAATAAAATTTTGGGATTGCAGTCGTTGGCTACTAGGAGGAAAAGAAATGATCTATTTCTCGTCTATAAAATCTTGTGTGGCAAGATTTCTATTAGATCTAACAACCTGTTCAAGTTGATGCCATCGAAAACCAGAGGTAACAGATTGAAGCTAAGTTTCGCTAGACCGAGAACCACACTGAGGAGACAATTCTTTTCCTGTCGCGGTGCGTTGAAATTTGCTAAGATTATCACGAAGAACCAGCTTCCTGACAGTTTTAGTAAGTTCAAAACAGTTGTCCATCGGTACCTGCAGGCGGAACTATGAAGCTCTCTGTCTCTTCATTCTTTCTTGGCTTTGTTGCTCAATATTTTTTCCTTCTTCGCTCTATGCTTTTCTCATTCCTTTTTGGAATAGTTGTGTTTAGTTGATCCGTTTCCTTCTTTGCTATAGCGTTGTGAGCAGTTGTACTGTACATGCGTATGCATGTAATAAATATGAAATGTGAAATCATTTCAGAAAGCCAGGAAACACTACTTATTTGGATCAGTTTCTCTACCGCCGTTCCGTATTTTTCTGTTTCAAGACCGTCTTTCATATTTTGACAGCTCCGTATCAGCTCTTCGCAATTCTTCCCCGTTCTTTTCACGTTTTCAGTTTTGCTTACAATTTGATTTTGTGTTGCTTACTCTGCAAGAAAGCGAAAAAGCCTAGAAAGCGCGAATAAAACGGGTGAGAACGACAGAAAAGCGAAGAAAGGTGACGAAGGGAGGGGAACGTAAGGATAAGGCTCCCACTCCTTCCCAAACACTTACAAGGAAGTGTCAATGAGCATCGCGTGGCAATTTCGAAAATGACCTATTGAAGGTTGTAGGGACTGTAAGAGTAGTGGTTTTCAAATTTGCTGCGGACATCTGGGTAAGTCAAAAATTGCAAAAAACTGCTTCACTTCATTGCGGGCCGATAAAGCCAAACTAACGTCTGGAACTGCCATGTCGTGGTTAGAATCTAACCTGCAAAAGGATTGGGGCTGGAACGGTAGCGGAATTACAGCAATCTCGCAATCTGCTTGTTAGCGGTACAGTAACAGAAGTGGAACATTGAGGTGCGCCGCTCACCACCAAGGAGGCAGCGACTGGATGGGCGAGTGGATAAGGTGGTGGGCTTTCAGGGAAAGGGGCAGGGGTTCGGACCCGAGGGTCGGGATCCTGCATGCTAGGCTTGCTCAATCCATTTTTGTCGATGTAAAGTGTAACTTGGCCACGGTAGTGCACCATACTGACGTTACAACCTTCTTTTAACCTGGATAATACTATATAAACACAAAAATAAACTCGCAAAGCAACAGCTATCATAATAGATTCGATCGACCATTGACAGGAACAGGTGATTTTCGTTTGCGTACAAAATAGAGAGTATTCTATGTTTTGACCGTCTTCGTTAGGCATTGACGGTGGATCCGTCCAGCTTTACTGTGCTTCACGACTCAAGGATCGAGGAAAAACTGGAATAATTGGATTAAAAAGGTTATTTTTTATTTTTGTTCATTTATTTCCTTATTATTTTAACTTTGTTTTTATTTATTATACTTTATTATTATTAATTATTTATATTTTTAATTAATTAATTAGATACTGCATTCATGTTTGATTTTTTTTCGACCCCCATTCGAAATCTGGAGAGAAAGCATAACAGTATCGATCGGTCTTTTTCATCCTCAACCGACCATATTGCTAGTGATCTCACGGCCATCACATACAGCAATCTCCTCACTGTACACGAAGACGTAATACTACCCCATGTCGTCATTATACCTTTGTCCTTGGGAAAAAATTTCGAATTTCGAATGATCGAATAATATTCGATTTTCAAAATTTCGAATTTCGAATGATCGAATAATATTCGATTTTCAAAATTTCGAATTTCGAATGATCGAATAATATTCGATTTTCAAAATTTCGAATTTCGAATGACCGAATAATATTCGATTTTCAAAATTTCGAATTTCGAATAATCGAATTTCGAATAGTCGATTATTCGAATAATCAAATGAACACTATTATTTACTGTCGTCACCCAGTGGTTGACATTTAATTATTTTTTATTACCCACTGTGAAGGAAATGGATGGCTGCTCCATCCATTTCCTTTACGAGACCAAAGGACAATAACAGCGGTATAATGGCAATGAAGCACGCTTTGCTTCCCTAAGAATTCGTGCACCGAGAAGAGAGAAACACCTTGGGTAGGCAGAGCTAGATTGTTATAGGTCTTTCTCTATAGGTTGCTATCTTTCCTTATGTTATAGCGAAGCTTCCAGGTGGTAAAAGAATGATTATCATGGGCGGAGAAATGACACAAAGGCAATCTGGTGCAGAAAGGGCGCACTGGAGTCATGAATGGCATTCAGTTTGTGTTCTAGCTCCGTTGAAGAGAAACGGACCCGCGTTGGAATCTAATCTGACAAGACACTACGACTTGGACAGTGTTAGAGCGAAAATGGAGATGGCTCACTTTCATAGGAAACGGAGTATGACTGGCTCTTGTACTCCATAGCCATTGCTCTTCCTCTCTTCTTCAACGTCTTTACTGGCAGAAAGCAGGAGCTTTCTAGGCCCCTGAAAGTTCTACCTCCCTACCGCAGCCCCTTCGGCTCTAATCGTTCCCTTGTTGTAACTGGGATAAAAATACAAAACGAAGATTCTCCCGTAGTATACTGAAGGTAAAAATATCTGTGTACAGGCATAACCCTAATCACTTGCGATTCACGTGAATGGCCACAGCACGCTCGACGGCCGTTTACAAGGAAGCAGGTGCGCAGCGGAGGGCCGCGCTTGCAGCGCTTACTTCGCGTCAACTCACAAGGGAGGTCAATGAACCTCCCGTGGGAATCTTATAAGTGACCTATTGAGCGCTGTGGGGGGGGTTGTCCGAGAGGCACCGCAGTGGTTTAAAACTGAATGCAGCTAAGGGACATTTTATTTAACGAATTTACCGAATTTACATTTTTAAAGCGAAAATTTTTCGTTAAAAAGTGGTCGTTAAAAATTTACCGAAAAAATTTAACGCACACCCCTGCTGCCCATCGCCTCCCCACCACTCTCTGCTAATCGAAGGTTTAGGGACTTGTACTCCCACAACTCCGGAGATCGAAAGCAGGTTTCGCCCAAACGTCGTCTAGAGGGCTAATTGAGGTGCTGATCGCAAATCTAGTAAACGTTTTCGCGTGATCGCGTTATTCCACATTTTCATGAGTGATCAAGTTTATCAGTTTGAGTACATAGAATCGCTTTCTTCACCTACATATGTGATCAGACTTGCTTTCCAGTCTTCGACTTTGAGAAGGAAAGTAGTGCACGAAAAATGGATAATTTAGAAAAAGAAATGACAGATTCGTGGCAGCAGCCTAAATAATTTCCTAAGGCGAGGAAAGGACGAAATCAGTGGTCATGACAACCCCATCCTTACTCACGAACACACACTATGAAATATCGTAAGCGGCCAAATTGTCGAAATTGGATACCATATTAGTGCTCAGCATCCAAAATAACAGTAAAGGCGATGTTTGGGCGACAAAAATCGACCTCCACTCCACTTTTGGAGTCACAATAGTACAACGCGGCCGGTTATTCTGCACCTTTTCTCGCACATACTCACCGTCGCCTATTGTGGTCGACGATAACACCGAACGCGTTTGCCAGCTTCGTGATCAGAACCTCAGTCAACCCTCAGGACAACATTTGTACGAAATTTTATTATCTACTTACGAAGTCATGGGGATTAATACAAGTACCTACGTTTGCAAAGCCCCCCCCCCCCCTGTCAGTGCGGGAGAGTGGCCGAGGAAGAATAGGCTGCAAGAAGACCAATAGAATAAGTTAATCATATATGTAAATTTTAATACTCAAACAGTTTTAAATTCAATGTCTAAACAACGAAGTAGAATTAGAAATAACCTGGGGTATACATGAACTCTAAATCACTCTGTACTATAACAAACACGAGTGGAAAACAAGCAACAAGTAAAACAAGTAATAACTAAAACAATGCTAACAACAACACTAAACATGTCTTGTTTCGCCTCTGCCTTCATACAAAACATGTTTATAATTAGTTACCCCGAGGCTCGTCAGTGAAGAAGGTGACTAATTAATTTAGTTGTTAGTACTGTACTTGGTGTTATATGCAAATGCTACGAATACTACGGAGTACAATACTACGGAGTGGGTCAAAAATGATGCATTTTATAAAAGATGCTAAAATTAGTAAAATTTACAAGAGAAACGTTCTCTATAGGAACCCGAAGACTGATCAGCACATCCCAGAGATGGACTGAAGCAACACATTTCGATCATGTTCGTAAATATGGTTAAAATGAGAATATGTTCTACATTTACCAAAACGCACAGCAATCCGTAAACAACTCTCCTAGATTCGAACCTGGACCTCTCCCCGCTATCCACGCCCCGACTGCAGTGAATGATTCATTTGACCTAATAAATTGTCAGATTTCTAACATCTAACTATAATTAAAGCTCTATAGCATCTGCATGTTAATTTCTGAGTATTTCAAGGCAATTCAAGGCGTCACTTTCGCCTTATCAGCCAGCACTGAAGTGCTACAGTTTTTTGTAATTTTTGACCTACCCAGATGCCCGCAGGAAATTTGAAGACCACTACGGTGCTTCTTAGACACACCCTTATAACAAGCAATAGGTCATTTTGGAAATCTCCACGGGAAGTTCATTGACTTCTCTTGTCAGATTACGTACACACAATTCGGCGCACTTTGAGCGACGCGCGAAACTCAAACATCGTTTTTATCATAAGGTCAGACTCCCCTGGTTTTCGAAGAAGAGTGCCACTAACTTGTTAAGAGATTGATAAAGAATATTCGAATATTCGACTATTCGAATATTCGATATTCGAAGCCTTCGAATATTCGAATAAACGAATAATTCGAATATTGGACTTTCTCGAATATTCGAATAATCGAATAATTCGAATATTGGACTTTCTCGAATATTCGAATAATCGAATAATTCGAATATTGGACTTTCTCGAATATTCGAATAATCGAATAATTCGAATATTGGACTTTCTCGAATATTCGAATAATCGAATAATTCGAATAATGGACTTTTTTCGAATAGTCGAATATTCGAATATTCGAAATTCGAATTTATTCGAAATTCGACTATTCGAAATTCGAAAAGGACAAAGGTATAGTCGTCATCCTCCGGCGATCATACGCGCTTCGTTCAAGTCAAGCTAACATAACCAATGAGAAAACGTCAATGGAATAAACATCAAACAAAAGCTTCCTGGAGAGTTTTACCCTCATCAGCACAGTCAATATCCCCATGCATAACATTTTGAAAAATATGCCCGAAACGCATCTGCCAAGGCGATCTCCTCACTTAATTTAAAATGAAAATATAAATAATAATAAATAATTAATAAATAATAAATAAAAATAATAAATAAACAATAATAAGTAAAAAACAAAGACAAATCTTTTATCCTTTTTATCAATCTCTCCTCTACTTTTGGGCTTAAACGAAGCGCGGATGTAAACTGGTCGCCGGAGGATGACGACGATGTGGGAAGTATTACATCTTCGTGTACAGTGAGGAGATTGCTGTATGTGATGGCCGTGAGATCACTAGCAATATGGTCGGTTGAGGATGAAAAAGACAAATCGATACTGTTATGCTTTCTCTCCAGATTTCGAATGGGGGTCGAAAAAATCAAACATGAATACATTAACTAATTAATTAATTAAAAATATAAATATAAATAATAATAAAGTATAATAAATAAAAACAAAAATTAAAATGAGATAAATAAATAAAAATAAAAATAATCCTTTTTATCAAAATTTTCCAATTTCTCCTCGATCCTTGGAGTCGTGAAGTACAGTAAAGCTGACAGATCCACCGTCAATGCCTAACGAAGACGCTCAAAACATAGAATACTTTCTATTTTATACGCAAACGAGAATCACCTGTTCTTCTCAATGGCCAATCGAATGTATCATGAACGCTGTTGCTTTGCGCGTTTATTTTTGTGTTTATATCTTATCATCCAGGTTAAAATGAGGTTATAATGTCAGTATGGTACACTACCGTGGTCAAGATACACTTTACATCGACAAAAATGGATTGAGCAAGCCTAGCATGCAGGATCCCGACCCTCGGGTCCGAACCCCTGCCCCTTTCCCTGAAAGCCCACCACCTTATCTTTATTATCTCATTAAATCGACCAGAATAAGTAGGCCGCCCACATAAAACGTAAAACGCTCACTAATCCAATGAAATCTCAGCTAATTCTTAGCTTTGTATTCGTATACCGTTGTGTAGCTTTCTGAAACATGCGGTAGCAATGGTAAATTTGAATTTGAATTTAATAGAGCAACAAGGAAATTCGAAGTCAATAAATAAGGAGAAACGCAAGGAGAGGCGGAATGTTGCTACCAGCTTGAGATAATAGGTTATAGAAAAGAAACTAACTTGCTGTGGAGTCAATACACTGGCCGTTCTTGATGGGTTTCTCAAACTGAATCGAAAACGTCTTCCTTGATCCCAAGAAATCAGGTCTAACGAAGTCCACCATGCAGTAATACTCCATGAGATTATTTTGTAGCGGATAACCCGTGAGAACTATTCTCCGCCTGGAATTCGTAAGCAGGATAGTGCTAACGTAGAATTATACAGAAATGAAAACATACCTCGTTTTAATGGCTCCTAACGCCGCAGCAATGTCCGTGTTCAAATTTTTGATTTTGTGCCCTTCATCACAAACAACCAGGTCGGGCCCAGGGTCTATCAGTGCACTACGAATGACTAAAGGATGTGCATATCTTCCAGCCGCCATCAAAAGCAGTAGCAGTTCACTCACTGTCGTTGGCTTCTCTCTTCAATCGTCCATCATTAGTAAATCCTTGGTCAAAGTCGTCAGGCTTCTCAATCTTCTCCGAATTCGAGGTCTGAAATCACAGGAAACTAAATGGAGTAAGCCAAGACGTCCCTCTCATTCTGTCTCAATTCCCTTAACCTAGGACAAGATAAAGCTTTCAACCCACCAGCGCTTGTTCAGAGGCGTAAAAACAATGAAGGCAAATGCTTGCAACCTTGAAATGTCCACTCAAATTTGAGAATATTATGATGGCCTTTATAACAACACCTAATATCACAAAGCACGCAGAAAGACACTGAACAGTTCGCTCTAGTTTGCCGATGTATTGGCAGATTGCAACCGAAGAAGACAATAAAGATGCTTCCGCAGGCATACACGTTATTTGCTTCTCTAATTATGTGAAAAATGCCGTTCTCTATTTAATGAGGTGGAGAATAGATGAAACGAAATTTAAAAGCAATCTTCGCAGCCGACATATAGTATAGCGTATAGACATATAGTCAATATAAAAACAAGGCGCTATTCCCACACCAAAACAGCAGTTTTCACGTACATTCAGAGGGAGCCCTTTTGACTTCCCCGGTTTCTTGGGCTGAGTAGATCGTATAAGTAGACGGAACATTTCGTATCCAATAAGAAGCACACCTCCTCTTCGCGTCCACTCCTCTGAAAATTAGGCACCGATTGTTTGTGAAAAAAACTCGCTATAAATTTAGTAGCGTATGATTTGTCGCGTGTCATCCTTCGAGCCAAAGACTGTGCTTGTTCAACAATGCTAACTTACCAATTAGATTTACACGGTGATCGAACGTCTTTACAGCATCCCCTAACAGGAACACTTCAAATTTTCGGCAGGACTCCCCGGTTTCCAAATACCTAGAAGCACCGCAGCAATAATGTCACGGTTAACAACAATGTTATTTAGAGGCCCACTTTGGAATCCATTTCTCGAACTCGTTGAACCAATTCTGAATAGTATTGACGGGTACGATCACAACGACCTTTTTAGCCGAAGTAACTCGTAATAGTACCTCCACGAAAGTGATGACCTGAAAACAGTAATTCCGCTAAACGGCGCTCGAAGAGCGAGAAACATAGAACTGAAAAACCCTCAGCAACAAGTTTCTTTAGAAGTCAGAAACCTTCAATACCAATGAATGACATTCTTTACGACTTTCAAATAAACGGAAAGAATGGATTGCCACGCCCACGGCACCAGACTCAAAGCCGGCTCACAAAGTTCTAACTCGATGATTGGTCCTCAATGAACAGTAACCTCCGAATAGCTCTCTTCAGGAAGTGTACACAGAGGATAAAGACAAAGAGGATGTCTTAAGAACACAGTAGCTTCAGCAAAGCAATAAGCCAGACAAGTAACAACACAAACTAATCTAATGCAGCTCCTGGCGATGAAACGTGCAACCAAAGCAGCCTATCGTCAAAATGAAGAGAGCTGTTTCGGACGAATATTACCAGGAAGTTGCTGGTGGAGGCAAGCCCTCAAATCTGTTCCATTCAAAGTGCTCGGTTAGCATCTCACGGTACTCATCTCATGGTCACCATTACAGCCTCTCCAGTGTCGATTTATCTAACGGCGTTAAGGAATTTTTTATGTATGAGACCCTGTTTCAAGACCTTCAGCCGAGGTGATTCGTTCAATTCAACTATGATAGTTCAATCCGATAAAATGATGAAGGAGAACCTGTATGAATGGCTGATCGCATCAGACTACAAGGGAGGAACCGTACCTGGACAGTTTTTCCCAGACCCATGCTATGAGCAAGAATACATCCGAATCCTGGCGAGGTGTTGAATTCACTGAGGGACTCAATAATGTTGTCGTACCTGAAAAAAGCAGGGTACTCACAAGGCTAATGCAGCACAGAACAACAGCACTCACAAGAATCGAACGCCACCCAGTTGATGCGGCTGGAGAATATGAGTGAGGTAAGGAGACACATGCACATCTGGATCATCAGGTGAATGTCCTGAACGGAATTAGTCTCTCTGTTATAGCACGAAGAGAGGCAATACCGAAAACCTGGAACCAACCAGCATTTACTAGCAATCGTCCTGTTTGTGTGAGCTCAATCTTCTCCAGATCGTGAGAGTTCCTTCGCTTTCTCATCCGTTCTTTCTCCATCTTATGCTGCTTTTCCATCTTCTCTTGCTCACGCTGGAAAAAAGTGATTGGCGGGAAGTTAGAAGAAGTCTATAAGATGCAGTGGATACCCTGTCCTTGTCCGAATACAGCCATCTTGGTCGCCTAGCTGAAAAGAACCATTTATAAACTATTTTTGCACAGGTTTATATGGGAGTCGATCGATCAACATACCATAATCGTAGCTGGATGGAAATGGCGGTAGCACTCTGTAGGGTGTAAAGGCACCGACTTCACTGTTTTCACATTTTTCATCTTCGTCCCCGCTAGAGAGTTCTATCACCTAAAACACTGAAAACAGTGGCAGAACGAAATCAGAGGAGGAGAGGAAAAGAAGTGATAGCGTTTCTCAACGCATAACCTATAACATAAACGTGAATCTCGGCGATAACCAATCTCATTAAGGGGTACGTTGCGCACTGTACTTTTATGGAGAGAGGATCCAAATGTGTATTTGGACTGCACTCTGACCCGCGATGGCCAGCCGAAGAACAATTCAGTGTTCTTTGCCTCCCTCCCAGGAATGCTCAACACAAATGCACTAATCCGAGAGGGATATGAAGCCTTGTTGCCCTGTGCAGTACCGAAACGGAAAGCACCCAGAAATTTTTGAAAAAATTTCAACACTTTTTCGGTACCTATTAGGACACTGTGAGAAAAAGCTTCGACCAAGGCAGTATTGTAGACCTAATTAAAAATCGATCTCAACACATTTGGAAGGTCGGAAAACATGGAGTATCCTGGAACTGGCGTGCCGAAACTATGTTGGAGGGCCGTGTGCTTACGTTAGCGCAAAAGTAATATTCTCGTATTTGGGATCCTTTTCACTTCTTTCGATTCGATTATTACAGATCGATTATTTTCAGCTCTGAGGTGTGACCCATAATCATTCAAAGCTGAAAGCCCTCTTACTTTTATACCCCAATATCTGTCAATGCTATACCATTAAGGACATCAAAACAGAAATGAACATATACCTCAGGCTCCTTGTGGGCAGCCGCGGAATGTGCATTGGCTCCATTCCTCATAATCGGAACACGTTTTTTGGAGTCCACATCAGCGTCCGAATCGTCCCCAATCTAAATGATGCCCTCAGCAGTTTTACGGCGCACAGTTCAGCAAGGAATGACTCACCAAACAAATGACTTCGGGATCGAACGCATCGAGTACGGGGAGAGGAGTGACTGGCTTCGGAAGCATTGATGCCATCTATGGATGAAAGATTGAAACGATTGCCGATCAGTAGACAGTTCTCTGCCATTAGGAGCAAACCTGTTGGATGTGGTCGGTCTCTCCGAGAGTTTGTTTCTGACGCTCCAACCTTTCCAGCCGTTCCTTCTCCTTTCGCTGAGCATCTAGCGCTGACTGATTCAACAAGGAATCATCGAAACTTGTCCTGCAACAGGTAATGTTTGAATGTTTTTTCGCTAAAGCAAGGTCTCCCAGCAGCTGGTCATAATATTACGAAATGGCGTTCATCCCCGCAGTTCTGGTCTTATCTGCTCTTTTCAGCAGGTTGCCTACATAGATGAAAATATGAGAATGGAACCAATCACGAGTCTGGAACCCTCCATTACCAACTATAACTGGCGCAATCTCACAACGCTCAGTACCAAAACATATGCGCAAGGGACTACGGCGTGCGTAACAGTCCTGTGATAGTTGAAGAATCTGGTCAACACTCAATGGGTTTTTTGGTATAACAACCCAGCCCAATTGGAAGACCAGTGGACGTCGCAGAAGAGCGAATACCAGCTACAGCGGAATCTAGGGGCATTCACCCGACCTCTGGTACTGTGTGTTTCTTCCAACATTCAAGCACGTCCACCGCTTTTTTGGTTCCCCATTTTGTTATAGGGACTACCGCACACCCTAGCTGCTTGATACCGTTGTCAAACTGGAAATCATCAAACATAAAGCCAAGTAACGAAACGGTGCTGACCTAAAATACGAATGAGCAGTATTTAGCATCTTCCGAGCTGAAACACTGTCACACTACATAATCGTTATCTGTCCTAATAGGGCAGGGGCAGTCCTTAAGTGAACGTTTGCTCTATACTGCCATGCCGAACCTTCAGCTCACTTGAACTTGTTGATGAGCTGTCTATCTTATATCACGGGGCAGCAAATGAAGTCCTCGGACAACTTCGAGGCAGAAAATGGTAAAACAAAAAACAGTGCCTAGCCATTACCCTCCTCCTTCCTCCTCAACTAAATAGTACAAACATATTTACTCGTACACGAGCGGGCTTCTACATCCATTACAGCGGCCACGTCTCAACACCCTCCGCTACGAGTAAAAAAGAAAAGTAGGAATAGACACAATATGCGCAAAACTCTCAATCTTTTGAACGAACGAGTTTGACGACCAGCATTATTTTTTTGCAAAAAAAAAGGATTGAGAATACGGTTTTTCTACTGTCGGAATTGAAAAGCGATCTATGTAGTTTCCTTCTGCTCATTCAAAGTGGTTCGCTTTTCGCTTCTTATCAAACAGTGACAATTAAGGAGTAGGTTCTACGAAGATACTAACCTTCCTAGTTTCACTGATTGCTTATTATTGATCTCTGGGGAGAAACCCATATATGCGTGCATATATGCAGAGTGGGAGTGCGCTCCCTCGGAAATTGCAGACATTCAAGAACCCTGATTTCCTCTATAATACTATCTACAAATCCTAACATAAGACAAGCTGGCTTAGTCTTTCCCTACCTCTGGAGTCGCCGGTGTGAGAACACACGAGCCATAAGCATAGTCCTTGAAAAAGAAATGCACCCACAGGATGAGTCTGGTCAGTGTAAATGTCACGTCGCAATTACCTTTACATTCTATGTACAATGAGAGATAATTGAGTCAGTGGGAGATGGGTGAGCGAGCGTAGCATCAAATCATAAAAAATCAATCAAACCCAGTCGATAGTGTTTAAGTAGATATCTTGAGCCTTATTACAGCAGCTGACGGAGCTAATTGGGTTACTGCCTGCTCTCCTTTATTGAGTATCACCTGTCGTCCCTTTGATCATCGGCTTGCTCGAGCGGGCGCCAGCAGCGTCTCCATTCGTCCCTGTCGCGTGTTAGAGTGCTCCAATGAATCCTCCTCGCTAGAGGGAAACGAAGAGCGTCATATCAGTCGTTCAGGGCTTTCACGAAGAAGTTCGACCAACACGTTGGTGGGCGTTCTGATGTTCCCTTGACATCCCGTGGAATCCAGTCGGTAACGGCTGTCGTCCAGCGGGTGTCTGCGAAGCACATTACGAGGCCGGCCCACGTAATTTTGGACAACTTGGCCCACGCGACAGCGTCTCTGATCTTCGAACGTTGGCGAAGCTCGGAACTCCGGAGGCCTTCTCTCACTTGCGTGAGTCGTGTCACTCCGAGCATCGTCCTCTCGATTTCACGGTGTGCGACGCTGATCGCGTGTTCATCCTGCTTTCGTATAGCCCAGGTCTCTGAGGCGTATGTTAGGGCAGGAAGAACAGTGGAGTCGAATAGGTGGGCACGGAGTCGGACGTTCTTCGTCTTCATCGACGCTCTTGAAAGCTCCCCAAGCCGCTCGTTTCCTCCTGCTGAGCTCTGGTGCTAAGTCGTTGGCCATATTGCCTTCGCGACCCAGATAAAAGTAGCTGGAGCATTCGGAGATGTTTGTTCCGTTGAGCGAGAATGGGCATCAGAAACTTGTCCGTTCCTCATCGTCTGTGTAAGATTCAGCTGCAGTCCAACGTGCCCACATACACGATCGAAGTCGGCCAGCATTCGCTCCACCTGGCTGATGCTCGTGTTATGAGCACGATATCGTCAGCGAAGCGAAGATGGTGCACCTGTCGATCGTCGACCTTCACTCCCATGTCTTCGCATTCCAATTCGCGTATGACGTTTTCGAGGGTGGTGCTGAAGAGCTTCGGGGATATGATATCCCCCTGCAGAACCCCTCTCTTCACGTCGATGACGACCTCGTTGTAGAATGGTGAGACCTTGGTCGTGAATACACTGTACAGCTCTCGAAAGACTCTGATCTACTGAGTAGGAACCCCCTGAGTGAGCAGGGCGTCGACCGCTTCAGTTTCGACGGAGTCGAATGCTTTTTTCAGGTCGATGAACGTAAGGCACAGCGGCAGCTGTACTCTCGCGATACTTCGATGAGCTTCGCGATGGTGTGTATGTGGTCGATCGTGCTGAATCCTCTCCGAAATCCTGCTTGTTCGCATGGCTGTCCTTCGTCCAGCGTTGAGCTGATCCTATTCAGGATGACTCGAGTGAACAGCTTGTAGACTACGGGCAGCAGGCAGATCGGGCGATAGTTGCCAATGTCGTGCACGTCTCCCTTCTTGTACAGCAAGACGGTCCTGCTGGTCTTCCTCTGAGATGGAACTTTGCACTCCGACAGGTAGCGTGTGAAGAGCCGCGCCAAAGTGTTGATGAGCGTTGGCGGGAGATACTTCAGGTGCTCAGGAGGTGATCCTGTCAGGACCGGGTGCTGTACGCTTCTTCACCGACGAGATGGCATGTCGGATCTTGAAAGGGAGAACAGAGGGAACGACGTATCCATCCTGCGGAAGAAGGGATGGGGCAGGTGGACGTGGCTATCGAAGGGATCGGAGTAGAAGTTGTGGATGACCTTCTCCATGGTCCTTCTGGAAGAGGTGACGGCTCGATAGGGCGTCGGAGAGCGGTCATCTTGGCCACGAAGTTGGCGAAGTTCCGGCAGGCATTGCGGATGCTCAAACCTGCCTCTGCAGCTTCTGCCAACACTTCCGCCCTTCTCTGCTTGAGATCTTCCTTTATCGCCGCTCTACATAGCTTCGCAAGCTCGGACGTCAGCTGGTAGTTGCCTGACTCTCGTGCTGCTCCACGCTGGCGTATAAGCTCGAGAGTTTCCGAAGACAGGCGTCTCTTGGTGGTCTTCAAGCTCTCGGCTCTCTTGGCATATCGCGAAGATGGTGCACGAAGCGGTCGTATTCCTCGTCGATGATGTCCATGACGGTATCTTCCGAAGCGCCGGCAAGAGAGGTGTAGAGGTCTCAGTTGATGGTCGCTCTGGGACTCCTCTTTTTGAATTTAACGGCCTTCTCTCCTTGACGCGAAAAGCGGAACCTCGCGCGAAGAAGGCGGTGGTCCGATCCCGTGTAGAACTTGGGGACAACGAAAATGTCAGGCAATACTTGCGGTTGAAGATAATGTGGTCGATCTCGTTGTGGAGCTGGCCAGCGGGAGATTCCCAGGTCCATCGTACGGAGGGAGGCTTCTGGCTTCCATGGATGGTCTTGGTCGACGTGATAAACTCCGACAACCTTCCACCTTGCTCGTTCCACTCCAAACCGTGGGTTCCGATGTAAAGTTCTTTCGGCGACCTTCGTGGCCCGATCTTAGCGTTGAAGTCGCCGACGATCACCTTGTAGAAGGCATGGTCTTCCTTATAGAACTTCTCCAGTTCCACGTAGAAGGCTTCGACCTCATCGTCGTCGTAGTCGGATGTTGGGGCATACGCGCGAACACAGTCAAAGCTGACACGGAACCACATCGCTTCAGTCGCAGACGTCCGATTCGGCTTGTCAGAGACTCGTACGAATCGATGTTCATGGCCAAGTGCGTGTTGACGAGGACACCAACGCCGCCTACTCCCCTGCTGTCGCATGTTCCGAGGAACAGTTCTTCTCCGGAGTCGTAGGCGGCGTGTAGGGGGTGGTGTCTTCTCGTCTCGGTCAGTCCGATGACGTCGTACTTGATCTTCCTGGCTTGGGACCTCGACGGATGCGTCCGATGCGAGCGTGCAGGGGGTTGTAAGTACAGATCGTCATCCTAGTCCTTCACAATTTGCGCAGCCTGGTTAGGCCCTGAGATTTCAGCAGCCTCTCCGTACTCGTCCTTCCCATCGCTGCAGAAATGGGGGCTCTTTCGGGGTCAGGGGAATGAGGCCCTTTAGTGCTGCTGTTTTTGACTGGAGTACACACGGGTTACATATACTCTCAGTCTACCGATTGCAAGCTTTTGGCCGAGCCGAAACAGTTACAATCCGCACAGGCGCAAACACATCCACGCACACTGCGCACGAACATGCCGCTCCCACGCACAAGGAACGCGTCGACCCGACACGGCAGGAGCAAGGAGTCCATCTCCCGCATCCCACCTGCGTCTCTGGGCAGTACTCGGTCGCATTTAGTTCGCGTTTCGTTCCCCTATCCACCACCCGGGGACGCGTCACGTGGCCCTGCGACAAGTGGCTCGAGATCCCTCTTAACAAGAGAGCCCGAAGGCTCTCTATCGAGGGAGGTCCGTGGCTTTATTGGGTAAGTTTCACAAAACGCAGTCACATATTGGACGACAAGTGCTATAGGCAGCGCAAGCAGCACTCCAGGAGTTTCGTTTTCAGGTAGAAATCAGTTCGGAGTGAGTGAAAGACACTTAATTTTATATCAAAACTCTCCTTTTTGTCCTTCCGTTTGCGTAATTCCTCTGTAATTTACATGGAAGTAGATGAACGCCGTCCCGTCCCAATTTTGCGCTTTCGAAATGAGGAAAATGCCAAAGACACAAAAAATATGTTCGCGTTACCAACACCATTATGCTTGATTTGACTAAAACTGCACTGCAGTACGATGCCACAACGACCGCGCGAGCAGTACAGGACAGCCCGTCATTTTTGGTGTACAACTCCCCTACTTGAGTCCCTACACTCCACGCTGGGTTAGGCCCCGTTTATACTTCGTCGCGGCGCGACGCGATGGCCACGCAATGAGGCCAAATTGATCGATCGCGTCGCACAATCAATATGGCCACTATACATTGCGTCGCGTCGCGCCGCGATGAAGTATAAATGGGGCCTTAAGCAGAGCAACCGGCACTAGTGTACTTAATGTACCGCACTAAATCTTGTTCAACATATGTCTATTGGTGGTAATCTGAAATGGGAAGAACGAATATCATAGTCGTTTTTTTGCGGAAATGCCTTATAAGCGCGTTATATTAAGTTCGAATCGCCCAAGGCCTTGCGAAATAGCGCGCGCTGGTAAGAGACGCAGAGACTCCGCCCCTACCAGCACGCAGTCGTGGCCGTCTCCGAAAGGGGGGGGGGGGGTTACTATAGCATGCTGTGGCCTACAGGCGTGTCGACTAGATACAAACAGCGAATGTAAATGCAGTCTTACCTCCTCATTTCGATTACAGATTCGGGTCTTATCTCCTTCCGAATTGGGCGAGGGAGGGAACTCTAGGATGAAGGCAATTTTAACACGGGCTAGTGGGCCCACACCCCGGAGTCCCTTCCCCTGCCCGATTTTGTGCTCTCCTCCTCAGCGGAGGAGAGCACAGAACAGCTTTCAAGGCTTTTCGAGATTTCAAGACTTCTGCCCTGGTCAACCTCTGCTGAAGACCAAAGACGGCGAAATAGTGCGCATCCATCGGTAGGAGGCGCACACGCTGCGTCTCTTGGTAGCGTGCGCTATTTCGCAAGGCCTTCTGCGATTCGAGCGTAATATAACGGGCTTATACGGCATTTCCGCAAAAAACGACTGTGATATTCCTTCTTCCCATGGCAGATTACCCCCAGTAGACATATTTTGAATAAGATTTAGTGCGGTACACTAAGTACACTAGTACCGAGTAACCTTCGGACCGTTAGTGAAACAAACTGACTGGATACGCCTTCTCTTCTGTGCCTTCGTTCCTGTTGGAATCTTCACATTCAGCAGGTCCGATCGCTTGGCAGAGCTCTCGGCAACTATGCACGGCTCTTCTCGAGCGTTAGCGTTAGGTCTGTCCGTTCCGCACTTGCTCTCGGTTTCTGGGAGGATTTTTTCCATTAGTATAGTGATCAAGTGGAAATGAGTACTGCTAGGAAATGATCTCACCATCCATCTTCTCGTCGATGATAATCTGGCTGTTCTCGGAGGTGGACGATATACCACGGCTCAGACTGATCGACAGTTTCAGCGACCCGCCAGCTGCCATCCTCATCCACACATCGGAAGCTCCACAGCGTGTTTAATAGAAAGCCGCAAACAAAGCTGGACGCGCCAAGCAGCTAGAGGGGCCTCACGCGCCCGAGATATAGCGGGTCTGGGTGTGCGTTGGAGCGTCGTAGTCGAAAATTGGTGAAGTCCGCTGAGCGCCGAGGGCGCTGTGTCGGGTGAGCCATGCTTGTACTTATGATCGTAACGGTTTCGGAAGGCCATCGTTCGAATAGGAAACACAGCGCTTACGCAACAAATGCCGCGAGAAGCAGAGGCACTGTTGCACCTCCACGACTCCAGGGGTCGGGAAGAAGTTTTGCCCAAACTTCGTGCGGGGAGTTGAGATAGCTGTCATTTGGGCATTCATCATCGACATAAAGCAGGGTTTTGGCACTACGGTAGCTGAAGGGAATACTACTGATCAGGGATGTGCGGAAATTTTTCGAGTAAGGCGGAACACGGAACGGAAGAGATCAAAAATGGTCCGAAACCGGAGTACGAAACAAGGAAACGAAAACAAATTAAAACTCACTACTTCGCTTAATTCTCCATAAATATACATCCAAAATGGTAGTAATAACTAAGTTGCCGTTAACGAATTTAGGAGGCGAGCAAGGCAGCGAAGGACTCTTTCAACAACATATAATATTAAAAAATCCTTGTAATCGTATTCGCTCTACTGAGATGAATTTTCAAGCATTAGCAGTGGAACAAATCGAAGTTTATGCAAAATCTTTCTGTAAATAGGAAGGAAGTGTTTTAAAAACAATGAACCCACGAGTAAGATGCAGGAAATTTCACTCATAACGCTTAACCGGTCTTGTTCAATATCCCAGATCTATCCAAATTGAGAGGCCGCAGCGTTCAGGTTTCAGATGGGTTCAGCACCCATGACATGACACCCACTCTCAGAGTTCGCATGGGTTTTTTGTATCATTTGGCAGTAGCTGAAGCTCTGGAACAAACTCAAAAGAGCGGGTGGAGAGGCAGGACATGTCCTCCTCCGACTAGGATTGATCCAACGTCCCAGAAAGCAATGTTAGCAACGTAAGAGTTATTATAGAACTCTGATCTGTTTAGAACTGGTGTTCCAGTCGAGACCTAAGATTATTAGGGAGAAAGAGAGAGACGCAACGGATAAGGAATTTGATTCCTGATTCCACCTCCATGAAACCTTTGTAGCCATTTACTATTCGGTACTACATTGTTTCAGGAAAAGAAAAATCCAATTTAGTTCTCACACTGTTTTGACATCAGGATGCACCATCGGTTTGAAAGCACACAATCGCAAAAGGTGGCGCATAATTGATCTCTTTCTTCAGCCTTCATTTATATTCACGAGGTGAATGAAGGCAGTACAAAACAATTAATGAGTGATGAGTCAGCATTTCCTATCCGCCTTCCGGGCCAAAGGGCAGCGGAACAAGGATAGGAACGGAAGGAATAAAAACGGCCGAAGACGGACTTCGGGTGCGTTACGAACCTATATAAGCTTGTGAAAATTGTCTATCATGTGAGGGTAACCCGCTCGTACATATAATCAGCTGGAATCAATGGAAATGGACGAAAACTGGCAGAAAATGGACAGATGGAAACAAGGGGGTGGAGAGATTTGATCGGGCCACCAATATCGATCGATATTATCGATTTTCCGTCGGAGTTATTGGTTTCCACGGATTTGTTTGCTTGAAGTGGGTGTCACGCAACTGTGATGGCCGATGGATCGACTTCACAGCAGGTTGTAGGGTTCAGTAGATGATCAATATTGATCGATGGTAACGATTTTTCGATCGGAGTTGCGAGTTTTGGCTCAGATTTGATCCACTGGAGTGGGAGTTATGCGATCATTTCTTGGAAAGAATTACTATCGCTCGCTAGAATTACTCTGCATGGTAGCGTTCGGACAGGATCAACAGCAACTCAACTATATCGACTGACTGAACAAAATCTATCGACTTTATCTTCTTCTTCAGCGTCTGTTCCGCTTTGCAGCGGGGTCCGCTATTCTGGTGCCACGACCCCACCTTTTCCGATCCAACGCTTGATCAGGATGGACACCAGCAACATTCAAATCGATATGTAACCTATCAGACCAGCGCTGCCTCTGGCGCCCTCTAGGCCGTTTTCCTATTACCTCGAAGTTAAGGCCTATCTTGCGGACGCTGTCATCCTTTCCACGCAGGCCGTACCATCGTAAGCGAGCTTCGCCCATCTTGTCAGCCATCGGCGCGATACCGAATTTCTGCCGAATGACATCGTTTCGGATGCGATCCAGGCGCGTGACTCCAGCCGTCCAGCGCAGCATCTTCGTCTCCATGACGCTGAGGCGCGTTTCAACTTCCTTGGTCGCTGGCCAACACTCAGCGCCGTACATTGCTAGCGGCTGCACGACGGCTTTGTTGATCCTCGACTTCAGGTGCTCTGGTATCTTCCTATCGCAGAGCACGCCAGTAAACGAGCACCACTTGGACCAAGCTGCATTCACATGTGAATTCACTTGAATCATTGCCTTCAGATGCTACTGCTGATCCAAGGTATTTGCACCGAAGTGCGTGGAAGCTCGATTTCGTTAACCTTGGTGGAGGTGGAATCGGTAACGTCCGTGGTTAGGTACTCGACCTTCTCACGTTCAATCTGACCAGGATACTATCTCAACAGTAGGTCGGAACGGACCAAATGCTGTATATGGGCAGAACCGCCCCTCCCTGGGAAGTAACAAACTGCAGGTATCTCGACCTCAATACAACTCTGCGCGGAGTTTGGGGCGAGGGAAGTCGCGTGTTGGCGCCCTGTTGATTCACGTGCTCCACAGCTGATGGGCGCGCGCGGGGTGAGAGCTCGTACTGCGGCTCAGCGCAGTGCACAGGTGGCGTAGTAGGGAAGCGCTCGGGCTCGGGAGCGACGGGTTGGGAGTTTGGGTCCCGCAGACTGCGTTTGCTTTCACTTTTGCAAAATCCATGTTTATCATATAGGTAATCCACCTAGGGGTATTATAGTGTGTTATAGAGCATATTTACATATAACATATGCTTCAAACTACAGATTAGCTAAAATGCTCACTTCTGTGTGTCACTTAATTTAAGCCTATTTTGTGTGAAGCTATAGTTAATCATGATAGATATTTTGTGGAACTAGTTAAAAGTTCCGACTCCACCGACAACACTTCGGTCAAAAAAATTTTTCGCTGAAACTTTGCCTAGGTGGGGTTATTTAGGGTGCTGATCGCGAATCTGACATCTGTTTTTTACGATTCGGTCGGACGTCATCCATACCGTTAAAAAGGGTGGTCCAGGCAGGGTCACCAATTTCGCTGAAACTTTGTCTAGGGGGGTTATTTGGGGTGCTGGTCACGAATCTGGCATCCGTTTTTCACGATTCTGTCTCTACCTGCCGTCACGGGCAGAAACTAAGAATGTATTCCCTTGCCTTCCTGTATATATATTATCCAACCGAATCGTGAAGAACGGATATCAGATTCGTGATCAGCACCCCAAATAACTCCCCTAGACAAAGTTTCAGCGAAATCGATGACGCTGCCCGGGCCACCCTTGCTAACGGTATGAGTGGTATGCTATATGTAAACATGCTCTATAACACATAACAACCCCTAGGTGGATTACCTATATGATAAACATGGATTTTGCAAAAGTGCAAAACAAACGCAGTCTACGGGATCCAAACCCCCGTCCCCTCGTTCACGAACCCGAACGCTTCCCTACTACGTCACCTGCGCCTGCGGTGAGTCGCGATACGAGCCCTTATCCCGCGCGCGCCCGTCAGCTGTGGAGCACGTGAATCAACAGGACGCCAACACGCGACTTCCGTCGCCCCTAACTCTGCGCAGAGTTGTATTGGAGTCGAGATACGTGCAGTTTGTTACTACCCAGAGAGAGGCGGTTCTGCCCATATACAACATTTGCGCCGTTCCGACCTACCGTTGAGATAGTATCCTGGTGAGTCCAAAACGTTCCAAGCGATCACACCAAGATTGCTGTCCAGTTGTTTAATGTGGATACTTGAACTACGTTCAACTCGAAGCCGAGATAGTTCACGCTTTATTGACGACTAACGTTTCGGCGATGTCGCCTTCTTCAGAGTCTGATAAAGTCCAAACATATGGGGAAGCTACCAGGCCAAACATCGCCACGAGCCTTGCAAAAATTCAAAGACCCCCGAACAGCAACCCTTCCAGAAGAGAAAGGTGACAGCAGCCCGATATTTAGAACACCAGAGACCCCACAAGGTGAAACTGTATAGAAGGCGAGACTGATGAGAGGGGTGAGCTCGCGGGTTATATAAACACATTCCGTCCGCCGATTCAACTTCGGGGTCTTGGCCTATATCCAGAACCCTTGTGTTTTGCGTGCGTCGGTATAGGCCTCCCGTGCTAGAATTTTGGAACCCCAAAGTCGGCGCCGTTATGGTCGGTTATCCTGTGGCAGCCCAGAGCAGTTGATGTTCGTGACTGCTCTTCCCTTCCAGGTGTTCCTTAGCGCGAACGTAGAAGGGGCGAGTTGTTTCACCGATGTATTCACCTCTACAACTGTTGCACCTTATTAGGTAGACAACTCCTGAAACCATGCAGTTTCCTTCGTTTTGCAGGAGATGGTGCAATTTGGGGTTTCGCAAGTTCGGTCGTACGGTTGCGCACTAAACGACTTTTCAGGTTGGCAGGAGCAGGAGGTGTGATTAGGAATCAAATTCCTTATCCATTGCCTGCTTATCTGTCTCCCTAATAATCTTAGGTCTCGACTGGAACACCAGTTCTAAATAGATCAGAGTTCTATAATAACTCTTACGTTGGTAAAATTGCTTTCCATAGGGGACGTTGGATCAATCTTAGTCGGAGGAGGCCATGCGTTGTCTTGCCTCTCCACCCCCTCTCTTTGAGTTTGTTCCAGAGCTTCAGCTATTGCCAAATGATACAAAAAAAACCCATGCGAACTCAGAGAGTGGGTGTCATGTCGTGGGTGCTGAACCCATCTGAAACCTTAACGCTGCGGCCTCTCAATTAGGATAGATCTGAGATATTGAACAAGACAGGTTAAGCGTTATGAGTGAAATTTCCTACATCTTACTCGTGTGTTCATTGTTTTTAAAACCCTTCCTATTTACAGAAAGTTTTTGCATAAACTTCGATCTGTTCCACTAGTAATGCTTGAAAATTCATCCCAGTAGTGCGAATGCGAATGCAAGGATTTTTTTAATGTTATATGTTGTTGAAAGAGTCCTATGCTGCCTTGCTCGCCTCCTAAATTCGTTAACGACAACTTAGTTATTACTGCCATCATGGATATACAGTCCTCTCCCGTTATAACGCCTCCGGATATGACGCGACTGTCGACATAACGTAGATTTTCTCTGGTCCTGGCCAGACCACCTTTACGCCAATACAAATCGACCCGCTTAGGACGCGTCGGATATAACGCTACTCCCACGGCCACGGCTTAGATCCGGTCCCACACAGAAAATGAAGAGGAGCAAGATGCTGATCGCGTCTGTAGTCAGACCTACCCTTCTATTGCTTCGTTCGTATCATGACCAGCACCAACAGGTGGCAACGTATTGGATGCATCAATGTTTAATATCAATGTTTGCCGCGCATATGCCGTCACCAATAGTGTTCATAGTCAGTAACATGTCGAGCACAGTGGGAGGGTTCTAGTAGTCGTTAGAAGCTTCCGAACATTGCGAAATTTCCTCTATCGGTAACGAGGGAGGATGTGGAAACAAACTCTGATTATTCAAAACAATGCCCTACACTTATGACTCAGGGCTGAAGCTGCTAATATGGATGCTACATATTGCTACAGGATGTTTTGTTGCGACCAGAACTTTCACACCATGCGGGGCTTGTGCCTTGATCCTCTGCTTTTCGGCCAGAATTACAGCTGCAGCGCTGTTTGATCGCACTCAACATTCCGAAATCATGGGATAGTGCTGGTAAGCCATTTGCAGCAAGGATGTCTCGGATGTGGCGCGCGATTTAACAGCGCTGATAGCGTGGTGGGCTAAAATCTTGCCCGCAGGCCGGGAGTGCTGGTTCGATCCCCGTGGCGCGATAGTTTTGATAACAACAAAATATCTTGCAACATTGGGTTGTACAGTAGTGCTGTTGATCACGTCTAACTACCCCTTGTACTCTGTTATTCCTCATACTCGTTTTGTGTACTTATGCATATAACAGAGAGTATCTTTAATGGTAAGGACAGGGTATCATTAATAGTCCCCTCTCGTTATAAGGCGTTTGAAGGGACCAGAGAAAATCCGTGTTACAACGGGAGTGCGTCCTAACCGGAGTTGAAATTTTTACACCATTTTACGCACTGATTTATCTAAAATCACATATAATGTATTAATATGGCTATATAGGATAAAGGATAAAGGGCGGCGTTACTCAATCCCTTCTGGGATGCGCCAGCGCATTCTACTTCTACGGGATGTCGTGGAGGCGACATGAATGCGTATTTGGCCAATATAGCCAAACATGGCTATAGTGATGAAATATCTGGCCATGAAGAGAGGGTGAAGGCAAAGATCAACTTTAAATCCATTCAACATTTATGAAGAATTAAGCGAAGGAGTGAGTTTTGAGTTGTTTCCGTTTCCGTGTTTGTACTCCGGTTTCGGCTCATTTTTGAGCTCTTCCGTTCCGTGTTCCGCTTTACTCGAAAAATTTCCGCACATCCATGATCAGTAGTATTCCCTTCAGCTACCGTAGTGCCAAAACCCAGCTTTATGTCGATGATGAATGCCCAAATGACAGCTATCTCAACTCCCCACACGAAGTTTGAGCAAAAATTCTTCCCGACCCCTGTAGTCGTGGAGATGCAAAAGTGCCTATGCTTCTCGCGGCATTTGTTGCGTAAGCGCTGTGTTTCGGACAAAAACTAAATTATGGTTTTTGTTCGCAAGACGTCGCGTAGACTGACAAGAAAAAGAGAAGACTGGCTGCCCACATCTAGTTGTTTCAGCCCACTAATGGGATTTAATATGAGCAATCGTGAGGAAAAAAGCTACTGCTTGTTAGCTTAGGTATGCGGAAATAATGCTCACAAATACTAAAACATTTAGAATTATTTTTCTATAACTAGTCGTGCGAAACTTTTAAGAAACCTTGGAAAAAATTTGGGCTTTCTTTGCCTCTCAAAAGGCTTTCGTATGCATGATGCTAGGGGCTACTTGGTTCTCAGAAGAGCTCTAATTAACATGTTTAGGATTACATCAGTTGCTCTACTCCTCCTTTTCTGGTAAATATTTGGTGCAATTTTGTTTTATAATGTGCACGTGTAGCGCAGTCGGAGGAGGCGCGACTGTCGCGTGCACCCGATACCAGGTTCCTGGTTCGGATTTCCCGCTCAAGCCAACTAAGCCTTCCATCCCTCTGGGGTCGGTGAATTGGTACCAGACTTGTCTGGGAAGGATAAAGCGCTGACTTGTTCATCGGCTGGCCACCGCAAGTCATTGTATGGCCAAATACGCATTCATGTCGCCTCCACGACACCGTAGAAGTAGAATGCGCTGGCGCATCCCAGAAGGGATTGAGTAACGCCGTCCTTTATCCTTTATCCTTAATGTGACCTCGTATTGTGTGAAGGCATCAAATATGTACTCGTTTCTGGGGCGAATGCGAATTTGTGTTAATTTCACTTGTGTGAAGTCGTGCGTTGTTGCTTTGACCGCAAATTATAGAACAGCTGGACAGTTAAGCGGTGACGTTAGAACAAGTGGACTGTCCTGCGCTTGCACTTCCTTGATCGAAAGCAAGGAACAATTTTTTGCCTTTCGGCTGGCGGCGCAGTCTGCTGTTTAAAAGCGAAGGTGGCCGTCAGAAGATCCATGCGTAAGGGGCGTGGACGATTGGCAGCAAAAGGTTAGGCTCCATTCGCATAGCCCTCCTTTCGCGTCGCTCAGCGAAGCGACTCCTCAGGTGATCCACATCGCCTGTCCATTCGGAACCACTCGTGTTCCATTCTGCATACCTATTTCATTCAGTACTCATGCGGGTCGCACAGCGCCTTCTTGCTTAGTTATTTTTCTGGCCAGCTGCATCTCCTTGAAAATAGATGTAGCTCTGTTCGGAGTGCTCAGAGTCCGCGGACTACACTTACGACACTCTCGTAAAAATTTCGAATATTCAAATTGCTTCGAATACCGAAAATTTTCGGGTGTTCGCAATCAAATATATTCGAAAAACGTGTTTTTCTGAATATTCGAATTCGAGTATTTGAATCCGAATGAAAAATCAGGCTGCATGATAGAGATGATAGACGAGATCCTTCAAGGAAAAGTGGAAGCAATACATAGCGGATCCCTTCCTAGTTAAGCACGAGGTTTTTATCGAAGGCCTCTCATAAGCTCCCTTGTACATTGTAAAAATTAGGTGGAGAATTTATACATAGCGGATCAGAGGGCTTGCTAAAGCGTTTAATTTCCTTGTTTACTAAAATCGAATTTTTCTCAGAGGAGTACTTATGTGTTGTAATGTGCTGCTCATGAGGAACAAACGAAAGGTTTACAAGACATCTGAAGGTGAAACAATCTGCTTGAGCCACTGCAAGCTTCTAGGTCACTTCAAAACGACCATTTTTCGAGTTGGTGGCTGACTGACTGTTCAAGAACTTTCATGAAACAATGCTTTCGCCAAGCGGCAGCTAATGACAGACGAAGTATTGTGTGTAAATCTGCAGCAAGGCTGTTCTGCTAATCTAAAAACGTGAAATATCACACTGTCAATTTTGCGGCCATTTTGTATTAGACATAGCTAAGAATAGGCAAGCCATGAGAGCCAGTCTCATTTCTTTTTGGTGATGTGGAGCGCGGTTGTCAGTTGACGCGCCATCGCTCCCGCGATGCGTCGCAGAGGGGTGTTATACCTCCGCGTCGCGGGAGTGAAACATACTCCCGTGCGACGGCCGTCGCAGCCCATCGCTCGTCGCAGTGCACTGCGAAGGGCAGCGATGGTCGCGGAGGGGGGAGCGCTTGTCGTGTCCTATTCTAGGCACTTTCGCTCACTTATTTCGACACTTTCTTTGTTCGTGACCATACCGCAGCAATTTCAACACAAGTCTGGTGATGTTGGGTGGTCATGTGATTTCTCTGTTGTTCTCCTCTTAGGGTTTTCGTCGTGGCTAGACTCATTTTGGGTTTTTTCGACGGCTTGAACGGCTAGCTTTTTGAGGAAATATTTTTCTAGGCCGTTTTTTCCCACTTTTTCGCCGATCCTCGCATTCTTTTCGCCTCTGAACTTCCTCGCCGTCACCGATATCTACATTTCTGTGCTGGACAAGTCACAGGGAGGTCCCTTTGACATGTCCGGTGCAGAAGTGTGCCAACTGAACGCCGATTATTTCGAAGTCATGTTTTCTAGCGGGTTTTTTCCGCGTCTTCGCTGACTGCAGTATTTCTTTTGATTCTCAGGTTCCAGATAGGCACGAAGACGCACAGTTTTGCGCTTGTCAGGTCATTAGAGGGTTATCGTGACGCGTTGATCACAAAGATCTGCCATTTCAGCTCCAAGTTTTTAAAAATAATGTTTCTGAACTCAGTTTTTTCGTGTCCGGGCTCTCTTCGGCGTTTCCAAGAGTACTGCGTTTAATTTCGCTCCAACAATTAAGACTTATGAGAAGTGCGCGTCCACACTACTATATGGAAAGGGACCACAAGTTGTAGGCATACTCAGCTGATTCGCTAAAATTCTGCAAAAGTCTCCGTCTGCAGAACTGCGCGAACTATGTCAGCCTCAGCGATTTCGACGGCTAGCGACGCGCATCGCGAGCCATTGCATCGCTGTGCACTCCCGCGTCGCTGCAGCGGACGGGAGTATACCATCGGTCTAAGTGGTAGAAACAGATATTTCTTATTTGCGAAGAACTTGTGAAACTGCAACTATTCTCCATCCATCATATTGATTAAACGGTAAACATAACGAAAATCGATCGATAAGTAACGTTTAGTCGATCTACGCCGCCTCCCTTTTGTGAATCTGCCATACGGCCGAGATGTCCAAGCGGCTTGTACTCCCAATGGCCAACTAAGAGCAAGAATCTATGAAACCGATCAATATCAGCCGGTCGAAAGAACAAGTCTATGCACAGTGCAACTGGAAAGGAGGAAAGAAAACAACAAATTCGGTACTAAGCGGGCTGGTGCCCGCTGCACACCGGGAAGGTGTCTTAAAACGCGTAAGTTAGACCAGCCAGATCCCGAAGTCTCTTTCCTTGCCCAGGTCTGTGCTCTCTGACGCGTCAAAGGAGAAGAGCACAGAAACCATGTTTATGTGAGTGTTCCGTGACCAAGTGCAATCTCACAGCGGACACCAGCCCGCTAAGTACATAACGTCTTTCTTTACCATATGGCTTGAACAGAAATGTGTCTTTATTATAGTTTCACGTTACTATACGTTTACGTGTGCACGGAAGCACAGCAGCAGATGGAGGCTGTCGCGTACACCCCAGGCAAAGGCTAATCGTTCGGTTCCCGCCCATGCCAAGCAAGCCTTGCATCCCTTCGGGGTCGCTGAACTGGTACCAGATTTCCTTTTGAAGGATAAAGCAGTGACTTGTTCATCAGCTGGCCAGCGCAAATCATTGTTTAGACCAAGTACGCATTCAAATTGCTTCCACGACATCCATGGAAGTAGAATGCGTGCCGAATCTCAAAAACGACTGATTGACGCCGTCGTTCACCTTGCAGCTTTTGCGGAACCGTGGTTGTTATAGAAACGAAAACCAGAAGCAGAGCATTCAGCGACGACGGAGGAGCAGAAGAGCATAAGGAGTAGAGTGATGAAAATCACAAGGCCGACTCTGTGAGACACTGTTCTGCACAAGGAGGCTCCTGACGTGGCACACGACCGAAGTGACCCTTTTTGACTTTCACGCCCATCCTTTAGGCATTCAATGGCCTGTGGTCTTAGTCTCCTAACTGCAGTGAGGAGGACAAGTAGCGTCCGTTTGAAACACCGTTTAAATAATCATTTTCAAGTTTTTCCGCAGCTGAGTATTCCTGCTCTTCCCCGGCCGCTTTGCTCAGGCGCAGTAATAAATGTGGAATGATTGGCGACGACCTGAAAGATCTCTCAAACTATATAAGGACGCGTTTAGAGCTGTAGATCATCGCTGTGTCAGAAATTACTGACAGAAAACAGGTGCATGAAATTAGCGCAAAATGGGTACACAAAATACGGCACGATCTTCGCAACTGTGACAAGACTTCGGTAGCGATCCTTCCCAAGGACGAAATCTACCTGTCTTGATACTCCCACTGTAGCATTAGATGAGGTATGAGTCGCGTTTTCTGAAGACGGTGTTCACTATTAGGCAAAATTAGGAAGCTATTATGACCTCAAGATGGCAGTCAACAATTTCTTCACGTCGGAATCGCTGATTTCTGGACGAAAGGAATCAGCTATTTGCCGAGCACATGAGAGGTTATATCGCTCTGTGGTGAATGTATTGTTGATTCGTAGTTTGTATTTAGAAAACTATGGTCATGAAAAAAAGATTTTTTGCTTCAAGACTTTCGGCCAACCTAATAGTCCTTGCATTTTTTAGGATACCCTCCATTTTTCGCAAGCAGTAGTGTTTTTAAATTTTATACTTTAAAAAACACGAATCTATCAGCACGGACCGTTTAAGGAAAAATTGCAACAAGTAGGTAAGTGAAACATAATCAATGGAGTGTAAAATTGAAAAATTCAGACGAGTACATGGCGCAATCCACACCGTTCATGTGTAAGAAGATTTTTGTTTTTTAGTGTTTCATATTTGCCTTTAAGCTCTTGAGTACCTCCACAATGAGCAAAGTTATCACATTTCAAACATTGTGTACATTTTTTGCAACACCCTGCATATTGATGACTAGTGCCCTGACCACCTGAACGTGGGCTTCGCACTTGCCCGCCTCGCTTGATGTCCGACTTTCGTTTCGCCAATATATGGATAAGACCACTCATACTGGGACAAATTGTATCGTCCAATCCATAAAGTTCTATTTGGTTTGGCTAACGTTATTGGCATTGATGCCAACAATTCGCTCAAACTCGTTGTAAACGTTACAAAATTCAAATTTTAGGCAAATAGACTTCCCAATGCGATTGTCAAATCATCTTTCCCATAGACCTTTCCCACAAATGGCTGCTCCCGCATTTCCTCACCTTTTGCTTTTCCTCTCCTTTATGCTCTAGATTCACGCCCCGGTATCACCTGTATCACCTGTCGTCCCGTTGATCATCGACTTGCTCGAGCGGGCGCCAGCAGCGTCTCCATTCGTCCCTGTCGCGTGCCAGAGTGGTCCAATGGATCCTACTCGCTAGAGGGACACGAAGAGCGTCATATCGATCGTTCAGGGCTTTCACGAAGAAATCCGACCAACGCGTTGGTGGGCGTCCCGGTGTTCTCTTGACATCCCGCGGAATCCAGTCGGTAACGGCTCTCGTCCAGCGGGTGTCTGCGAAGCGCATTACGTGGCCGGCCCACCTAATTTTCGACAACTTGGACCACGCGACAGTGTCTCTGATCCTCGAACGTCGGCGAAGCTCGGAACTCTGGAGGCCTTCTCTCACTTGCGTGAGTCGTGTCACTCCGAGCATCGTCCTCTCGATTCCACGCTGCGCGACGCTGATCGCGTGTTCATCCTGCTTTCGTATAGCCCAGGTCTCTGAGGCGTATGTTAGTGCAGGAAGAACGGTAGAGTCGAATAGGTGGGCATGGAGTCGGACGTTCTTCGTCTTCTTCGCGACCTCTTCGACGCTCTTGAAAGCTCCCCAAGCCGCTCGTTTCCTCCTGCTCAGCTCCGGCGCTAGGTCTTTGGCCATATTGACTTCGCAACCCAGATACGCGTAGCTGGAGCATTCGGAGATGTTCGTTCCGTTGAGCGAGAATGGGGCATCAGAAACTTGTCCGTTCCTCTGAACATCGTCGTCGTAAGATTCAGCTGTAGTCCAACATTCCCACATACACGATCGAAGTCGGAAAGCATTCGCTCCGCCTGGCTGATGCTCGGTGTTATGAGCACGATGTCGTCAGCGAAACGAAGACGGTGCAGCTGCTGGCCGTCGACCTTCACTCCCATGTCTTCCCATTCTAGTTCGCGCATGACGTTTTCGAGGGTGGCGCTGAAGAGCTTCGGGGATATGGTATCCCCTTGCCAAACCCTTCTCCTTACGTCGATGACGACGTCGTTGTAGAATGGAGAGATCTTGGTCGTGAATCCACTGTACAGCTCTCGAAGGACTCTGATGAACTGAGTAGGAACGCCCTGAGTGAGCAGTTCGTCGAGGACCGCTTCAGTCTCGACGGAGTCGAATGCCTTCTTCAGGTCGATGAACGTAAGGCACAGCGGCAGCTTATACTCTCGCGACACTTCGATGAGCTTCGTAATGGTGTGTATGTGGTCGATCGTGCTGAATCCTCTCCGAAATCCTGCTTGTTCTCGTGACTGTCTTTCGTCCAGCGTTCTGCTGATCCTATACAGGATAACTCGAGTGAACAGCTTGTAGACTACGGACAGCAGGCAGATCGGGCGA
Organism: Heligmosomoides polygyrus bakeri; assembly: GCA_947359475.1. NCBI lineage: Eukaryota > Metazoa > Nematoda > Chromadorea > Rhabditida > Heligmosomidae > Heligmosomoides > Heligmosomoides polygyrus. The sequence goes on from OX375865.1 coordinate 51,453,612, forward strand.
TAGTTGCCAATGTCGTGCACGTCTCCCTTCTTGTACAGCAAGACGGTCTTGCTGGTCTTCCACTGAGATGGAACCTTGCACTCCGACAGGTATCGTGTGGAAGAGCCGCGCCAGGGTGTTGATGAGCGCTGGCGGGAGGTTCTTCAGGTGTTCGGGTCTGATCCTGTCTGGGCCGGGTGCTGTACGCTTCTTCACCGACGAGATGGCATGTCGGATGTTGGAAGGGAGTACAGAGGGAACGACGTATCCATCCTGCGGAAGAAGGGATGGGGCAGGTGGACGTGGCTATCGAAGAGATCGGAGTAGAAGTCGTGGATGACCTTCTCCATGGTCCTTCTGGAAGAGGTGACGGCTCCGTCAGGACGTCGGAGAGCGGTCATCTTGGTCTTGAAGTTGGCGAAGTTTCGGCGGGTATTGCGGATGCTCAACCCTGCCTCTGCTGCTTCAGCCAACACTTCCGCCCTTCTCTCCTTGAGATCTTCCTTTATCGCCGCTCTGCATAGCTTCGCAAGCTCGGACGTCAGCTGGTAGTTGCCTGACTCTCGTGCTGCTCCACGCTGGCATATAAGCTCGAGAGCTTCCGGAGACAGACGTCTCTTGGTGGTCTTCAAGCTACCGGCACCCTTAGCACTATCGTGGAGATGGTGCACGAAGCGGTCGTATTCCTCGTCGACGTTGTCCATGACGGCATCTTCCTAAAGGCCGGCAAGAGAGGTGTAAAGGTCCCAGTTGATGGTCGTTCTGGGATTCCTCTTCTTGAACTTTGCGGCCTTCTCTCTTTGACGCGAAAAGCGAAACCTCGCGCGAAGGAGGCGGTGGTCCGATCCCGTGTAGAACTTGGGGACAACGGAAATGTCAGGCAATACTTGCGGTTGAAGATGATGTGGTCGATCTCGTTGTGGAGCTGGCCAGCGGGAGATTCCCAGGTCCATCGTACGGAGGGAGGCTTCTGGCTTCCATGGATGGTCTTGGTCGACGTGATAAACTCAGACAGCCTTTCACCTTGCTCGTTCCACTCCAAACCGTGGGTTCCGATGTGAAGTTCTTCCGGCGACCTTCGCGGCCCGATCTTGGCGTTGAAGTCGCCGACGATCAGCTTGTAGAAGGTGTGATCTTCCTTATAGAACGTCTCCAGCTCCACGTAGAAGGCTTCGAACTCATCGTCGTCGTAGTCGGATGTTGAGCCATACGCGACGAATACGGTCAAAGCTGGCACGGAGCCACATCGCTTCAGTCGCAGACGTCCGATTCGGGTTGTCAGAGACTCGTACGAATCGATGTTCATGGCCAAGTGCGTGTTGACCAGGACACCAACGCCGCCTACTCCCCTGCTGTCGCATGTTCCGAGGAACAGTTCTTCTCCGGAGTCGTAGGCGGCGTGTAGGGGGTGGTGTCTTCTCGTCTCGGTCAGTCCGATGACGTCGTACTTGATCTTCCTGGCTTGCATCATCACGTCCTCGACGGATGCTTCCGATGCAAGTGTGCGGGCGTTGTAAGTACAGATCGTCATCCTAGTCCTTCTCAATTTGCGCAGCCTGGTTAGGCCCTGAGATTTAAGCAGCCTCTCCGTACTTGTCCTTCCCATCGCTGCAGAAATGGGGGCTCTTTCGGGGTCAGGGGAATGAGGCCCTTTAGTGCTGCTGTGTTTGACTTCCATACAACACGGGTAGCTAGTCTGGATCTGTCTTGCGGGCGAAGAACTCCGGGCAGCCAGCCAGACTGCCCGAAGGGACGGGGCGAGACTTTTGAGGCGGCCTCGAATCGCCTTACGATGTACGCCCAGTCTAGCGAGTGCAAGCTTTTGGCCGAGCCGACACAGTTACAATCCGCGCAGTCACGGACACATCCGCGCACACTGTGCACGAACATGCCGCTTCCACGCACAAGGAACGCGTCGACCCAACACAGCATTAGCAAGGAGTCCATCCCCTGCATCCCACCTGCGTCTCTGGGCAGTACACGGTCGCATTTGGTTCGCGTTTAATTCCCCTATCCACCACCCGGGGACGCGCCACGTGGCCCTGCGACAAGCAGCCCAAGATCCCTCTTAACAAGAGAGCCCGAAGGCTCTCTATCGAGGGAGATCCGTGGTCTATCGAGGGAGATCACGCCCCGGTAAGCAATCTTAAACGAAGCTCTCCCAGAGCGGCGAAGGCAGTTTCCACACGAGCAGCTTGCATGGCACACACCCTGGAGTCCTTTTCCTAACCTGGTTCTGCTCTCGAAGAACATACGGCTCCTGAGTGCTCGATGAGGGCGCGCACTTCTCTGATTGGAGCGTAAATTATTTGCTCGTGGGATGCTTGAAGCAGGAAAGGCAGATTAATTTGTTGGATCGTAGATTTCGTAGCAGTCGAACGTTCGAATGCGAGTGTTTCGAGCATTCGAATTAGAATGTATTCGGAAATCGCGTTTTTTTAGCCTTCGAATTCAAATATTCGATTTCGAAAACATTTATTCAAATTGCAATGTTCGAATATCCATTCGGGCACAACTGTAGTGGGGCCACAGGGTTATGACGGCCAACGGAAAGGCTTCACAGCAGAGGAAGTTTTCGATCAGTCAATCACTTTTGATCGATGTTGGTGGCAGTGTCCGTTCCTCCACGTGGTGCCACTGGAAACTGTTCACTCTGCGAGCTAAGCCGAACACGGACAGTCGATTGCAGGCGACAGACCCTTGTGACAGACCGGCCTACGAACATCATATGTCACATCATATGGTTGATGACGTTTAGGAGTTCTCGCGTAAATGCTACGGCGTCCACGGGAGACGACACGCACTCGCAAAGCCCGGCAGCAGCGCGACAGGAGGTACACCCACCCCTGCCGGGGCGTGGGGTCAGGAAGTACAGCCGCTGTTCTGCGGACCGGAAACTTTTGTTTTAAGTGTGAAAGGTATCGTAAGGCAGCCGTTAGACTCTCGGGGAAGCCTAGGGGGTTGTGGTGGGTAAGCAAGGGGATGAGAGGAAAATCGCACGCCCCCAAGAAGAGGGCGGGTGTACCTCCTGATCGTCCCCCTAGCCCAGCGAGTGTGGGAAGTATGCGAGGGTCCTTGATGCGAGGACGGCATCGCGGGGCAACTGAGCTAGTCCAAAAGTCCCGTAACGTAGGCAAGACCCGCGTAGCAACGTTGAATGTGGTACGTTGACGGGCCGCTCGTGCGAGTTGGTAGATGCACTGGAGCGAAGAAAGATTTCTATGCGGCGCAGGAGACGAGGTGGTCCTGCTGCAAGTCAAGGGGCATAGGACGAGGCTTCAAGGCCGTTCTATGTGGAAGTCCCAGGACCACCATTGGTGTCGGTATGATCATCTCCGAACGTTTCCGTGACGCGATAGCGAACGTACAACGTCCCAACGACCGCTTGATGAAGATTGTTGTCGCTGTAGAAGAGCGACGATGTCATTTCTTTTCCGCGTATGCTCCACAGACTGGCTGTTCCGAGCAAACCAAGGACGAGTTCTGGTCCCAGCTTGATGAGAATACAGTGGAAGTGCTGTCAGTAGACATGATTGTTGTGGCAGGTGACCTTAATAGTCACGTGGGAGCAACGAAAGACGGCTACAGCTGTCAGGGTCGCTTTGGTTATGGGTCACGAGGCGCCGATGGAGAGCGCATACTTGATTACGCAGACTCGCACGACTTCTCCATCGTGAACACCAAATTTCGAAAGCGTGACTCCCACCTCATCTCGTTTTATAACGGGAACGCCAAAACGCAGATTGACTACGTCTTTGTTAGGCGTCGCGACCAAGGCCTTGTCATGGACGCGAAGACCGTGCCGTATGAGGTTTTGGTTGCCACACAACACCTTCCGCTGATCTGCACGCTTAAGTTTGCCCTTCCGAGGCTGAGGCAGGTCGAGCGATGTGGTACAGCAAGGATCAAGTGGTGGCGGCTGAGCGAGAAAGATGCAGCTCTTATTCCTCGAATTCGCTTGCCGAAGTTAACAACCGTCGACGAAGCCTGGAAAGGGGCTACCAAAGCGATAATTCGGGCTGTACGCCTCAAAGTCGGCTCAACGAAGCCTGGACGGCGCTGGGTTGACAAGCAGGCATGGCTGTGGACTGACGAGGTCAGAGAAAAAGTCCGAGAAAAGAAGCGGCTCTATCACGTATTTATCGATGACAGAACAGTCTGTAATTGGCAGCGTTATCGAGAAGCGAGGAAAGCGGCAAAGAAGGCAGTGGCCGCTGCTAAAGCCGCACAGTATGCTGATGTGAGCGAAAAGCTGGAAGCGCGCGATGGTGGGCGCTTTCTTTACCGACTCGCCAAAGCTCGCTGTCGCCAAGCAGAAGACATCGAGACGCTATTTGGTATTAACAGCAAGAACGGTCATCTTCTGATGGATCGTAAGAGGGCTGCGAAGCGGTGGAGCGACTACTTCGAGTCTCGAATGTAGAATTTGAACATCCTGCTGCGCCTTTGGCCTTTGTTATACCGTCGCTCACCCCGAGCGACGCCTAATGATATGCTCCCATATCGATCGAGCGGAGCGATGTAATCGATATGGGAGCACTTTGTTAGGCGTCGCTCAGGGTGAGCGGTGGTATAACAAAGGCCTTTTGCATCTGTACACGGTCCCGTTTAGAAGATCACAGTGAGCGAAACTGAGGCAGCCCTGAGGAATATGAGGTCAGGGAAAGCCACTGGTCCCGATGACCTGCCGGCAGACTTGTGGAAGTCGAAGGGCTGGTGTCGTGCTGACTGGCTGACAGAGTTTTTCAATCAGGTTGTTGCTGAGAAGAAAGCGTCTGAGAGCTGGAAGCAAAGCACGACCATCCCGATTTGGAAGAAGAAGGGCAGTCCTGTGGACTGCTCTAGTTACCATCCAATTCGCCTTCTTTCACACACAATATCTTTGAGCGAATTGTTGATTTTTTTCCAGCTTTCCACGAATTAGTGTGGTTTCGCCTCTGGCTGTTGCCATACACGTTGTCGTCTTTTGCTAGAGAAACACCGCGAGAAACAGAAAGCGGTGCATTTTGCCTTCCTGGACTTGGAGAAGGCCTTCGACCGCGTCCCGCGAGAAGTTATATGGTGCGCGTTGCGACGACACGGCGTCTCTGAAGAGCTTATTGAGTGGGTGCGCATCCTCTACTCTTGCCCAATAAGCCGAGTGCGAGCACCAGCGGGCACCTCGATGGAGTTTCCAATCTATGTCGGAGTGCACCAGAGATCTGCGCTATCCCCACTGCTCTTCGTGGTCGTCATGGATGCCATTACACGCGATCTCCAAAGGGCAGCTCCTTGGACGCTGCTGTATGCCGATGACGTCATTCTTGCGTGTGAGAAGAAAGCCGAACTCGAGCGACAGGCATAGGCGTGGTGCGATCGCTTGGCATTGTTCGGTCTCAAGCTAAACGTCAACAGGACGGCATACTTGACGACGGATGTGAATGAGCACGGATCCTTTAAGATCAATGGTACTGAGCTCTCACGAGTTACATCTTTCAAGTATCTTGGATCAACACCCACGTCCAATGGCAGCCTAAAGTTGGAGGTGAACTGTACGTGCAGCCTGGTCCAAATGGCGCTCGTTGACTGGGGTGCTTTGCGACAAGACCATAACTGAGTACCTCAAGTCGAAGGTTTATACTTAGAGCAGTCGTTCGCCCGCTAGCGACGTACGGTGCTGAGTGCTGGCCCGTGACGAAGGAAATTGAAAGCCGCATCAGTGTAATGAAGACGTATACGCTAAGGTGGACGGCTGGAGTAACGCGATTGGACTGCGTTCGCAATGACACCATACGACAAAAGTTCGGTGCCGCCCCGATAGCCGGCAAGTTGCGCGAAGCCCATCTACGATGGTACGGCCATGTCCTTCGCGCTAACGACGACACCGTCTGTAAAACTGGCCTGAATTTTGAAGTCCCTGGAAAACGGCTCAGAGGACGCCGGAAGCAACGTTAGCTAGATGCTTTGCATATGGACTTATAGGTAGCTGGTGCCATCCCGACCAAGCGTTTGATCGGGAGAAGTGGCGTCACCAGACCAGAAGAGCGGACCCCGCCACCAAACGGAACAAACGCTATTGAGAATAATGATGAAGTTCGAATGCAAATCATTCGAAAATCTATTCGAATGGGTTATTCGAGCATAAATATATAGCAAATGCTCAAATCATGCAGCAAGCTGGCGGTATAATGTGCAGAGGAGATTTCCTATTGCCTCTGTCTACCTGTTTCCTGCACCTCTTTGGCTCCTACATTGACCAGCATCTGACCTCGCACTTCTCACTACCGTGACACTCTCAAAACCTCATGCTACATATGTATGTAAATATCTCCAACTACTTCTGTTTGGGATGCCGTGGGTCAATAGGAGCACATTAATTATTGTATGTAGAATCATTGGCAGAATTAGCGATCGGTATCAAACAAACACCGAACAACCTTTTGGTTGTGTGGACGGGAAACATTGTTCAAATTGAGTTATTTTCATGCATCATAAATGACACCCTTAGAACCTGTAGTATGTTTGCACAGTGCGCCTCACTAATGTTGTGGCATGATTTTTTATCGTAGATGCCAAACATCCACTTGTAGCATGCTCCGTCACAGGGACTTCTCGAGTAAATCTAAAGGAGAGTCCCAATTTCGTCGAAGTTTGTGCAAACAGCTGACAGCCTTTCTTAATAAAAGTGAATGATGTTGCGCAGAAAGGCTTACAGATGCGCGTGTGCTCTTTTTGCTTTGTAAGGAGAAAACATTTGTTGGAGTATCTATTTAGATTTATGAGTTGGTGCTGAGCTTGCCTTAGCAAGTGTGCTCTTTGAGGGTCCTTAAGGAGGCGTTCCGCCTTTTAAGTAAACGAAAATCGCGTACCAGCTCAGACCATCGCTAAAGCATCTAGTCATTTTGCTGAAGGCTCTTTGTGAATAAGGTATGCACCGTAATAGGCGACTCTCCGAGCCTTTTTAAAAAAATTCTCTTCAGCTTTTTGCATTTACGTCAACAACGGCAAAATCTGAAAACAAAGAGAGGCAACTCAAATGTGGAGAAACAGCCGTGTCCGTACACCCACTTACAGCAATAAGGCTTCTAAGAGGCAGATACCTTGCTTTCGGCTGCGAGTAACGATACTCACTTGCGGCCATGCGTGCGGTCGCGGCGCGGCGCTGCAGGCGGGTTCTTCCCTAGCCACTGCAGCTACAAGGAGGAGTTGCCCGATGCGCCCAACGTGTTAGAGCGCGAATGCACGTCTCAACCTATTGGCTGAACCGCTTTGGCTTGCCTAAGAGAAGAAAAGGGTTTTTTAACCGAGTTAGAAAGAGAAAAGAGAAAAAGAGAAGTGTCGTGGAGTCTCGTTTCAAAGCGAGCACGTGATGCTCGCTAGTGGTTATAATATGAAAACAAAATGAACCTGATAACAGTAGAAGATCAGGTTCATTTTGTTTTCATATTATACGAAGAAATTTTCTTATTCTTTTGGTGAAGTTACAAAATCCCTCAATCCACGAAAATCTCGAAACTTTCGCAGAAAATATCAGCAAGTCCAAATTTTATAGGTCGCTAATTTTTTGTGCATTAGGCCTCCAAACAAACAGTATCTTTTTTAAATGCGTAACCGCTGTAGGCGACGCTCGAAACATACTGGATCTACTCCTCAAATGAATATTCTAGTTAATAATAATCGAACATTCTCCCACATGCAATTCTGAACTTAAAAATAAAGGTTTCTCCCTCTAAAACCTCTAATCATGGGTCCATTAGTTATCGTTAGTTTTTGATTTTGAACTTTCTTCATCATTTGTGTTTCACCAGTTACATACCTCTCCCTCACTCATTCGTCCCATCCTAATATCACTCGATTGATTAGCACTAACTGTCCTACACTACTCCACCTTACGAGACAAAGCTTGCACATTCTACCTTTTCCCACCCACCCTTGTGCCCATCAGTGCATCCTGACCGCCTCCACGCACTCGCGCTCCAGCTCACCCAGCTTCGGCACGTTCGCGTAAAACTCGTCCCCTCCGCCAGAGAAGCAGCGAGGGCTCCGCCCGTAGCGACGCACGCGCGCGCGACCGCACGCGCCAAAATGAGTATCGCTGCCGCCTCCCCTTGCTTTCGAATGTTAGAAATCGATCGTTCTTGGAAACATTGGCGGCGGCATGGGCAGAGCTCTTAGTGGGATATGGAGGGTTGATGCTAATTTTGAATGGGAGCTCACCATTTTCAAGTGATATGACATCTCGCATATAGTCGACGTCAAATAGGTTCTGTCCACTCTACCAACAACATCCTATCCCAGTGTGTCATTCGTTTGCTGCTAAGGCTCGTCGCTATATTATGCTAACAAGGAGAGGTTCCCAACTCAAGGTTAGCTTTTGCGATGCTATCTTGACATGATGAGGAAAGGTTCCCAACCCTGTGAGCGGAGTCCAAAACCACAGTTAGTTTTTGCTGAACGCTTTATTAAAGACCTGAAAAGGTCTGAAAGCGTGCGCCCAACTGTCTATATGGAGATGTCAACTGTCAGGAAGAAGATGTGGCTCAGACTAGAGGAGTGTAATGAAAATGGGACCGTTCTACACGTATCATTCAGTTGGTTTCATAGGTGCGTTTCGATGAGAAGGTGGACGTCAACTGGACACCTGATGATTACTGTGAGGAGGACGACAACAGCGAACAATCACCGTTAAAGAAATCAGTCCTTTTTGATGGCAAGCACATTTCGGGAGAAAAGGTATTGCATCAACGGACTATCCCCTTTTCCTGTCTCTTTCCAATGCCGTGCAAGCAAAAGCGTTCGATGACGAGGACGACATGGAACGCTGGCTGGCCTTTTTCGAATCAAAGCCAGAAAACAATTCAAATCAGTTTCCTTAAGCCTCAAGTGGCTGGTATCGAGGTAGTAAGGTGTCACAACGATGTTTGATTGCGATCAAAACTCCGACGCCGTTTGATCGAACGCAACATCCACACCTCGTGGGACCGATGGTGTAAAGGCGTAGAGCATTCCCGCCCGGTCAGAGGGAGGTGCGGGTTCGAGTCCCTCCTGGCGCTAGAAGTTTTGATCGCAACCAAACATCGCTGTGAAAGCCAGTAAAGTTCTACGCTGACGGGATCGGGAGTCTGCCTGAAAGGTGGAGAAGAGAGATAGAACATATTGGCGGTTACTTCGTTTCTTGACGTGTTTCGCTTTCTTTGTAAAACTAAAAAAGTATGGTGTCTTGAAAATGGCGAGAGCTTCTGCAACAACCTAATGTTCTGAATAGTCATGTGTAGTACAGTCGGAGGAGGCGCCAGCTGTCGCATGAACCCGATTTCTGTTTCATGGTTCAGATTTCCCGCCTAGGCCAACCAAGCAAGAAAGCATAATAGCAACAAACTAATATGTGCAAAAGTATCGGCATCACGCGGACTCGAGCTGAAAATCCCGCAGGTGTGCTCCTGTGAGACGGCGCTCCTACCAACTGCGCCGCCGAGGCACATCTCATTGAGTGTCGTAGGGGTTGATGATAGTTGCGCGCACGCCTTTAGCCCTCCTTTTCAGGTCTTAAAAAAATCGTTAAGCCAAAATTAACTGTGGTTCTGGACTCCGCTCACAGGGCACTACATCCCATCAAAATAACATCGCAAAAGCTCACCTTGAGTTGGGAATCTTTCCTCGTAAGAAAAGGGCACTATGTATGTCGAGCTCGCTTACATGATATCCTTGACAATGGAACACTGGTGGAATGTGACGATAATTACGGTGTAACCTGGAGAGCTGTTGTAAGTTCAGTTGAGATTTCAGCCCCTTCGTCTATTAAAACCTCTTCAGTCAGTGAAAGTTATACCTGGACGATGTTTAAAGCTGCTGCTGCATGTTTAAAGCTCTCCGTAGTTCTCAGCGCTGCCGCTGCGGTCAGGACTTTCAACATCCTCGCGCTCTCTCGGGACGAAGGCTTTCTGACACCAACACAATGTTCTCTGGGTATTTGCATATATTCAAATTCGTTGTAGTGGTCTTTCAAACCGAGCTCTCACAGCGAGCTCTCAATGCCAAGCTGAAAGGTAGCACGATGGGCAGTGATAGGAACTGTAGAAGTGGTGCATTCCTTTTTGGTCCACTTGGTTTCCGAGGTTACATATACAGGGTAGAGTGGCGTTCTATCCCCTACATAGAACGGATACATGACATTCAATAATGCGTTTGAGCCACTCTAATTGATGGTGAATAAACCGTACGCATGGCTTTTCAAGGAATGGCGCAGCTGTGATCTAGGTACCTGCGTTAATAACAGAGTCCCACTTTATATATTTAGAAGAGCAGTGTGTGTGTGTGTTTCTGTCGGTCATAACTGAAGTAGGGGCACGGCGCATTGGCGATACTCATTGATGGCGATCGACAGCGACACGAGACTTCGGCCCGCGGAGTATTCAAGGTCGCTGAACACGAATCTGAGGTTCGTTTTTGAAGTGATCGCCATCAATCCATATTGATCAACTTATCGATTTTCTGTGGTTGTCGTCCAAGCGGTTCGAAACTTCAGTCTTGGGAGTAATGGAGACTGCTGAACCCGAATTTGGAGTTCGCTTTCTTGTGGATGTCGCCCATTCTTTTATATTTCTTTCTTACTTGCCTCAATCGACGTAGTTAAGATATTCTTCCTGCCGGAACCATGACATAGGTGGTAGCTACCACTGATGATGAGAAGTTATTACTACAGCGAGGTCGTTAAAAAGCCGTCAGTGCGACCGAGAGTCCCCTCTGACGATTGGTAACTAAATAACAGTTAAAGTTACCTGTCCAATTGAATATATAGAGTAGTGGGGAAAGTTGTCGTTATGGTGCCGTCTTGCTGAAAGAAGACGATTTGGAGATTATCGACACTAGCTAATACAAAGAGCAAGGTGTTGCACTCATAAATATTGGGACAATGTCGCATGTGGCTGTGTTTGGCAATGGGAAGCTACATGCTGGCCTAGCCATATTTCTGTAATTCGCAGTTGTATGTTATTGTACAGAAACAGTCACCGCCATGGAATGCAAGGTTTTAGGATGTGATGGTCTTCTAAAAGAAAATTTTATTTATTCCTACCGTGTAATTTACTTACAAGGAGCACAACTTCGGATGTGCAGCCGATCACACCCCGTAGAAATTATTCTGATACCTTTTTGTTACTGTTGTTATTGATATTGTTTTATTACAATTGCATAAGGTAACACGTTAGAAAATAAACACAGAAACAATCACAAAAAAGAGCACAAGGACGAAAACATACAAACAGTGAGACAATACTCACAACCAATCATACTATTCAACCAATTTCAGATCTGAGCAACACACTTTCAACTCGGCTTCTGAATTGTCTCGGTGTTAGGGGAAACCGAAGATGCTTAGATAATTTCAGGTGTTAACTACCTGCCCTATAAGTGAAAGACATTGCTCGTAAATTGGTTCTTGGCCGAAGTAGCTGTAGCTTAGCAGAGCCACCTCTTGTGTGCGAAATTTTCGTCTTAAGGAATCTACAAGGCACAGAATCTGCGGTAAAGTATAACAGCTTGTGTACAAGACAGAAAAAAAAACCAAAAACCCTGCGGCGAGAATATAGGGATGGTAGACCGAGATATTTATTTCTGATTGATGCCTTCGGTACACGTGAATATACGAAACTCCCTACTCTAAGAAGAAGCTTCCTGGTGAAGTTGTTCTGTACTTTCTCTATGGTATAGATGTCTTTTTTCTTATACGGAGCGAATACGGACACACCTGATCCAACAAGGGGACGTATATAAGTCTTGTACACCCTAAGGAGAACAGATTTATTCCTAGTGAATAACGCTTTAAAGATGTTATATGTTCGTAGCATAGTCGCATTACATATAGCACGTATATGCCTTACAAAGTGTAGGTTAGTGCTATAAGAAAAACCCAAATCCTTGACAGAGTCCATTTCGCGTAAAGCACTTTAATGTTGCACCTATAAGAAGGGGCTTCCTTTCCAGAACAAAGATGTAAGACTACAGTCCTTTGAGGAGATAGCGGCAACTGCCACCTTTTCGCCCAATCAACCGTTAAAACTATTGAATTTGAAGCACACATACATCCTCTGAGCCTGCAATAGTTTTATAAATCTTTACATCATCAGCATACACCCTTGTGATGACGTTGCACTGTTGCATAACATCAGGAATCTCTACGGTGATGATGTTGAAAAGCAAAGGGGAAAGGACTTTTGCTTGGGATCCGATGCACACGGTGTAATCGTCCCTAGTGCAAGCCAGTTTCCTGAACAGGAAGAAGCGAGGGAAAAGGCGGATCTCTTCAAATGCATTTTCTCCCAAAATGGACCACGGCAATCGAATATTCTATTACATCGGCCATAGGACTAGGCGTCCAAAAGCAGTGCAAACAACCTGCACTGCGCTGCGCATTTTCTCTAGGACATATAGGTTGAAAACAGCAAGCCATTATTCGCAGTCACCTTGAATGCCCTATCGTGTTTTCTCAATTTTCCTATCCATCTACACCAATAATTATAATATGAATTTTGTACCGATCTAGAGTCCTTTTGTTTCGAGTCCATGCTGGTGGTATCTCGACTTCTATTTCCCTTCTAAATTATTTTTATTTTTATTTCTTGCGTTCATTTCGACATTTTTGTGGTAATTTTGGAACTTTTTTCAAGGAATGTGCTGGACTAACTTAACACAGTAAGACTCCACAACAGAGTACTATCACACACAGTATTTCTCGCGGCTATGATTTTCATTTCAAGTTTATTTTACTCCGAATTATCTTGAGCACGGTGCTGTATCATAGTGTTTACCTCAGCTCCCCGCTGGTGTTCCTATATTTCTACGAACTGACTTATGATGCCGAAGTTGCCATAGTTGGTCATTGCGTTCACCTATTATATAATACTTTTAAACTGGTCTTGCTGCAAGGCATACAGCTATCTTCTCCCCGTTATTGCTAATCAAACTCTGTTATAATCACGGCTTACAGATTCTACGCAGATTCTTGTGGATGTTCCGCTTTCGCATTTCGCTCGTCAAGATTTATATTTTAGACGAGTTCTTTGCGACTGTGTCTGGGGTAGAGTAGCGGTTGAACGGCAGTAAATTCCTCAAACCTTCAGATATGATAAAGCTCTGCGACCTACCCTAACACACAGAGTAACGAAAATCGAACGATGTTGTTCTTGTTGAAGCTTCAGTCGCCGAGCACTCGATTTTGTAGGGTTATTGGTGCAGATAGCAGTTGCAGAACCCTTCGCATTTAAAAATGCACGACTATGACATTTGCCATGGATGAAATGCTTAACTTGAACTGCAGCTTTGTTTAAACTGCAGTTCAGGTTAAGCTTAAGGCCGCTAGACGAACAATGACTCTGTAACTGAAGATCCTGACGAACCTAAACATTGCTTAGCAGTGTAACAGCTTCATCAGAAAGCAAGTTTCTTGATGGAAACAGTCTCCAACTTTTTCGCATATGAGGATCAGAATTGTAACTAGTAGGTATTCGCATGTCCACTGCCAACCGTGTCATCGATCCCGTAATCTCGCGTCTTCGGTACACTGTGCAACTCTTCGAGCCTTATCTACATACGGACATCCTACTATCTGGACAGAAATGGGAATCTAACCTCAGGCCTCAGCCAAGAACCGTTTTCTCAAATCTAGAAATAGGGTGAGTATGCAGAGTCAGTCAGTGTTTTACGCTTCATAGGCAAGGATGGAACCATTTGACCGACCGCGGAAAGACGGAAGGCTAGGCCGGCCTGGCCGGACACCAACTCGGGCCTCTTTCGGCTCACGCGACGGCAGAGGCCTCCCCTGGCCACTCGTCCACGCTCCTGAAAAACCATAGAAACCATATAATCAGAAGTCATCGCGGTGGACTGGACGACTGCATAGCACATCCTCGGCATTAATAGTATTGTTAATACTGTAAATGTGAATACTGAGTGGACTTTCGATTTTTTGTCCACCAAGTAAAAAGCCAAATCAGATTTTAGTAACACTATAGTATTGCCACTCCAAAAAGCACTTTGCCAGGAGAGTTAGATCCGTTCAAAAAAGCTCAATTCGACCGCAATAACGACAAGCAGAGGGGTAGTCTGTTGTTCGCTCCGTCTACGAATAAGGTGATGTTTGGGTCTCCTTGTCATGAGGTGAAATGGGAGTGCTGCTAAACAACAGGAAACGATCACCGGCTCTACCACGATGATGCAAAACAATCACACGCAAGCGTGGAGGTGCATTGGAAGGCGATGCTGAGCATTCGCCTTCTAATTCACCTGCATTCTAGCCTGTTGCCACGAAGTGATGAAAGCCAACGGCTGTCACGACCTTGCACAAAAAAAGATTTTCATACGTTAGTTAGTTAGTTAGCAAATGTTAAAAAATAACACAGCGTCAAGTTGTAATGTGCAAGGCAGAGTACGGTGAAGCCAGCCATCTTTGTCTGGTCAAGGAGCGTTTCACAGATTTGCCTTTTTAGGTGATTTGGTAAAGCGCGACGATGAGATGTTTTCATCTTCTTTTAGGCCGCAAAAAACCCCACGGAAATTATCTGGTTCAGGCACGTTATTTAGATAGATAAGGCACAGCGTCTTCTAGTATACGGACTCACATATCTGCGTCACATATACAAGGTGCTCAAAAGTTACCCGCACAGTATACGACGCGGTCCACAACTACTAGCAGGACTGGATAGCGAGCTCCATACGTTTTTATGTTTTATACACTTATACCATACACAGATGCATCCCAAGTTTGAGCTCATGGATGCTTATAGAGCGGTAATGGTAAAGGGAAATCCATAACGGTCGGCCATCATCAGCCTGCACTTTTCTGGTTACAGCGCTGTTTTTATCGCCAATGTTCCTCGACGAACGGTGTGTGATGCCACAAAACGATACAAGGAGCATGGAGGAGCACGACTTTATCAGACAGTACTGGACGAGGTAGGAAATTGACAGCTATCACTCCTGAAACGATAAGAAAGGTTCTGGAGTAGACTCGCCGTAATCCTCGCCGTTCGATGCGAAAAATGACTCAAGAACTCAATATTTCTGCAAGCAGTGTTAGAGCCATCATCAGGAACAAGCTTAAGATGTATCCATATTGTATTCAACGTGTTCACATACTAACTGAGAGAATGAAAGCTCAGCGGCTACGAAAATGCAAGAACTTACTGAAGCGGTTTGCGAATGGCACGCACCTTCGCGATCGTTTTTTCTGACGACAAAGTCTTCACCCTGAAATCCACGGTGAATCGTCAAAACGATCGCATTCTCTCGCAGAATGTTGAAGCTGCTATCCGCGACAGGAAATGGTCGGTAGAACGGCACATCCGGCTTCAGTTATGGTTTGAGGTGCGATTACTTCAAGCGGCAGGTCCCCATTAGTTTTTGTCGAATCCGGCGTCAAAATTAACAAGGACGAGTACCAGAAAACGGTTTTGGAGGCCGTGTTGAAACCCTGGGCCGATGCACGCTTCGGTAGTAACAGATGGTGCTTCCAGCATGACTCTGCGCCTGCACACAAGGCCAGGACAATGCAGCAGTGGTGCAACGTGAGCACCCGGATTTTATTGCGCACGAAGACTGGCCTTCGAATTCACCGGATTTGAATCCTTTCGATCTCTCTGATTGGTTCGTTACTGAGAGCATGCTTGCTCTACTTGACATGGAAGTTTGGCTTCTCTGAAAGCTTCCCTGGCTGAACATGGAACGAAATGAGCGAAGACTATCTCCGTGCCACGTGTGATGCGCTCGTTACTCGTCTGAAGACTTGTGTTCGTAAGAAAGGCGGCTACTTCGAATGACTTTGACATGTTTTTATTAGCAAGGGATTAAAGAAGTTATGTGTTAGGCTTCGTTGTCAAATCCGCATTCGTGTTGAGGTTACACTGTGATGTCTTTGTGTGGATAATTTTTGCGCACCCTGTAATACCTTGACTTCACACTAGTTTCTTTGATGATACTTTCGTAGGCTTCATGACAGAACCTTCTGATGACATTCGTACTCCTATTCATATTCGTTCATGCACTCTGCGATGCTCTTGTGACAACAAACTGACAGTAAAAGCAAGCAGTATAACTGAAGGATATAACTACTAGCAGTATCTTTAGCCAATGCCTAAATGATTACAACAACTAGCCAAGCAAGTAAACGCAACAAATATAGATAGCGTAGGTAAAAGTCAGTCCGTTGAAAGGAAAAGCAAGTGATGAAGTATAAAGGACGGCCTCCTTTAATCTCTTCTAGGATGCGCCACACATTCCGCTTCTACGGGATGTCATGGATGCTGTTTGAATACGCACATATTTTGCCCACGCAATGGCTTGCTGTGGCCATCCGATGCAAAGGTCTGTGTTTAATCCCGAGGAAGTCTTGTACCAATTCACCGACTCCGGAAAAATGAAAGGCTTGGTTGGCCTAAACGAGAAGCCCAAAGAAGAACCTCGCGTCGGGGGCACACGGCAATCGGCGCCTGCAGCCTGGAAATAAGAATGGTCGAGCAAAGAAGGTTAAGTTAGAACCACAATGCTGGCAGCCGGGTTTTCAAATGTATCGAAGCAAAAAACTAATTTTTCAGTTGGAATTTCTATTATTTCGAGGATCTGAGTCAACTACAGGAGGTGAAGTAAATTGCGCATATCTCGCCGCTAAACTTAAACGACTATGTGCATAACTTAGGATCCACTCTGGGTCTAGGGAGAGAAAGTCTTTACTGCTGGTAGAGTTTTGATGAATGAAAACAAGTTTGTTTTTAGAGGATAATATCCTAGGATCTTCATTGACCGTCACAGAGAACGCGAAATTTTTGCCTGCAATGCTCCATGATGAAGTTCTGCAAGTGAAAGCCCGTGATGCATCCGAAATGCTTGTTCCCGAGCTTTGTCCAAGTTTTATGCAAAGAGCACCAAGCTTCAACGGTATTCAAAAACCTAGAAAGATAATCAAAAAAATCTTAATCCCACACCAGAAAGTGTAGAAATCTGGCTCCAACAAGTGGCTACCCATGTTCGCAAAGCATTCAAAGCGTAACTCGAGGAGAATGACGAGCCTCTTCCTCATCCCGTTGTTGCAGGGTATGATTTTCGTTTGTGTGGGGTTCCCAAATTGCATTTAGTGGGGCTTGGTTTCATTTCACGTCAAGGAGCTCGAAATAAGCTTGGCTCTGTCTTCATTGCCATAAATCTAGCGGCGAATTGCACATAGCGACTGCACTCCCGTTGAGTCTTTCCACTGAGTCAGCAACCCTAATTTGAATTATCCTCGCTACAGCAATGAATGCCTTTTTAGGGCGGCGGGGCTACTTTAGATTGTGGCAGTAACTCCACATTTCGGAACAACTATGGCCTACTTCATGCAATCCAAATGAGACGGCAATGATGACTGGCAGTTGTTCATCAGACGTCAGCCTTGTGTAGAGTAGTGCGGAGCAGAAGTCGATTTAAGAGCTCAGACGTTCGTGTACGAAGTATGGGACGATATGGTGTGAATAAAAGATGCAAAGCCGAAGTTTCGCTTGGTGGTTCCGAATTGGAGACCGAATATTGTGTAACTTCAAAAGTGTTGATTAGATTCGAATTAAAAAGTCTCCTCTCATAGATAAGCTTTTCGGTTCAAGTGAAAGTTATGAGAAACTCATTGTCTTCCCTGATATTGTGCTAAGGTTCGGAAGTCTGCCTCTGAAGTGGATGAATGCTCATAGACGTCTGTTTTGCCACTGGTTTAGTATATAACATAAAATTATGTAGTAGCAATAAACTGTGTAGACTCTTGGTTTTTATGCGCTACATAGTTTCGAATAGGTCCGCAAAAAGTGACAGATGCTACATTGCTGCTCCTGTAAATAGTTTAGTTGGGGTAATCCAGGAGACGCGCCAGACCTATACCCGGGTTTAGGTTTTTCTTCTCCTTCCTATCGATGTCCCATTATTCTCATGTGAAAAGGTCACACCGTTCATCCGATGTGCTCCTGGCTGCAAGCTTGACAGGGGCTCAGAGACTACACTTGTGCGGTGTGGTCACCGCCTTTTTCGGACATACTACACAGCTAAGGGCCCAGCAAATACGGAAATAGAGGCGGTTGCGAACCAATTAAACCCTAATATTGTCAGGTGGAATAGCTGCCACCGTTACCGAATCTTCTACAATACCGCCCGCGTCGCGCGGTCAAAAAGACGGTTTGCGACGAAAAAATCCGTCGCAAACCGTCGCACACTCATAACTCCTTTAATTTCGAGTTATTTCAGAAACACGATTTGATCTTTATAGAGTTATTGAAGCTACGAACTCGCCCGCGCGTGCATTTGCGAGTGGTCGCCCCACTGCATTGATAGGTTCTATACTATATGCATTGTTCACAGCGTACTCTAAAGTCTCGTCGGGACTAAATACAGCAATTCCTGAGTAAGGCGGGCGGAAATTTCTAATCGAATCTAATTTGAAACGGTCCTATCGTATATGCATTTTGCAGGCGCACTCTCTCTTCTCGCTTCTTAAAACCTCTGCATTTCTATAAGCTGCTGTCAGTGTGTGCACTAAAGCACCTAAAGAGGGTAAGCGTTGCTGTTTAGCACGACATTTGAACCGCTTCCGCTCACTCGATTGATAGGCTCGGTCCTACGTGCATTGTGTACGGCACACTCCAAAGGCTCGTCGGACTGCCTGGAGCAAATCCTAAGTTGGACGGTCGGGAATTTCATATAAAATTTTCCAAACGGTGCAAGATAGTCTTGAAGACTTTACATTTTCCGCTAAATGAAGATAGAAACCCAGTGGGCATGCTTCTTCCCATTCGATTGATAGGTTCGATACTATATGCATTGTGCACGGCGCACTCTCGGAACATTCCAGGCATGACAGAGCACTGACAATGCACGCCATGCTTGAGATACTCCGAAAACACTGTACTCCTGAAAAATAAGGTGCTCCAATCGCAAAAGTCTGCTGCAGTTATTTTTTAAGGCCACCCACAGCGAAAACGCGGTGGCCTGGTAAAGTTTTATACTGGTTTTATAGAACTCGAGGAGACGAATCGAATAGTACTACCAGATTCTGAAACAACTCAAAATTAAAGGAGTTATGAGCATGCGACGGTTTGCGACGGATTTTCCGTCGCAAACCGTCTTTTTGACCGCGCGACGCGGGCGGTATTGTAGCCGCGATGTGCCAAAAGTCATGCCAAAAGTCAGTCTCCATTGCATTCTAAAACATAGCCAACCATAGGGCAGTGTTCCAGAACGACTTGCAAGCCTTTCACACCTAGTGCGACTGATCTCTATGATTTGTCAGCCGGTTTGTCAGGCGACAATAGCAAATCACGTGAACTAGTCTGCTTGCCTGATCTCGTCTTCAGAGCTGCTTTCGTTTCGTCCACGGTGATCGTGAGGATGGAACTGTGAATAGCAACTATATAAGGGAAGGGCGGACATAGAAATTCTGCTCTTGAGATCTCGAAGTAATCGCACCACCCTTCATGCTGTTCATAAGAGTATTCCTAATACCAAGAAACTTCTCGACATTCCAGGTATGACGAATGCGATTCCAAGCGGCTTAGAAAAGACACTACTCACCGTCGCGCAACTTGAGTTCTGGTTGAAATATGTAAGCTATGTAATGATCTCACCGCGGATCTGCTTTCTTCTCTCTTTCCGCTCCAGCTAGTGTTTTTGCTCTCCCAGGAACGCGTGAAATAGCAACCCCTCTCATTCTTTCTTTATCGTCTACCGTCGAAAGCCACGTCTTCCTGTTGTCAAGCTTGAGCCGTCCAAGGTTCATACTGACAAGCCGCCAGCTCTCAAGAGATGCAGCTTGACGTGTCGCCGCGGTAGTGTTCCTCCAAGTTCCCTTATGCCTGTGGATCAGCGGACATTGCAGGTGTTTCGTTCTCCTCGTTACCACTTGTTTCTCGCCATACCGCTTGACTTCCTCCAACCTCGAAGAGATGATCTTCTGAATGCAGGCCAGCTGTCACTGTTCTATGACAACCATCTCATGTGACACGATCTTGGAGTCTGTGACATTACTCCATTCACGGTCCTTTACAAGGAAAAACTCAATCTGCGGCTTGATATTCGCATTGTATTAGTATATTATGAAATAAGGTTGAAACTACGTTTGGTGAGGCTATGCCAGTTCGCCCTTCGCAGAGCCCAAGTATCCGCTAAGGTCACAAGCGACTGTACTTACGCTATTTCAGCTGTCACTTCATCCAGCACCAGCAGCCTCCAAAACGCAATTGTCCCTAGTCTTCGGAACAGAGATGAGAGGGTCGAGGGAATGATGAAATCCCCTTTCAGAGGTTTCTGCCGGTCCAAGGACTGTCACAAAACGGCCTCGTAGCCTCGGCAGGTGTCGGCCGAGCTACATCAAGACCACCTCCATAGCAAAGAGCAAGTTCTACGTATTTCAACTGCTACAACTGCCCGTCAGCTGGTTACTCTTCGATTCTGTGAGCACCAACGTGGCAAGGTGTGAAGAGCTTTGAAGAAATTGCCACCGTCACAGGTCCATCTCCAATTTTCATTCTTTTTGTTGCGTTGTGCGTCTTTTCGATCGACGGGCGCGTGACGTTTTGACACTTTGATCCTGCGTAACTACCTTGTGGCTGGGTAGCTGAAATCACTTTATCTTGGTAGCCACCTCTCTAGGTGTATTGATTTGGTTTGCATATTTTCGTCTTTCGTGATGGATACGCCACTTGCTGCGCCTTTTGTTCAGAATCCGCGTCAGGGAGGACTGAAGCGCCATCGTATCGATTTCACCACACCGCCGACTAGTCCTCCTGATCTTGATCTTCAGATCGAGGCCTTGCTCAAGGACGAATCCCTACCCTCTCATCTCAGGACAGTTGTTTCGTTTCTGGTTGAGGACCGTAAGCAGACTCAATCACTTCTTAAGATGTGTAGAGAGCTGTCCGAAGAAGTTCGCTTACTTAGAAGTGAGAATGCAAAACTGAAGCAACAGAGTTCTGTTGTCAGTAATGATGTTTCTCAAGATTCTGCTCCACCTAAATCTGACTCTCATGAGGCGCCTGCTAAACCCACTGTGCATTCCTCATCACTTCCATATGAGGAAGTCGAGCGCTCTCGTTCTATTGTCATCGCTGGAATTGCAGAGAGTAACTATCCATCTTCATCAGCAAGAGTTATTCAAGACATACAATGTGTTCGCGACATTATGGATTTCTTGTCTATTGATTGTTACCCCGTATCGGTTTATCGCCTAGGACGTTACAATAGGAATTATCCTAGACTAATTAAAGTAGTATTGCCAGCTTCGGTGTTCGCTAAACAAATGTTGAGGCGGGCCCCTCGTTTGAAGCACTTCAAGGCCCCTGGCCTATACATAAGGCCTTCCCTTCCAAAGGCGGAAAGGGAAAGGCTGAGAAAAGAACGAGAGGCTCGCCGCAACGTCGATCCTGCTTCCATCTCGAACCAGCCCACTTTGTGTACGCCTTCTAATGTTGCAAATATTATGGATGCATCGGATAGATGCGATGCACGCCTAGCCACATCCTCTGCCATGTCAAACTAGGAAGCCATCATCGGAATCCTGACAAGAACCTATCATGCCTGCTTGCTAATGTACGGTCAATCAGCAAAAATAAAAACGACTTCATATTTTCACTCGCTGAACACCGATATGACGTAGTAGCACTCACTGAAACATGGCTGGACGGTAAAACCGAGAGCACTCCTCTCCTTGGTGAATGGGCCTCTCAATACGACTTTTTTCGCTGTGACAGGAAAGCAAAGAAAGGTGGAGGCGTTGCTCTCCTGGTTCGGAAAACACTTTGTCCTGATCTAGTTTTCTGTGAGTCTGTTCTAAATTCCTATGAACTACTCTGTTGCGATATAGGGACTTTAAGCGCCATGTTGAGGCTGGTTGTCGTATATAAAGCTCCATCTTGCCCTGCCCCTAAAGTTGAGCAAATGTGTAAGGCCCTTAGCGACGTATGCGCATCTAACCGTGCTTGTGTGGTTGTAGGTGATTTCAATATGCCTGATATCAACTGGAACTGTTTGCCAAATCCCTCGCTCATTTGCGCTACTTCTAGGTCGTTCCTAGATACGTGTTCCTCACTAGGTTTAGAAGTGTTCCGGGTTTGGTCAATGATGTGAGGGTTAAGCCGCCTATCGGTTCAAGTGATCATTCCTCTATTCAATTCCAAATTAATTTCTTAGTCTCTGACACTTCAAGCAAAGTTATTAAACGCGATTACAGGAACGCGGATTTTGATGCAATTATTACCTATTTAAGCAATGTTGACTGGCTAGGATCCTTCAATAATGTCGAGACTGTGGACGGCAAATATGAACTCTTCCTTGCGGTGCTTCATCACACAATTGACATGTTTGTACCAACTATAAAAATGTCTGTCTATAGGCAACGTCTTCCTTCCCACCTACGTAATCTTGCTAGTAAAAGGGCTACTGCTTGGGATACTGCGAATTCTACTGGGAAATCTGAAGACTGGCTATGTTTCCGACATCTTAGTAATATATTTGAGAAGCGCCTTTAGAAGTACAACAGCAACATGGAGAAAAAAATTGTTCAATCTGCGGACAAAGGTGCATTCTTCAGACTACTGAATTCCAAGCTAAATTCTAAGCCTAACATAGGCGTTTTGAAATCCACTGAAGGGGTTATTGCCAGAACTGACAAGGATAAAGCAGAGATGCTCGCAAACACTTTTGAACAGTCATTTATGCAGCACTCTTCTCTCGCAAATCGCTGTTCTGATGGTATCTCTGTGTTTCCCTGCATGTTAGATTCAGTGTGGTTTTATGCTGAAGACATTTACAAACTGCTTATCGCTTGGCCTTCTTCTTACTCAGTGACGCCTGATCATGTTCCACTCTTTTTCATAAAAAAAGTGGCACATATTATAGCCGGACCTTTAGAGCATTTATTCAACCTAAGCTTCTTGAGGTCTGAAGTGCCCTCAAGGGGGAGAACCTCTCTGATTACTCCAATTCCTAAAAAAAAAAGCCAAGCAATTCCCCAAACAACTACCGCCCTATCAGTATTACTTCGATTTTTGCTAGACTTTTTGAAAAACTTCTCAAGAAGAGGATTGTGCAACATCTGGAGCGGCATGAAATTATTTCCCCAAATCAACATGGGTTTCAAAAGGGTAAATCAACGACCACTGCCATGGTTCAATCCCTTAATGATTGGACTGCTTACTTGGATGAAGGAAGTAGCTCCGATGTAGTTTATCTCGACTTTTGCAAGGCTTTCGATAGGGTACTTCATGATGGCCTACTTCATAAGCTAACTATAGTCGGAATTCATCCTCGTATCGTTTCATGGATTAGGTCTTTTCTTTCTAATCGTATATTTATGGTGCGGATAAAATCAACCTTTTCGGAACCGCGATGTGTGAGAAGTGGTGTGCCTCAAGGAGGAGTGCTATCCCCGATCCTCTTCAATATATATACTTATGAACTACCTAGCAATCTTTCTGCATGCCATTTGAAATGCGTTGCTTTTGCTGACGATTTCAAAATCTACAAAAAGATAGTTACCACGGACGATCATCTCATACTTCAGAATGCTATTAATCTCGTCAGTGAGTGGTCACGTGAATGGGATCTTCGAGACCAAGGTTTTGCATCTCGGAGCTGGGAATCCTCGGCACCGTTACCACATTGCTACTTCAGCGATACAGAGTGTCAACCAGCATAGAGACTTAGGGTTTTTGGTTACGAGAGATCTTAGTTTTGATGAACACTGTGATCAGATTGTAGCTAAGGCGTCGGGCGTGATGCATAAAGTTTTCAAAGGTCTAACGATAAAAAACAGTGCAGTGCTTCTTCAGGCATTCAAAACATATGTGAGGCCATTACTTGAGTATGGAACCGCTGTGTTCAATCCCTATAAACGCAAAAACATTGACAAAATTGAAAGGGTTCAGAACAGTTTCACTAGAAAACTTATGATCAGGTCAATGGGTTTCCTTTACGATTGCATTCCATCAGCCAAAGAAAGGAATCTGAATCTTGGCCTACGTACACTTTCTTGGAGAAGGAAAAAATTCGACTTGCTTCTTTTCCATAAAATCATACACGGTCGGTCAGGTCTACGTCTGAACATGTTTTGTACTGAGACGGCATCCACCACGAGAGGAGGCGCATCAAAAATTGTCTTGCCTAGAGCTCGAATCAACTGCAGGTCGCATTTCTTCCTCAACAGAGTCGTTCCTACGTACACACGTCTTAGCAGAAGTAAACCGATTTCTGCGAATCTCAATGCTTTCAAGAAGGCAATTGATAATCTGTTAGATCCGTGATGGCATCCCTTTGCTAAGTTTTTCTACTCATTTCGTTGTTCGTTGACCCCTTCAATTTCATATTTTCTCAACGTTCCTTTGTTGTCATATCGTTTTGCAGCTACGTGTTATTAGAGCCGTAACAACGTTCGCACCTTGGTTGATTTCATTTCCACATGAGAAATCTCATGTAATAAATATATAAAGAAATCAGCTCTTCTTCTCAACAGTGCTTCCATCACCTCCTACGAGCGGACGGTTAACGCACATACCTTTTGCGTCGCTAGGCTGGTCACAGGGTCGAGAGAATTGGTCGATTACTATGTACTTTTTAGCTCTCACAACTCCAGACTTGAAAAGTTTCTTCTTAACATAGCGTAGGAAGGTTATTTAAGGTACTGATCACTTATGTAAAGATTGTCTGTTTAGCTGCATTTGTGCTTTACTACCTTGTCCGTTTGTATCATAACTGTTGAGAGACGGTCGTTTTTCTACGACATTTCATTTCAGCAAATGCAATAATTACTGATTACTGATTGTTTTTAAGTTTTTGGTTGATTACGATGGGTTACAGTAGGTATTGGAGCATGTGCGAGTAACCCATACTCACCCATACACACCGTAACCCGCAGTAATCAATCGTAAACTTAGAAACGAACCTCATATTAATGATCAACGCCCTAAATAACCCCGCTGGGCGCTTCATCGAAATCGTCAAAAATAACCTCTCCACCAATACACTTGGGTGGGTGGTCATTGCCTTTAACAACTCCTTTTGCTAAAAAATTTTGTTGACTTCCGTGTCCTTAAGTCTTGAATATTTTCAACATTGTGTTCTGACCGATGGTTGTCTTAGTGTGTCTTTCGTAGGCGTTTGCCTCTTATGATAACTCACGCTTCCAGAATAGGGAAGAAGATGGCAAGCAGATTTCTCCAACTCGTTGCTGCGTCTTCGGGAGCATTGAGAAAGACGATGAAGTAGGTACGAGCGCTAAATCAGAAGGGGAGAATCTACATGGTCTGTGTCGGCAAAGCCGACCCTTTTTAACTCTTCAGTTCACCCCTTTGAGCCCTTCGCGTGATCAAGTGCGTGACCTATCGGCAATCGGTCGGGAGAGCGCGCCGGCATCCACGCCAGAGCTTTCCATCGAGGCGCTCGTGATGACAACTAACATGACCCATCGATAATCGTTAAGGTACCGTGCTGCCGTGGCTGGAAGCGAGTGTCGATGGGAGGGAGCGCGCCCAGTGGCCAGCAGTCGTCAACCGTACGACGGTCGTTTCTTCTTCTGGTTGTTTTGTCATTCGTTCGGTGCCTCTGTGTTTCTTCTTGGGCTTCGCGGCGGAATTGAGGTGAGGGAGTGCTATTAGGGGGGGGGCAAAAGTAATGAGACACCCCATGCCGTGTCCATATATCTCGTGGCTGGAGTCTGGTTTCGTGCTTGTTGTATTTGTATGTTTGTATGGTACTTACTGAAGCCTCTGAAAAGTTACCACTTCCGCCCTTTCCAGAAGCATGCCAAAAACCCAGCCTGTCTCATGCCGAAACACCAGTCTGACGAGTCGACCTGTGTCGCTCAAATCTCCCCCAATTCCCAACCCCGAGCAGCCTGGGCTCAATATTCACGCAAGATGAGAAGTACGTCTTCTACCTTAATCCTGCCAAGCAGCGAGTCTGAGTGAGGCCTGGTGAATTGTTATCAACCTTCGTTCGGCGAGATGTTCACGGCGAGAAGCACATTTGGAGCTTTTGGGTCTGCGCCCATGGACCGGTTTACCGGAGGCTGTTTCCCAAGAGCACCGCGATGAACTCCAAGGCCATGGTGAACGGAATAGAGGAGATGGGCCGGCGACTCGCTCTTATTCATTCGCAGCGCTTCAAGAAGGTTCTCCTCTTCGACAACGCCGCACCCCATCGGGAAAAAGTAAGCACGGATAGGCTTGGCCAGCTGGGCTACGTTCACATGCCTCACCCACCGTATTCGCTGGACATCTCTCCATGCAACTACCACTACTGCTTGAGCCTACAGGACCTCCTACTTGGAAGGGACACAAGAACCCAAGCAGTCCTTGACAACCATATCGAGCAGTTGATCAACACCAGGCTCAAGCAGTTCTGGAAGGATGGGATCAGGAAGTTGGCTGAGCGATGGCAGCAGGGTCCTTGCCCTTAATGGCAAATACATTCCTCAGCATCGTTGAGTTGTAATTGAGTTATAAGGAGATAAAGATTTTTTTCATTTTGTCTCATTACTTTTGGCCCCCCCCCCTAATAGAATCTCAGTAAGGAGCCCAAATAGGGAAGCAATGGAGGTAGCAATCTATTGGTCAAGAGGGAGCCAGTTGCAGAATGGGTGAGCGCTAAGGGGAAGCAAGTAGTTGTCACATATAAGAGTCTTGGCGGATTAGTGGTCGTCTGTAACTGCTCAAGGGACGATTCATGAAAGAAGTCAGGACGTAGTATTATTTGTGTTACTCATCACCAATATTATCGATCTCATGCCTCATACTTTGTTGTCATTAATCGTGTCGTTATTATGTTGTGTTAGTTTTATAATAAAGGTTTAATTACCCAAGTTTGAGGTTTTGGAATAGCGGTCTCGGCCGTCAATATTGTTATCGATATCCGCACGGCATTACTCCGGTGATTGGGCGAGCAAGTGTTGCAATGTGACCGCCATTCCGAAAGTCTGCGTAGGAAGATGATGAGTAACAAACTAATCAACAGCGCAGATCTTTTCGCTTCGATGAAGTGGAGATGTCGAAAGAGAAGGCGAATTTTATATTAGGTAGATCGAAAAGTCTTGCAGCACTAGCACAATAATATTCAAATTTGCGCCTATTTGCTAAAA
Source organism: Heligmosomoides polygyrus bakeri (assembly GCA_947359475.1). NCBI lineage: Eukaryota > Metazoa > Nematoda > Chromadorea > Rhabditida > Heligmosomidae > Heligmosomoides > Heligmosomoides polygyrus. The sequence continues at coordinate 51,480,700 of OX375865.1, forward strand.
CAAAGACTCAGTCCACGATATATTCCCCATTCAAGTCTAATATCTTGCCCCATCTTTCAGGCAGCCTTTCAGTTTCATTACGCCAGAATTCCGAGGGCTGTGAGGAAAAGAATTCAGAAACCTCCATTTCCAGTTGACGTCGATCATCGAAATCTCTACTTCGAAGGTGCTTCAGAGTCTGAACAGGTGGTAGTCAGAAGGAGCGAGGTCGGGAGAGTACATTGGATGGGAGAACCTCCCAGCCAGACTCCTGGATTTTCTCGCGACTTACTTTTGCGACATGAGGACGTGTGTTGTCGTGCAGCAAGTAGATATTTTCCTGTCCTGGACGTTTTTGGCGCTAGACGTCAGCCAAGCTCTGGAGCTGGATAGCGTAGACAGATGCTGTGACTGTGGTCTCACCATCCAGCAACTCCCAGTAAAGCATGCCTTCTGAGTCGAACAGAGGGGCGTCCTGAACGAGTTCGATCTTCGAGAGAGATATCTCCAACCTTGAAGCGCTGATACCAACGACCACTGTGGAATAGTGAACAACTTCCTCCTTGAATGCAGCGCAGATGCTGGAGGCTGCAGTCGTTGCGGAATAGCCTTGCAGAAATTCGTAGTAGACGATAGATCGTAGCATGCTGCTGCTTACCATCGCTGTATTCCTAGTCGACGAGGCCTTATATAGCATGTTTGAAGAAGCTTCGAGAATGTCAAAATGTTGATTACGATGGGTTACGATAGGTACGGGTGAGTAAGTGTCATACATCCATGCTTACCTACTGTAGCCCATCGCAATCAACCGAGAATTTAAAAACAAAACTTAGATAAGTGATCTGCACCTTAAATAACCTTTCTAGGCTACATTTAGGTAAAGAAACTTTCCAATTCTAGAGACGTAAGAGCACAACAGTACCTGTAAATCAGGTTTCCTTTCTGGTACATTTTCCGTTGCGATTGGATATAGAGAACTTTGGTTAATCGTGGAGGATGGTAGGTTGGTCAGCGCCTCGTGGCGTGGGGTGGCAATGGGTGTCGAACTGCGATATACAGCGAAGGTTTTCAATCTCCGGCAGGGTCTCCCAAGCTGAGCAAGAGCTCGACAATTCTTCGAAAGCCTAGCGAAGTCTGAATCATATCACTCCCCCCCCCCCCTCCCCAAAAGGCACGAAAGGGGCACTTCGAAGGCAAGAAAAAGATGATACGAACTCTGCACGGGGTGAGAGAGGAGGCATGCACCATAAGCGGTTGTCGGTATGGGATGTCTCCTCATGTGATGTTCGGCTTGCCATGCCCTGCAAAAGTGGCAAAGTGCAAAAATGCAAAAGTGCAAAAATGGCAACGGTTCCAGCGTCAGGCTCAGGATGACAACCAATGACATGGCTGATGGAGAAACTCGTCACAAACCATTATCAAAGGTCGCAATGGAATCAGTGTGAAGGCTAGGACGTCACCCGGAAGTATCGCGCAGAACCTCCGCCCGAGTTCTGTGGTCAGTATGCGAGGGCTACCGAGGGTAGAACGACCTCGGCAAAAGAAGCTAGTTCGAATGGGAACTTTGAATGGGACCAATGACCGGAAGTTCCAGGGAACTGGCTGACCTGATGAAGCACAAAAGAATAGAAGTGCTGTGCCTGCAGGAAACGAGATGGAAAGGGGCGAAAGCCAAGGAGATTGGAGAAGGGGTCAAGCTGTTCTACAACGGAGAGAACACGAAGAGGAACGGTGTCGGGGTAGCTATCGCTTAGCTATCGCTCAAGGATTGGGTAGCTGCTGTCCAAAGGATAAGCGACCGCATCATGTCACTGCGGCTGGATACGAAGGAGGGTTACTGGGCCGTCATGTCCGTCAAGCTCCGCAGACCGGTTGCCCCGAGCACGACAAGGATGAATTCTACCTCTAGCTCGAGGATGCCATAAGATCCGAACCAGAAGGCGACTATATATGCGTAGCGGGGACATGAATGGACACGTGGGGAGTTGCAGAAGAGGAGTGTAAGGGGTTCATAGAGGTAAAGGGGTCGGCTTAGTGAATCCAGATGTAGAAAGAATTTCCAATTTGGTGACCTATGCTAGCGGAGGAAGAAGGACGGAACTCGACCACATCCTGGTGAGAAGGCCTAACCTGAAGACTGTCCGGGACGTAAAGGTTCTCCCGGGAGAAGAGGTCGCATCACAGCATAGGCCCTTGGTAGCGGATCTCAACATAACTGGGGCAAGGCCCTCGCAGGCAAGGGAATGCGGCTGAGCGTGAGGAAAACAAAGTTCATCAGCTCTGAGCAGTGCACCGAACCGATCCTAGACTGCCAAGGGGAGGTGATCGAAAAGGTGGAACAATTCCGCTACGGAAGCGATTTATACGAGAAAGAAAGTGTGAACCAGGCGGTTAAGGGACGGATAAGTGCAGCATGGCTCAAACAGAAGGAGTGCACAGGAATCTTCTGCTATCGTAGGTGCTCCAGGACACTCAAAGGCGAGCCATATAGAACAATAGTGAGGCCGGCCTTCCTCTATGGCTGTGAGTGCTGCGCCCTAAGTAGAGCGCAAGAGCGGCAACTGCACGCTGCGGAAATGACGATGCTCAGATGGGCATGTGGATGAATCCGCCGGGACAGAGTGCGAAACAAGGATGTTAGAGCAATGGAGAAGACAGCTCCGATCCAGCTGAAGATGAGGGAGCAGCGCCTAGGTGGTACGGACACATCCTTGGGAGACCAGAGGATCATTCCACTAAATTGGCCCTAAATTTCGAGGCACCCAGAAAGCGTCCGAGAGAGGAGCCCCAAGGAGAAGTTGGAAGGACGTCATTAAGAAAGATCTCGCCGGAATCGGCGCCGCGCCAGACGACGCCCTTAATAGGATGAGATGGCGACGGATCACAAGAGCAGCGGACCCTGCGTTTGCCTAAACGCTGCGGAGAAGAAGAAGAAGAGGAAGAAGAAGAAGAAGAAGAAGAAGAAGGTAGGCTGGTGTATGCATCTTGCATCGCAGGGGAGTCGAACCCGCCACAAACCACCCACAGTCTCACACTGCCGCCCCTCTATCCTACGTGCCACTACTGCTCGGCGACCAGCGCAGTCTCAACTTAAAAGGGAGGCCCATGAACTTGCCCCAAAGATTCTCAACGCGACCTATATGGTCTTGTAGAGCTCGGACCAGGATCTCAGAATTGTGCCTCGTTTTTGCTACGGGCCACTGAGTGTCTGAAAATTGCAAAAATGGCGCCGCTTCAGGGCGGGCTGATAAGGCAAAAGTGACACCTGGAATGGCTCTGTCGTGCTCTGGACTAAACTTACAAAAGGTCAAATTAAAGTTGATCATAGTTTCCTACGTTTCCTAGACGAAGTTGCAGTGTACATTCAAGTCATTCATTCGCCACCGCCTATGGAAGCGACTGGGTAGCCGAGTGGATAGCGAGGCGGGCTTGCGGGAGGGGGTCCAGGGTTCGATTCCGGGGGCGGGATTTCTGCGTCCCTAGGTGGACTGTTAGGGTCTTTGCAGATCAAGATTACGTTTTGGCTTCTGTAGGGTACCTTTTACGCGTCTTAACTCCGCTTCCAACCTGCTGTCAGATGTGGAAGCTGGTTTTGTTGCGTGGAGCGATATCGCGCGTCCATTAAACGATGCTTGTCTCGCTGAGGAAGGTTCCGTTAGATGCTATCCCCATATGACCTTTTTGGTATGTTCTCAATTTTTTTTGGAAGTGTTTCTCACTGCCATCTCATTCATGAACAAGATCGGCAAGCATTAATTTGACCTATTATCAAGACAAGCTCATTGCTCTTCGGATTTCCTCACAGACTGCTTTTTATTCTTCTCGCAATTTTCACTATTTCAACTAACGTTTTCCAAGTACTGCACATTATTTATCTAGCTGTGTTTTTTTCCTGGCCACTCTCCAACACTTACGGGAGACGGTCGGGAGCATTGCAGATAGGAGCACTTGCACTCACTCCACTCACTCCCTCTACTCTAGAGATCGAGAAATTTTTTTGTCCAAAACTCATCTTTAGGGTTATTTGGGATGCAGAGCACCAACTTGGCAAACAATTTCGGTGAGACGATAGATTACAGAAAGTTACGATGGATACGTGTAAGTTAAAGGAGTATGCGCAGAATAAACGGCACTGCTGCCTTTCACGACTCCAAAGGTCGAGGAGGGGTCGAAAGAAAATTTTTCGCTCAAACATCGCTCAGGGGGTTATTTGGGGTGCTGGTCACGGATATGACATCTATTTTTAAAATCTCGGTCGATTACGGTAGATTACGGTAGATGAGGGTGACTAAGGCTGTGCACGTTAGTGGGATCGCTTTATTCTCCAATGTTTTCAGACACATTTTCCAACCTTTGACTTCAACTTTCATGATAATTCAGAAAACGGAGTGGCAGATTCGTGGTCAGCAGCTTAAATAGTTCCCGACAGGCCCATTCCAGGTGTCACTTATGCCTTATCAACCGCTCTGAAGTGATAACATTTTTGCCGTTTCCGGATCACCCTGGGACCCATAGCAGAAACGAAACACAGCTCCGTGATCCTCGTCCGATGCTCTACAAAAATATATAGATCTCATTGAAAATCTTTTGGGGAATTAATGTTTTTCGCTTCTTAGTTGAGCTCGCTCTGCGTGCAGCTAGCTAGAAGGAAAGGAGCCAAATTGAAACCGGTCCATAACTCTGTTCGCAGATGAGTTTAGCAGAAATTGAACCTATATTTGGAATCTGCTTTCGGAGCCTCATCCCGCGAAATCCATCTCACCTCAGAATGCCATGGTCGCCTGGTATCCTTCCCTGTTGGAGGAGGAAGGAGAATTCCTTCGGAGCGAGATATTCTGTACATATTTCAAGTAATTTTAACATATTTTATGATTTATATATTCTGTGAGGAAACAACTTCGGCGCTGAATCTCAGAATATTTCCATAAGAAGTGGAAGAAACTTGGTTGTCGTAATAATTCAAGCGTTGAGTGTTACTAACATATAGTACTCGCGAGTGAAGTTGTGAGCCACTGAACGAGTGTATAGCACGTAAACACGGTGCTTTACAGAATCTCAATCTGCAATCTGAACTAAAGACGCGTGGAGCTCGGTGAGGAGCACTGAAGAAGTCGGGAAGGCATGCCGGAAGACCACAGCCTGGTTTGTTCTCAATTCTGTGTTTCGGTTCAAGCTGCCGATGCATGCAGGCCAAAAGGGGGGACGGGCCTAAGTGTTGCTAGAGCGGTGCTTGGAGAGAAAAGGCACACGCTGTCGGCACCAGCCTATAGACGCACGTACACTCTCTCGCTCACCGGCCTTAGCTTGGCTTTTTGTTGAGTGCCTTAAGGACTTCCGGTGCCAGCAGATTTCGCCTCGTTTCACCAGGCATGGCTGCCGGCTGCCGACTTGCCCTTTCATGCCATCGGTCGTTGAGACCCAGTTGCTATGCTGATTGTAGAAAGGCTACGATCGCAACTTGCAGAGGTATCTGCGGCGTCCGCACCAAGCTTTCGAATGGATTTTCAACATTGACCAATACATCTACTTCTAGGCGTCAACTCTTGCCGTACATGTATCTCTCATTTTCGGAGTTATCGCCTACACTCTTTTTGGAGCTTTTGTAATTCAACGACTTGAATCTCCTGAGCAAAGGTTGGTTGCTTGCTTGAATATACAAAACTTCTTGTGGCTCTTTTTTCTATAAATTTATTATAGTAGGATTATTTTCAAAAGCTTTAGCTTACATTGCTTTAAGGAAATTGCACTTCTTTATACGTCACATAGAACCAATTTGTACATCGCTAATACTCACTGAACTAACGAAATTGTGAAGTTTTCAAAGTGGAGCGTTGAAAAGATTTGTGTCTATTTGTGAGAGGTAAAACGATTTGATTTATTATCCGGTTGTGCAGCATCACCGTAGTATTTGCACAGCAGGATGACCAAGTGATGGAGTGGCTCACATCAAATCTCCCACTTGCATGAATAGCGTGTTGTGCGCAACTTCATTCGAACGTCACCGGTCGACTGCTCCTCAATCTAGGCTAGTTTTACCATGCCTGTTTTAAAACAAAACATTGGCTTAGAAAAGGCTACACCTCGGATTTAATTGGCAAACGACAAAAGCGTAATCTATTCGCCATGAAAGGGAGCTCTTTCTTACAGGTGTATATTCATAAGGATCTCATGAGAAATTCGTCCTCATTCTTGCGAATCGACGGTGTTGTCTTCTTGTTGTCGCGTTCTCTGCAGCGGATCGGATCACTGCCTCCTTCAAGCGAACTTGCAATTCAGCCATAAAATGGAGAATAGCATCAGTAATCGCACAAGAAGGAGCAGGTTGCCTTTTTCGGTGAGGGCATCTTTTCGAAATTTATATCCAGATAAGAACAGTCGGCCAAAGTGCACCAGGGAGGAGTGCGACTTGTTTCTCAATGGACTGTAGTTCTGAGGAAGGCTAGCCTTAAAAGCCGAGCAACGAACTAGGACAGCATGGCGAACGCCTCCAAGGAGTTGTTTCAACAAGTGAGGGCTTTAAGACTGGATACGAACACACACGGAGCGGTAGCAGTCTAGACATAGGATCCGAATCATGCGTTTTTAATGTGCGGTCGGATCTATCCGGTTGCGGATTATACTAAATTCGCCTCAGCTGAAAATGTCATCATCTGAATCATTATCCGAAAAGTCGGCGTCGGATCCAATGTCTATTGGTAGCTATGTGGGTCCTGCACCTCGAAGAGCCTTTATAGAGGTCATGCACCGTTGTAAACGAAAAAAGTTGTTCGAAAAGCACGGAGACGTTCCAGTCTGAAGAAGAGCAACAGAGGTCTCTGTGAACACTGTACTCCGTTAGCATCGATAACGGTGAGATTTCATACGAATCTCCCTTACTCATTTACTCGGTCGGAGCCTAAGCATCGTCTCTGGGGAAGGAAAATTTTCGATACTTCCTTCAGAAGTTTGAGTTACCACCAAGAGGTGAAAAGGGACGCTCTCCCTGGTCCGGTATACATTCGGCCCATCTTCATTGGACTGGAGAGCATCCGAAACACTTCACACTCACGTCGTACATCACATACAGAAAAGGTCATCGAAACAACCATCCAATAAGCCTGCTCAGAATGCTTTACAAGCTGGAGATCCAACCAGGTTGGATTCTGCAAAAGATTCAGCCATGGCCCAAGTATAGAATTTCTCTAGGATCATTGAGGTTCGCTGGAAATACCGTTTACCAAGCTCCAAGTTCATCTCTTTCACTGCTCTCTTCCCTTTCATTTTGGGAAGGATGGTACGGCGGGGCGACACCCTGTCGCTAGACTTGGTCATCGCACGCTGCATGAATTACAACGTCGTTCAACTAGAAGTAAAAGGGCGCACATGTGCATGGAATATTCCTATCAAATCTTCGTTTGGCTGACGACATCGTGCTGCCCTCGAACTCTACATATCTCGGAAGCAGAATTGATGTTACTGAGCTAAACGAGGCAGGGAAAAGAATTAGAAATAAAAAGAACGAGGCAGTCGAATAGAAAAGAAAGAATGGAGGAAGATACAGTCCATGGGGAGGTCTTCTATAAGGTAGAAGGAATTCAACTGGAAGGCTCTCAACTCACTTGACACGCTGTCCTGCGGGTACCTTGAACGTTTGGCTATAATATAGAGAGTATGAAAGACGACCTGGGATCGGATTCATCAACAACTTACAGAGGTTTGACAGGAATTACAGAGGGAAATCCTGATAGCGCCAAAATTTCGCCATACCGCTTGTGGATACGTCGCGTTAGTTCGCGTTTTTCAGGAGTTTCCGCTGCAATTTCTCTGTCAAATCTCTGTAAGTCGCTGACGAACCTGGATAGAAGGCGAAAAGCTGTATGGGCCCCGTGCGGACATCGTCAAAGGACCATCTGACGTCTCGACCTCAAACCTTTTCTATTCGACTGTTCTTACAGCGCTCTGCTACACGGCGAAATCGGGGTCCACACTATTTCTGCGTCAAAAACGTTAAGGACTACGCACAGAGGGCTAGAGCGGAGTACCACCGGCAACGTCACCAATTCGGGCCTCGCAGCTCTGTCATGGGAAAATGTCCCATCTTCGTGACCCAGAGGATAACTCATGGAGAGCTAAATGCCGAAGAACGGGTTACATCATGAGCAGACAGGACGAACCATGGACGAAGAGAGCACTGGAGTGGATTTCGAGCGTCCTCGTCGAGACATTCAACAAGGGGACTACTTTCATCGCATGGCTTACCCAAATGCATTTCAGTTGGGAACGAATCAAGCTTTCGGATGTTTTCATGGCTCTTTATGAAATATGTATACCAAACGATAGAGCTCTTGCGCTCAATTATGCCCTTGGTTTTGCAAAGGGGTGACGTTTAGGGGAGTTTTTTTTTTCAAAAATACGCAAAAACCGCAAAATCGCGGTTTTTGCGTATTTTGGTAAAACTTTTTTGCTCGATGTTATACGTCGGTCGAAAGAGAATGTTTTGCACTAAAGAATTTGTGTCGCGTTTATTGGTTCATGCTGATTTCTGTCGAATATCAACAAAAATCATCTTCACCTTCAACTCCTTCGCCTTGTTCAGTCTGTCTTGCTCATTTTTATATGACACTCGAAAGTGCAATTCGGAGCAAAAATCGTGGAATACAGGGTGTCTCAAAAAAATGTATACACTGTTTGGCGAATGCCTTGCTCATATTAAAGTCACTGAACAAGTTAAGGGCTCATTTGAAAGCTCAGAAAAATAGAAATTTTCCGACATCTGAGCGGCTTGGAATTCGTCGCGCGCTCGTCTGACAATCAGCATTTTACATTCGATTGATTATGTTTCGCTTAAATAAATATAATTTTCCATAATATGGCCGTTTTGATTGATTTGTGTCTCTTTAAAGGTGGTTTGAAACTTAAAAGCACGCTACGGCTTGCAAAAAGTACGTATTATTTTATTCTCAAACATTTTTCAAAAAATTCACTAGCAGCAATGTTAGAACATTTCAAATAGTACCTGGCACTCCATGTTTGATGACCTGAAAATTAGCAAAAATTTAAATGGCCGATGAACAAATTATACATTCTGGGTGAACAAGACAAGCACTTTCGAGGGTCATATAAAGCTGAGCACGGCAGACTGAACAAGGCGAAGAAGGTGTTGGTGAAGATGATTTTTCTCCTTTTGGAATTTTGTTGACATTCGACAGAAATCAGCATGAGCCAATAAACGCGACACAAATTCTTATAGTGCAAAACATTCTCTTTCGACCGACGTATAACACCGAGCAAGAAGTCCTACCAAAATACGCAAAAACTGCAATTTCGCGGTTATTGCGTCTTTTTGATACAACTCGCCTAAAATTCGTTCATTTCAAAAACTAAGGATGCATTTGAGCTCAATGGCTCAAGTTCTATCGTTTGGTTACATTGTTCATATGGAGCCATGAAAATGTTCGAAATTGAAGACTTGCGCTCCATTGCAAAGGGCGTTCGCTGACGAGTTGTCGGTCGCAAGCCGTCGAAAACCGCTGCGTGTTCATAATTCCTCTAATTTGATTTTTTTGAAAAACTGTTGGTACCGTTCGATTCGTCTCTTCGAGATCTACGTAAACCTGTGTAAAATTTACCAGATCATCGTAGTTTCGCTGTGGGTGGCCAAAACGAATGGAGCAGCCTCTTTCCGACTGGAGCAGCTTATTTCCCCGGACTTCATGTTTTCGGAGTATCTCAAGCATGGCGTATGTCACCAGTGTCTGTCATGCCAGGACATCTCCGAGAGTGCGTCGTGCACAATGTATATATGATCGAACCTATCAATCGAGCGGGCGCGACAGCTTGTGGAGTGAGCGTCTGAAGAGTCTTATCAGAAATTCTCAGCTGCCCTGCCCAGGAATCGCTGTACTCTGTCCCGGCGAGTCTTTGGAGTGCGGTGTGCACAATGCATATAGGCTTAAAATCAATCGACTGGGCGCGATCGCTCGCAAATTGCACCGAGGCCGTGCTCTGAGCGCAATAACTCTGCCAAGTTTGAATCTTTCCCGCTACAACTTGTGGATTTTGTAGGCAGTAGAAAGTTCAAGAAGAGCGCTGAAATACAGCTACGTAGCTTATGAATGAACAAGCGGTGCGAAAATTCAGCTTAGCCTTGTGTGACACGATTTTTTCCGAGATCAGTCGGCTACTGCGGGAAGAAAAGGAGAGCTAACGGCATGCAAATGCTAGGGGCGCACGAGACTGAAAGCACTTTACGACGATGAACTCTCCAGATGCCTAGGCTGCTTAAGCCCAATCTGCCATTTTAGAGCGACGGAGGGCAACGGTGTGGTTCCTTTCGCCCTTACTCGCTCACATTTACACTCCTAATGGTACCATTCTGTTCAGCTCGAAAAGCTCTGTCGAATGTTGCCAATATAGGCCGATTCAGGGAACATCGTTTTTTTTGACGATTTTGCATCAAAGGCGAGACGGCTCAAGGCCCAGGCGGAAAATACAGTTTATCCTTGTGTGACACGATTTTTCCCGAGTTCAGTCGACTACTACGGAAAGACGAGGAGAGCAGATGCGTGGGCGAACAGAACACTGAAGTCGCTTGACGATGACATACTCGCAACTCCTGAGATGCCTAAACTGTTTTAGCACCATCCGCCGTTTTAGAAGCGTTTGCTTAATTTCGTGTATTTGCGCCGGCTCGGCAGACAAAGTATTTATTAGGTTGTCCCATAAGTCCCCGCTGTTTTTCAACAATTCATTGCGGATTTCGCCGGCGGTGCATAGCGCTATACAGCTTTCGAAAGACAGTGATTTGCACTATCAGGAAATGTATAGCATTTTTTCATGCTGAATTTTGTCAATTTTTAGGTCTTTAAATTGAAAAGGGAAAAGTGAAAAGTTGGCCATCTGCGCAGTTGTTCTGTTCGCTTAGTTTGGAATTATTGGGCAGCTTTCTAAGCATTTGGAAGAAAATGATCAGTACTACAAGAATACATGTTGGTCCTAGTTGCTCATTTGTCCCATATTGATTTAGAGGTCATCAAACTGGGACGTCCGAAGGAGAAGATTTATTTTTACCGACAGCTCCTGCTCTGTGGTTGGAGCTTCTTGCTCGGTTATACGTCGGTCGAAATAGAATGTCTTGCTGTATAAGAATTTGTGTTGCGTTTATTGGCTCATGCTGATTTCTGTCGAATATCATCGAAATTCCAAAAGGAGAAAAATCATCTTCACCAACAACTCCTTCTCCTTGTCTAGTTGTTGATATTCTGATAGAGCAAATCATTCTCTTTCGAAAGCTGTATAGCGCTATGAAAGAGACCGCCGGCGATATCCGCAATCAATCGTTGAAAAAAAAAACGGTAGGGACTAATGGAACAACCTAATAAATGGTCCATAGATATCCGTGTTGGCCTAGTTGCCGATGCAGATTTCAAGCACAATTCATTACGTTTTTTTGTGACCTCAAGCAGGAAAGGAAACGACTTGTATTCATTCAAAAAGTTGTTTTGTTGCATTTCTTGGTCACCTTTGACGGCAGCTACCACTTGGATCTTGATGCTCTCAAAAATCCACACAACATTCAAAGTAGTAAGGCTGGATATTTTCAAAAAAGAAGTTCATTATTCTGCAGTTTAATTTAGCTTCACTAAAGAAGTAAGGCAGAAAAATTTCACGCTCAAATCTGAGAAACCTGAAGCTGTGACCGTGACCGTCTGCAAAAAACCTCTATGTACCGAAAGGTGATTTCGATAGAACATTCTGCACTCCGTAAATTATCTCCTGTCAAAATTGAGGGGATATCAAATTGAGCATTAGTTCTTCAGTTCTCCTTCTACTTCCACTGTACAAGTTTTAAGGCTACGGTTAGTAAGCGGGTTGCTATGCAGTGCTCGAAGAACTTGTAGGGACGCATTGTTGCTATCTTTGCACAGTTTTAAAGGACAAACGAAACAAAGATAAAAGAAAATATTTCTGCAGCAATTGTGGTATTTTGAAAAAAACATTCATGCTGTTCGTCGGAGTGTGTCGATTCATTCTATGTTTTCAGAGGAGGTATTAATATAGTCAGTTTAACTGTGTGTTGTTTTCAGAGCCCTCTCTAGCAGGACATATGAAGAGCGATTCGTTTTCACACGTGTCTATCTGAGTTCCGAGCTCACTGCAGAGGACCCAGAAGTGAGGAAGATCGCGTCTCGTTTGCTGAACAGTGCAGGGAACAACTCATTCGAATTCACTTAAGGTGCACCGATGCTTGGAGAGAGCAATCGCGAAAATCATGAGCAAGACCGACTGCAACGAGCATGAGCTACAGCACCAGAACATTGGCCTCATAGATGAATGCTACCAGAACGTTAAGCTCACACCAACCACTATTGATATGCAGCCGGTAGCCTTTTCTGACGGGACAGCGCCCAGAGTAAACGGTGGTTGGTCGCTTTGGATTTCAAGCATTAGAAGATTTTTTATTATGAGCAGAATTTAGAACACGTAGCACGATCAATTGACCGAGCAACTGATCGGACCGTTCGTTTTTTTCCCAAATGCAAGAACACAGGCTCTCAGGATTACTAGATGCCCTATCTGGGTTCTTGTATCACAGTTTTAGGAGGCGCCGTCTTTTGTTTGCTCCTCTACGTCCCCCACTGGGCTCGTTTTCAAACAGGGTTGCGATTGGAGCATTCCACCGCTCCGGTTTAGATGAATTGGCGAGGAACATCTGTGAAGAAGAAGAAAAACAGCAAAGACTTTATGAGGACGGAAGTCGTGGTTCAGACCAAACAGGCATTCCGCAGCATGACACCCGTGGAAACATAATACAAGCTGTGGCACATATGTATGTGTTGTACAAACGGTCTGATTGACGCTGAGCTCTGTTTGCTGTATGTCTTCGCCGCTCTGCTAAATTGCATTTAAGTGGAAGCCTAAAGGCAGCCTGTTTAAGAGCAATCTCGAGGAACTTGGGCGAACCGTTCTCAGCGTCAGTCAAGGATAAAAAAGGAATATAGTTACTAGAAGCTACAACAAATTCCGACGTGCAAAAATTTATAACAGTAATAATAATTTATTACGCTGTTTAAGACAAACGTTAGAAAACGCGACGAACGGCAACACAGACCATTATGAGAATGCTTCGTACAATGGCAGCGTTAAAGCAAGACAATTCACTAAGGTAGAGTTGAGAGGTGAAAGTAAGGGCAGTGACATGTTTAAAAGCTGAGAATCTTGTCAGAGGCTATCCGTTTGAAAGAAGGAAGGTTGGGAGGTGTATGCACTATCGCGCTTTTCAAGGATACGTACATAGATCCAGCTCTTACAACAAATGAATGCACTCGGATATTAGTTCTAGGTCTTCAAAAAGTCAATTTATAGCAATTGCCTCGCGTCATCGATGCTATGTAACTGTAGAATGTTGCGCTATCAACGTCACACATTCCAGACATTACCTTAAAAACCATGGAGACATCTCTTAGTTTTCTACGTGTTTCCAATGAATGAAAACCGAGAAATTTGTTTCTAACTGTAGACCTTGGTATAGAGAATATAAAAATCCGCCATATCTGACAATTAATTTTCTAGTGAAATTATTCTGAATCTTCTCAATAGCTGCAATATCCTTTTTCTTACAAGATGAAAACACTGTTGTACTTGTTGTATTTGAGGAGGTCTTGTAACTGTGAGACTTAACATTGCCACTTGCAGGTCCAATACTGCGGTCCCACGTTGACGATTTAGATAGGTCGATTGAGGACGAAATCGCAGTGGAGCAAGAGAAGTGGTCGTTCGGGAACGCGCTCATCTTCAGTTTCAGTGTTATAACAACTATTGGTACGTGTCCGTTCCCCATCCATCCTGCTCTGACTTTTGCAGGCGCCGCCTCATTGCAGGATACGGTCACGTCGCTCCCGTGACTTTCTACGGTCGACTGTTCTGTATTATATTCGGAATTCTCGGTGTCCCTTTAACGCTTTTGACCGTTGCGGATCTCGGCATGTTCCTGTCCATTTTGCTTCGGAAAGCTACTATATGGTTTTGCCTTGTCCTCACACCAAACGGTCACTGCAAAGAAAAAATGTTCAAGGTGAGTGTTCCGTCTTCCACGTTTATATAATTCTAACCACGTTTTTCGTTTAGAAGCCAAACCACAGTGAGAGTAAACCTGAAGTAAACGGAATGATTTCGCCAGGGAATGACTTGAAAGTTCAGCCAGATGAGGAGGATGAAGAGAACTCTGAGGAACCTGATGCAAGGTCGTTCTTTGTAAAGGAGTTGCATTGTGTCATCGAATTCATGCGTGCCGTTTGCAGGAAAACTGGCGAAGCTGTTGTGCTCGGAGTGACCTTTGTAAGCTACTTAGTGCTCGGGGCGAAGGTTCTATCCGTTTACGAGCCAGAAATGGATTTTTTCAAGGCATTCTATTTCAATTTCGTCACTCTCACCACAATTGGATTGGGTGATTTTGTTCCTAGGAGGTAGGTTCTGTCGGCTACGTGTTTAAAATCAAATTCTTGACTCATCGGCAGATTTCAGTTTTGACTACCTCTTCGTTACCCTCTGCTATATTGGGGTTGGTCTGGCTCTGACGACGATGTCCGTCGAACTGGCAGCTGATGTGCTTAGAAAACTGCACTACCTAGGTCGACAAGTGGACAATATCGCATCGACAGTTGTTTGGTTCGGAGGAAAGAGGTGAGCTCTATTGGGAAGTGCAATTGTGAGAAAAGAACGCGTAGCAGACACGCTTCAGGATTACCATGAGGAAGTTGGTGAAGAATCTGGGAGACCAGTTCAATATTCCCAAAGAGCAGTTGGAGAACTTCGACTTGAATCAGTTCGTCGACAATGCAATGAAAGTGCAGGCTGGCGAGATCAAGACATTGCGGGTGCATTTGCTGCATCAGTAAAAGAACCTCTTTCGGATCCTGAATCTTGATTTTTCAGAAGCCAGCGGCTGCTGTAGCTATTCGTGATCTTGATGCTCTGAGCTACAGAAAGATACGCGACTCTTGCGAAAGCGACATTCGCTACGTTGATGAACGCTGGAGCAAACATCACGGTTAGATCTTAAAACATTGTTTCACCAAAGTGGCACGGAGACCACAATGGTTGAGAAATGGGCGCTCCTCCTATCCCATTTCTCTCCAGCTCTATACTGCGTTAATTCAGCGATTAAACTATAACCGGCGACATGAACTCGTTCATTATTAGGATACACAAGCCCACTATACTTATGTGGATTGCACCTACATACAATGGTTATAATATGGAAAGGATGTGACATACATATGTAGTCACGTGTTATGGCTGGTTGAAAATTCAGTGCCTTGTACGGTTCCATCGATCCCACAGAGATGTACATAAAGCTTGCCGCTCTGGGCGTGAACGGGACCTCATACAGGTTTACGGTACCTTTCAGGAGCAAGGCAGGACAATGAAATGAAGGAAGGACGAGCGTAAAGCGTTCGCTCACAAAGAAGTCCGACCAAGTTGTTGATGCGTGTTCTGGTACTTTCTTGGCATCCTACGAAATCCTGTCGGTTACAACTCTTGGCAAGTATGCGCCACCGAAACGCATTACCATGGCCGGCCCATAGTGCTTTCTCGGATGGGGAGGACCACTCATCTAGGAAGAAAAACAGTCTTTATGAAAAATAGGAATAGGCAAAAAATAGGTAGACAATAGATAATTGGATGCAAAAGAAGTTAATTAACTTATCTGATACTTATCATGTTATCTTATCTTATCTTTTACTTGTTAGTTGTCTGATAAGAATCATCCAAAAATCCGGATCCCGCAGTCGCCCTTATCCGAATCATCCGGTTATCCAAAATTTTTTGAGCGGAACCTATGCATACTGCGCAGATTTCCAGGGCATACAACGGGAGCGCAAAGTCCAAGTCGAGGATGGTGTCTATTCGGTCCTCTTCCTCTTCTTCACCGCTTCTTCGACGCTCTTGAAAGTTCCCCCAAGCCTCTCGATTTTCTCTGTTCAATTTTTATAATAAATCGTTGACGATGTTAACGTCGTGACCAAGACGGCATCCGAGGCGTTCTATCCGATGAGCACGAATGGGCCATAAACACCTGTTCCACTACTCAAGCACTTCGTACTCCTGAGATTCAGCTGCAGTCTACCGCCTATACACAACAAATGTCTGTCGCCGGCTTCGGTGGCTTCGGGTATGGTGGGCCACGCGAGGAACGTAGCCCAAACCTAGCTAGGGATGCTTCCTCACCCAGCGTCAGTCGCCGGCTTCGCCGCAACCAACGCTGGGTAAGGAAGCATCCCTAGCATCCCACGTCCCCAAGGGACCGATTGAAAGAGACGAACTCACCTAGGTCCACCGTTGAGGGCAGATGTTCGTCCTGTGACCAGTAGAGGCGAATGAATCACACTGTGTGGATATCGCCATCTGATTGTTTTACAGTTCATAATGAAGCACAATCGGCTAGAAGTCACTTATTACGGCTAGACACTCATTTCGGTTGCTCAATACTGGATTCATCGTAAAAATCCAGAATGCTTCCAAAGCTTTTCGGGCTGAGATGTCACTCTCAATGGCCAATAATGTACATTTGACCTCGTAGTCGTTCCCGTCATGAGCATCAATTCTATGTCTGCCAAGTGGGCTGGATTGCAATCCACGTCTTTTTCCGGCTGAATCTTCTTTTACGCGAACTGCCAGAGCTCTTCCCGTTTCCCCAATGTATTTTGCGTTACAGCTCAAACACTCAATTTCATAAATTACTCCTGTCTTTGAGCAAACTCCAAAACTACCGTTTGGGCAAATAACGCAGCTCTCCGACATGCACTGCTTGTCATAGAGTCGATTTCTGACCAGCTACCATCTGATGCTGTCTCCAGGAACATTCAGCAAGACAACATCGTCCTGCAGCTGTGCTGTAACAAGAACTCTTTGAATGTCAGCAGTAACTCTGTCGGAGATGAAAGGAATAACGAGAGGCACTTATCTATACGGGGTCGATCTCGACGATTATTATGAGATCTTCGTTGGTGACCTGATACCGCGTAGCTATTCGAGACGGCTATACTTGCAGCTAGTCGCAATGATTCTTGTCGTTCATTAGGTAATGTACACATCTTAATAGCCATTTGGAACATGTTGCTTACTACAGCTCGCTTCACAGAAGTAGGATATGCAGACCTGGCGTGAATCAAGATGTTCTTAGAGCTTGGTTTGCGGTACCATTTCACGCTAACTTCCACGCCGAACACTTTGATTTGCGTGTTGAGATAGGAGAGCCAACATTATTCGTTGTCTCCCGAGTAAACCTAATGTACTGAGATTGCTCGTTCAGTAACCTGAAACACTCATCCATTTCGGACTGTGTCGATGTTACGATACAACAATCATCTATGTATCTGCAGTACATTAACGGTGAGCGGTCAACACTGGCTGCTCAATCCTACCCATAAAGCAGACGGCGAGAGCCGGCGCTAATCGTTGACCATGGCTAGTCCTCTTCCTTGCGAATAATACAAGCCCGACCATTTAAATATGTTGCAGGGCAAATACTCCTTGACGAGGGTCATGATGTGCATTTTCGTGAGTTCAAAGGCGTTTACGCTCCTGACATGCAAATCCAACATTTCAGATAGTGCCTGCAGTGCTTGTTTGTTTTGGACGTTTGTATAAAGTGAGGTGACATCGACGAATGACTCTATTACACAACTCTGCCCAAAGCGAGAGTTATGTAATATTTCAAGGAATTTGCTCGTATTGGTCAGATGGGACGGAACCTTAGTCAACAACTGGTTCACAGTGTTATTAAGAAACTATCCGATGGGTTGCTCCACCAACACAGCTAATGATAGGTCTTATTTTATAAGTGTCCGGGGACTTGGATTGAGTATCCTGCTGGAACGTTTCTGCGTTTTGACTAGGCTGTGAAAAACTGGACAACAAGGGTTATCCAATCCAGTATCATATCCCTGAGAAACCCTCTATCGATGCCTGTAGACACCCCCCACTGCCATTCAAGTACGGTTGAGGCGTACTGCGACTTGAAGTCTTTCTCACTAACGCGCTGGTATACGGAGGTGATGGAGTTCGGCTAAAGCTCGATCTAAGGATTGCGGTATAACGACGAACTCTTCCCCCTTATCGCTAACGGAAATTTTCAACGTGCCATTAGATCGCAATTCCCGTAGCTCTCTGAGTCCTTGTCTCTGAGCTTGATCCAAGTTTGCACTACGGCACCGTTTGTGGCGGTTAAGAACGGTCAACACACCAGACGATAAAATTCTGAACTTGAGATTGCACTGGGCAAAGGAGCAGGTTCTCTGTAGAACGTAAGCGGAAATGGCCTAGCTGGTAATCTACCGTTGAAATTTGAAGAAATTTTGGCCTGCAACTCACTCCTGCCTCTCTTACGCATTAGGTGGGGGGTGGTTAGGAGGGGTTCTGTGAAGCGAGCTGTTGTAAGCAACATGTTCCGAACGGCACTAAAGATGTGTACAGGACCTAGTGAACGACAAGAATCATTGCGACCAGCTGCAAATATAGCCGCCTCGAATGGCTACGCGGTATCAGGTCACCAACGAAGATCTCATAATAATCGTCGAGATCGACCCCGTATAGATAAGTGCCTCTCGTTATTCCTTTCATCTCCGACAGAGTTACGGCTGACATTCAAAGAGTTCTTGTTACAGCCCAGCTGCAGGACGATGTTGTCTTGGTGAAGGTTCCTGGAGACAGCATTAGATGGTAGCTGGTCAGAACTCGACTTTGTGACAAGCAGTGCATGTCGGAGAGCTGCGTTATTTGCTCAAATGGTAGTTTTGGAGTTTGCTCAAAGATAGGAGCAATTTATGAAATCGAATGTTTGAGCTGTAACGCAAAATACATTAGGGAAACGGGAGGAGCTCTGGCATTTCGCGTAGAAGAAGATTCAGCCGGAAAAGACATGGATTGCAATCCAGCCCACTTGGCAGACATAGAATTGATGCACATGACGGGAACGATACGAGGTCAAATGTACAATATTGGCCATTGAGAGTGACATCTCAGCCCGAAAAGCTTTGGAAGCATTCTGGATTTTTACGATGGATCCAGTAATGAACAACCGAAATGAGTGTTTAGCCGTAACAAGTGACTTCTAGCCGATTGTGCTTCATTGTGAACTGTAGAACGATCAGATGGCGATATCCGCACAGTGTGATTCATTCGCCTCTACTGGTCACAGGACGAACATCTGCCCTCAACGGTGGACCTAGATGAGTTCGTCTCTCTCATTCGGCCTTCGGGGTGGGTGTAGATGTAGGTCGAAAATGGTAGAGTGATTGAGGCGCTATGTGGGGTAGAGCGCAAATTTAAACCTTCACATCATGTTTAGACTTCTCAAGACGACGGAACGTCGAAACGTCAGGCCCTGCTGAATAAAATTGTCTTCACGTAATTCCACGTTCGAAGAAACCTTGGTTTTTAAACGCGAAGAACAGGTGCAAATCATTTTTAACAGCTTAATCGGAATCAAAAGCTTTACCATTCTTACTGTTTTGAAGGGAGCGAAGCAAATCGTAATCTGATGCTGCGAGGTCAGGGCTATAGAGTGGTGTGGCATCAGTTCCCATTTGAGCTTTGTTGATTTTCGACGGGTTATCAAATAGGTGCGGGGTCTGCGTTGTCATGATGGAACATCACGCTCTTGAGATTGACCAGTTCAAGTAGATTCTTTTTCTTAGTTTCTCATTTAAATTTCGATAGTTGGCGAGTAAATTGGGTTTCTTGGGAGCAGCTCAAAGTAGACTGTGCCCCTGTAATCTCACTACACGGAAACAATATTCTTTTTTGGTAAATGTTGGATAGAATGTCGATAGTGGGGGCGTATTTTGCTTGGTCCATGATCCCTTGATCGTTTTCGAATCATTTTGTAGTGAATAATTCTTTGTAGTGAACAAATAATCTCCAATTTATATCTTCTTGAAACTTCGGCATTGTAAGTTGTCAATTAGTGTATACTATATCACGCGATATTTTTAAGTGGATCTTTATTTCGCAGGGCTGACTTCTCGACTTCAATTTGCGTTCAGAGGCGTGAGCATGCCTCATAAGTTTACCTTGCGCTCTACTCCACCAAGCCCTTTAATTTCCCTAGAATTTTCGACCTACACCAATGACCACAACAAGAGCATTCCAGGAGTCGCCCACGTAAGCTGACCAGTAGATGCGAATGAGGCGCACTGTGCATCACTGTCACGAACGGCCTTTGTAGTTCACATTGAGACACTTTCTGTAGGAAGTCATTCGTGACAGAAGGGCATCATTTCGGATGTCCTTCACTGGATGTCTTGTAAAAATCCAGCATGCCTCTAACGCTTTCCTTGCCGAAATATCTACAGTGGCCAAATTGGTTAGCGACACACGTCGTTTGCTTGTATATTCCCTTACGTGCACTGCAAGAGCCCTTCTACTTTCTCCGAAGTATTTTGCTTTACAAGTCAAGCACTTGATCTGATAAGCTGCTCCAACCTTTGAGGGATCGTTTAAACTGCCTCTTGTGGAAATTACGCAGTTTTTCAAAATACATCGTAGAGCCTGTTTCGAAGTAACCGCCGCCTGATCTGTCATTAGGAATGTTCACTAAGATAACGTCGTCCTGCTGCAGTGCCCTTACAACAGCTCTTTGAAGTTCAGCAATGACCCTATTGGAGATGTTTCAACAGTAGAAGGAGGCGCATCTTGCCTGCCTGAGATCTACCATGAGAGTTAGTCATGAGATCTCCTATGGCGACTTGAAATCGCAAAAGTCGTTCGAAGTGGCTATGTCTGAAACCAATCGTAAGGAATCTTGACGCTCATTGGGGTCCATACGCATATCAAATGCCTTCGGAGCGTGTTGCTAAAACCAGCACGTTTCACAGCAGCAGGGTGCGCAGACTTGGTGCGAATCAGGACATTGTTAGAGCCTGGTTTCCGATACCTCTTCACGATAACTGTCCCGCAGGACACTCTAAATTCTGCACTTAAATTAAGGTGAAAACCATTGTTCGGAGTTACTATGTATCTGCATTAACGATGAGCGATCCAGGACCTGTTCAATCATACTCATGAAGCAGATTTACAGAACCGGCGTTAATCGTTGACCCATGGCCATCCTTCTTACTAATAATTGTGGGTACAGTACCGGACGCGCCTTTTGGATAGACGCCGCAAAAACTGCGATTTTGCTGTTTTTGCGCCTTTTTGATAAAACTCGCATAAGCATCACCCATTTGAAAAGCGAAGGGCCTACTTGAGCTCAAAAGCTCGAGCTCTACCGTTTGGTATACATACTTCATAAAGAACCATAAAAATGCCCGAAATTGAAACATGCGCTCTATTGCGAAGGGCTGTCGCGGGCGGGTTGACTGTCGCAAACTGCGTGCTCACATTTTCTCTAATTTGAGGTTTCTCGAGAAAGGATTGGTACCGTTCGATTCGTCTTTTCGAGGGCTACACAAACCAGTATACAGCTCTACAGACCACCGCAATTTCGCCGTGGGTGACCAAAAGGAATGGCTGGAGCAGGCTGTTTCCGACTGGAGCAGCTTATTTCCCAGGATTTGCATGTTTTCGGAGTATCTCAAGCATGGCGTATGTCACCAGTGTCTGTCATGCCAGGACATCTACGAGAGTGCGTCGTGCACAATGCCTATATGATCGAACCTATCAATCGAGCGGGCGCGACAGCTTGTGTAGTGAGCGTCTGAAGAGTCTTATCAGAAATTCTCAGCTGCCCTGCCCCGGAATCGCTGTACTCTGTCCCGGCGAGTCTTTGGAGTGCGCTGTGCACAATGCATATAGGCTTAAAATCATTCGACTGGGCGCGGTCGCTCGCAAATTGCACAGAGGCCGTGCTCTGAGCGCAATAACTCTGCCAAGTTTGAATCTTTCCCGCTGCAACTTGTGGATTTTGTAGGCAGTAGAAAGTTCAAGAAATAATATATTGCTGAAACACATCAACTAGCTTATGACTGAACAAAGCTACAGTGGTGCGGATATGCGGGTCAGCCCTGTGTGACACGATTTTTTTCCGAGTTCAGTCGACTACTGCGGGAAGGCGAGGAGAGCTAACGGCATGCACGCGAACGAGTTAGGGTACTTTACGATGAAGTGCCCAGAACTCTCCTGGTGCCTAACCTGCCTTAGTCCCAGTTGCCATTTTAGAGCTTCGGAGAGCAGCGGTGAAGTTTCACTCGTCTTTACTCGCCCACATTTGAGTTTTGACATTCGCAAGAACGCCATTCTGTTCAGTATGAAAAGCTCTATCGAAAGCTGTCACTCGCGACCAAAAAAATCAATTTTGACATTTTTTTTGAGAGCGTGATCGCCCTAGGCCGAGATTGCTCGGACGATGACGTCATGACAAATCGATATTTTCGAAATTGGCCACATTTCCTCATCCAAATTCATCCAGGTGTTATTTGTTGCGCTGCTGATTACGAATCCGACGCCCGTTTTGAGCATTCCGCCGATTTTGGTAGGTTTTGGATGTTCTCCTTGATAACTGAGGGTGGTCGGGTCGGGATCACCAACAGGGAGTGAGGAATTTCCATTTCCGCGTTCCGAATTCTGGTTTCCGGCCATTTTAGGCTCTTCCGTTCCGTTCCGTGTTCCGCCTGTTTTTGGGCCGGAAATGGGAACTGTTCCACACCGTTTTCCATTGAACTTAATCAGCGCATCAGTTAAAAAGATTTGTCCTTCATATAATTGTGAGAGAAATACTGTTTGATAACTCCAGTATCAATATTCTTGAAATTGTTAGGCTACCAAAAAAAAAACGCTCAAAATGGTAACGGCTGGGTGCAGGACAAAATTATTGTGCCACAAAGGCTACTCATGCACTGTATGCAAAGAAAATATATTCAACATTTGAATGATCATAAAATTCATGATGCATTAGTTACAACTAGCTCACAAAAACTTTGTAAGCATATCGCGCAGTATCATAAGACAAAGGGTTCAGTGAAGGCTGTGCCATGCGGTGGTCTGCTTTAAGATTACATCAGTGTTCCTGATCAAAGGTGCAAATTTCAATTTCGTTAGGTGTGATACTCATCCATAGGGAGTTATGCTATTCATTTTTTAATGAAGCATCACGAATATATAGTATGAGCTGTTATTTTGATTGACCATGGTGACTTATTGAGTTGTGACACAAAACTATTGCTTCGAGAACCACCTTGGAACTGTCCAGCTGTGTCACCTTGGGCGTAGGGTTTCTAGGCTGGCACAGATTGAATATTCCTATCGAAGTGTGGATTCACTATGACTAGTCAGTCATCCAGTTATCGTCTTAGATCCTAGAATGAATTCTGAGTGCTGGTGTTGGTGATTACAATGTAACTGCTAATCTTGGGCATGTAGATATCTGTGCAGTCATCACGTCGTCCGTGACGTCACAGCTTTCTAAAAATGTTGAGAGGAATCTTTTCCTGGTCGGAAAATGATCTAGGTGGCTAACTCCAGTTTTAGACCTTACCCGAGTCGATTTTTTTAATGCGGGTCTGTAAGTAAACTCAAGTGGTTAAGCCGGTTAGGTCTACCGTTCAAAAAATATCAGCATCAAAAAAGTCAGTGCACAGTGTTTGAAACTTGAAATTTTTGAAAACGAAATTTTTATTTTTGTAAAAAGAATAGAATTTTTTAGGGGTAGGAAAGCAGCACATTTTCAATGTGTTTACCGAAAAGATGGCGTCTTGCACTCGTCCAGCATCTCGATTATCCTTTGATTGACAGCAGAAATTTAATTTACGAGTAGTATCGCGCATGAAAACGGTTCAACCGAAACAATTGTAGGAAATGCATATATCCTTTCTGCTGTTCCAAGTAAGCAGTATTTCCTCTATCAATTAAAAAAATCGTGACGACTCAGATGAGGACAAGGTGTGATCTCCTCCTTCTTTTCATGCAAAATTTATGCTTTACGTTGAATCATTATTTGATGGATTAACTGAAAAAAAATCAATTTTTTTGATTTTAAGAACACAATTTGTTGTGATATGTGGTTTATAAGTTTGCATAGAAGAGAGGATCTGCTTTAACCACCTACCCCTTCCATTTTGCTCGGGTGGTGTTCAGTTTAATCTAAAAACTATCCAGCTTACGTCGATAAGTGTCCAGTTTGCGGTGAAATAATTTAAAGTGTTGGTTATTGGTAAGAATGCATTTTTGATTACAATAGATAGCTAAAGCGAGAATTTCGAAATTTTATGTTTTCTGGCGTTTTTGGCTTTTTTGTTTTCTGATCTCCGTTTTCTGACAAACTCGATTTTCTGTTTTCTGGGAAAATTTGAAAAATTTCCGCGCATCCCTGATACCGACACGTGCAATTTGAATGGCACTGGGTTTTCGGGACGTAAATTCCCTCTCACTACTTGAGTATACATGTGTCACGTGATGAATTGCACTGTTCAGTTTTGCTTAATCGTGATTGCCTGACGGTCGCTAATTCTTTTTCATTTTGGATCAAACTGAAGATTCGGTGCGCACTATGGAGACGTTACCAATACATGAAACGAAGAACATGGAAGCCCAGGTAGTGAATTTTGAAGGCAGTTTGGAAGTGTCCTTCGTCTTTATTCATTTCTTAAATACAGTAGCTAGTAATGATGCGGTCGTTGCAGATTCCTCACTTGGATCTGGACTACCAATTCTGTACAGATTCGTCGCTTCCCACCTCCTTCGACGATGAGTACTTAAGAACACTATCAGCTACAAAGAGGAGCAACTAATATCTCTCATCTCCGGAACAGAACGTTATAAACTACCTTTAAAAGTGTACACTTGCATTGTTTTCCTTATCCTTCCAATAACCACGTTGGAGGCGAGCAGCAGTTTTCGAAAGCCTTATTGTTCAGAATCATACGCCTCAACTAACTAGGGAAGGGCTTCAGCTCCCATAAAACTTCAAGTTGAGACCAGGATCATTAGAAAGAGCTCGGAATACTGATTACGAGTATTGGTGTCAAAATTGCAAAATGAAGTTCGCGAGCGAGTTATGGCCTGCCGAAATCGGGAGCCTCACGACAGACTGGCTGTGCGATACACCTCGCGCGAGAGTGGTGAGTCATTGGGGCTCCACAAGAGGGACCGCCGGCGGTGGCGCAGGGGTTATGCTCACGCTCGTTAGGTGCGACGCCGTTGGTTCGGTTCCACCTGCTGCCGGTCTCTTTACAAATCATAATTTGTCTTCGAAATGACCTTTTGTTCTCAATTATAATTCATATATGACACGTGTCTGATTAAATAGCCGGGAAAACTGCAATACACGTTTGTAAAAATGCTTGAAGGCAAAAGTTGCTATGGTGACATTTTTATGTACTGTTTTGCACTTTTTTCCTGCTCACATTTAAATTGTGCAGTCAATAAACTCGAATGTCACGTGCCTTTCACATAATTATCAAGCCCTATACATTAAAAGAAGCACATCATAGGTTAATCTGGTCAAGTAGTAACAAGACTGTGATAAGCATTCAGCCCATGTACAATCAATGCATCTGAAACGCAAGCTTTCAGGCGAGTACATTGCACAATTTTGACTATTTGCACATCACAGAAATCACGTTACCCTGTGCTTTCATATGAGTCTAAAACAACTACAAAAGCTTGACTGGTACCACTATTAGAACCTTTCAAATCGTACCTGCACTTCTTAGGATATCCTATACTTTTCGCAAGCCGTTGTGGGTTTTTAAGTTCTAAACCTTGAAGGAAGCACAAATAAATCGATACTAGCATTATGTAAAGAAATCATCATCATCATCATTTTCAGTAGTGTTTGTCCCCCTTAGTGGCGGGGTCCGCTTTCTGGTGTGGTGACGCCATTTCTCCCGATCAAAATGCTTGATCAGGATGTACACCAGCTATCTTTAAGTCCGAGCGCACCGTATCTAGCCAACGTTGCTTCGGGGGTCTTCGGGCCGTTTCCCAGGGACTTCAAGGTTCAAGCCAATCTTACAGACGGTGTCGTCGTTAGCACGAAGCACGTGGCCATACCATCGTAGCCGAACTTCACGCAACTTGTCGGGTATCGTGGCGACACCAAACCTTTGTCGTATGGTGTCGTTGCGAACGCGGTCCAAACGCGTTACTCCGGCCGTGCACCTTAGCATCTTCGTCTCCATTACACTGAGGCAGCTTTCATTCTCCTTCGTCACGGGCCAGCACTCAGCACCGTAGTCGCTATTGGGCGGACGACTGTTCTATACACCTTTGATTTGATGTATTCAGATATTGACTTATCGCAAAGCACCCCAGTCAACGAGCGCCACTTGGACCAGGCTGCACTTGTACGTGCGTTCACCTCCAACTTTAGGCTGCCATCGGACGTGACTATTGATCCAAGATACTTGAAAGATGTAACTCTTGAGAGCTCAACCACATCTTAAAGGATCCGCGCTCATTCACATCCGTCGTCAAGTATGCCGCCTTGTTGACGTTTAGCTCGAGACCGAACAATGCCAATCGATAGCACCATTCCTGTGCCTGTCGCTCGAGTTCAGCTTTGTCTTCACATGCAAGCATGACGTCAGCATATAGCAACGCCCAAGGAGCTGCGTTTTGGAGATCTCGTGTAATCGCATCCATAATGACCACGAAGAGCAGCGGGAAGAGCGCAGAACCCTGGTGCAGTCCGACGGAGACTGGAAACTGCATCGAGGTTCCCGCTGGTGCTCCCACTCGGCTTATTGGGCAGGAGTAGAGGATGCGCACCCATGCAATAAGCTCTTCACGGACGCCGTGTAGTTGCAACGCATACCATATAACTTCTCGCGAAACGCGGCCGAAGGCCTACTCCAAGTCCAGGTAGGCAAAATGCACCGGTTTCTGTTTCTCGCGGTACTTCTCTTGCAGAAGACGAACGGCGTGAATGACATCAACGCTGCCACTGCCAGAGACGAAACCACACTGATTCGTGGAAAGCTGGACGACATCCCGGATACGTCCATCGACAATTCGCTCAAAGGTTTTCATGGTTTGCGAAAGCAGGCGAATCGGACAGTAGCTAGCGCAGTCCGCAGGGCTGCCCTTCTTCTTCCAAATCGGAATAGTGGTGCTTTGCTGCTAGCTCTCAGGCACTTTCTTTTCAGCAACAACCTGATTGAAAAACTCTGTCAGCCAGTCACCAAGGCACCAGCCCTTCGACTTCCACGAATCAACCGGCAGGTCATCAGGACCAGTGGCTTTCTTGACTTCATCTTTCTCAGAGCTGCTTCAGTTTCGCTCACTGTGATCTTCTGAATGGGACCGTATACAGGTGATGCAAAAGGAACAGGAGGATGTTCAAATTCTACATTCGAGATTTCCTCGAAGTAGTCGTGCCATCGCTTCACAGCCCTCTTACGATTCATCAAAAGATGACCGTTCTCGTCGTTAATGCCGAAGAACTTCTCGGTGTCTCCTGCTTGGCGGCCCGGTAAACATAGCGCTCAACATCGCGCATCTCCTGCTTTTCGCTCACGTTAGCGTAGCATGCGGCTTTTGCAGCGGCCACTGCCTTCTTTGCCGCTTTCCTCGCTTCTATATAATTCCGCCAATTACAGGCCCCTTCATGTGCCACCTAACCGCGGTGAAGGGGTGAACATCACTTTGTGATGGCTAACGGCACAAACGGTCACGCAGTACGCGACGCTTTGTTGTGTATGGGCGGATCTCCTGTATCCCTGGCCAGGAACATGTGAGTAACCAGACCACCGCTACGGCTCAAACAACTAAACCCGCGCCCCAGTCCTCCGCGCGCCGGAGGTGGACTTCTACGACGTCGGTTGCATCCATCTCCGGCGAGGGGCCATCTAATCTCGGAGTTAAACTATCAGGACGTCATTGGAATCGGACTACCGGAAACTCCCTCCCACCACGACACGGAAACTGTCTATTCGTCTGCACTTATAACTGTCGTTCGATCGCATCTGAGCAGGATCTTCGGACACTGCTTTACAGAAGCCGCAACATCAAATACGACGTTATCGCCCTGCAGGAAACGAAAGGCAGAACGGAAACCATAAGAAGGACCGACCACAACGAGCTTCTCATTATCGGAGCAAAGGTGGACAGAAAGAATATTGGCGGAGTTGGATTTTTCGTCAATTCGACAGTGCATCTGCAACTGCAACTGCGACTCTTACAAGATCATCAGTCCGCGAGTAGCTGTTCTTCGTCTGGAAACCAAAGATCAAGGAACCATCTCCATCATAAATGGATATGCTCCAACATCTGCGGCCACAGATGAAGAAAAGGAGGAATTCTACAAGCTGTTTGAAAGGACTGTCAACGACGAGAAGAGCTACTACGAAATTGTTGTTGGTGACTTTAACGCCATCGTCGGTACGAATGATCACGACGAATGGAGGCTAGGACCACGTGGAACGTTCCTCAAGGAACGAAAACGGAGAGCGCCTGATAGACTTCCTATCCGCGTGTCGTCTCTACCATGAAAATTCTATGTTTAAGAAGCCTTCAAACCGACGATGGACCTGGGAAAGTCCAAATGGAGAAACACGTTCGGAGATCGACCATGTTCTTACAAACAGACACTGGAGTCTGTACGACGTCTCCGTGCTGCCTTCATTTGACACCGGCTCGGATCACCGTCTTGTCCGTGCGAAGCTGACTCTCAAAAAGAGGATGTTCAAGCGTGACACTCATAAACCGGCACCGGTGAGGATCCCCACATTCAAGTCTGAGAAGTTGGAATATGCGATAAAGTCGTATGATTGGAATCTTCTTGAAGATCCATCGGAAGACTACGACCTTCTCTCCAAAGGACTGTTGAAATGTGCTAGCAGCTCTTGCGAAGCCACATCACCGTCTGCTTCAAGACTCAACGCACATGCCACTAAACTCTTGGAGCAAAGAAGAGCTGTTAAACTGGATCATCCTAATGCTTCCCATCTGGAAAAAGTCACCATCTCGAAGGCCTCTCGAATTGCAGTGAAGGAGTCCATTCAAGCCTACAGAAGATTGTTTTAGAAGCGACTGGGAAAAGTTCAAGCATAAAGCGCTGCAAACGAGATCTCTGCGATCAGAAGGCAATAATGTCAGCCCTTGTGGATAAGGATGGAATAACGCAAACGTCTCGAAGAGCGATGGAGGCCATCGTTCAAGAATTCTACACAGATCTGTTCCGTTCTTCCATCACTGTCCCGAAACGCTTGATGCCACCGGCTGAGGAAGTATCTCCCATTCTGGAATCAAAAGTTGCTCATGCCATCAGAAGGATGAAGCCGGGCACTGATCCCGGACCGGACGGCATTTCTGCTGATCTCCTTCGTGCGGGTGGCAGTGCCCTCTTCTCACTTCCTGCTAAGCACTTCAACCACTACCTTCGACTTGGTAGGATTCCGGACTCATGAAAGGAGTCGAAAACAGTTTTAATCTTCAAAAAAGGTCAGCAGGAGGATATCAACAACTATCGACCCACCAGTCTTCTCTCGGTTGTGTACAAGATCTTCACCAAGATACTGCTTAACCGCATGGAGCGTTGCTTGGATGAATATCAGCCAGTGGAGCAAGCAGGGTTTCGCAAGGATTTCTCCTGCATGGACCATATTCAGACTGTCTCACAGCTCATCGAGAGGAGCCGCGAATACCACCTCCCACTTGTCCTTGTCTTCGTGGATTACCGGAAAGCGTTCGACTCTGTGGAAATCAACGCCGTTTTGAACGCACTTGTGCACGCTGGTATACTATCGCCCTACATCCGACTTCTCGAAGAATGCTTCTCGAACACATCGACTACCATCCAGCTGTTCGATCAAAAGCTTAACATTCCTATCGGGAAAGGAGTACGGCAGGGAGACACGATTTCTCCCAAGCTATTCACAGCGGTACTCCAGGATGCCATGAAAGACTTGAACTGGAACGATAAAGGCTACCTTGTCGACGGAATAAACGGATCGGCAACCTTCGCTTCGCCGACGATATTGTTCTCATCTCTACCAGCACGGCAGAAGTCGAGGAAATGCTGAACGAGCTCAATGTGGCAGGTATGAAGATTGGATTGGACATGAATATGACCAAAACGCAATTTATAGTCAACCAGTGGTGTGACACGGGACTCGTAAGGTTAAATGGAGTCGCTCTGCAACAGGTCGACTCCTACGTCTATCTGGGAAGAGAGCTGAACATGGATAACGACCTCTCTCCTGAAATCGCCTGCAGGAGACGCGCAGCATGGGCAGCCTTCAGTTCGATTCGCGAAGTCACCGATCAGGTCAAGGATCCCGGCCTCAGGGCCTCGATATTCAATGCATCTGTACTGCCTGCGATGTGTTACGCGACGGAAACGTAGCCCGACAACAAGACAATCGCCAGAGCGATGCAAACTACGCATCGTGCACTGGAGAGATGTCTTGTAAGGACAAGCCTTTGTCAGCAATGGCAAGAAGGCCTACGAAGCTCGGAGCTACGGGAGAAGTCGCAATTAGCAGACCCGCTGTAGTACATGAAGAAGTCCAAATATCGCTAGGCCGGACACCTGCTTCGACGAAAGGACGATAGATGGAGTCTCCGTGTCACAGAATGGCTCCCGAGAGACCATAAGAGACCACTGGGACGACCGCCAACGCGATGGGCAGACTCATTCTCAAGATCTTTCAGAGAGCGGAGTCTGCCTCACTGGATGCAAGCAGCCAGAGATCGAGCGGTCTGGAAGAGTTGTGGTCCTCGCTTTGAAGACCTCCAGCCGACAAAGGACCATCAAAGTATCAAAGTAAGTAAGTAATTACAGACTGTTTTGTCGCCGAGAAAAATAGGTGATACAGTCGCTTCTTTTCCCGGACCTTCTCTCTGACATCGGCAGTTCACAGCCAAGCCTGCTTGTCGACGTCCAGGCATCTTTGTGCCGGAGCGGAGCCCGAGTTATGTTTCCGTAGCTTCTTTCCAGGTTTCGCCGACAGTTGTTACCTTCGGCAACCAAATGCCAGAAATAGCTGCTTCCTTCTCCTTCAATCGCCATCATTTAATTCTAGCCGTCTCGCAGCGCTCGACACGCTTACACCTCGGGGGTGCGATCTTCAACGAGCAGATTAGTGGACGATGTTGCGTGGCAACCGTCTCGTACCGCACGGTCTTCGCGTCCGTGACAAGGCCTTGGTCGCGAGGCGTAACAAAGACGTAGTCAATCTGCATTTGGCGTTTTCGCTATAAAACGAGGTGAGGTGGGAGTCACGCTTTCGAAATTTGGTATTCAAGATGGAGAGGTCGTGCGAGCCTGCATACTCAAGTATGCGCTCACCATCGGCGTCTCGTGACCCATAACCAAAGCGACCCTGACAGCTTTAGCCGTCTTTCGTTGCTCCGACGTGACCATTAAGGTCACCTGCTACAACAATCATGTCTTCTGACGGCACTTCCACTGTTTTCTCATAAAGCTGGGACCAGAACTCGTCCTTAGTTTGCTCGGAACATCGTCTGAGCGTCTGTCGCAGTGTTGCCCGCGATTTGCCTACAACAAAGATGTCATCAATGTATCGCCCGTAGTATAAAACTCTTGCAGACAGGGCTGGCCGCTTAAGATGACAGTCTGCGAGTCTCAATCCTTCACAAAAATCTGACGGATACAGTGGAGAGGAAGATTAAGAAAGCGCTTGAGATAAAACACTGGCAGCCACCCATTAACAAGAAGGAAGAAATGAAGTATGCAATGAGCCTTATCAGTCTCTGAGGTTACGCGGCGTGACTGACTGAGGATGATGGCGACTTTGGGAGACGAGAGACCGGTCACTGTTCTCTCGTCTCCCAAAGTTGTCGTTGTCAATAAACATTTCGCTAATTCGAGCTTCACTCTTAAGAAGAAGGATATGTAAATATGAAGCTCAGGGAAACAACGATATTAAGAAAACAAAATATTATTATCAAATGATTTTATGCACTAAGCCTTTATCAGCGTTTTTTCAAACAAATTACTAAATTAAACAGTTACTCAGACGCACTTTTTCTTGAACTAATCTAACGCAGTCGATGCTGCCCTTTGAAAGAAGGATCTATTGAAAGGTACAAAAATCACATAAAAATTTTGAAAATTCGATGGGGATACGAAATGAAACGGTGGTCTACACAAGGCCCCTCCCTTGTGTAGACCACCTCTGGTCTTACCAGATCCGCTCTGGGAGAGGGTTCGTAAATTTTCGGCAAAAATCGGACCCCACCTTGTCCCTGGACGAGGTGATCCCTGCCGCATGTGAAGGGACATAGGACGAGGTTTCAAGGCCGTTCTATGTGGAAGTCCCAGGACCATCAGTGGTGTCGGAATATTTGTCTCCGAACGATATAGTGACTCGATTGTAAGCGTCGCGCGCTTTGACGATCGATTGATGAAGATTGTTGTCGCCGCTGAGGAGCGAGTCTATCGCTTTCTATGCGTATGCTTCACAGACTGGCTGCTCCGATTAAACAAAGGATGAGTTTTGAAGCCTGCTCGATGAGAAGACAGCAAAGTTACCGTCGAGAGATGTCATCATAGTCGGTGGTGACCTTAATGGGCACGTCGTCGCGACGAAAGACGGATACAGTTGTCATGGTGGAATCAGTTACGGGTCGGGTAATGCAGATGGTGAGCGTAACCTTAAGTATGCGGAATCGCATGACCTCACCATAGACTTTGTTCTTGTGAAGAACCGTGACCGATGTCTCGTCACAGACGCGAAAGTCGTGTCGTATGAGACGGTCGCCCCACAGCATCGACAGCTGATCTGCACCCTAAAAATCGCCCCTCCGAGGCTGAAGCAGGTCGAGCGATGCTGTGCACCAAGAATCAAGTGGTGGCGAATAGAGAAAAGGAAGCAGCTGTGATTTCTCGCGTGCGGTTACCGACAGTCACGACTGTCGATGAAACTTGGAAGAAGGCTACCGACGCGATACGTCAAGCTGGATAGTCGGAATTCGACATTACGAAGCCTGGACGACGCCAGGTCGACAAGCAGGCATGGGTGTGGACAGACGACGTGAAAACGAAGGTTCGAGAGAACAAGTCGCTCTATCACGGATTTCTGGGCGAAAAGACAGCCGATAACTGGCGGAAGTACCAAGAAGCGGAAAAAGCTGCAAAGAAGGCCGTGGCTGTTGCAAAAGCCACCCATTATGCATATGGCAACGAGAAGTCACGCGATGGTGAGCGGTATCTGTAGGGGCTTGCTAAGAATCGCCATCGGCAGACCGAGGATATTGAGAGGTTGTTCAACATCAATGATGAGGAACGCCATCTTCTTATGGACCGCAAGATGGCAATGAAGCGATGTTGCGATTACTTCGAGGAAACCTTTGCAGTGGAATTTCTTCATCCAGTCAACCCTTCAACGGCTCCAACACACGGCCCTATCCAGAAGATCACCGTGGAGGAAATTGAAGCGGTTTTGAAGAAGATGAGGCCAAGGAAAGCAACTGGGTCCGACGATGTGGCGGCTGATTTATGGAAGTCAAAGTTTCGGCACTCTGCTGAGTAGTTGGCGAAGTTTTTTAATCAGGTAGCCTAGAAGAAATGCCTGAGTGTTGGGGCCAAAGTACGACATTCCGATTTGGAAGAAGAAAGGCAGTCCTGCTGACTGCTCCAATTACCGTCTGATTCACTTGCTTTCCCACAGCATGAAGATTTTGAGCGAATTGACGACGAACGAATTCGTGACATCGTCTAGCTTCCTAGCAA
Organism: Heligmosomoides polygyrus bakeri; assembly: GCA_947359475.1. Taxonomy (NCBI): domain Eukaryota; kingdom Metazoa; phylum Nematoda; class Chromadorea; order Rhabditida; family Heligmosomidae; genus Heligmosomoides; species Heligmosomoides polygyrus. Next base: position 51,514,298 of record OX375865.1, read on the forward strand.
TCAGTGTGGATTCGAAGCTGGCTGTGGCACCATTGATGCCATACACGCCGTCCGCGTCCTGTTAGATAAGTACTGCGAGAAACAGAAAGCAGACCATATCGCCTTCCTCGATTAAGAGAAGATCTCTGACCGCATACTGCGTGAATTGATATAGTATGCCCTGCGACATCATGGAGTTCCTGAAGAGCTCGTACCAGAGTGGATGCGATTTGTCTACTCTTGTCCAAAGAGTAGAGTTCAAGGTGCAGCCTCGATGGAGTTTCCCATCTCTGTCGGAGTGCAATAAGGTTCTCCGCTTTCGCCATCCTTTTTGTTGTCGTAATGGATGCCATCACACAAGATCTTCAGAAACCGTCCCTTGGACGTTGCTTTATGCTGACGACGTAATGCCCGGTTGCGAAGATAAAGGTGAACGCGAGCGAGAAGAGCAAGCTTGGTGTGATCGCTTGAAGCGTTTGGACTCAGCGTGAACGTGAAGAAGACCGAGTACCTAACCATGTTACCGACTCCAGCTACAGGTTAACGGCATCGAGCTTCCACGCACTTCGGTCTTTAAGTACCTGGGATCAGGAACAGCGTCTGGCGGCAAACTGATGGTTGACGTGAATTAACGCGTGAGTACAGCTTTTTCCAAGTGGCGCTCGTTGACTGGCGTGCTCTGTGATAGAAACATACCGGAGCGCTTGAAATTGAACACCTGCAGAGCAGTCGTCCGGCTAGTAACGACGTACGGTGCTGAGTGTTGGCCTGCCACGAATGAATTTGAAAAGCGCCTCAGCGTCATTGAAACGAAGGTGCTGCGCTGGAATGGAGTCACCCTCGTGGACCGCAACTTTTTGACATCACATGGAAGCTGCCATTTTCACATCCCGCCTTTTAATCTACACTTTTTATAGCTCTAAGAGTTCTGTGAATTTTTCAGAGACGTCGAACAAAGTCCGAAATATGGTAGGTTACGTGGAGCCGTTGCGTTGTCCGATATCATCGATCGCCTCTGAAGATGGTCTTCTCGCGGAAAAATTTATATCTTCTGAAGCAAAGAACACGCAAGAGGGAAACTGTGTTTTGTGGAATTTTAAGTCATGAGTACTATACAGTAAAAAGCTAAGCTTCTTCGCAGCGATCTCCGATATGATTAGGACGGGTCGTATTTAAATTTTTCGTTTTTCAAAAAAAATTAATTAATTTTTACCTGGAGCAGATCACGCACACAGTTGAAATCTCGCCACAAAAAGTTTTAAGACTTGTTCATTGCGCAGTGTGAAAAATATAGTTTACCGAAACGAATAGATTGGATCGACCCCTGGTCGATATGGCACCGACGTCATGGAAGCGAAGAAATTCGACATTCACAAAAATGACTAGAACTCGGTAAGTTTTCGAAAATTTGGAAAAGTCCAATAGCATTTTAGAAACACGAAAAAAAGAGTTCTCATACAATATAAAAATTGTTTTTCAAAAACTAGGTCTTCATACGAGGCGGAGGCCTTTGATTTTTGTGCAAAAAATTGAAGTGATTTTGTATAAATAATTATATCTCGGTAAGTTTTTGAAATTTGAAAAAGCCAGTGGCTTTTCGAAAACAAGAAAAAAGCGCTTTCTCAAAAACATAAGAATCAGTCTTTAGAAAAGTGGCCTTCATAGGTAGCGATGGGGTTCGATTTCTGGTCGATTGTTTGTTTTCTATTTTTCAAAAAGCTATAGGCATTTTTCAACTTCGAAAAATAAACCGAGTTATCATCAATTTTGTGAAGAACTCATAGACTCTGATCGGTTCTGCACCGACGATATTGGAATGATTTCACAAAATTGACCATAACTCGGCAAGTTTTCGGAGTTTGAAAAAAGCCAATAACTATCGAACTCCCCTCCCCTTATGAAGACCTCTTTTTTGAAAAACGAATCATATTTGGTAAGTAAGCATATTTTTTGTTTTTTAAAAAGCTATTGGAATTTTTGAGCTTCAAAAAATTAACCGAGTCATGATCAATGTTGTGAAATCACTCCAATGTCGTCGGTGCAGAGACTACGAGAATCACAAATGTGATCATAACTCGGTACATTTTTTAAAAATTAAACTGGTTTTTATTGGTGAGAAAACGATTTTTTCTAGTTTTCAAAATGCCATCGGCTTTTTCTAACTTCTAAAACTTACCGAGATATAATTATTTATACAAAATCGCTTCAATTTTTTCGCACAAAAATCGAAGGCCTCAGCCCCGTATAGAGACCTTGTTTTTGAAAAAAGATTTTTGTACCGTATGAAAGCTTTTTTCTTTTAGTTTCTAAAAAGCCATTGACTTTTTCAAATTTTGAAAAACTTACCGAGTTATAGTCATTTTTGTGGACGCCGAATTTCGTCGCTCATGTGACGTCGATACCATATCGACCAGGGGTTGATCCAATCTATTCGTTTCAGAAAACCATGATTTATACACTGTAAATTGAACAAGACTTGAAACGTTTTGTGCCAAGATTTCAAATGTGTGATCTGCTTTAGGTAAAACTAATCTATTTTTCTTGAAAACGAAAAATTTAAATACGATCAGCCCTAGTCATATCTGAGATCGCTGCGAAAAAGCTTAGCTTTTTACTGTATAGTACTCATGACTTAAAATTCCACAAAACACAGTTTCACTCTTGCGTGTTCTTTGCTTCAGAAGATAGAACATTTTTCCACGGGAGGATCATCCTCAGGGGCGATCGATGATATCGGAAAACGCAATGGCTCCACGTAACCTGCCATATTTCGAAGGTTGTTCGACTTTTCTGAAAAATTCACAGAGCTTTTAAAATTATAAGAAGTGTGGATTCCACGCTTCAAAAAGGAGGTTGTAAAAATAGAGGCTCCCATGTGATTAACGGTGTCGAAGATTTTTGGCAAATAATACAAATCGGAGCGTCTGTTGACACAGGGAATCGCTTCAGCAAAACATGTTCTATTACTGCGTCTCAAACTGTGACTACTTTCTGATGCAGTTTCCTGCAGAAGAGAGAAAATTAGTTCCGTACAAGTCCATTCTCCGGTTGCCATTCCGTCATCGCTTCGAAGAGCGCTTCCAAAAATCTTCGGTTAGTTATTTTGGAATTCAAAAAAGCCAAGAGCTTTTTGAAAACTAGAGGAAATATCCTTTCTTACCATATATAAATTCCCCTGTTGTGCATAAAGATCCCTTTTTTCAAAATTGATTTGCATGTGTTGGAAGAACATTTACTCTAGTTTTCAAAACGCTTTTGGCTTTTTTGAATTTCTAAAAACTAGCCGAGTACCGTTTTGTCGAGTCTTTCCAGTGAAGTCGGAGTAGAGTTGACCGGAGTCTAAGAAAATTTCTTCACTAAAACGATTATAACCCAGTTAGTTGTTTTGAAACTTAAAAAAGCCAGGAGCTTTATTGGAAAGTGCAGGAAATGCACCATATATGAATCAGTTTTAAAAAAGGAATCTTCGTGCGCGGCGGGGGGGGGGGGGGTGTGCGATTTTCGGCACGTATTTTCGCGAAAAGGACCAGAAATCGGACCCTTCCAGTCGTGCATGAAGATCCCTTTTTTTAGAAATTGATTCTAACATGTGATGAAAGCGATTTCCTTCTACTTTTTGAAAAACTCTTGGTTTTTTCAAATTTTAAAAACCCAATCAAGTTATAATAATTTATACAAAATCTTTTCAATTTTTTCGTCAAAAATCAAACACTACCTGCCACACATGAAGTTATCCTTTCTGAAAACTGTTTTCCATATCGCAAGAAATTTTTTGTCTTCTATTTTTTCAGAACCATAGAGTTCCTCAGAGTTCAAAAAACATACCGAGTTATGATCATTTGGTGAACGGCCAATTTTGCCACTCCACTGATGTGGGTGCCATAACAACCCGAGGTCGATACAACTTGCTCAATTCAGAAAATTATGATTTTTTTGCTGTGTATTGGCCAAGACTTGAACTTTTTGTGGCAGAATTTTAACCGCATAGGTGTCTGCTTCTGATGGAAAATAAATTTATTTTCATGAAAAACGATAAATTTGAAAACAATCTTTCTAATCATATCGAACATCGCAGCGGAGAAGCTTGCATTTTCGCAGTGTGACACACAGGGTGTGCATTTTTGCAGGGCACAACCAACTTCACTCTCTGTCATTATTCCTTCAGAAAATAGAAATAATTTCCGGGAGAGGTCCATCCTCCGCATGCGTTCGACAAAGTCAAAGAAGGAAGCTGCCGCATGTAAACTTCCATTAGTCGCAGATTTTTTGCAGCCTCTGAAAAGTTCCCAGAGAATGGAGATTGTGAGAAATGTGGAACGTTTTCTTGAAAAGGCAGGTTCTAAAAGTGAGACAGTCCGTCTGATGGGGAGAGGGGTTAATTTTTGGGAGTTTTCTTTTCAGAAAACGCAGAACTGATGCTCATGCAGGGCTTTCTTTCTGTGACAAGTCCACCCTTCGATTGCGGCTCCGTCATCGACTCGAAGAGCGCTCAAAAAATCTTGTAGGGAAAGTACTTAAATAATTATTAGTAATTAGCAGTTGAAATTTTAATTAAAATTTAGAATTGTAATTTAATTTTTTGTAATTGTAAATGCTAGTTGTAAATGAGCGCAATTTCGGAAGCAGATGTCGCTCCTTCAGGTAGAAAGCCTGACGACCTGGTAAAAACTTTAGATATTGGACTTATTGAATCAAAAACTACGGGGAGAAAATCCCTATTTTAACTGCAAAACAACCAATATTCAGAAAGTTAATCAATTAATTCATATAATTAATCATTCAATGATATTTCATCCTCAATGAACAATTTCTTCAATATTGATCCACACCTGGAAATAAGAACTTATTATGAGGTACAAGCAACACCTAAAAGTTGAAAAATAAAAGCCAATCTTCTCAAAACCAAGAAAAAGTACGACCCCTCCCCCACTAAACGAAGTCGCGGTACGACCTCTTGCGATTCTCGCACCTCAAGCTCGACCCTGGTTGGGGTATCACCTGAAGCTAGCTAGAATATCGCAACGGAGCGCTATAATAGCCTGTTTATCATTGATAAGCGGAATTCTTTTGGGAAACCGGAATGAGGAAGACGAAGCGAAAAAAAAAGAAAAAAGGCTAGAAAACGGCTGCAGGTTGCAATGCGCAATTCACAGCTGCAGGTATAGAAAGGCAAAATAGGCAAGTACCAAACTCCGGTATGAAATCGCATCGGCGTAAAACCTGTGAACATTAGCGTAGTGAAAAGCTGGACCCGAAACCACAATCCGAGCCGGAAGTGGAAGGAGTTAGCAGAATGTGCGGACACACGCGACAATTATTTCATGAATTTGTTAAATCCAAGAACTCGTGGAAAGTGCCTACGAGGAAGCATGTCCAAGACAGATTAGCATAGAAGTAGACCGTGTAGGAATTAGGCAAATAGGTCGGTAGAAGTGCTGAATCACGACGACAAACATGTAACTCGTGGCACTTAATGAGTGCTGCATAGCGTAGTAAATTCAGTACTGTAAACGTATATCAAACGCCCATGTATTCAATAAGGCCAACTTTGGCGCTTGTTACTAAGCCATGAAAAAAACAACTATCAAAAGAAGCCCTAACCCACAACTGACTCCATAGGGTAACAATATGCCGTCGAACGAAGTGCAAACCAGTCACACAGGTGCAGCCGAGTATCACCAAGAGCCAGTCGAGTATCACAAACGGGAATATAAAAAGTGTATGAGGAACGCCTGTAGAATTACAAACGACATTTAGCGAAAAACCAGTGAAACGAGACAACACTCAAACATAACTACCCAGTGATTACAACACACTGGAACACAGTCCCGGGTTCCGAAGCAGATATGTAAAACAACCTAAACAAATACAATACAAATACAATGAGAACAACAAATACAAAAACGTCAAATAACCCTACATATACATCAAAGCAGACAAAAAGGATGACAAAAAATCGAATCCTAAGAAAATCGAACGTGATCAAACTGCTGTCGTGAGCAAGTAAACCGCAACAAATTAGAGGCATTGGCAAACATATAATCACACAAATTAGCAGTCCTAGAGGATGCCATATTAACAGCAACTATGACTAATCCGCCGCCGTTCTGATCCTCTTGAGGAGAACGTGGATGGGCATATAACTGTATCAGACAATCAGTTCAAAAGTTATCGTGTAACCTAATCCTCACCATACATACCATATAACAAGACTGCATATTGAAGCTGTAAGGTCCTGCTTCAACACCGAGAAGAGATACAGCCACTAAACGGAAACATTTAAATGCTAAACAAGTCGATTTTATTCAATTAGCTTAATTTTACTAGTTTGTTTCAGCCACTTTAACCTTAGGCCTATGTTATACTTCGGCGACGAGTCGGCAACGCTGTGTTGCGTGGGCTGCTACGTCAGCCCGCGTAACATTGTTGCCGACATCGCCGACAACAGTGTCGTCGAAGTAAAACACAGGCCTTAGGTGGAAGCCTATGAAACCGCCTTGCAATCCAGCACAACAGAAACTAAGTTGTGCTGGATTTCAAGGTGGTTTCATAGGCAGAGTCAGGCAAATGCCCATAGTTATCTTTATAAATAAGCTGATTATGTAAACCAAGCCTGCCCGTTCATCCGTTAAACAGCCTGAAAACGCATCGTTCACTTTAGGAGGGATTACCTTGAATTGTGCTCAACAGGTTTACGACTTAAGAATTTTTTATGACTCTTCTCCTAATTTCGAGAACTTCATCCACGACAAAGTAAGAGAAGCGCGCAAGACTTCGAATTTCACTCTGAAAGCTTTCAATCCTGATCCTGACCAATATTTCAAACCCTCTGCGTTACGCTCATTTTAGAGTACTGCTCCTCGCAATGGTCTCCTCAAAAGATTGGTCTCATAGATGAGATTGAAAAAGTTCAGATCGAGAGCAGATGAAGCTTCACGTATCGCTCCTTTTCTAGGTGCGGTTTGTTTTCCTTCTCCTACAAAGAACGACTCTCCAAGCTAAATACAGATACCTTAGAATTCAGAAGGAAAATTGAGGACTTTGCTATAATGTACATATAAATTTACTACGAACGAGATTAGCCTCAATATATTTGATTTGTTCGAATTAGCACCTAGTATTGGAGGGCTGAGAGGTCACCCCCATTGCGTACCAGATCAAAGAAGCCCAGTACGGCCAATTACGTTAACTTTCTTCTTGCGCGAGTAGTAGTGCTGCGGTGCAGATTCCCCAGATTTCTCCATGGGGTCAGCCGTGGTTACTCTAGCGAAGCTGGCTCCTCGGATGGAGTGGGTGGTTCGGCTGCTGGTGGATGAGTTGTCGCGGCGTAGGTGGTGGAGTCGTCCCAGGGATGTGCGTAAATGAAATTTCGTAAATCGTAAAGCGTAATTACGAAAAATCGTCGTAAAACGTAAACCGTAAATCGTAAGTGCCTGACTTATAGTGCATCTAATTTCCCTGTTTTTTCTATTATGTTAAAGCTAATCGAAGCTAACTGTGCTTTATTGAGACGTTATCAGCTCGAGCTGGACCCTTTCCTAATTAAGACGGAAGCCATTAAAATCAAATAGCATCTTTCAAATCAAGCTGGACAACTTTTTGGAGAACGAAAATAAACGGCTTGTTCAAAAACGCTATCTTAAAAGGCGCCTAAACAGGGTGCCCAAATAAAAAGCTTACACTGCTTGAACGATCAGAAATGTTCATCATTCTACTAGCCATTGGCTTGAATATAAAACTATGACTTTGTAGAAACAACTACAACAACTCTGAATAAGCATGGCACGGGACACCACTCAACACGATCACGTTCCAACAAAACGCGTCCAATGAAGGTGTAGCAGGTCGATGGCACCAGGAGCAAAGAACCTCCGTTGCTTCGGTTACGAGGGAATTTATACATAATTATTCCCATTTAAACGAAAGGGACTTGAGTTCCTGGGCCGGACGGTCTTTAAAGGTGTGGGAGTCCGTGTAAATGGGAGCCACTGGAAACTGTTCACTATGCGAGCTAAGCTAATCACGGACACTCGATTGCAGGCGACAGGCCCTTGTGACAGGCCGGCCTATGGAGATCCCATGTTACATCACATAGTTGATGGCGTTAATCTTTTGTCGAGATAATGCTACGGCGTCCGCGGGAGCCGACGCGCATTCGCAAAGCCCGCCGAGTGTGAGAAGTACGCGGGCGTCCCTGATGCGAGGACGGCATCGGGGGGGGGGGGGGGGGGCAACTGGACCAGCGTTGCTACGCTGAATGTGTGAACGTTGACGGGATGCTTGTGCGAGTTGGTAGAAGCACTAGAATGAGAACGAATCGACTTATGTGCGGTACAGGAGACGAGGTGGTCTTGTTGCAAGTCGAGGGACATAGGCCGGGGCTTTAAGGCCATTCTGTGCGGCGGTCCCAGGACCACCAGCGGTGTTGATGTGATCGTATCCAAACGTTTCCGGGATGCGAGTGCAAGCGTGGAACGTTTCAGTGACCGCTTGATGAAGGTCGTTGTTGCACGCTCCGCAGACAGGCTGCTTCGAGTGAGCGAAGGACGAGTTTTGGACCCTGCTCGACGAGAAGACAGCAGAGTTGCCGTCAGAAGACTCTGTCGTTGTCGCAGGTGATCTCAATGGCCACGTTGGGACTGCAAAAGATGGTTACAACTGTCATGGCAGTTTCGGTTATGGAGCACGTAACGCTGATGGTGAAGGAATTCTTGAGTATGCGGACTCACATAATTTCATCATCGCACACAATGTTTCGAAAGCGTGACTCCCGTCTCGTGTCTTTCTATAGCGGGAATACCAAGACACAGATTGAGTTTATCCTTGTCAAGCATCGCGATCGAAGGCTGGTCACAGATGTGAAGGTTGTGACATACGAGACTGTCGCCACGCAGCACCGTCCGCTGATCTGCACACTTAAGATCGCCCCTCCGAGGCTGAGGCAGATCGAGCGATGCGGACCAGCAAGGATCAAGTGGTGGCGGATGAAAGAGAAGGGCGCAGCTGTTGTTGCTCGTATTCGGTTGCCGACGGTTACCACTGTTGAGGAGACATGGAAACGTGCAACCGACCATATGCTACAAGCTGCACGTTCCGAACTGGGCGTGACGAAGCCTGGACGACGTAAGATTGAGAAGCAGACTTGCCTGTGGACTGACGACGTCAAGGAAAAAGTTAAAGAGAAGAAAAGACTATATCACGCTTTTCTCAGCGACAAGACAGCCATCAATTGGCGTATATACCAAGAAGCGAATAGGGTAGCTAAGAATGCTGTTGCCCTTGCAGACGCTTCTCATTATGAGGATGTCAACGAGAAACTCGAGACGCGCGATGGTGAGCGACAACTTTATCGGCTTGCCAAAGCACGCCATCGCCAGAGCGAGGACATCGAAAAGTTCCTTGGCATCAACGATGACAATGGCAATCTGCTGATGAACCGCAAAAGGGCTACGGAACGATGGTATGACTAATTCGAGAGAATTTCAACAGTAGAGTTTGCCCATCCGCCTATCCCTTGCGTCCCTCCTACGCACGGTCCTGTGCAGAAAATCACTGTGGAGGAGACGGAAGCGGCTTTGAAAAACATGAAGCCAGGCAAAGCAACGGGCTTTGACGACATAGCGGCCGAACTATGGAACTCGAGGTGCTGGAATCCTGCTGAGCGGCTAACGAAGTTTTTTTACCAGGTAGTTGCGGAGAAGAAGGTTCCTGGTAGTTGGCAGCAAAGCGATCTGGAAGAAGAAGGGCAGTCCCGCGGACTGCACAAGTTACCGTCCAATCCGATTGCTCTCGCACAGTATGAAAATATTTTAGCGAATTGTGGATGGACGTATTCGCGAGATCGTCCGGCTTTCCACCAACCAGTGTGGCTTCGTAGCCGGCTGTGGCACCATCGACGCCATTCATGCTGTTCGTCTTCTTGTAGAAGGACATTGCGAGAACCAAAAACCGCTCCATCTTGCTTTCCTCGACCTGAGGAAAGCATTTGATCGTGTACCGCGTGAGGTCATATGGTATGCCTTACGACAGCACGGTGTTCGTGAAGAACTGATCGAGTTGGTGCGCATTCTTACTCTTGTCCTAAGAGTCAAGTGCGAGTGCCGGCCGGCACATCGACGGAGTTTCCAATCTCCGTCAGTGTTCACCAAGGTTCCGCGCTTTCCCCACTCCTTTTCATTGTCGTAATGGATGCCATTTTGCGAGAACTTCAGAAGCCTGCTCCTTGGACGCTGCTATGTGCAGATGACGTAATGCTTGCCAGTGAAGACAAGGCCGAACTTGAGCGGCAAGTGCTTGCTTGGTGTGACCGCTTGGCGGCGTTCGGGCTTAAGTTGACCGTCAAAAAATCTGAGTACTTGACGACAAACGTAAATGAGACTGGGTCCGTTGAGATCAATGGCACTGCGCTCGTACGAGCGACACATTTCATGTACCTTGGATCTACAATTGCGTCTAATGGTAGTTTGATGTTCGAGGTGAAATCGCGCGTGAGCGCAGCGTGGTCCAAATGGCGCGCAGTGACAGGCGTTCTGTGCGACAGGAAGATTCCAGAGCGCCTTAAATCGAAGATCTACAGAGCCGTAGTCCGACCAGTAGCGATGTATGGTGCTGAGTGCTGGCCTGCAACGAAGGAGGTTGATAGCCACCCCAGCGTAATGGAGACGAGAATGCTGACCTGGACGATTGTTTCACGCGTTTGGATAATGTTCGCAATGTCTCCATACGTCAAAGGTTTGGCGTCGCTCCAGTTGCCGATAAGCTACGTGAAGCTCGCCTACGGTGGTATGACCATGTTCTTCGTGCAAATGACGACATCGTTCTGAAGATTTGCCTCAACATAGATGTGCCCTGAAAACGGCCTAAAAGACGGCCTGAGCAACGCTGGCTCGTTGCACATGGACATAAAGGAAGCTGGTATCCACCCCGATTAAGCGTTTGATCGTGCGAAGTGGCGACATCATACCAGAAGAGCGGACCCCGCTGCTAAACGGGACAAACGCTAAAGAAGAAGAAGAAGATCGTCAAAGCACATTGATGTAGCTTAAGAACGAACAATGTTACAGTGGTGCGAAACTGCAGGTTAAGCTTGTGCAACCCAATTTTTTTCCATTTCAGTCGACCACTGCGATAGGACGCGGAGAGCTAGCGGCCTAAAGGAGCGTAGGCGAGCAGAATAGTAAAGGCTCTTCACACTGACTTGCTCACAACTTCTCATCTGCCTATACTGCCTTAACCACAGATGCCGTTTAAGAGGGGCGAACGGCAGCGGTGAGCCTTGTTCCGCTCTTACTCGCCCAGCCCACATTTGGATTTTCGACAGTAGCGATGGTAGCGTTCTGTTCAGCTCGAAAAACCCTATCGAACGGTATCAATCGGGGATGAGCGGTTTAACCGTTATCCGTTATCCGGTTTCCGGGAGGTTTTGGCCTATCCGTTTTGCTGTTCGTTATCCGGCGATTTTGGGCCGAAAAACGAACACTAAATTAGCTGAATCTTAGCTTTGGACGTGGTGGTAGGTGAACTACGAACAGGATCCTTCACGATCGTAAGGGTGGTCGTCAGAAACAACAGAAGTATTCAAATCTAGAGGGGTTAGTTGAGGTTTCTTCACTAGGGAACTGATGAACTGATTGTCAAAAGTGGAGAGCCGCATCTTGGGAAGAACGTTTTACCGCCGATCTTTCCATCGCATCATTTGTGGTTACACGATTGCAGTATGCTCAATTGGATTGCAGGCGGTAATGGTACCTTTTCAGAATATGCTGTCGTGTATTATCAAACAACACTGCAGTGCAAAAGAAATAGAATTAATCAAAATACATAGAGTAAGCAACTTCTCCTTTAAAAATTTTAGGTGAGCAATAAACTACTAAACAAACTTATCATCGTGGCTGCTGAAGACATCCAGATTTGTTTTAATTTGTGAATTTTTTTTGCGAAACTTATCTGTGACATAGGAAACACCTCCGTTTTGGGCTGGGTCGGATATTTTTCCTCTGCTTCAGAAGGGATGGGTCGGATATTCTTCCTCAGATCTAGGTCTGGATGTCATAACTCTTTGAGTGTGTGTTTGTTTGCTTGCAGTTACTACCCAAAAGTTAGTATTTTATCCATCCCAGATATTCCACGTTGGAGTACTTGGATCTTGGGATGCTATCGAACAGCAACAATAATAACGGTGCATAGCATGTGTAGGACAAGATTGTTACGTGAAGTTTGTTTGGCTGGATGGCTCAAATGGCCGTCTTCTTATTTCCAGAGACATCGGAACAATTGTTCTTTCAAGGACTATTCTATGTTTCAACTGCTCTTATTGAAAAAAAGAGTTCAGCGCAAAGTAAGGCTGATAAGCAAGATAATCCAACCGACCGCCTGGAAACAGGTGAAAGGCGGTATGCTGCTGTGCGTTTGTCTTCCTACGGATGGGCAGAAAACACCATAGAGCGTCATTAATGTGGCGACTGCAAAACGGTTAAAAAACACTCCTAAGATGTCTCGAAATGGCTTATAAATTAACAGTGCTTTAAGTCCTGATCTGTTGTTGGAATTAGTGCAATTTAAAACAGGTTTTAATTTTTGTTGTTTGCTCCTTATCCGTTTTTCCGTTATCCGGCCATTTTCGGGCGAAATTATCCGTTATCCGTTACCCGGTTTTCAAAATTTCATTATCCGCTCCCTTATATCAATCTCAACCAATTTTAGGAAAATCGATTTTTTGACAATTTCGCACGGGTGTCTTACGTTAAGTGTCTTTCACTACTGCAGAAGGCGGAACAACGAGCTAGACTACTGGGTGTTGCCGCGCCCGCTTCGGACAAGATTTTCGTAAAAGAAGATGCAAGTTGAGCAGAGCGCATTGCTGCTTTGAAGGTATCATTCCTAGGACGGTGATTCGCTCGGTGAGTGGACTCTCCTTAGCTGAGTTCTCCTCCACTTCTCCTCTCATTCTCCAGCTCACTTCGAGGAGCACCTTTGCGCTGTGTTGGGAACTCATTCAGAATCTAAATAAATTAAAGGAAGTACTTAGTTTCTTAGTTTTGATTCGACTGAAAAACTGACAGCACATATTTATAGTCATGAGCAGCGAAGAATAATTTCATTGATTGGGATCACGTCAGACTTGTGAGCTCAAACTGATCAGGAAAATCGAGAAAGACTTCTAATCTCATGACCTCACTTAAGGTTAGATGCGCTGTTTCTGGTTTAGCAGCAACGAACGTAAAGCAGAAGTCTTCACTACCATGTGGATGTGGCTAATTCAGTGTTTATTGCCCTCGCTAAAGTGTATTACAAGCCAAACCCTTGCCTCCCAGGTGTCAGTCAACGTTCCAAAGCATATGAATACGAGAAATGCGAAGAGAAAGCAGGCCAAAAAAGCGACTAAAGCGACTAAGGTCGTCAATCACCATCCTACGACGGAAGGTCTGCTCTGCGGCGCACAGTCTGCTCTGTTCGTCCGTCATAGCTCCTCCAAGGCGAGCTCAACAACACGCCACGTTGCCGTAATCAGGGGCAATGGCGGGAGAACGCGGACCCTACGTAACCCAGAGAGACACCTAAGGCCTCTGTTATACTCCCGCGGGAGCATCCGCGGAACGTCCGCGGACCAATGGTGCACGGCGGAGGCGGGCGTGGCGGGCCGCGACGAGTGGCCCGGCGCGGGGTCCCGACGCGATTTCCGCCCATCCGCGGAAGCTCCCGCGGGAGTATAACAGGGCCTAACGTACGAACCCATTTCGCACCGAGGACGAAGGCGCTCTAGGTCGAGTCTTCGCGGACGGTGACGTCATCGGAAATCGATATTTTCGAAATTGGCCCAATTTTTTCGTTCAAAATCATCTAGGGTGTTATTTGGGGCGCTGATTACGAATCCGACGCCCGTTTTTGAACATTCCGTCGACTTTGGTAGGTTTTGTATGTTCTCCTTGATAACTGAGGGCGGTCGGGTCGGGATCACCAATTGTGCTCAAAGTTCATCTATGGGCAAGGGTTATTCAGTGTGCCGAACACGGTGCCAAAGTCCATTTGGACGACTACGGCAGGAGACCGCCCATACCTATAACTGAGAGTGATCGGTGACCCTGACCTGACCATCCTCTACGAGAAGTAACCTACTGAAATCGGCGTAATTTTCACAAACGGACGTCAGATTCGTAATCAGCTTCCCAAATAACTGATTTTGGACGGAGTTTGAACGAAAAAATTGGCCAATTTCGAAAATCTCGATTTTCGATGACGTCATCGGTCGCACAGGCTCGGCCTCGTCCTCGATGTGAAATGGTCAAAACATCAATTTTTCTGAAATTGGTCGACATTGATACCAATTTTAGAAAAATTGATGTTCGATAGAGATTTCCCTGGTGAACAGAAAGTGCCATTGGGAATGTCGAAAACTCAAATATGGGCGAGTAAGAGTGCAGGAAACTTCAACCGTTAAGTCCGCCGCTCTAAGGTGGCAACTGAAGTTAAGACAGTATAGGTAGCTGGGGGCAGTATAGGCAAATCGGAAAAAATCATGTCACATAAGCTTAACCTGCAGTTTCGCACCACTGTAACTTTGTCCGTTCGCAAGGTACATCGCTGTCCTTTGGCGAACTGCTAGACGTTGTTACTGACTACGAAATCCACAAGCTGTAACCGGAAGGGTTTATACTTGATAGAGTTATCGCGCTCCAAACACGCCCGCGCGTGCAAATTGGCATATCAACGATCGATGTTCTCCGTGCCCTTACTCGCTCAGATCACAGCTCTCGCTACTTTAAGTAATACCGTTCAGTTCACCATCAAAGCGCTACCGAACGGTACCCAACTTGGCCAAACTGGAGAATATTGATTTTTGGTGACGTTATCGCCCCTCCGCTGCGGCCTTGTCATTAAAGCGAAATTGTCAAAAAATCGATGTTTCCAAAATTGGTCAAGATTGATACCGTTTCATAGAGCTTTTCGAGCTCAACAAATTCGGTGCCGTGAGTGTGAATTCGGTGTCGTGAGTGTGAAGACTCAAATGTGGGCGAGTAAGGGCGGAGGAAGCTCATCGCTGCCGTCCGCCGGTCTAAAATGACAGATGGGGCTAAGGTAATTTAGGCAGCTGTAGAGGTGTAAGCATGTCATTGAAAAGTGCTTTCAACGCTCTAATCGCCCACGGATTTGCATGCCATAGCTCGCTTCATCTTATTGCAATGATCAGCCAAATCGAAAAAAATTTAACGCCGTCCTTTATCCTTTTTATCCTTTTATTATTCGTTTATTCCAACACTGGACTTTCCAGTATTCGAATAAACGAATAATTCGAATACTGGACTTTATCGACTAGTCGAGTAATGAATACTCGAACATTCATTGGATTTTATTCGATTCGGACTGAGGTATAATCGTGACCCCGCACTTTCTATGTCAGAAAAGGCATTTCGAGAATGCGAGAGAATCTGAATATTATTGAATGCCCTTTGGTGGAGCCCGTCCTGGACCTTCCAAATATGTACATTCTACTCGTTATTAGAAAATATTAAAATTGTAGTATCACAGGCAGCTAAACATAGGATGCCAAATTGCGACTCTATTTTTGGACAAAACTAATGCTAACAAGAAACGTTAGATTTTAATCAGTAAGGCTTCTGAAGTCTACTAGAGTATAAACTCGTCGAACAGACATTTCACCAAGTTTTTTTTCTGCAGTTAGTCAACGACTTCTATTCAGGAGGGGATTATTGCTCTGCTACTGTAGGTCTGAATGCCACCACTCACTCTTGCGGCGAACAGCGGGCGGAGGGCGACGAAGACGATGAGTCACATCTTGCCAGCGGCAAGCGGCAGAGGCACGGAGGCGAAGTACTGTATTTCTAGTCGAGACCTACTGCTGCATTCTCCTTCCGTCTTCTGTCTTAGTTTTTCATGACTGTTGTCTCATAATGGAGCGGGCATCAGTCAGCTCTACTGAGAGATTCCATATTTCTATGGTAAAAATTCGAGCGTAAAACGTCCAAGCAACATTATCCTTAAAAGTATTAACTGTTTAACCATAAGGTTTCGGAAATGTACATTTTAGTAAATGAAAGCACTAACATAAAAACAACCTAGCTAAACTTTGTTATACCCGCACTGAATACACACATACACACGAGTGGTCCAATCATAGCCTCAGTAGGTGTTCCTTATATTCGACAACTAACGAAAATATAAAAAAATCCTGACACTTGGACATTGCTTGAAAACTAGCTTCGGCAAGTGCTTGTTTTACTTAATGAACGATGGAAAGGTCGAACTCCCCATATGCTAAACACTGCTGCTCAAAAATGGCCTCACCAACCTTCACATATACCAAAGCATCAACGAAGTCGCCCTCTTGCCGTCCTCTTATGTGAAGGCATAGTTCGAAAGCATCGTCTTAACAGCAGCATGTCCGTTCCAATCAGCAATATCTCTGCTCCAGTCCGAATTCCCCATACCTCCGAATAGGGGACGCAATTTCCGCTAGGGTCCCGGAGTACTGTATTCCCAACTCGGTGTGCATCGCGGAAGTACGGTGTTTGCTCCCCAATACCCGGCGGTGCGCGTCGGGCCGAGATATGCATACGGCCCCTGACTGCGCTCTAGCCGCTTGTGGGACGGTCAGGAGGCATAAAATCTCCTTGCTGGGGGCATGCGATCTTCTGGGCATTCTCCTCACGATCCGGCTCGCCGTCTACTTCCTACTCCACCCGCTCTGCCCTATTTGGACGAGTTTGTGGCGAGCGAAACAGCGCCGCTGTTTGCAGGTTCGTTGGTTGGCGTGACGTCGTCCAAATAGCTAACAGCTGATAGAAGACGATTGGGGAGCGCACCTCATGGGGAACTCCGAAGTCATTTTTTAGTCATTTCTGTTGTGGAGACAGCCGAGGGAAGGAGAGCGTCGCTCTTTTCTCCGGATTCTTTAAATTTTTACCGCAACCTAAGACTATGGGATCAATGTGCTTAAGATATGGGTTCAACGTAGAGACTACCGACTTTCGATCAGGAGTCGGTGCTCTCTACATCGAAGATCTATCTGAAATTATGCGCAAGAGTGATCCACCGTTCTCTCATTTTAAAAAACCAAACAAGTCTCCTTACATTGAGGAACCTTCTAACAGATGAATGCGTTGTTGTCATATCATATCTATCGTCAATCATATCGTCGTCAGCGTTGCCGGGTGGTCGGCTCATTCAGTGCTCTGCTACTCTATCGGGTTTTCGTCCTTTGTGGACTCTATTGGTACCAGTCTGTGAGGGACTTAGTGGCGGGTTCTGAATTTTCTAATAATCGCGACAAGCCACCACATCAGGTAAATCAGGAGTGTTCGCTACTTGTTCGAGTGTACGTGGTCATTATTGATTATTGCCCGTTTCCCGTCACATCGGTCAACAGTCGCCATGTCACCGACGAAGACTTCGACGCAGAGGAGCAGCAGAACTGTGGCAGCGGACTGTGACGACAAGGATGCAGGCAGACGAGGATCAGAGGAAATAACTGCAGCCCTCGAACAGCTCAACTCGGATAAGAAAACACCTGGTTTTCGAAAATTCGTATATCCCATATGTTTTCTGTTTAGAACCAGCTATGTTCTGTCTTGGCAAAGAACCAGGAGCTTCAGGAGCAAGTCTCTTGTCTCCGCGAAGAGAACATAAGCTTGAGGGCTGCTTTAGCTGAAGCAGAAAGGAAAAGGCTCGTCCTACGTGTGAGGTAGATCATGTCAATGCTTTTCTCTTTGTTGATGAGAAGGAGAGGCAAAGGTCTATCATTATATCTGGTATCCCCGAGGCCACTCACGCGAAGTCTACTGAGAGGGCCACCCACGGCATCGACTTTGTGAAAGATATTCTTGACCACCTAGATATTGAATGTGTCCCCTACATTGCTTATAGACTTGGTAAGCCGCAACAGAGTCGGCCTCGATTGTTGAAAGTAGTCCTCCCCAATAGTTTGTGCCATTCCTTAGTTCTCAGAAGAGCTCCCAGATTACGCTCTTTCTCCTGTAGAGAGGTCTACATTCGACCTTCCCTAACCAAAGAGGAGAGAGAACGTAATAAGGAAGCTAGGTTAGCTCGTGCAGCTCGTCTCATAACGTTACTAATCTCAGCAATCCTGTTAGTCAACTAAATATGTCCGCGGTAAACTAGTAGGCACTCCTCGGGTATCTGATGCCGACATAAGATGCCTCTACTGCAGTTTACGGTCTATTCAAAAAAATATTCTCCCCCTTAAATTTGCAATCAGAAACTATAACTGCGATATAGTAGTTATTACGGAATCCTGGTTAACCGAATCCATCGATCTGTTGCCAATTATTGGTAACCTCTCCAAAGACTTTTGCTTTATAAGATGTGATAGAGCTCACAAAAAAGGCGGCGGTGTAGTGATCTTCCTTAGATTGTCTATTACTTTTGAGACAATATGGTCTGAGTCAGTGCCGAACGGTTTCAAATACTTTTTTGCGATCTTAAATTGAGCCAGATTACTCTAAGAATTATTGCCGTATACAGGG
The DNA here is from genome assembly GCA_947359475.1 of Heligmosomoides polygyrus bakeri. Taxonomy (NCBI): domain Eukaryota; kingdom Metazoa; phylum Nematoda; class Chromadorea; order Rhabditida; family Heligmosomidae; genus Heligmosomoides; species Heligmosomoides polygyrus. The sequence goes on from OX375865.1 coordinate 51,532,777, forward strand.
CTCCTAATGCATCTCTAAACAACACAATTCAGCTCATTAAGGTAATAAGTGATCTCTCTTCTAGCAATACATCTTACGTTATTATGGGCGACTTTAATTTTGCCGACATCAATTGATCCGAAAAGCCTCCATCTGGTGGTGCTGTGATGTCAAAATGTTTTGTGGATATGTGCAATGCAAATGAATTACATCAAAACATTTTGAACCAAACCGATGTAATCATGTGCTTGACATAATTCTTAGTAGTGATCAACATCTTGCTAGAAACATAGATATCAAACCACCTATAGGTACCAGCGATCATTCAAGTATTACCTTTAATCTTCAATCACTCCTTTTAAAACCAAAATACCACCTACGGCGAGCATTTCACAAAGCCAACTATGACCTCATCTGTCAATTTTTGCTTTCCCTCGATTGGAGAAAACTCCTTGAAGAACAATCTGGCATTAACGATAAATGTAAGCTCTTCTTGTCTATTCTACATGGCTGCATTGAGCACTTTGTGCCTTTGGAAAGGTTACCTATAAATTATGGCAGGCTGCCCCCAAATTTGATTAGGCTTAATGATCAAAGACAAAAAATGTGGCAAAAGTATCAATCCTATCCAAGCTCTGAAAACTTTAACAGCTTTAGAGCTTTAAACGAGAAATTCAGCAAACTCTTGGACAAATACAGCAGATACCGAGAGAGAAAAATTCTTGAAAGTCCAGACAAAACATAACTTTACAAACTGATAAATTCTGTTATGAAGCGATCTGAAAGAATTCCTGCTTTGATGGATGAAGTCGGCATAACAGCAATAACTGACACAGCCAAAGCTTCCATACTAGCGGAATTTTTCCAAAAGTCCTACTCAAAACATGATCCTGATCCCAGTAACGACTCATTTGAAATGATGAACCCGATTTGCATCATGGGAGGTTCAGTATGGTTCTATAAGGAAGAAATTTATAAGGAATTGTGTTCTTTGCCTCTATCGTATACTGCTGCACCTGATGAAATACCACCATGTTTTATCCAAAAGGTTGCTATCGCGATCTCTTGCCCCCTCGAGATTATCTTTAATGCTAGCTATACCTCTCGTGAAGTAGAGGTATAGCTAGCATTAAACCGTTGCAAACATGCTTTCGTTACACCGATACGAAAGAAAACACTACACTGTCTTGTCTCCAACTATCGTCCTATAAGTATCACCTCGGCTTTTGCCAGAGTTTTCGAGAGAAAATTAAAGTCCAGTCTAATAACGTATCTTGAGACGAATTCCCTACTCCCCGAGGACCAGCATGGTTTTAGAGGTGGAAGGTCTGCTGACACGTTAATGCTATTGATCCTAAATGATTGGACTGAAGCTTTCGAACAAAAAATCGACATAGATGTCATCTATTTTGATTTCATGAAAGCTTTTGATAAGATACCGTTTCACGGGCTTATTTATAAGCTAATCACTATAGGCATTCATCCGAGAGTAATTAAATGGATAAAGAATTTTATAACGGGAAGGTCTTTTCAGATAGAGTAAATGGGTCATTTTCTGAATCCCTTTCTGTTACCAGTGGTGTCCCACAGGGAGGTGTGTTATCCCCGGTTCTCTTTACTATACACACTTCGGAAATTCATTCCTTGGTTAACCATAAGGGTGTTAAATGCAAGATGTTTGCGGACGATATAAAAATTTATAGACCTATAACAAAGGAAGAGGATCATGTTGCTCTCCAATCTGCCGTAAATGTGGTAGCGGATTGGTCAGCAAGATGGAATCTCCCTATGTCAATACAAAAGTCTAAAGTGCTCCACCTAGGACAGCAGAGCAATAGAAAGGCTTATTTTCTAAATCAATTAGAACTGGGTAGCGTAACTACATTACGTGATCTAGGGTTCATTTTAGATACAAAACTTTCTTTCAAGGACCACTCTGAAACAGTAGCAAAAAAGGCTGATCGCATTGTGCACAGCCTTTTCAGATCTTTGCGAACGAACTCTGTGAAACATTTGATTCTCGCTTTCAAGTCCTATGTGAGGCCCATACTAGAATACGGCACCACTGTATTTAGCCCTATGCGGAAAAGAGAGATTGCTAGGCTAGAAGCCGTTCAAAACAGCTTCACAAGAAAATTGTGGACAAGGGTGCATGGATACGATTACACCAGGATTCCTTCGGCTACTATAAGAAATAAAGTCTACAACCTATCTACACTTGCGCACCGTAGGAAAAAGTATGATCTTGTGGTTTATAAGATGGTAACTGGTATATTAGGCATTTCAGTCCATGAATTCTATTCCGTTTCTCCTTCTAGCACGAGAGGTGGCCAGTGGAAGATCAGAATCCCAAGGGCAAAATGTAATGTTCGATTAGGTTTCTTCGCTAATCGAGCAGGAACCGAGTTTTTGAAGCTCTCAAAGAAAAACGTTCTACCTAACTCCTTGAGGCAGTACAAAAAACTCGTTGACAGGTATCTCCAGGACGCTTCTTAGTTTACTAGTTTGATGACTTCAAATTGTTTTGTTCATTGTTGTTTTACATGCTGTTTGTTAACCGTATTTGATTTGCTATCCGCGTGGCTCTCCACGTACAAAATAAATAAATAAATAAATATCTCGTTAAGATGTTGCTGCATGTGTCGAAAAACGGAACGACCCACTAGTACTGAGCAATGTGGCTGCACCTGAAGAAAGCGTTGGCGCTGCAGCTAAAAGTCCTTTTCTTTAAATGTGGGGTACAACATTCTGACTCTTGTCTCAGGAAAGAAATCTGTTCAAGATAGTGCTGCCATGTCAAGAGAATATACTTATGCTCTCGTGAAAATTTCGAATATTCAAATGGTTTCGAATAGCGAAAATTTTCGAGCATTCGAAATCGAATATATTCGAAAAACGTGATTTTTCTGAATACTCGAATTCGAACACATCCGAAAAACACGATTTTTTGAATATTCGAATTCGAATGTTCGAAATCGAATGAAAAATTAGGCTGCCTGATAGACATGATAGACGACAGCCCGGAAGAAAAAGTGGAAGCAATACATAACGGATTCCTTCCGTTATGTATTGCTTCCACTTAGTTGAGCACGAGGTTTTTATCGACATGCCCCTTATAAACCCCTTGTACATTGTAAAAATGAGGTAGAGAACTCATACGAATTTTTTCCAAAGGAGTTCTTGTGTGTTGTGAAGTGCTACTCATGAGGAACAAACGAAACGTTTAAAAGACATCTGAAGGGCTGCAAGCTTCTAGGTCACTTCAAAACGATCATTTTTGGAGTTGGTAGCCGACTGTCTGAAAAATCATGAAAGAATACTTCCGCATAACGGCAGCTAATGACGGACTGACGAAAAAGCGATATATGTAAATCTGCCGCAAATCTGTCCTAACCATGTGAAAAGGTGAAATATCACAGTGTCAATTTGGCGGCCACAAAGTGTATTACAGGTGGCCAGGAATAGGCCAGCCATAAGGGCCGGTCTCATTTCTTTCTGGTGATTCATCCAAGTAAGTGGCAGAAACAAATATTTCTTATTTGTCAAGAACTTGTGAATTTAACTATTCTCCAGCCAACATATTGATTATTGATCAAACGGTAAACTTAACAAAAATTGGTCGATAAATAACAGCTGGTCGAGTTTTTAAGTAACAGCTGGTCGAGTTTTTAACAGCTGGTCGAGTTTTTTAAGTTCGATCGGCCACACCCTTGAGCTCCGTCACATGCATAGGTCTGTGAAACTGTGTTTATGTGAGTGTTCCATGAGCAGGTGCAATTTCGCTGCTGGCACCAGCCCGCTAACTACTATAGCGTCTTTCTTTACCATATGGCTTTGACAAAAATTTGTCTATATTATAGTTCTACGTGTGCATTGAAGCACAGCAGGTGATGCAGGCTTTGCGTGCACCCCAAACAAAGGCGGTTGGCTTGGGTCCCGTCCAGGCCAAGTAAGCATTGCGGGGTCACTGAACTACTAACAGATTTTCTTTTGAAGGGATAAAGCAGTCACTTATTCTTCGGCTGGCCAGCGCAAGTCATTGTTTAGGCCAAATACTCATTCAAATTGCCTCCAAAACATCCATAGACGTAGAATGCGTGCCAAATCTTAAAAACTACTGTCCGACAAAGAAGTTCACCATATATTAGGTCGTCCGGAAAGTTCTCAGCGTTTCCTGTTACTATTTTTCTTTCTATTTCTATTATTAAGTAAAAATTCAACATGATTTGCGCATTATTGCTATCTGCACAGAATTTCGCGCTCTATCTGAAGAAATAACCTATGCTTCAACGTTGTTTTATATCTCTGTTCTTGAAGGGCTTTTTGGACTATGTGAAAGTAGTAATTCCGAACGATATTTTATTTCAATTTTAAACTGGGACAATCCGCAGCCGAGACAGCTCGACAAATCAACAATGTGTGGGGTCTAATAGTGTTGGAGAAAGCACTGCGCGCCAGTGGTCTAGTGAATTTCGGAGCGGAGATTTCAGCCTCGAAGATGACCCCCGTAGCGGTCAAACTAGAGCAATGGTGGACGACGAGTTGAAGGAAATGGTGGATGTGAGCCACCTCAAACAGTTCTCGATATCGCGGAAGAGCTGGACGTCAGTAAAACCGCTGTTGCGGATGTTTTGAAATGCGTTGGGAAGGCGAAAAAGCTCGGAACGTGGGTGCCCCACGAGTTGAGTAAGTGGCAAAAATCGTCACGTTTCGAGATTTGTTCTTCCCTACTTTTACGCAACAAGGTTGACCCGTTTTTGGATCGAATCAGGTGCGATGAAAAATGGATTCTGTATGATAACAGGAAACGTCCTGGATGGGCAGTGGTTGGACGCCGACGAAGCCCTAGGCATTTTCCAAAGGCGAACCTCCACCAAAGAAAGGTAGTGGTCACTGTGTGGTGGTCGGCGGCTGGTGTGATCCATTACAACTTTTTGGCACCAGGCCAAACGATTACAGCGGAGTCCTACCGTAAGGAAATCGACGAAATTCACCGAAAATTGCGTCAACTTCAGCCAGCATTGGTTAACGGAAGAGGCCCGACTGTTTTGCACGATAACGCCAGTGCACACGTTTCACAAATCACCATGGGAAAATTGAACGAATTAAAAGTTGAAGTTCTCCCTCCGCAATATTCTTCAGGGCTCTCACCAACCGACTGCCTCCTTTTCAAACACTTTCAGAACTTTACTGGTGGTAAAACCTTCACCAATCAGAACCAAGCCAGAACAGCTTTCGTGAATTTGTCGAATCTCAACCACCTAATTTTCTCGCTGATGGAATAGTGTCGACAGGTGGCCCGTTGGCAAAGTGTGCTGATTTGAGCGGTGTTTATTTCGACTAAATCCGATAAGTTTTGAAAAGATTATCGTAGTTTAAAGTGAAGCAGTCAAAACGCTGGAAACCACTCCGTACAACCTAATAATATAGCTTTGCGGGACCGTAGTTGTAGAAACGAAAACCAGAAGAAGAGCGTTCAGCTACCGCGGAGGAGCAGAAGACTATAACGAGTAGCGAGATGAAAATGACTGAAATAAAATGACAAGGCTGACTCCATAAGGCACTGCTCTGCACAAGGAGACATCGGACGTAGCACAAGACCGAAGCGCACCCCTTGTGGACGAGACGTCTACGCGGCTTGACCAGATGGTTTCTCGCCAAAATCCGAGCTGGATTGCCACGCGGGATTAACCAAATGAGCTAGACGCTCTCCACAGGTGGTTAATACCTCAGACTTGGATAATTAAACCTTTATTATTAATATACAAAAATATACGACACGATAAATGAATGAATAAATGCAGTTGGGTAAATAAAAGTCGTGGATACTGGTAAATGACCGAAATACATGAGTAAATAACTGCTATCGGTGGTGTGATACATGAGAAGCGCAATATATGCAAAATAACTGAATGATAAATGTGTAACAGTGATTGGTTAAGTGATACTCATGTAACGTCATCAACCATGTGATGTGACATGGGTCTTCGTAGGCCGGCCTGTCACAAGGGCCTGTCGCCTGCATTCGAGTGTCCGTGCTTAGCTTAGCTCGCAGAGCGAGCAGTTTCCAGTGGCACCACGTGGAGGAACGGACATCGCCACCATCGCCATCTTCTCTGCGTATGCTCCGCAGACTGGCTGCTCCGATCAAGCCAAGGATGTGTTTTGGAGCCTGCTTGATGAGAAGACAGCAGAGGTGCCGTCGAAAGATGTCATCATAGTCGCTGGTGACCTTAATCGGCACGTCGGCGCGACGAAAGACGGGTACAGCTGTCATGGTGGATTCGGTTACGGGTCGCGTAACGCCGATGGTGAGCGTATCCTTGAATATGCGGAATCGCATAACCTCACCATAGTAAACACCGTATTTCGTAAACGCGACTCGCACCTCATCTCATACTATAGTGGGAGCTCCAAGTCTCAGATAGATTTCGTCCTTGTGAAGGATCGCGGCCGAAGTCTTGTCACAGATGCGAAGGTCGTGCCGTATGAGACGGTCGCCCCACAGCACCGACCGCTGATCTGCACCCTAAAGATTGCCCCTCCAAGGCAGAAGCAGGTCGAGCGATGCGGTGCACCGAGAATCAAGTGGTGGCGAATGAGAGTGAAGGAAGCAGCTGTGATTTCTCGCGTGCGGTTACCGACAGTCACAACTGTCGACGAAACTTGGAAGAAGGCTGCCGACGCGATACGTGAAGCTGCAAGGTTGGAGCTCGGCATCACGGTGCCTGGACGACGCAAGGTCGAAAAGCAGGCGTGGCTGTTGACAGATGATGTGAAGGCAAAAGTTCGAGAGAAGAAGTCGCTCTATCACGTGTTTCTTAGCGACAAGACAGCCGATAACTGGCGGAAGTACCAAGAAGCGAGGAAAGCTGCAAAGAAGGCCGTGGCTGTTGCAAAAGCCACTCATTATGAAGATGTCAACGAGAAGCTCGAGTCACGCGATGGTGAGCGGTATCTATACCGACTTGCTAAGAGCCGCCATCGCTAAACCGAGGATATTGAAAAGTTTTTTGGCATCAATGATGAGAGCGGCCATCTTCTGACAGACCGCAAAAAGGCGCTGAAGCGATGGCGTGATTACTTCGAGGAAGTTTCCATTATGGAATTTCCTCACCCGGCCATCCCTTCTGTGGCTTCTGTTCACGGTCCCGTACACAAGATCACCGTGGAGGAGACAGAAGCGGCTCTGAGGAAGATGAGGTCAGGCAAAGAAACTGGGCCCGACGATGTGGCAGCTGATCTGTGGAAGTCAAAGCTGTGGTACCCTGCTGAGTGGTTGGCGAAGTTCTTTAACCAGGTTGTGGCGGAGAAGAAGGTGCCTGAGTGTTGGCGCCAAAGCACGACGATTCCGATTTGGAAGAAGAAGGGCAGTCCTGCAGACTGCTCCAATTACCGTCCGATTCGCTTGCTCTCGCACAGCATGAAGATCTTTGAGCGAATTGTCGGTGGTCGAATTCGTGACATCGTCCAGCTTTCCAGCAATCAGTGCGGTTTTGTAGCTGGCTGTGGCACCATTGATGCCATACATGCCGCCCGCCTCTTGTTAGAGAAGCATCGCGAGAAGCAGAAGCCAGTGCGTATCGCCTTCCTCGACGTGGAGAAGGCCTTTGACCGCGTACCGCGTGAAGTGATATGGTACGCCCTGCGACGACATGGAGTTCCTGAAGAGCTCATAGAGTGGGTGCGAATCCTCTACTCTTCCCCAAAAAGTAGAGTTCAAGCTGCAGCCGGAACCTCGATGGAGTTCCCCGTCTCTGTCGGGGTGCACCAGGGTTCTGCGCTTTCCCCACTCCTTTTTGTTGTCGCGATGGACGCCATTACACGAGATCTTCAGAAGCCAGTCCCCTGGACACTGCTTTATGCTGATGACGTAATGCTCGCTAGCGAAAATAAAGGTGAACTCGAGCGAGAGGTGCAAGCTTGGTGTGATCGCTTGGAGTGTTTTGGACTCAGATTGAACGTGAAGAAGACCGAGTATCTAACGACTGACGTTAATGAGTCCAGCTCCATCAAGGTTAACGGCATCGAGCTCCCACGCACTTCGGTTTTTAAGTACCTGGGATCAGCAGTGGCAGCCGATGGCAATCTGATGATTGAAGTGAACTCACGCGTGAGTGCAGCTTGGTCCAAGTGGCGCTCGTTGACTGGCGTGCTCTGCGATAGGAAGATGCCAGAGCGCTTGAAGTCAAAAATATATAGAACGGTCGTCCGGCCGGTAGCGATGTACGGTGCTGAGTGTTGGCCTGCGACCAAGGAGGTTGAAACGCGCCTCAGCGTCATGGAGACGAAGATGCTGCGCTGGGCGGCTGGAGTCACGCGCTTGGGCCGCATCCGAAACGATGTCATTCGGCAGAAGTTCGGTGTCGCGCCGATAGCGGACAAGATGCGCGAAGCTCGCTTACGATGGTACGGCCACGTTCTGCGCGGAGAAGAAGACAGCGTCCGCAAGATAGGCCTTAAGTTCGAGGTGGTAGGAAAGCGGCCTAGAGGGCGTCCGAAGCAGCGCTGGTCTGACACGTTACATATGGACTTGAAGGTTGCTGGTGTCCACCCTGATCTAGCGCTGGATCGGGAGAGGTGGCGTCATGACACCAGAATAGCGGACCCCGCTACGAAGCGGGACAGACGCTGAAGAAGAAGAAGATTGGTTAAGTGATATGAGATTATACTGCCCATAAGCGAACAAGGCACTAACACTTTTACCCTCTACAAGGCATAATAAATGAGTTTAAGTGAATGTAATATGCGGATAAGTGATCTTTCCCTGGGGACTAGACCTTAAAGCTCTTATACGCGATGAGACCTTAGTGATATCCGGCTACGCGAGACTACAACTAGGCATAAGGCAATAAGGCAATAAGGCTGAGACAAGCGGCCATGGAGGACAACCACGCGAACTGTAGCTGAGGAGGAGGAGGAGCACTGGAGGCAGCGGCGCTGACTGCCCTTTAAGTTCTCGTAGCGGCGATGTTGCCATTTCGGACCGCGACCGCAGCCTACTATCAGCTGATGCCATCATAAACACGCTAAAAGCCTATTGATCAGACATATCCGAGATTATCCAGATGAGTCATCAAATACAAAAGGAGAATTTAATTACATAAACTGTAAATAACAGGTCTACATGTGGTCAAATAGGACGACGTTGTCGTCACCCCATGTTGACCGTCACTCCCATCCTGCAGACATTTAAAGGCCTGTCACTCCTAACTGCAGCGTGAAGGACAAGTAGCGTCCCTTTGAAATACTGCTAGAATCATAATTTCCAAGTTTTTTTGGAGTAAAGTATTCCTACTCTTCTTCGGTCGCTTTGCACAGGCGCAGTAATGACCAGAATCGAAGAGGCGCTGTCGTAACACAGACACAGGAAGAACCGTTTTGGAGATCCTAATTACCCGAAAAACCTAACAAGACTTTTCATAACACGCCGTTACAAAAATTCTCGCTGGGCATTCGAATGAACTTTTCGAATACTCGAATAACTTTGGCTTCCTGAGAAATTTTGAATATTCGAACGCTTTCGAATACCGAAAAATTTCAAGCATTCCAAACCGAATATACTCAAAAAACGCGATATTTCTAAACATTCGAATTCGAATGCATTCGAAAAACGCAATTTTCCGAATATTCGAATTCGAGTGTTCAAATTCGAATGAAAGTCATTCGAATACCTTTTCGAATAGGTCATTCGAGCATAAGTATACAAGGGAAGTGAAATGCGATGCCTCCATGTGACGTCGGGACCCGGCATCTCGTCCTCGGCACGCCCTTTCTGATTGCAGTGTAAGGAGCTGCTTTCCGCCCGATCTTCTTCTCATCCCCCTTGCTCACCCATCACCAACCCCCTAGGCTTTTGTGAGAGTCTAGCGGCTGCCTTACGAAACCCTTGACCCGCAAAACAAAATTTCTCGGTTCGCAGAAAAGGGGTTGTACCTCCTGACGCACCGCCTTTCCGCTCCCAGTCGCGTAATTTTCTCCTATAGTTCAAGCTTTTACGGGACAGTTGTTCCGGAAAAATTGTATCGATATCTTAAAAAAACATATTTGGTTTCGAAGTGTTTGTGATTTATTTTGAGCAAGAATGATTGCCAAATACGTCACTGCGAAAGTGATAGTGAGCGCAGCAGCTGATAAAGCGCCTTCACCTTCCATGATAACAACGCCAAGCACTTCGCTCCTTGTTCGATCCAGCGTAAGCCTGGCCCGTATTGCCCTATATGTTATGTGAAGAAATAACACATGCTCACCACGTTTTCGCCCAACTGCTATACTATGAAGTTCGTCATCTTCAACTTTCCTGGTCTTATTTTCATTCGACCCTGATGGGGACATCCCGTGCGAGCAGCCATTTTCGCTTTGCGAAGGATTGTTCGCTGTAGTGTAGTAATGCAGTTATGTTTCAATAAAGGCTAAGGACGTGAAAAAATATCAAAGCAATGAAATGGATTAGGCCAACTCCAAAAGGTGATGGTGTAATGAGATTGCTGAGAGATTCCCCTCTTGCTGAAGGTTTCATCTAATGGCTTTCCTATTTCGGATATACCAAGTGAATGTCTGTGGGTAATCTCACTGCTAACTTGCTCTACACCTGCTCTGTCTGTCATTGTACTACTCATGCGAACTGCTACAGCATAGTAGAACTGTGGAAGCTGATACAACGATGTTTTGCCGCGATCAAAACTCTAGCGCCAGGCGGGCTTAAACTCGCACCTCCTGCTGACCGGGCGGGAATGCTCTGCGCCATTACATAGCCTATATTGGCCTCCCAATCGAAGCCGAGTGGAAGGTTTCAATCGGGAGGCCAACGTCGATGGCAGCGCGACAGGAGGTACACCCGCCCCCTGCTGGGCGGCGTAGTGTCAGGAGGTACACCGCTATTCTGCGCACCGGAAACTTCTTTTGCGTGTATAAGGTTTCGTAAGACAGCCGCTAGACTCTTTGTGAAGCCTAGGGGGTTGGGGGTGAATGAGCAAGGGGGATGAGAGGAAGACCGCACGCCCCCCCCCCCTCCCAGCAGGGGGTGGGTGTACCTCCTGATCGCCCCCCCCCCCCCAACATCGGTCGATATTGCTGATTGTGGCTTGAAAGTGACGTTCCTTTATTTGTCTGTCGATGACGGTTAGGCAATTCGTCACTGTTGTATCAGTCCTGCATGGGAAAAAAATTATGCCCGGCATGATATTAGAGGCTGTGGGATCCTCCGTTCCTACAAAGCTTTTCGTTGTGTGAAGTCGATCGACTCTCAGTACCTATCGAGAATGTCGATTTTTGCCTGAGGTTGGTTGCTTGAGGATGAGAAGAAAGGTGCCTGCAGTCAGCTTGACACTAGAGTAAAGTGGAGGACTATGGGGCATTAACAGGGTTGTCGAACAACCTGAGGACAAAGGTTCTGATTAGCACAAACAACGATGTCCGAGAGGGGGAATTATTGTCACAGGAATCACTTCAATATCCCAGCACCTGAACAGCACACATCGGTTGATAGTAGTCAGGCGTTCCGTGCGACAGGAAGATACCAGAGCGCCTTAAGTCAAATATCCTCAGAGCCGTCTCCGACCGTGAGCGATGTACGGTTCTGAGTGCCGGCCTGCAACGAAGGAGGTCGAGAACCGCCTCAGCGTAATGGAGGAGAAAAAGCTGCATTTGACGGCTGGTGTCACGCGTTTGGATCATGTTTGTAATGTCTTCATACCTCAAAGATTTGGCGTCGCTGCAATTGCCGATAAGCCACCTGAAGCTCGCCTACGGTGGTATGGCTATGTTCTTCGTTACGACACCGTTCGGAAGATTGGCCTCAACTTAGATGTGCCTGGAAAGCGGCCCAGCCAAGGACGGCCTAGCCAACGCTGACTTGATACGTTGAACATAAGGAAGCTGGTATACACCTCGATCAAGCGTTGGGTCATGCGAAGTCGTCATCAGAGGCCTAAAAGTGGCTCAAGGTTCCTGACGTGCAATCTAAGCGGCCAAACGCCTTAAGCACTCTAGCGGTTCCGACGTCAGTCTAACAAGGGAGGTCAATGGCAATTTTAAAAGCGACCCATTAAGGCTTGTAAGGGACTGTATGAGAAGCACCGTAGTGGTTTGCAAATTTCCTGCGGACACCTAGGTAGGTCAAAAATTGCAGAAAACCTTTTCACTTCAGTGCGGGCCGATAGAGCAAAACTGACGCCTGGAACTGCATGTCGTGGTTAGAATCTAACCGCAAAAGGTTTGGCGCTGGAACAGTAGCGGAATTACTCGCATTTTACGTATTAGCGATACAGTAACCGAAGTGGAACATTGAGGTGCACCGCTCACCACGGGGTATGGGGCGGACTTGCCGGAAAGGGGTTGGCGGTTCGGAACCGAAGGTTGGGTTCCTGCATTGCTGGGCTTGCTCGACCCATTTTTGTCGACGTAAAGTTATCTTGACCACGATAGTGTACCATACTGGCATTAGAACTTTATTTCAACCTGGATGATACGATATAAACACAAAAATAGACATGCAAAGCAATAGCGTTCATAACACATAGTTCGACTGGCCGTTTAGGAGAGCAGGCGACTTTTGTTTGCCTATAAAATAGATAATGTTCTTTGTCTTCAGGGAGGGGACGTTCTGCCTGAAAGCGGCGCGGGCAAAGGCGCGGGACAGTGCCTGCGGAGCCAATTAGCGTCGACTCGCGCAGTGACACGTGCCGCTTCGCACTCAGCCAGACTGCTTTCGCCGTGGAGTCGATGGTGACCTGCCAACTACAGGAGCCTGTAGGTGACCAGATTTGGTCTGATTACAATCGATAGAGGGATAGGAGGCTCACACGGCTTGCATTGGCAGTCCAGAATATGGGACTGATCCGAACCCTACCATCTTCTATCAGAATGCAAGCTCTATCGAATGAGCCAGGAAAGAATCTTGTCTCAATAACCCTTACAACATCTTTTTTCAGTCGCAGTTAACGTTCGGTAAATATCAGTTTTTATTTATATCAGAATTAACTACGAGGCACGCTTCCAGGCTACTGATGTGAACTCTACCATCTCCTCCATTAGAATTTCGATCTCTATTAAATGAGTTAGAAATTATCCTGTATAAAAAACCCTTAAGGCGGCTTTTAGGCGTTGTATATTTTCCTTAAACATCAGTTTTTAATTATATCAGAATTAATTGCGAGGCATGCCTTCAGGCTGAAATTGTGCAAGAAATACAGCTACATAGACGAGAGACCTTCTAAGAACACCGTAATTGCTCAACCTTTTTGAAAACGACATTATAATCCTTCAGGGCGTAGAGCATGTTCACAGTTGCCCAAAGAGTTCAATTTGATAGTCGGTGGACCTCCTAAGAACACCGAAGTACTCCAGTTTTTTCAAAGCATTTCATGAGTGTTTTCTAACTCGTTAATTGGTGGAGGCGACATTGGCTATGCAGGTACACTGCCTGTGGGACGCTAGGTCAAAATACTGCTAGAAGCCACAAACGACTGGACGAGCATTTTGAAGCATTGTATGATGAGATTTATTCTCGGTGAACATTAGATTTCATGAACCACCTATCCAGCCTTATTCTCGATATATATGGTGTGTGCATTATAAAGTTCTATAGAAAAATCAGTTACGAAATGCTAAAGAGATGTAATGTTGAAGGTGCAGTTTTAGCTTGGAAGCAAGTCTCGCACTTAATCCTGATATATGTGAATAAAAACCGATATTTAGCGAAAAATAAACAACGCCTGAAAAAAATCGCTTTAAGGGTTGTTGAGGCGTGGTTCTTTTGTGGGTCATTCGATAGAGCTCGAAATTCTAGTACAGATGGTATGGTTTACATCAGTAGTATGGAAGCATGCCTCGCAAATAATCCTGGGATAAATAAAAACTACTATTTAACGAAAATAAACAACGCCTGAAAAGTCGCCTTAAGGGTTATCTAGACAGGATATAATGCAGGAGATGGGTGAGTTCACATCAGTAGCCTGGAAGCATGCCTCGTAGTTAATTCTGATATAAATAAAATCTGATATTTACCGAAAGTTAGCTGGCTGAAAAAATGTTGTAAGGGTTATTGAGACAAGATTCTTTCCTGGCTCATTCGATAGAGCTTGAAATTCTGATATAGAAGATGGTGCGGTTCAGATCAGTACTATATTCTGGACTGCAAATGCAAGCTGTCTGAGCCTCCTATCCCTCTATCGATTGTAATCACATCAAATCTGCTCGACCTACAGGCTCCTGTAGTTGGCAGGGTCACCATCGCCTCCGCGGCGAGGGCTGTCTGGCTAAGCGCGAAGCGGCGGTTGTCACTACGCGAGTCGACGCTAATTATCTCCGCAGGCACTGTCCCGCGCCTTTGCCCGCGCCGCTTTCAGGCAGAACGTCCCTCACCCTTGTCTTCACTGTCTTCGTTATGCAGTGAAGGCAGGCTTGTCAGCACTACTGTACTTCATGGCTCCAAAGATTTCGGAGAAATTGAAAAAATTGGATAAACAATTTGGTTTTTGTTTTTATTCATTTATTCATTCATCTACCGTTTTGTTTTTATTTTTCATTTTTTATATTTTATAATTTTTTATTTATATCCTTAATTAATCAATTTTTATAATTTATATATTTATGTTTGCATTTTTTGACCTCTCTTCGACCTCTGGAGAGAAAGTATAATAGTGCCAATCTGTCTTCTTCATGCTCAACCAACCATGCTAGTGGTCACCCGGCCGTCTCATACAGCAAATGCTCTTCCCACTGCTACAAGAAGACGTAATACTACCCACATCATCGTTATCTTCCGACGACCAGTCTGCATGTTGCGTTCAGTTCAGTTCAGTATTATTATTATCACGAATGAGGGAACAGGCAACTTTTCTAGTTTCTCGGTAGCATTCAAGGGCATGTCCCAACTACAAAATAGATAATATTCCTTATCTTGACCGTCTTCGTTAGGCATTGACGGTGGGTCTGTCAGCACTGTTTCACTTCATGACTCCAAAAGTCTAGGAGAAATTAAGAAAAAAAGGATAAAAAGATTTATCCTGATTTTTGTTATTTATTTATTTATTTAATATTTTATTTATCATTTATTAATTAATAATTATTATTTATTATTTATATTTATATTTTCAGTTAATTAATTGATGTATGTATTTATATTTGATCGATTGTTGTGATCATCCTTCGGATTGTATAGGCCCAGGGAGTTGGGAGGTGGGCGGACCAGGGGGACGTGGGGGTAGAACGCTCGACCCCAAATTCTCGCAAGCCTAAAGAAGTGTACACGTGTGTACCTCCGAGGTTTATTTTTGCTTGTATACGCGTCCATTTCTAATGCCGGAGTTTTCCAGACTTACGAGCAGAAACATCTCGCCAGTCAATCTCATCCAAGACCTCTCGCTTCATAGTAATGTGCTCGGCGCAGCCTCCTGCTTATCAGGTGAGTTCATCAGGACCTCTCGGGTTATGTACGCGTGTGTTGGTGTGCAATTTGATTTAGTTGGTATCTTGTCCAGTGTTATGAAACAATGTGATGTGCAACCACGTGAGCCAGAACAAGTAGTAGCGCCTTCCCTTGCAATTATGTAAGGACATATACACATTACTTTCCGGAGATGTGAGACCCAGAATAGATTATGTCGCCATGACATCACGCAGCATTAACATCGGTCCACCTCTGCTCTGCAAAATTCTTGGCATATCAGGCAAGTTTTGCCTCAGAACATAGAAGGCTGGGCTCTGAAAACCAAATTAGGTTCGTTTTCGATGAAGTCGCGAGCTATGAAGCGTAGAGCATTCAAATAGTGTTGAATGCTGGAGGAAAAGCGGAGAATTGGAAAGATCAAGAGGTAGGAAGTGTGGTAGTGATGATGTGTCTGCCAGCTCTACGTTCCTCGACCTTGCGATGAGTGATTTAGGGCTTGATTGGGAGGGGCCCCCGCTACATACCTTGGAGTGCAATTCCAGCGTATGTTGCCAACGTTGCTACGGGTGTTCTTTGAATACGGACCTCAAGGTTGATACCAGTTTCAAGGCTAGCTCTAACGTAAAGGAAGTGATCCTACCATCGAAGATGAGCTTCGCACAACTTGTCGGCTATGGGTGGGACAAAAACCTTTGGCAAAAAAACAATAACATCGGCAAAAAATCAATAATATCGATCAGCATTAGTCGTCCGATCAAGTCATTCGACCTTCTTTTTATTTGAATCAGACAATTTTCGTCCATTTTCATCGATTGCACGTTACATGTACGTTAGGGCTACCGTTGTGAACGCGGTGAGAACGCGTAACTACGTCCGTCTGCAATACACTGAGACTGCACTCAATTTCTTTGGCCAGCAATCAGCACCGTTACTGGACAGGCGATTGTTCTATAAACCTTTGACCTGAAGTGTTCAGATATCGTATTGTCACAGACCATCCCATTCAACGAGCCCCATTTCGACCAGGCTCCCCCGCGCATGCACTCAGCACCTACGCTAGGCCACTATTGATGCAAAACACATGAAAGATGTAACTCTTGACAGCATACTGCCACTGATCGTTGTGTGGATCCATGATCATTCAGGTCTGTCTTCAAATATTCGGCCTTTTTATGCTTAATGAACAATGCGAAGCGACCGCACCATACATGACCGCACCATACTTTTCGCTCAAACTGGTTTTTATCTTCACATGCAAGCATGACGTTATCGACATGCAGCAGCGCTCAATGTGCCGCCGTCTCGAGATCTTATGAAATTGCACCCACGGCGATCATAAAGACACTCCGACAGAGGTGAGAAACTTGGGGTGGTCGCACTCGGCTCATTGGGCACAAGTAGAGAATGCGTACCCACTCAATAGGCTCTTCAGCGACGCCGTCTTGTCGCAACGCATACCACATAACTTCTCGCGAAGCGGGTTCAATGGCTTTCTCCAAGTAAAATGGGGCAAAACGCACAGGTTCCCGTTTCTCGCGTTAGGTCCTATGCGTGTTAGGGGTGCACTGGTATGAGGACTTTTCTTCCTCATTTTTCTTTCCATAAACTCATACTCCAACGGAATCCTAGAGCTGATATGATCTGCGCTATACCCGCAAAAATTTCGAATATTGGAGTGGCTTCGAATACCGAAAATTTTCGAGCATCTGACATCAAATACATTCGAAAAACGTTGTTTTCTGAATGCTAAAATTCGAATACATTCCAAAAAACGTGATCTTCTGAACACTCGAAATCGAATACATTCGAAAAACACGATTTTTCGATTATTCAAACTCGAATAAAAATCAGGCTGCATGATAGTCGACAGTCCAGAAGAAAAGGTGGCAGCAATACACGACGGATCCCTTCCTAGTTAAGCCCGAGGTTTTTATCGACAGACCTCTCATAAACCCCCTTGTGCATCGTAAAAATGAGCTGGAGAACTTACACCTGGTAGGATCAAAGGGCTCATGTAATCGTCTAATTTCTTTCTTCTTTCTTCTTCTTCTTCTTCTTCTTCAGCGTTTGTCCCGCATCGTAGCGGGGTCCGCTATTCTGGTGTCATGACAAAGCTTTCCCGATCCAGCGCTAGATCAGGGTGGACACCAGTAATCCTCAAGTCCGTATGTAACGTATCTAACCAGCGCTGCTTTGGGCGCCCTCTAGGCCGCTTTCCATCTTGCGGACTCTGTCTTCTTTCCCACGCAGAACGTGGCCGTACCATCGCAAGCGACCTTCGCGCATCTTTATTTATTATTTATTTATTACAATGCACATATTTGTGCGCCATAAAGAATATATATATGCAATATAGATATCTAGATATGTAGGCAGTATAGTCGTTATAATCGCGAGAACAGTCGAGCAATATGGATATAGGTAGTGTCGTCGTTATAGTCCGCGAGAATAATTGAACACTATCGATATAAATATCGGAGCCCATGAGCGTAATAGAGCAATTTCGAGAACGTAATTATTGTAGCTTGTCTTCTTCTTCTGATGATTTCTTGTTTTCTTCGTATAACAGCATACATGAAGAGCGAACGTCATGCTTCATATGTCGGGATAATCAGGATCTCTTCACTATATTTGTGCGTTATAAATTATATATATAATATGTAGATATATAGGTAGTATAGTCGTTATAATCGCGAGAACAGTAGAGCAATATAGATATTGATAGTGTCGTCAGAATATAGAATAGAATAGCAATATAGATATAGATAGTGTCGTCGTTATAGTCCGTGAGAATGATTAAACACTGTCGAGATAAGTACCGGAGCCCATGTGTGTGATAGAGCAATGTGAGGAACGTCTGAAGAATTATCATTATATTTATCCTTATAATAGGACGCTAACGTTATGTAATAATAGTAAGGTTGTCCGTCTAGCTATTGAGAAGAAAACGGTATAATTATTGTAGCCTGTATTCTTCTTCTAATGATTTCTGGTTTCCTTCGTGTATCTGCGTAAAAAAAGAGCGAACGCATATGCCGGGATAATCAAGATCTCTTTATTCTGAACTTCATTGATCTGTACAGATGGTGTTTACAGATCTGGAATGTGAAGAGTTGATAGCAGATCAATTTTTTAAAGTCACTTCTTAAATGTCGGAACATTGGGTGCTTCTATAACATTGCGTGGAATTAATTGAAGCCATCTCGCTGTTCTAAAGAGCAGTGAGATTAATAGCCCATTTCCGTGTCTACTATGAATTCTTTCACAGTGCAGTGATAGCGTACTCATACGGCCTTGACTGGGTCTGAAAATCCAATATTTACTAGCTTTTAGTTTATGCTCTCCCTTCAATATTTTAAAACAAAATGTTAGATCATTAACCCCTCTTCGATATAGAAGACTACGAAGGTTGAAAAATCTTAGCCGCTCCTTGTAATTAGGCATGCTCCTTGGGAAACATTTGAACATTAGGATTCGTGTGAAAGTTCTTTGTATTTTTTCTAGTTTTATTTGTCTGTTTTTAGTATGGGGACTCCATATTTGGGAACCATATTCTATAATTGGGATTACATAAGTTTTATAAAGCTTCAGTAGTGTTGCAGGATCATTGGAGTATGTATTTCGTAAGATAGAAAACATGACTGAAAAGGCCTTCCGAACGGTGATGTTGATATGATTATCAAATCGTAGTCTTGTATCGAGATGAATGCCAAGATCGCGTGGGGCACTGTCTATACCCAAAATATTATTGTTGATTTTATATTCCATCATAGGTAAGTTCCCCATATGAAAGGTAGACGTTTTTGAAAGATTGATTGGAATTTCCCAAGTTGAAGCCCACTCCATCATATTTGATATAGATTTTATTAAGGCGTTATAAACTTCTAACTGATTCGAATTATTATAAGTTCCATAAATTTTTACGTCATCTGCAAACATCTGTACCTTTACTAAGGGGTGAGTTATCAGTCTTGCTGGCAAATCACTGGTATAAATGAGAAACAGTAAAGGCGAAAGGGCACCTCCTTGTGGTACTCCACTGGTGCAGTCATAACGTTCGGAGAAGGAGTTTCCTAATTTCACCGTCATTTTTCTGTTTTGTAGATACGAGGTGATCCAGTTCAACAGTGGACCTCCTATACCCATGTTTTTCAATTTGAAAAGTAGTTTCGAATGACATACTTTGTCGAATGCTTTCGAAAAATCGAAGTAAATCACGTCTACGGAGTTTCCTCTGTTTAAGGCAGTGTGCCAGTCATACACACAATCAGCCATTTGGGTAACAGTTGATGCTCCAACAGTAAAGCCTTGTTGTTCCAAAGGTATCAGATTATTCTTATTAAGCCATGAGTGTAATTTATCCCTTATGATTTTCTCTAAAGCTTTGATCGGTGGTGCGGTAATGCTAATTGGACGAAAATTAGTCAAAAGAGAGAAGTTCTCTTTTTTTGGAATGGCAGTTATAATGGCTTCTTTCCAAAGGGAGGGAACTTCACTAAACAGTAAAGACGCATTTAGGATCATTGCAAGAGGTTTATATAATGCCAAGGCACATTTCCTATACACAATTTGAGGAATTCCATCGTAAACGACGGAACAGGAACACTTTAGCTTTTTCAGTACTTTTAACACTTCCTCAGGAGAAATCCTATTTTCATCTAAATTTCTGGAAGGTTCGGATGAAATAGAAAAATTGCTATCGCCTTTTTGACTATCGGGTGAGAAGACGGAAGCAAAAAATTTGGCTAGGACATTGGCCTTTTCAGAGTCTTTGACATATTTGTTTCCAGTATCATCATGTAGCACCGGAAGATTATCTACCCCTTTAAGTGCACGGCTGATCCAATTAAATAGACGTTTATTATTTGATTTCCTAGCCATACGTCTTTCCTTATTTGCTAGGAACTTTTTCAAGTGACTATCCAAACTTGAACAGACTTTTTAATATTGAGGTTTGGATAATGGATCTGGGAGGGTTCGAAATAATCGGCATTTCTGCATGATGAGATTTGTAATATGTTTGGGGTATCTTTGTTTCGGTGCTTCCACGGTATGAAAAGGTACATACATCTGAAACCCACGGTACGCTATTAGGCAAAATCGTTTGTACATGTCTTCAATAGATGTGTAGTTTTGGAACACATCCCACCAATTCATCGAGGAAAAGTAGGACGATAGGGCGATATAGTTTGCTTGAGCGAAATTAGGTAAGGGTATCTTTAACGGAGTTGGCAAGACGGATTCAATTTCAAAATTAATAACGTTGTGCTCAGAAGGCGCGAAAGGTGCAGATATTGAAACATTTTGCACACTATCCCAGGATGTAAGGATGATATCAAGAACGGATTTGCCACGTGTGGGTTTGCATACGTTTTGTTTTAGATTGCAATCAAGAAATAGGTCTAAAAAATTTTTTGAACTTGGAGTGAGTGCGTTGAGAGTTTTCCAGTTAATGTCAAGATTCAAATCTCCTAAGATCATAACGTGTTTGTGCGAAGAACATATATAACTTAGGTAGTCGATGAGTTCTTCGTCATCAAGAGTGCTTGAGCTGGGTGGTCTGTATGTCAAAATTACAGTAAAATTCAAAAGATTGGTGAAATCTATCACTTCAATGCAAAGGATGTCTGAGTGAAGACTGGAAGGAGAAGCAATGGGGAATACATTGATGTAGTCCTTAGTGAAACAACATACTCCTCCACCTTTACGATCTATGCGTTCTGCGCGGAAAACCTTGTATGGTAAGTGTTCTGTTAATTCAGGGTTGTTCACCTTCGAGGAAAGCCACGTTTCTGTGACGAACAGAAAATCTGGTTGATAGTATTGTAGAAAGAATTTCAAGTGATGTATCTTATTTGTAAGGCTGCGTGCATTGAAAAGATAGCATTTCATATTTGCGGATTCATTGAGGAGTGTCGGCCGTTTCCCGATGCTAAGAGATTGATTGGGGTGGGTCGGTCGTTTCCCGAATTCTGGTGCTTGATTGTGGTGAGCTGGCTGTTTCTCGAGTTTCCCGATGTTTGAGCATTGATTGAGGTGGGTCGGTCGCTTGGATGGGGGTTTTGGATGTTTTGGGTTTAATCCTGAAAGGATCTTGTCAGCTATCGGCGCGACACCGAACTTCTGCCGAATAGCATCATTTCGGATGCGACCCAGGCGCGTAACTCCTGCCGTCTAGCGCAGCATCTTCGTCTCCATGACGCTGAGGCGACTTTCCGCTTCCTTTGTCGCAGGCCAACACTCAGCTCCGTACATCGCTACCGGCCGGACGACTGTCTGTAGATCTTCGACTTCAAGCGCTCCGGTATCTTCCTGTCGCAGAGCACGCCAGTCAACGAGCGCCACTTGGACCAAGCTGCACTCAGGCGTGAATTCACTTCGACCATCAGTTTGCCGCCAGACGCGACTGCTGATCCCAGGTACTTAAAGACCGAAGTGCGTGGGAGCTCGATGCCATTAACCTTGATAGAACTGGACTCAGTAACGTCAGTCGTTAGATATTCGGTCTTTTTCACGTTCAGTCTAAATCCAAACCGCTCCAAGTGATCACACCAAGCTTGCACCTCTCGCTCGAGTTTGTCTTTATCTTCGCTACCGAGCATTACGTCATAAGCATAAAGCAACGTCCAAGGGACGGGCTTCTGAAGATCTCGTGTGATGGCATCCATTACGACAACAAATAGGAGCGGCGAAAGCGCAGAACCCTGGTGCACTCCGACAGAGATGTAAAACTCCATCGAGGTTCCAGCTGCAGCTTGAACTCTACTCTTTGGACAAGAGTAGAGAATTCGCAATCGTCTAATTTCCTTGTTTACAAAAATACGATTTTTTTCTCAAAGGAGTATTTATGTGTTGTAAAGTGCTGCTCATGAGGAACAAAGGAAAGGTTTACAAGACATCTGAAGGAGAAACAATCTGCTTGAGCCACTGCAAGCTTCTAGGTCACTTCATGAGTCCATTTTTGGAGTTGGTGGCTGACTGACTGTTCAAGAACTTTCATGAAACAATGCCTTCACCAAGCGGCAGCTAATGACAGACGAAGTATTATGTGTAAATCTGCAGCAAGGCTGTTCTGCTAATCTAAAAACGTGAAATATCACACTGTTAATCCTGGGCCACAAAATGTATTGCAGGTAGCTAAGAATAGGCAAGGCAAGCCATGAGGGCCAGTCTCATTTCTTTTTGGTGATTCACCCAAGTGGTAGAAACAGATACTTCTTATTTGCGAAGAACTTGTGTAACTGCAACTATTCTCCGGCCATCATATCAATTAAACGGTAAACTTAACAATAATCGATCGATAAACAGGCCGGTAGGCCTTTCTGCCCATAAGACCGATGAAGTCAGAAAACGCAGCTGACAGACTTGAAAAGCCATAACTCGGAAAGTGTTCAACATTTCCAAAATTCCAATAAAGCAGTGAAGGATGGAAAACCAAATGCCACTTATACTGCCACCTACATACATAGAAGCTGCAACTTTCAAAAGCTGATGTTTGGAGTAACACTATTTTTCCTTTTCTCTTTTACTGCGGTTTTAGAATTTTTTTGGTAACTTGAAATCGTTCAGGAATCCGTGATCGATTTGAAGAACGCTCCAAAAAACCCTTGTAGAGTTTAAATAGCCATTGGCAAACGACATCCGAAATTTAATAAGGTAGAAGTTTATAATCTCCTTCCAGGGCTAGGCGGAACTCGATCTCGAATCATCTGCTGACCGAGCAGAAATGCCATAATCTATTACACTTTCAATTTTGTAGAAGATTTTTGCCTGGGGCCGGATTCATCAAAGTTACTGCAGTAACTTTAACGGAGAATTGTAAGCAAATAGCTCAGATAACGTGGCTTATCAAGCGATATGGTGAGCGATAAGCCACGTTATCTGAGCTTTCGTTTACGGTTCTCCATTAATGTTACTGTAGTAACTTTGACGAATCCGGCCCCTGGTTGGCATGTGGAGCGGGTTCGAGTCCCGCCCAGGGTCAAGCTTGAGGTTCGGGAATCGAAGGGGGGTCGTAGTGTTACGTCGTCTGGAGGGAGGAGTCGTACTCTCTCGGTTTTGTCAGAGTATTCTCTCTAATTTCAGGTTTTTAGATGATTTCATCCTTTAATAAGTTGTTTTTTCCAGGTATAACTATGACCATGACCTATGACCATACATACATGCATCACGTTTCCTGGAGTAAAAAAATAGGATTGAATATAAAAAATATTGTACAGTGAAAAATAAAGGTTTCCTGTTCGCAGATTTACAGACAATGAGAGGCTTTCGTTTTTTCAGATTTTGTCAGGAGGTCATGAACATGGAGTTTTCTACCTGAAGGAGCGACATCTACTTCCAAAATTGCACTCTCTACAATTTTAAATGTCAATTATTAAGAACGACCTAAGAACGTTTCGTACAAGATTTTTGAAGCACTCTTCGAATCGATGAAGGAATGGCAACCGAAAGACGGACTTGCCTTGAGGAGAATTTTTTCTCTACTGCAGGAAGCAGCGCCTGAAAGTGAAATCGTACCCTATAGAATTTTAAGCCCGTTTGACTCACAGTGATAAAACTATGTTTTTCTCAAACAATCTTCTATATGATCTTGATTTAGCGTCATTTGCGGAAAAAATATCGACCCAAATCACAGTGGAATAATCACATATCACATATTCTAATCACATGGAAGGTGTTAGTTTTACAACCTGCGTTTTGACACATAGAACACACATTTATTAAGGCTTTTTGAATTTTTTAGAAGCACCAAAGATCTCCGAGTTATAGCAGTTTGCGTGCGGCTACTGGGTTTTTGACATGATCGACCGCAATTGAAGGATGGATGGACTCTTCGCGGAAAAAACTTTTCTGCCTTCTGAAGGAAAGAACCACAGAGGATGGAACTGTGCCATATAAAATTTTAAGTCGTGTTTACTATACAGTAAAAAACTAAGCTTCTATGATGACAATATGATTAGGATGGATCGTAAGCAAAATTCTCGTTTTTGATGAAAAAATATTTTTTAGCCGAAGCAGACCACCCATACGAATAAAATTCTGCCACAAAAACTTCCCAGTCCTGGTCAATGCACGGTGAAAAAATCATGATTTTCTGGATCGAACAGGATGAATCGACCTTCGGTCGACTTTGCACCAACGTCATCGGAGCATAAACTTGAGCGTTCATAAAAGGTTCATAACTCGGTAAGTTTTTTGAATTTTAGAGACTACTCTAGCTTTTTGAAAACAAGAAGAAAAACGCTTTCCCACCATGTAAAACCGTTTTCAAAAAGAGGGTTCTTGTAGCACGGGGGACGGTTCAATTTTTGAGCAAAAAAAAAATTAAATGACTACACAAAAATGCTCATAACTCGGTAAGTTTTTCGAAGTTTTAAAATCAAGTTAGCTTGTCAGAAACTAAAAAAAGTTATTTTTTGGTATATAAAAATCAATTTCCAGAAAAAGAGTCTTCAGGCGCAGCAAGAGGGGTCTAATTTCTGGTCCATTTCGCAAAAATACGTACGGAAAATCGAACCCCCTCGCCCCGCATGAAGACCCCCTTTCTTGGAAATCAGTTCTTGTGTGGTTAGAGAGCATATTTGCTCTATTTTTTGAAGGCCAAACAAGATTTTTGATTTTCAAAGAACTAGTCGAGATATGATCAATTTTCGGAAGTCGTCTCTGAATCTCGGATCGACCGTTCACCGTCACAAAAACACACATAACTCAGCTAGTTTTTTTGAAATTCAAAAATCCCGTTAGCATTTCGAAAAGTAGAGAAAAAGCGCTTCTTTATGATTGCAAAAAAGTTTATAGTTTATAGAAAAGCGATCATCATGCGGGGCGCGGGGGGTTCGATTTGTTGTCGATTTTTGCCGAAAATCGACCAGAAATCGAACCCCCCTGTCGCGCATCAAGACCCTTTTTTGGAAAGTGATTCTCATACGTGAGAAAGCAAATTTTCTCTGTTTTTTGATAGCTAAGCGGGATTTTTAATTTTCAAAAAATTGGCTGAGTTATAAACATTTTTGTGAAATCATCTCGATGACGGTGGTGAAGGATTCAGTTCACGTCTTCCGAAAATTGATCATATCTCGGCTAATTTTCCGAAAATCAAAAATTCTGCTTGGTTATTAAACAATAGAGCAAATATGCTCTAACTGTATTGGTATTCATTTCCAAGAAGGGGATCTTCATGCGGGGCGAGGCGGTTCGATTTTCGGTACGTATTTTTGCAAAATGGACCAGAAATTAGACCGTGGATCTCCACATCGTCGAAGTCAAGTCATGCACATATAAGGTAAAAAATCAAAACAGGTAAGAAATAGAAATGCAGAGGAGGGGAGGGAGGTGCTATCAGATATGTCCCGGAGGGAGGGAGTGCTAAATTTTCGAAAAGAAAATCAAACTCCACGCTTGACTCTGATCAGACTTTTTTCTGCACTAGTCCGGATGGCACACAATGTAACGAAAACGTTTCAGCTGCAATGACTACATTTCTATGTTTAAGCAAAAAATAATGAATGCATTCTTTCCAGGAGGCGCTATCATCACCTTCAGCGCCACCACGTCAACCGGATTTTCCACCAAATGGTACTGTTTGCTGGCTAGTTGTTGCTAAATTGTTGGGCGCGTTCTGTCTCAGTGGGAGTAGGCGCAGGCTGTTGCACTTCTACTCGAAGGTTCTTGGATCGGGTCTCGTCCAGGCCAAGCAAGCGATCCATCCACATAGGATCGGCGGCGAATTGGTATCATATTTGCGTGGGAGGGGTAAAAAGGTAATATTTCCATCAGCTGACCACCACAAAGCACTGTATAGCCAAATAGAATCCAAATTTTCGCTGCGATATCCCTCAGATGGTGAATGAGTGTCACATCCCATAAGGGGAATAGTTGACGCCGTGCTTTACCCTTCTGTCGTTTTTACAAATTGCTCGCAGTTTTTTAGACATTTAGTAAAGTAAATTCTGACAGTAATGATAGAGCTTGCCCTTTCGAGTATTGATTGATCGCGTCGTGAGAGTTTGTTTGCGATTTCTAGTCTAGGGTTGATCAAACCAGAATGGTGCCTCTAACGGTCTTAGAAATTTATCGTTTATCCTTTCCTGATCTAGTACATAGTTGTAACGGACAGTGGCGAAGCTTCGAAACGTTATCAGCCTTAATCTAGTCGATACTACATGAAGCCCTAGGCGGCTACAATTTCCGTTGTTGTTGACTTTGAACGATTTCACCGAAATGTCATGTTCGTGGGTATTATTTCTTGTCTTCAGCTACTCCCGTCCATCAACCGCCTGCTGCGTATGTTCAAGGAGGTGTTGTGTACAGTGTCCAGCCACAAACCGTAATCGTTGCTCCAAATGTCGTCATTGTGAAGAATGCGCACTCATTTCATCCTTATCCAGAATTCTGCCCAAAATGTCAGGTAAGCTAGCAGTTGATATGAGGTGCTCACCATTTGTAAGTCTCTATGAAACTGAAACGCATACTTGGGACTACTGATCCTTCTCGAATTCGTATTAATCGAAACGTATAAAGTCATCACTGAATCATTTTTTTAATGACCAAGACCGCTTAGTGGTAGTTCGCAACAACTGCAGTAATTTAGCGGTATAGAAGCATAGCCAAAAGTTCGGTGTTGCGCCGATGGCTGTAAAGATGCGCGAAGCTCGCCTGTGGCGGTATGACCACTTCTGCGTGAAAAAGGAGACGGCGCCCGCAAGAGAGGCCTTAACTTTAAGCTAAGGGGAAAGCGGCGTAGAGGGCCGGAGCAGCGCTGGCCTGGTATGCTACACCCGGACATGAAAGTAGCCGGCGTCCATGCTGACCAGCCAGGCACAGGCTTCAAGTGGTGGCGTCACGGCACCAGAACAGTGGAACTCGCGACAAGGCGGGACAAGTGCTGAGGAAGAAGAAGAAGAAGAAGATGATGATGATGATGATGATGATGACGATGAAGGTGGAGGGAAGAAGCAAAATGGCACGTGGGTCATTTAGAATATCCGGCATACTAGTGGTTTTTTGCGAAGTAGACGGATATTATGTAAATGTGTAGATTTTCACTGAGCGAATAAGGGAGCGATATATGTAGCATTGGTTCTTTAGAATGAGATGCACATCACGGTGGACAGGTGAGAAGGGTGCGATATCAAATATGGTTAGAAATATGCGTCCATGTCTGCAATAGAAATACGGGAACGGAGTCACGGACCATTTTTGCTTTGCCTTGATGGCGCTCTGCTTGCGCTCAGAGCCGACCAGTCACAGACTCCGAACTCAAGTAATCTGCCAACACCGCTGGTGGACCAGCAGGAGTGGGGAAATGAGTCGGGAAGCGGGACGGCCTGAGGCAGAGTGTTTAAACCGGCATAATCCACGTTGAGGTAATCTGGTCTTCTCCATAGCCTGAAAAAATCATGTAATAATCGCAGATGTAGAGAGGACGTAGAGTTTAAACCTCCAAGAAAAGTACATCTCCAAGAAAACTGTTGGGCGTGTGGACTTGTGGACTAGGTCGACTGTTATGTTGACATCTGACACTGACACTGACATGTGGGCTTGGTTACATGTTGCTGTGCACAGCAATCTCTGAAGAAGGGGAGAAAATGCGAAGAGGCAGAATCCTGTGCCTTCACACTTTGCCACTCAATACTGCGCGTAAAGTCTTCAAGGACTCTCGTATTCTCGGAGATTTAATGTAGAAATGAGTTCAACTAGACTCTTGTAGTCACGACGAAGAAACTTTGGGGACGGCAAACAAGTATACACCCAATGGAGACGAAGATTATCCGTTAACATATCCACGCGAAAAACGTCGGCTTTGGAGTAATGACAAGCTTTTTTTGTACAGAAGTTGTCATTGGAAAGGCAGCAAACTCCTCCCCTCCTATCCTCTCTGCACAGTAGATATTAAACGGCAGTCTGTGGAGGATCTCGGAACAGATCGTTATAAAGATGTTTAATCGCGATCAAAACTCTTGCTGCAGGCGAGACTCGAACCTGCGCCTTCTGCTTTCCAGGTAGGGATGCTACGCCTCACACCAGCAGTGCTCTTTGATAGCACAGAATACCCACGACATCATTCTGTTATCAACAACCTATAAGCGCTCACCTGTGATATCGGGATGGGCCGGTCGCTGACATGAGCATGAAATCGGTTAAGCTGAAGGTTGACCTTCCTAGAAATGGTGTTTTACTTTTTTTCTAAAGCCTGGACCGGATAGAAGATGGAATTTGTATGAGTATGTTTAGCAGTGATCAAAACTTACACCAGGCTTTCATCCGTTCCAGGCTTAAGCAAGAAAAGTAAAATATCGTTTCTGCTCAGGCCCTCAACTTAACCGATTTCATGCTGATATCAGAGGCCGGCTCATCGCGATATCACAGATGAGCGCTGGTAGGTTGTTGATAATAAGAAGACATCGTGGGTGTTCTGTGCTATCAAACGGCACTGATGGTGAAAGGCGTAGCATCACTACCCGGAAAGCAGAAGGTGCGGGTTGAAGTCTTTCCTGGGGCAAGAGTTTTGATCACTAGTAAACATTCTTATAAAAATAACGACATTGTTATTGCAAAGGAAGCCATGAAAGTGATGTAGCTTATCCACAAGGCTTCGAACATTCAGAAGATAACAGGAAAAAGGGGCGTCATTACCATGCTCCTTCATGTGTTTCCCGGCAGCTTCTTATGCAGCTCAGAAACGTGCTTTAATTGCCCGCGATGCACCACCCACTCGCGCCTGCAATTACGCACATTCGGTTCTTTTGCCAGTTTCCTTAATTCGTAGTACTGCTTGCACTCTTCTGGCGTGCAGAAACACATCTCATCCTGTTCTCTGACGCGGACATCGGCGAGAGTGATGCTCTAGTGCGTCCTGGACGGCAGCGCTGTCTTAATGAGTCTTCGACGACTTTGGTAATGATTTTCCATCCGGCAAATGTCGGAAGAGCAGCACTCTACCTTTAGCGCACCAACTATATCGCAGACTCTTCCAAGCGGATCCCTATGGTGCTCGTATGAAGAGCCGCTCTCACGGATTTCTGAAATAAGTATGCTATTCGATCAGCAGTTTCAGAAAATTTCATAGGATTCCTTTCACAAGAAATGGCGAGCATCTGTGAAATTTATTTATTTATTTATTTAATACGTCAATAAGACGTGCTCAAAAATCGAGAATAAAAGGAAGGAGGAATCAGACATGCGCAGTGAGAAAAAATAAAGTTAGTAAAAACAACAACAATTAAAACACTTAAAACTTGGCACCGGCGCTTCTACAATAACCAAAACATGTGTTAGGCTTATCCACGTATTTCACTGACATGTAATATTAAAATGGAGAAAACTGAAAGGCAGGAATGGAAATGGAATTCAATACGACTCCCAGTGACGCAAAAATTGGTGAATCAAGGTTAGACTACTTGAATAAGGTGTCAAATTCATAGAGTAAACAATCGTGTAAACAAAATAGATATCGGTGCTTGCCAACGAAGTATATTTGTCCGCGTCAGCCAGCTATGATGCCAGAGCCGAGTTAGCCTAGTGGTTAGTAGTGTAGTTTTACGCACAAACGGTCACAGGTTCGACTCCCGGCTCCGGCACGCCATGCCCTGCAAAAATTGCAAAAATGGCAACGGTTCCAGCGTCAGGCCCAGGTTGACAGGCCGGCTGATGGAGAAACCTCGTCACAAAACCATGATCAAAGGTCGCAATAGAATCAGTGTAAAGGCTAGGACGTCACCCGGAAGTGGCGCACAGAACCCCCGCCCGAGTTCTGTGGTCAGTATGCGAGGGCTACCGAGGGCCGAACGACCTCGGCTAAAGAAGCTAGTTCGACTGGGGACTCTGAATGTGGGAACGCTTACCGGAAGATCCAGGGAAGTGGCTGACCTGATGAAGCGCAGAAGGATACAAGTCCTGTGTCTGCAGGAAACGCGATGAAAAGAGGCGAACGCCAGGGAGATCGGAGAAGGGGTCAAGCTGTACTAGAATGGAGAGAACACAAGAGGAACGGGGTAGGGATAGCTGTCGCGGAGTCCCTCAAGGATTCAGTAGCGGCTGTCCTAAGAATAAACGACCGCATCATGTCACTGCGGCTGGACACGAGGGAGGGTTACTGGACTATCATGTCTGTCTACGCTCCGCAGACCGGATGCTCCGAGCACGACAAGGATGACTTCTACCTCTCGCTCGAGGAAGCCATAAAGTCCGTACCAGAAGGCGACTACCTCTCCATAGCAGGGGACATGAACGGGCATGTGGGGAGTGGCAGAAGAGGAGTGGAAAGGGTTTATGAAGGTAAAGGGATCGGCCTGATAAACCCGGATGGAGAACGAATTCTGGATCTGGCTATCGTCCACGACCTGGCTGTCCCATCCCACTCTGGACGCAAGAAGAGGTTTGCAAGGCCATAGGAAAGATGAAACTCGGAAAGGCAGCAGGGCCTGACGATGTGCCAGTAGAGGCTTGGAAGGTGCTCGGGGACCTCGGAATCAACTGGCTGACGCAGTTCCTCAACAGAATCACGAAAGAAGGAAAGATGCCGGATGACTGGAGGAACAGCACCATAGTCTCCATCTTCAAGCAGAAGGGAGACACTTCCAAATGCTCCAACTACCGAGAGATTTAACTAACTTTAACTTTAACTTGAACTTTAACTTTAACTGATCTCACACACGGTGAAGGTCTACGAACGAGTCGACTCAAGGCTGAGGGAGATGGTACCCGTCTCCCAGGTGTAGTGGGGCTTCATGCCTGGGAGGTCCACCACAGACACCGTCAGGTGATGGAGAAATATCGGGAGAAACCAAAACCCAGCTACCTGGCATTCCTGGACCTGGAGAAGGCCTACGACAGGCTAGCTCGGGCCGTAATCTGGAATGCCCTTCGAGGGAGGGGTGTCCCGGAACGTTTGATCACGGTCATAAGGGACATGTACAAAGGCTCGAAAGCGGCGATACGAATTCCACACGGGGTGACAAGGAAAGTGGCCATCACAGTAGGGGTACACCAAGGGTCGGCTCTGAGCCCGTTCCTCTTCCTGCTGACACTTGACTCTATAGTGAACCACCTTGAGAAAGGCCCTCTCAGAACGATCCTCTACGCGGACGACATCGTCCTAGTAGCCGACAACCAGGAGGAGTTGGAGGAGAAGGTGCAGCTGTGGCAGAGAGCCCTCGCAGACAACGGCCTACGGCTGAACGTGAAGAAGACGAAGTTCATCAGCTTTGAGCAGTGCGCTAGATCGATCCTAGACTGCCAATGGGAAACGATCGAGAAGGTGGAAGAAATCCGCTACCTCGGAAGTGACCTATCCGAGGAAGGAAGTGTGGACCAGGCGGTAAGGGCACGGATAAACGCAGCCTGGCGCAAGTGCTCAAGTGGAGGGAGTCCACAGGGATCCTCTGCGACCGTAGATCCTCCAGGACGCTCAAAGGCAAGCTCTATAGAACAGTTGTGAGACCTGCCTTCCTCTACGGCAATGAGTGCTGGGTCCTGGGTAAGGCGCAGGAGCGGCAACTGCACGCGGCGGAGACGAGGATGCTGAGGTGGGCATGTGGATGGACCCGTCGGGACAGGGTGCGAAACGAGGATGTTACGGCAGTGATGAAGATCTAGCTGAAGACGAGGGAGGTGGTATGGACACGTCCTCAGACGACCAGTGGATTACCCCACAAGGTTGGCCTAGATTTCGAGGCCCGGAAAGCGTCCGAGAGGAGCCCCAAAAAAAGATGGAAGAATGTCATCAAGAGAGATCTCGCCGAAGTCGGCGCCACGGCAGATGATGCCCTTGATAGGATGAGGTAGCGACAGATCACAAGAACAGCGGAACCTGCGACTGCGCGGGACTAAACGCTCAGGAGAAGAAGAAGAAGAAGAAGAAGAAGAAGAAGAAGAAGAAGAAGAGCCAGCTATGATGCCCTTGCGGTAGTTGCCGGAACTTCCGCACATGGGTTCTCTTGCTGCCCCATGGGACCGGCAACGAGGACAAACCACCTGTGGCACGTGGAGAAAAAATCGCTGTCATTTTAGCAACCAGGAAGGAGTGGAATAGTAAAGCCGCAATTACAAGATGAAACCTAGGGAACCACATGAACGAGTTACAAAAACACGCAAAAAAAAGAAACTGAAGAAAGGTCGCTGCCCATACTGATGAAAACAGTTATACATAACACTAATCATCTCAGCGACGAAAACCAAAGAAATCTTCAAGATCACATAGAAGTAGGATCAATAGTGCGGTTAAATGATATAAAATCCCGAGCAGCGAGAGGGATTCCTCGGTAATTCCCATCGCCTAATTCACGACTGCTTGAAACGATTTGCTGGCAAGCTAGAAGAAGACATGGAACCTTGCTGCGACAAATCTGCAAATAGAAGCTGTGAAGGCAATTGTTGTAAGCAACCAGCGATCACAAATGTTCAGAACAGAAAGAAGGCCAATATTTTTGAGTCTTTTTCGAAACATTGAACTGCACGGCGAACTAGATACTTCAAACGGCAGCATCTGCATCCATTTGGCTGTGCGAAAGAAAAGCCATTAAGGATTCTAGAGCTTGGCTTGATGTCTGGTTTGATACTCTGTAGGGACGGAAATATACGGCGTTCCCTGCAAGGTTTGAAAGCACAGTATTTGCTAAGTTTCAATTTCGATTCACCCTTAAGAATCCTAAGGCAGAAATTACAGAGTCGATTCTGCTCCGCGATGCACTTCATTCTGAAGATCTTTAAGCGTTATCTGAAGCAGCGCTTCAATGCACAGCAGATCAGCAGTGTGGTTTGCTGGAGCAACATTCTTGGATTCAAGCACGTTCAGAGAGCTGCCTTCAGTGTTAGATTTGCGTCATGACCTAGCGATATTGTGTTATTTGATCTGCCCTTACTATGGGAAAAGAAACGGGAAGGGGGCAGAGAAGAAGGCTTCTATCCGCAAGTTAGAAATTACATAGATGCGAATAAGTACCAAATGAGTAATCAAACGAGGAGTGATGCAAGATAATTGAAATCGGAACAGATGGAAATGTAGAAAACAGGTTAACTATCAGAACAAAAGAAGGGTCAAAATACGCCGCCATCCAAGATGAACGCACGTGACAGAATCATGTTAATGCTGACTTTTTCAGACAATTGTGGTGACTCGCCGATTGTGGGTTTCCGGATCATGTGCGTGTACTGTGCTGATATTATCGCTATGTATACCATTTTTGTGGCCGATGTTGTGTTTCCTTTTTTCGCCTGCCTTTAAAGATGCTCACCATCACTGTCCTTACTGCCTCACCTTACTTTCTATTAGAAGGAGATAATAAATGAAATGATGAATAAATGTGTGACACAACTTCTGCATGTATGACGGTGGCTGAATCCGCCTCACATCTTTGAGCCTTCTTGGAGTTTCTACAGCGGATAAAATATGTTGGCGTTTTGCATAGAAAGGAAATGTAATAGAATGAGTGGACTACTGTGGGAAATAATGAGTGATAGCTGAGAAAGAATGGCGAATAAAGCCATGTATTATAGCCCTACAAGTGCGCGTGGAGTCGGAGGACGTGCCGGCTTTAGCGTGCATCCGATACCAGGTTCCTGGTTCGAGTTTTCCGTCCAGTCCGACCAAGCGTTCTATCCTCTTCAGGATCGGGGAATTGGTACCAGTTCCTCGTGGGAAAAAAACTTGTCCATCGACTGCCCACTCCAAGTTATAGAATTGGCCAAATACGCATTTAAATCGCCTCCAAGCCATCCATAAAGGTATAATACGTGGTGTATCCCAAAAGGGATTGAATAACACCATATTTTATCTTTTATACTCTTACAACCAAAGCTTCATCATGCTGCTATACAAATCAGGAAGCACCTTGCGGATGTTGGACCAGGGCTCGTACCACCTGTCCTTTATTGAAGAATTATATATGGTGGGATACGCGTGTCCCTAATCCGTAAGGACTCACTGCACCAGAAGATCAAATGTACGTTGGAGAAAACGCTAGCAACGTACCACTTGATCTTTGCAGTGCAATGAGTCCTTACGGATTGGGGACAGGAAGAAACCACACCTGCCGTTCAAAGCTGCCATGAAAAACCTTAATCATCAGGTTGGTGGACATCTCAGTTTTTGTAAACTTAGTCAAAGGCATGATCTTCGAGCGTAGTCGAGGCTGCGATGTCCTGATACTCTCTTAAAATGATAGCCTACGCTTTAATGACTCCTAATAGTCCGTGAGCAAGTAGCGTAAAAACAAGCAAGTTTTTGTTTATGTGGCATAAGAGCGAGAAGGAATCCTGTATCACCTGTCGTCCCGTTCATCAACGAGTTGCACGAGCAGGCGCCAGCCGTGTTTCCATTCTTCCCAGTCACGTGCCAAAGTGCTTCGATGGATCCTCGTCGCTCAAGGTACACGACGAGGGTCACGTCGTTCATTCACGGCCTTCACGAAGAAGTCTGATCAACGCCTTGGTGGGCATCTTATGTTCTCTTAACATCTCGCGGAATCCAGTCGGTGACAACTCTCGTCCTGCTGGTGTCTTCGAAGCGCATTACGTGGCCGGCCCACCTAATTTTCTTATACTCGGCCCATGCTATAGCGTCTCTGTCTTCGAACGTCGATGAAGCTCGGAACTCCGGAGGCCTTCTCTCACTTCTTTGAGTCATGTTACTCCGAGCATCGTTCTCTCGATTCCACGCTGCGCGAGCTGATCGCGTGCTCATCCTGCTTTCGTACAGCACAGGTCTCTGAGGCGTATGTTAGGGCAGCTAGAACGTTGGGTCAAATACATATTAGGTTGGAAAAAGTCTTTTCATTTTTTCAAAGATTTATTACTTCACAACTACAAAATCAAATCAATTGAGATAAACTCCATTTTGTTCCACTATACTTTTCCAAAGACTGGGTAATTTTCTAATTCCTCTCGCATAAAAGACTGCAGTTCTGGAGTCGAACCATCGCTGAATCCAATTTTTGAGGTCTTCGTCCGTTTCAAAACATTTCTCTCCAATTTCTTGCTTGAGAGCACGGAAGAGATGGTAGTCGGTAGGGGCGAGGTCAGGCTACGGATGTGGCATTACCTCTCAGCCCAGCTCCTCTGTTGTTCCTCTTATAAGTATTGCAACATGTGGTTTTGCATTCTCATGCAGGATCCGCAGAACCTTGACTTCTCAGGCCTCTTTTCTTGGAGAGCTGCGGCGACTTTGTGGAGCTGGCCACTGTATATGGCAGCAGTGAGTGCCTCTCCACTTCTGAGAGTTTCCCAGTAAATCACTCTGGCTGATATCCCACCAGACACTCAAGAGAATCTTCCTTTCGTGAAGATTGGGCTTGAGATCAGGCTTAGGGTTCTCTCCTTTTTGTACCCACTGCCTTTTCCTTCGGAAGTTGGCATACAGAACCCAGGACTCATCGCCTGTCACAATCCGCGGCAGAAACGATTTTCTTTCGTATCTGGACAGCAGAGAAGCAGCGATGGAGAGCCATTGACCTTTCTGAGTGTACAACAAGGCATGTGGAATCCAAGCTCCTAATTTCCATGTAAAGCCAAGATTCTTTAGACGAATTCCCACTATCCCATGAGACATTTTGAGCTTCTCTGCAAGTTGGCGTGTCGTTGCCTACTATCGGCACGAAGAAGATGGAGTAGTTCAGTGTCGTTCAATTCAGTTGGCCTTTCTGACCTTGCCTTGTCTTCGAGTGAATAATCTCCATTTAAAATTGCGAAAATTTAAACATTTAAGGTGCGATGAGTAATAGATCCCAAGTCATATATATGGTTAATTTGGTCGGCTGCCCGACGTGCTGTAGATCCCTTAATGAATTCATGAAGAATGCCGTGCCGAAAATGGCCATGAGGTAGAACTGGCATTGAGTCCGGAAGATTGGATAGATAACGAAATACAAGAAAGGTCTTGACCTGTGTCCGCGTGTGAACTGTAGACAAGTGTGATAAGATTACGAAATCAGCAATCAATATTGGCTAGTGCGTTTAGAAGGAGAACGATAAAAATTTTTTCGAAGTGTGAAGAAACTTTTTTCCAACCTAATAGGTGGGGTCGGAGGTTCTTCATCTTCTCCACGAATTCTTCCTATAAGCTCCCGAAGCCACTCCTTTCCTCCTGCTCAGCTCTGGCGCAAGGCCATTGGCCATATTGGCGGAGAGTCGTTGGGTACACCGCCCTTAGAAAGGGGCGGTGCGAGGGGCGCGCCGAGGACAAGATGTCCGGGTCCCTGCCTTCTCATGGAGGCATTCCATTTCACTTCCCCTGACATGGCAGCTCTATCCTGAACAGATT
This sequence comes from Heligmosomoides polygyrus bakeri, assembly GCA_947359475.1. NCBI lineage: Eukaryota > Metazoa > Nematoda > Chromadorea > Rhabditida > Heligmosomidae > Heligmosomoides > Heligmosomoides polygyrus. The sequence continues at coordinate 51,569,403 of OX375865.1, forward strand.
TGTTTCCTGAGACAAGAGCCAGAATCTTGTTCACCATATTTGGAGGAAAAGAGCTTTCAGTTGCAGTGCCAAGGCTTTCTTCAGGCCCCGTCACATTGCTCTGTACTATGGCGTCGTCCGCATTTTCCGACAAGTACAGCAACATCTTAGCGAGATATGTCATGACAACAACGCGACCGTACACTAGAAAGTTCTTCAACACAAGGGAAATTGTCTGATCCTTGAAAAGAGAGGACGATGAGCCGGTTTTGTGCACAATTACGGATAAGCCTTCAACGTAGAACTTCTGACCGGAACCACCCATAGTCTCTAGCTGAGGCGAAAATTTGAAGGACATTTGAAGGAAAATTTGAAGGAAAAATTAAAAGAATCTAGAGAGAAGAGCGACGTTCTCCTCTCCTCAACTAGCTCCATAGCCGTACCGACTGGAAAATGACTTCACAGTTCCCCGAGATGCGCTTCCCAATCGTCTCCTATCAGCTGTTAGGTTTTTGGACGACGTCACGCTAACTACCGACGGTTTCGCGCGCAGCAAACTTGTCCAAATAGGGCGGTGCGGGCAGGACGGGAAGTGAGCGGCGGGCAGCACGGTGTACCGAACGACTCCCCCCCCCCCACTTGTCCGTTCCTCATGAACATCGTCTTTGTAGGATTTAGCTGCAGTCCAACGTTCACACAAACACGATCGAAATCGGCCAGCATTCGCTCAGCCCTGCTGGTGCTCGGTGTTATGAGCACGATGTAGTCAGCAAAGCGAAGATGGTCCAGTTGCCGGCCGTCGACTTTCATCCCATGTCTTCCCATTCTCATTTTTTCCCATTTTTTCGGGGGTATGGTATCCTCTTGTCGAGCCGCTCTCTTCACGTTTATAACGACGTCGTTGTAGAATGGTGAAATCTGAATCCACTGGACAGCTCTCGAAAGACAGATGTACTGACTAGGAACGCCATGAGTGAGCAGGGTTTCGACGACCGCTACAGCTTCGACGGAGTCGAATGCCTTTTTGAGGTCGATGAACGTAGGGCACAGCGGCAGCTTGTACTCTCACGATACTTCGATGGACTTCGATGGGCTAATGGTGTGTATGTGATCGATCGTGCTGAATCCTTTCCGTAATCCTGCCTATTCCCATGCATGTCCTTCGTCCAGCGTTGGACTGATTCTATTCAGGATGACTCGAGTGAACAGCTTGTAGACTACGGGCAGCAGGCAGATCGGGCGATAGTTGCCAATGTCGTGCAAGTCTTCCCTCTTGTACAGCAGTACGGTCCGGCTGCACTTTGCACTCCGACAGGTTGCGTGTGAGGAGCCGCGCCAGGCTGTTGATGAGCGCTGGTGGCAGGTTCTTCAGGTGTTCGGGTCTGATTCTGTCGGGTTCGGGTGCTGTACGCTTCCTCACCGACGAGACGGCGTTTCGCATCTCGGAAGGGAGAACAGAGGCGACGACGTATCCATCCTGCGGAAGATGGCATGGGGCAGGTGGACGTTGCTATCGAAGAGATCGAAGTAGAAGTCGTGGATGACCTTCTCCATAGTCCTTTTGGAAGAAGTGACGGTTCCGTCAGGATGTCGGAGAGCGGTCGTTTTGGTCTTGAAGTTGGCCAAGTTCCGGCGGGCATTGCGTATGCTCAAACCTATTCTGTAGCTTCAGCCAACACTTTCCACCCTTCTCTCCTTAAAATCCTCTTTTATCGCCGCTCTGCATAGCAAGCTCGGACGTCAGCTGATAGTTGCCTGACGCTCGTTCTGCTCCACGCAGGCTTATCGGCTCGACTGTTCCCGGAGACAGACGTCTCTTGGTGGTCTTCAAGCTCTCGGCTCCCTTAGCACTATCGCGATGGAGCACGAAGTGGTCGTATTCCTCGTCGATGTTGCCCACGACGGTATGTTTCCGAAGGCCGGCGAAAGAGGTCTAAAGGTCCCAATTGATGATGGTCCTGGGACTCCTCTTCTTGAATTTCACGGCCTTCTCTCCTTGATGCGAAAAGCGGAGCCTAACGGAGGCGGAGGTCCGATACCGCGTAGAATTTGGGGACAATGGAGACGTCGGTCAGGCAATACTTGCGCTGTGGATGATGTGGTCGATCTCGTTGTGGAACTGTCCACTGGGGGATTCCCAGGTCCATCGTAGGGATGAGAGGCTTCTGGAACTGTGAATGAGCTCCTACGGATGGTCTTGGTCGGCATGATAAACTCAGACAGCTTTTCACCTTGTTCGTTCCATTCCAAACCGTTGGTTCCATGTGAAGTTCTTCCGGCTACCTTGGCGGCCCGATCTTGTCCTTGAGAAGGGGCCGACCATCACCTTATAGAAGGTGTGATCTTCCTTATAGAACTTCTCAAGCTCCACGTAGAGGGCTCCGACGTCTTTATCGTCGCAGTCAGATGTTGGGGCCTGCGGGATGAACGCACTAAAGGCTAGCACGGAGCCATATCGCTTCAGGCGCAGACGTCCGATTCGATTTGTCAGAGACTCGTACGAATCGATGTTCTTAGCCAAATGCGTGTTGACGAAGACACCAACACCGCCTACTCCCCTACTGTCGCATGTTCCAAGTTCTCAAAAGCCCTCATTTCTGTTTGATTTGATTTCATTTCTCAAAAGTTCTTCTCCGGAGTCGTAGGCGGCGTGTAGTGGGTGGTGTCTTCTCGTCAATCGTCATGACGTCGCACTAGATCATCCTGGTTGGATCATCATTTCATCGACGGATGCTTCCGAGGCGAGCGTGCTGGCGTTGTAAATACAAATCGTCATCCTAGTCCTTCTCAATTTGCGCAGCCTGGTTGGGCCCTGAGATTTTAGCAGCCTCTCCGTACTCGTCATTCAAATCGCTGCAGAAATGAGGGCTCTTTCGGTGTCAGGAACATGAGACCCTCTAGTGCTGCTGCGTTTGACTGCAATACACACGGGTAGCTAGTCAGTCTGTGCCGTGCAATCGAAGAACTCCAGGCAGCCAGCCAGACTACCCGAAGGGACGGGGCGAGATTAAAAGTCTAAAGACTAAAAGAGGCGGCCACGAATCGCCTTACGATGTACTCCCAGTCTACCGATTGGAGGTTTTTGGCTGGGTCGACGCAGATGCAATCCGCGCAGACGTGAACACATCCGCGCACACTGAGCATGAACATGCCGCTCCCACGCACAAGGAACGCATCGACCGAACACAGCAGGAGCGAGTCCATCCCCTGCACCCGACCTGGGTCTCTGGGCAGTACACGGTCGATGTGGCCAATGGAGTTTTCTGTAATTCGTTGAAGAGTCTGGCCCCAGGACCCATTACAGTTTTGGTACCTGTCCACACTAGGATGAACCCAGTGAGTGCAGTCATCTATAATAATGCTAATGATCCACCGATCTCCCTCGATAGAGAGCCTTCCGGGTCTCTTGTATGGAGGGATCTCCTGGCCCTTGTCGTAGGGCCCCGTGGCGCATTCTCGGATAGTGGATAGAGGAATGAGTTGAATGTATTTACAGTACCGGCTCGTCAAATCAGCACAAGCGGCGCGAACGATGAAGAGCGGCGCAAAAGTGCACCGGAGAGCGCCGTTTTCCGCTCGCCACGCGTAGCGTCTTTCGCGTTAGTGCGCTGCGCCCTCAACTTACAATATAATGTTCAATAACATTTTTGTCAGGTGTGCAAGGTGGTTTCAGCGACTTCCGGCATCTCTATTTAAGGCTACCCGTGGGAGCATCTTTAAGAGTCAACATCAAAAACTCGACCTGAGCAGTCTGTTATCTAACTAGCCTTTGAAGTTCTGAGTTTCTCTCATCTTTTTCAGACCATCCACAATGAAATGTTACGACCAGGTTTGCCATAGTGCGTGTCTCATCAGCTACGAAGCATCAGGCGCAGAGAACTCATGAATTCCTTCCTGTTCTTGCTCTTTTTTTCCGTTTATGGTTCCTTTTTTTGTGGTTGCCTAATTTCTTATTCAAGATACATCCCATCTGAGTGATATGTTGCTCAAGAATTGAAGGCTTGTCTTCTTTTGTCTTCTTTTTTCTTCTTAACATTCTTTACTGAGTCACTATGCCTGCCTTCTTTTTTGTTTTCCCCTGATGATAGCGGCTGCAGAAGCTGAAGTACGGAGAAGCCCGAGGAATCCCTGATACTTTACCTTTTAATCACATAGTTATATTGTTTTCATATGCTCAATTTGGATAAGTCTCTATATTCAGACAATGTTTTATTGCAAGTCGGTTAGGTTAACGCAGTTCCTATGGAAGCGGCATCGAATGGAGGCGTAACGTGGCTGTGGCCCTCCTAGGTATGACCGGAATTAAGACCGGCCTCCTAAGTGCTTTCATCTTTTTGGCTGCTCGAAAGTGATTCACTCATACAATCGCAATCACACCATAGCTATACTGGTTGCGTATCTGACCTCTGCACCGTTCTACTACAATCAAATTAATTCTTTAAAATTTGATTAGTATCGATTTACCTATTATTTTTATTATACTTTTTTGTTCATACATTGTTTCAGGCTACTTGTATTTGAGCTTCTGATGGCTGTAAAGTATACAAAATGCTAGTTTGCAGTACATAGCGATATTTTTTTGTGTTCTCCATGTGTGTTAACTGAATTTGTGCAAGCTTGCCTTGTTGTTTTATTATGTTTTTGGGCGCACTTAAGGTGCAGTAATAAATAAATAAACTTCTGAACGTTAGGCTGATAGAAGGAGCCTATCCGTGCATTTGGACGAGCATGTCCTACTGTTTGGAACTAACTGCCGCCATGGCGCGCGCTGTAAACAATGCATATAGGCCTGGCAGAATCTATCGAGTGGGGCGCAAGAGAGGGAATCGGCCAATGCAGATTAAGGTTGTAGGTCCAAATTTTTTTCGATTTGGCTGATCATTGCAATAAGATGAAGCGAGCTAACGGCATGCAAATCCGTGGGCGATCAGAGCGTTGAAAGCACTTTTCAATGACATGCTTACACCTCTACAGCTGCCTAAATTACCTTAGCCCCATCTGTCATTTTAGAGCGGCGGACGACAGCGATGAGCTTCCTCCGCCCTTACTCGCCCACATTTGAGTCTTCACACTCACGACACCGAATTCACACTCACGACACCGAATTTGTTGAGCTCGAAAAGCTCTATGAAACGGTATCAATCTCGACCAATTTTGGAAACATCGATTTTTTGACAATTTCGCTTTAATGACAAGGCCGCAGCGGAGGGGCGATAACGTCACCAAAAATCAATATTCTCCAGTTTGGCCAAGTTGGGTACCGTTCGGTAGCGCTTTGATGGTGAACTGAACGGTATTACTTAAAGTAGCGAGAGCTGTAATCTGAGCGAGTAAGGGCACGGAGAACATCGATCGTTGATATGCCAATTTGCACGCGCGGGCGTGTTTGGAGCGCGATAACTCTATCAAGTATAAACCCTTCCGGTTACAGCTTGTGGATTTCGTAGTCAGTAACAACGTCTAGCAGTTCGCCAAAGGACAGCGATGTACCTTGCGAACGGACAAAGTTACAGTGGTGCGAAACTGCAGGTTAAGCTTATGTGACATGATTTTTTCCGATTTGCCTATACTGCCCCCAGCTACCTATACTGTCTTAACTTCAGTTGCCACCTTAGAGCGGCGGACTTAACGGTTGAAGTTTCCTGCACTCTTACTCGCCCATATTTGAGTTTTCGACATTCCCAATGGCACTTTCTGTTCACCAGGGAAATCTCTATCGAACATCAATTTTTCTAAAATTGGTATCAATGTCGACCAATTTCAGAAAAATTGATGTTTTGACCATTTCACATCGAGGACGAGGCCGAGCCTGTGCGACCGATGACGTCATCGAAAATCGAGATTTTCGAAATTGGCCAATTTTTTCGTTCAAACTTCGTCCAAAATCAGTTATTTGGGAAGCTGATTACGAATCTGACATCCGTTTGTGAAAATTACGCCGATTTCAGTAGGTTACTTCTCGTAGAGGATGGTCAGGTCAGGGTCACCGATCACTCTCAGTTATAGGTATGGGCGGTCTCCTGCCGTAGTCGTCCAAATGGACTTTGGCACCGTGTTCGGCACACTGAATAACCCTTGCCCATAGATGAACTTTGAGCACAATTGGTGATCCCGACCCGACCGCCCTCAGTTATCAAGGAGAACATACAAAACCTACCAAAGTCGACGGAATGTTCAAAAACGGGCGTCGGATTCGTAATCAGCGCCCCAAATAACACCCTAGATGATTTTGAACGAAAAAATTGGGCCAATTTCGAAAATATCGATTTCCGATGACGTCACCGTCCGCGAAGACTCGACCTAGAGCGCCTTCGTCCTCGGTGCGAAATGGGTTCGTACGTTAGGCCCTGTTATACTCCCGCGGGAGCTTCCGCGGATGGGCGGAAATCGCGTCGGGACCCCGCGCCGGGCCACTCGTCGCGGCCCGCCACGCCCGCCTCCGCCGTGCACCATTGGTCCGCGGACGTTCCGCGGATGCTCCCGCGGGAGTATAACAGAGGCCTTAGGTGTCTCTCTGGGTTACGTAGGGTCCGCGTTCTCCCGCCATTGCCCCTGATTACGGCAACGTGGCGTGTTGTTGAGCTCGCCTTGGAGGAGCTATGACGGACGAACAGAGCAGACTGTGCGCCGCAGAGCAGACCTTCCGTCGTAGGATGGTGATTGACGACCTTAGTCGCTTTAGTCGCTTTTTTGGCCTGCTTTCTCTTCGCATTTCTCGTATTCATATGCTTTGGAACGTTGACTGACACCTGGGAGGCAAGGGTTTGGCTTGTAATACACTTTAGCGAGGGCAATAAACACTGAATTAGCCACATCCACATGGTAGTGAAGACTTCTGCTTTACGTTCGTTGCTGCTAAACCAGAAACAGCGCATCTAACCTTAAGTGAGGTCATGAGATTAGAAGTCTTTCTCGATTTTCCTGATCAGTTTGAGCTCACAAGTCTGACGTGATCCCAATCAATGAAATTATTCTTCGCTGCTCATGACTATAAATATGTGCTGTCAGTTTTTCAGTCGAATCAAAACTAAGAAACTAAGTACTTCCTTTAATTTATTTAGATTCTGAATGAGTTCCCAACACAGCGCAAAGGTGCTCCTCGAAGTGAGCTGGAGAATGAGAGGAGAAGTGGAGGAGAACTCAGCTAAGGAGAGTCCACTCACCGAGCGAATCACCGTCCTAGGAATGATACCTTCAAAGCAGCAATGCGCTCTGCTCAACTTGCATCTTCTTTTACGAAAATCTTGTCCGAAGCGGGCGCGGCAACACCCAGTAGTCTAGCTCGTTGTTCCGCCTTCTGCAGTAGTGAAAGACACTTAACGTAAGACACCCGTGCGAAATTGTCAAAAAATCGATTTTCCTAAAATTGGTTGAGATTGATATAAGGGAGCGGATAATGAAATTTTGAAAACCGGGTAACGGATAACGGATAATTTCGCCCGAAAATGGCCGGATAACGGAAAAACGGATAAGGAGCAAACAACAAAAATTAAAACCTGTTTTAAATTGCACTAATTCCAACAACAGATCAGGACTTAAAGCACTGTTAATTTATAAGCCATTTCGAGACATCTTAGGAGTGTTTTTTAACCGTTTTGCAGTCGCCACATTAATGACGCTCTATGGTGTTTTCTGCCCATCCGTAGGAAGACAAACGCACAGCAGCATACCGCCTTTCACCTGTTTCCAGGCGGTCGGTTGGATTATCTTGCTTATCAGCCTTACTTTGCGCTGAACTCTTTTTTTCAATAAGAGCAGTTGAAACATAGAATAGTCCTTGAAAGAACAATTGTTCCGATGTCTCTGGAAATAAGAAGACGGCCATTTGAGCCATCCAGCCAAACAAACTTCACGTAACAATCTTGTCCTACACATGCTATGCACCGTTATTATTGTTGCTGTTCGATAGCATCCCAAGATCCAAGTACTCCAACGTGGAATATCTGGGATGGATAAAATACTAACTTTTGGGTAGTAACTGCAAGCAAACAAACACACACTCAAAGAGTTATGACATCCAGACCTAGATCTGAGGAAGAATATCCGACCCATCCCTTCTGAAGCAGAGGAAAAATATCCGACCCAGCCCAAAACGGAGGTGTTTCCTATGTCACAGATAAGTTTCGCAAAAAAAATTCACAAATTAAAACAAATCTGGATGTCTTCAGCAGCCACGATGATAAGTTTGTTTAGTAGTTTATTGCTCACCTAAAATTTTTAAAGGAGAAGTTGCTTACTCTATGTATTTTGATTAATTCTATTTCTTTTGCACTGCAGTGTTGTTTGATAATACACGACAGCATATTCTGAAAAGGTACCATTACCGCCTGCAATCCAATTGAGCATACTGCAATCGTGTAACCACAAATGATGCGATGGAAAGATCGGCGGTAAAACGTTCTTCCCAAGATGCGGCTCTCCACTTTTGACAATCAGTTCATCAGTTCCCTAGTGAAGAAACCTCAACTAACCCCTCTAGATTTGAATACTTCTGTTGTTTCTGACGACCACCCTTACGATCGTGAAGGATCCTGTTCGTAGTTCACCTACCACCACGTCCAAAGCTAAGATTCAGCTAATTTGGTGTTCGTTTTTCGGCCCAAAATCGCCGGATAACGAACAGCAAAACGGATAGGCCAAAACCTCCCGGAAACCGGATAACGGATAACGGTTAAACCGCTCATCCCCGATTGATACCGTTCGATAGGGTTTTTCGAGCTGAACAGAACGCTACCATCGCTACTGTCGAAAATCCAAATGTGGGCTGGGCGAGTAAGAGCGGAACAAGGCTCACCGCTGCCGTTCGCCCCTCTTAAACGGCATCTGTGGTTAAGGCAGTATAGGCAGATGAGAAGTTGTGAGCAAGTCAGTGTGAAGAGCCTTTACTATTCTGCTCGCCTACGCTCCTTTAGGCCGCTAGCTCTCCGCGTCCTATCGCAGTGGTCGACTGAAATGGAAAAAAATTGGGTTGCACAAGCTTAACCTGCAGTTTCGCACCACTGTAACATTGTTCGTTCTTAAGCTACATCAATGTGCTTTGACGATCTTCTTCTTCTTCTTTAGCGTTTGTCCCGTTTAGCAGCGGGGTCCGCTCTTCTGGTATGATGTCGCCACTTCGCACGATCAAACGCTTAATCGGGGTGGATACCAGCTTCCTTTATGTCCATGTGCAACGAGCCAGCGTTGCTCAGGCCGTCTTTTAGGCCGTTTTCAGGGCACATCTATGTTGAGGCAAATCTTCAGAACGATGTCGTCATTTGCACGAAGAACATGGTCATACCACCGTAGGCGAGCTTCACGTAGCTTATCGGCAACTGGAGCGACGCCAAACCTTTGACGTATGGAGACATTGCGAACATTATCCAAACGCGTGAAACAATCGTCCAGGTCAGCATTCTCGTCTCCATTACGCTGGGGTGGCTATCAACCTCCTTCGTTGCAGGCCAGCACTCAGCACCATACATCGCTACTGGTCGGACTACGGCTCTGTAGATCTTCGATTTAAGGCGCTCTGGAATCTTCCTGTCGCACAGAACGCCTGTCACTGCGCGCCATTTGGACCACGCTGCGCTCACGCGCGATTTCACCTCGAACATCAAACTACCATTAGACGCAATTGTAGATCCAAGGTACATGAAATGTGTCGCTCGTACGAGCGCAGTGCCATTGATCTCAACGGACCCAGTCTCATTTACGTTTGTCGTCAAGTACTCAGATTTTTTGACGGTCAACTTAAGCCCGAACGCCGCCAAGCGGTCACACCAAGCTTGCACTTGCCGCTCAAGTTCGGCCTTGTCTTCACTGGCAAGCATTACGTCATCTGCACATAGCAGCGTCCAAGGAGCAGGCTTCTGAAGTTCTCGCAAAATGGCATCCATTACGACAATGAAAAGGAGTGGGGAAAGCGCGGAACCTTGGTGAACACTGACGGAGATTGGAAACTCCGTCGATGTGCCGGCCGGCACTCGCACTTGACTCTTAGGACAAGAGTAAGAATGCGCACCAACTCGATCAGTTCTTCACGAACACCGTGCTGTCGTAAGGCATACCATATGACCTCACGCGGTACACGATCAAATGCTTTCCTCAGGTCGAGGAAAGCAAGATGGAGCGGTTTTTGGTTCTCGCAATGTCCTTCTACAAGAAGACGAACAGCATGAATGGCGTCGATGGTGCCACAGCCGGCTACGAAGCCACACTGGTTGGTGGAAAGCCGGACGATCTCGCGAATACGTCCATCCACAATTCGCTAAAATATTTTCATACTGTGCGAGAGCAATCGGATTGGACGGTAACTTGTGCAGTCCGCGGGACTGCCCTTCTTCTTCCAGATCGCTTTGCTGCCAACTACCAGGAACCTTCTTCTCCGCAACTACCTGGTAAAAAAACTTCGTTAGCCGCTCAGCAGGATTCCAGCACCTCGAGTTCCATAGTTCGGCCGCTATGTCGTCAAAGCCCGTTGCTTTGCCTGGCTTCATGTTTTTCAAAGCCGCTTCCGTCTCCTCCACAGTGATTTTCTGCACAGGACCGTGCGTAGGAGGGACGCAAGGGATAGGCGGATGGGCAAACTCTACTGTTGAAATTCTCTCGAATTAGTCATACCATCGTTCCGTAGCCCTTTTGCGGTTCATCAGCAGATTGCCATTGTCATCGTTGATGCCAAGGAACTTTTCGATGTCCTCGCTCTGGCGATGGCGTGTTTGGCAAGCCGATAAAGTTGTCGCTCACCATCGCGCGTCTCGAGTTTCTCGTTGACATCCTCATAATGAGAAGCGTCTGCAAGGGCAACAGCATTCTTAGCTACCCTATTCGCTTCTTGGTATATACGCCAATTGATGGCTGTCTTGTCGCTGAGAAAAGCGTGATATAGTCTTTTCTTCTCTTTAACTTTTTCCTTGACGTCGTCAGTCCACAGGCAAGTCTGCTTCTCAATCTTACGTCGTCCAGGCTTCGTCACGCCCAGTTCGGAACGTGCAGCTTGTAGCATATAATCGGTTGCACGTTTCCATGTCTCCTCAACAGTGGTAACCGTCGGCAACCGAATACGAGCAACAACAGCTGCGCCCTTCTCTTTCATCCGCCACCACTTGATCCTTGCTGGTCCGCATCGCTCGATCTGCCTCAGCCTCGGAGGGGCGATCTTAAGTGTGCAGATCAGCGGACGGTGCTGCGTGGCGACAGTCTCGTATGTCACAACCTTCACATCTGTGACCAGCCTTCGATCGCGATGCTTGACAAGGATAAACTCAATCTGTGTCTTGGTATTCCCGCTATAGAAAGACACGAGACGGGAGTCACGCTTTCGAAACATTGTGTGCGATGATGAAATTATGTGAGTCCGCATACTCAAGAATTCCTTCACCATCAGCGTTACGTGCTCCATAACCGAAACTGCCATGACAGTTGTAACCATCTTTTGCAGTCCCAACGTGGCCATTGAGATCACCTGCGACAACGACAGAGTCTTCTGACGGCAACTCTGCTGTCTTCTCGTCGAGCAGGGTCCAAAACTCGTCCTTCGCTCACTCGAAGCAGCCTGTCTGCGGAGCGTGCAACAACGACCTTCATCAAGCGGTCACTGAAACGTTCCACGCTTGCACTCGCATCCCGGAAACGTTTGGATACGATCACACCAACACCGCTGGTGGTCCTGGGACCGCCGCACAGAATGGCCTTAAAGCCCCGGCCTATGTCCCTCGACTTGCAACAAGACCACCTCGTCTCCTGTACCGCACATAAGTCGATTCGTTCTCATTCTAGTGCTTCTACCAACTCGCACAAGCATCCCGTCAACGTTCACACATTCAGCGTAGCAACGCTGGTCCTGCTTACGTTACGGGACTTTTGGACTAGCTCAGTTGCCCCCCCCCCCCGATGCCGTCCTCGCATCAGGGACGCCCGCATACTTCTCACACTCGGCGGGCTTTGCGAATGCGCGTCGGCTCCCGCGGACGCCGTAGCATTATCTCGACAAACGATTAACGCCATCAACTATGTGATGTAACATGGGATCTCCATAGGCCGGCCTGTCACAAGGGCCTGTCGCCTGCAATCGAGTGTCCGTGATTAGCTTAGCTCGCATAGTGAACAGTTTCCAGCTCAGGCTCCACGTGGAGGAACGGACATCACCACCGTGCTTTGACGAACTGCTAGAACTTCACTGACTACGAAGCCCACAAGCTGCAGCCAGAAGGGTTCACACTTAACAGAGTTGTCGTGCTCCAAACACGCCTGCGCTTGCAATTTGGCACATAAACGATCGATGTTCTCGACCCTCTTACTCGATTACAGCTCTCACTACTCTCTCTCACTACTCTAAGTAACAGTTCAATTCACCATCAAAGCGCTACCGAACTGTACCCAACTTGGCCATTTTCGAGAATATTGATTTTCGGTGACGTCGTCGCCCCTCCGCTGCGGCCTTGTCCTTGTTGACGCGAAATTGTCAAAAAATCGATATTTCCAAAATTGTCCGAGATTGATACTGTTTCATAGAGCTGAACAAAATGGAGCTCGCGAGTATCGAAGGCTCAAATGTGGGCGAGTAAGGGCGGTGGAAAGCTAATCGCTCCCGTTCTCCACTCTAAAATGACAGATTGGGCTAAGGTAATTTAGCCAGCTGGGAAGTTGTGAGCAGTTTGCAAAGTGCCTTCAGTGCTCTGCCCGCCCACGGATTTGCATGTCCTTAGCTCGTCTCGTGTTACCGCAGTGATCGACCAAAATCGGAAAAAATTGGGACCCACAACCTTAATCTGCATTGGCCGCTTCGCTCTCTTGCGCCGACTCGATTGATTCCGCCGGGCCTGTACGCACAGCGCGCGCCATGCCAGCAGTTAGTTCCAAACAGTAGGCCATGATCGTCCAAATGCACGGATAGGCTCCTTCCATCAGCCTGTCAGCGTATCGTCACTCTGCGAGCAGTCGCGCCGACTCGATTGATTCTGCCGGGCCTATATGCTTTGTTCACATCGCGCGCCATGCCAGCAATTAGTTCCAAACAGTAGGCCTTGGTCGTCCAAATGCACGGATAGGCTCCTTCCATCAGCCTAACGTCCAGAAGTTGATGGCGCAGCGCCCTAATGCTACTTCAGGAGCGACGCGTGGCGAGCGGAAAACGACACTCTCCGGCACCCTTTTGCGTCTCTCTTCATCTTTCGCGCCGCTGATGCTGGTTGATGCGCAACTGTCGACGAAACTTGGGAGAAGGCCACCGACGCGATTCGTCACGCTGCACGGTCGGAGCTCGGCATCACGAAGCCTGGACGACGGAAGGTCGACAAGCAGGCCTGGCTGTGGACAGATGACGTGAAAGCCAAAGTTCGAGAGAAGAAGACGCTATATCACGTGTTTCTCGGCGAAAAGACAGCCGATAACTGGCGGAAGTACCAAGAAGCAAAGAAAGCTGCAAAGAAGGCCGTGGCTGTTGCAAAAGCCACTCATTATGGAGATGTCAACGAGAAGCTCGAGTCGCGCGATGGTGAGCGGTATCTGTACCGACTCGCAAAGAATCGCCATCGCCAGACCGAGGACATCGAGAAGTTCTTCGGCATCAATGATGAGAACGACCGTCTTCTTATGGACCGCAAGAAGGCATTGAAGCGATGGCGCGATTACTTTGAGGAAATCTCTACAGTAGAATTTCCTCATCCAGCCATCCCCTCAACGGCTCCAACCCACGGCCCCGTTCAGAAGATCACCGTGGAGGAGATTGAAGCGGCTTTGAAGAAGATGAGGCCAGGCAAAGCGACTGGGCCCGACGACGTGGCAGCTGATCTGTGGAAGTCAAAGCTGTGGTACCCTGCTGAGTGGTTGGCGAAGTTCTTTAACCAGGTTGTGGCGGAGAAAAAAGTGCCTGAGTGTTGGCGCCAAAGTACGACGATTCCGATTTGGAAGAAGAAGGGCAGTCCTGCAGACTGCTCCAATTACCGTCCGATTCGCTTGCTTTCGCACAGCATGAAGATCTTTGAGCGAATTATCGACGGACGAATTCGTGACATCGTCCAGCTGTCCAGCAATCAGTGCGGCTTCGTGGCTGGCTGTGGCACCATTGATGCCATTCACGCCGCCCGCCTCCTGATAGAGAAGCATCGCGAGAAACAGAAGTCGGTGCATATCGCCTTCCTCGACTTAGAGAAGGCCTTTGACCGCGTACCGCGTGAAGTGATATGGTACGCCTTGCGACATCATGGAGTTCCTGAAGAGCTCATAGAGTGGGTGCGAATTCTCTACTCTTGTCCAAAGAGTCGAGTTCAAGCTGCAGCTGGAACCTCGATGGAGTTTCCCATCTCTGTCGGGGTACATCAGGGTTCTGCGCTTTCCCCACTCCTCTTTGTTGTCGTCATGGATGCCATCACTCGAGATCTTCAGAACCCCGTCCCTTGGACGTTGCTTTATGCTAGCGAATGCTCGCTAGCGAAGATAAAGATGAACTCGAGCGAGAAATGCAAGCTTGGTGTGATCGCTTGGAGCGGTTTGGACTCAAATTGAACGTAAAGAAGACCGAATATCTAACGACGGACGTTACTGAGTCCAGCTCCATCAAGGTTAACGGCATCGAGCTCCCACGCACTTCGGTCTTTAAGTACCTGGGATCAGCAGTCACGTCTGACGGCAAACTGATGATTGAAGTGAATTCACGCGTGAGTGCAGCTTGGTCCAAGTGGCGCTCGTTGACTGGGGTGCTCTGCGATAGGAAGATACCAGAGCGCTTGAAGTCGAAGATATACAGAGCAGTCGTCCGGCCAGTAGCGATGTACGGCGCTGAGTGTTGGCCTGCGACCAGGGAAGTTGAAACGCGCCTCAGCGTCATGGAGACGAAGATGCTGCGCTGGACGGCTGGAGTCACGCGCATGGACCGCATTCGAAACGATGCTATTCGACAGAAGTTCGGTGTCGCGCCGATAGCCGACAAGATGCGCGAAGCTCGCTTGCGATGGTACGGCCACGTTCTGCGTGGAAAGGAAGACAGCGTCCGCAAGATAGGCCTTAACTTCGAGGTAATTGGAAAGCGGCCTAGAGGGCGCCCGAAGCAGCGCTGGGCTGATACGTTACATGCGGACTTGAAGATTACTGGTGTTTACCCTGATCTAGCGCTGGATCGGGAAAGGTGGCGTCATAACACCAGAATAGCGGACCCCGCTACGATGCGGGACAAACGCTGAAGAAGAAGAAGAAGAAGAAGAAGAAGAAGAAGATGCTGGTTGATGCGGCACAGGCGGTACTGTACTGTCGAAATCCCTGATAGCACGCTTATCAACAAGGGATATGGTGAAACATTGAAACATTTGATTAATCTGGCTCCTGATGAGTCAAACCTAGTCTATATACGTCATCATTGTTTTGTTGCTGAGTTTGCTTATTTTGTTGGATATTTGGTTAAATGCTAGGTTTATGATGCCCAAGCAAGTATAGGTTTCAATATTTTGTTCTGTTGCATTTCCATTTTGCGTGAGCATCAACTGACAGCAAGTTATCATTTTGTTGAAGCGTATGCTTCTGAACAATAAGGCTTTCGAAAACTGCTGCTCGCCCCCAACGTGGTTATTGGTAGCACAAGGAAAATAATGCAAGTGTACACTTTTAAAGGTAGTTTATAACGTTCTGTTCCAGAGATGAGAGATATTAGTTGCTCCTCTTTGTAGCTAATAGTGTTCTTAAGTACTCATCCTCGAAAGAGGTGGGAAGCGACGAATCTGTGCAGAATTGTTAGTCCAGATCCAAGTGAGGAATCTGCAACGACTGCATCATTACTAGCTACTGCATTTAAGAAATGAATGAAGACGAAGGACACTTCCAAACTGCCTTCAAAATTCACTACCTGGGCTTCCATGTTCTTCGTTTCATGTACTGGCAATGTCTCCATAGTGCGCACCGAATCCTCAGTTTGATCCAAAATGAAAAAGCATTAGCGATCGTCAGGCAATCACGATTAAGCAACACTGAACAGTGCAGCTCATCATTGGCACTTGTGTACTCAAGTAACGAGAGTGAATTTAACGTCTCAAAAACCAAGCGGTCTCTTTGTTCTGTTAGGTATGAAATCTCTCAGCCAGCGTTACAACGAGATGTTGGAAACTGATTTGTATTAGATTGAGTCATAAATTTTGCAAAATTTTTGTTTTTTTCTGGAACTCGCTGAAGTATTATATGGTATTTGAAAGCTTGTTTCCTAGCGAATATTTTGGGTAATGAATCGTTAATTTTCCTTGCGCTGTTGAAAAGTTTTATTCACTAGAAGGATGAGCACTCAAAGTGAAAAAGTGTGCGATTTCATTTTCAATTAGTTCAGGCTCGGCAGTAACCCAGCAGCAGGGGTCAACCACATTGAGGAAGTCACCGGCAAGTTCATGCCTAGCCGAATAAATTAATGGAGATGCTCAGAACGGCATCAAAGACAAACCACTCTTGGGAAGATCAATTGCTGTAAACAAAAGACGCCTGCGCCTATCCATCAAGTCGAATTCTTCTCATGCCGCGCTAGGATTGACCGCTGATCTTCACACCTACTGTGAGCCACCGTTCGTCGGCTGGTGTAGACTGGAAGGTCCCTTTATCGCCTTCATCAGTGCTTCAGCCTTTGACGGAAACCCAAGTAAATCGTTGTGCTTCCGACAGCCGAAAGCTCCTGCACCGGATGAAGCGAGGGAGCCTGGATCGAATCGTTACGAGCGATGAAAAGCGGACGCTCCACTGCAACTGTGAAGCTGGAAAGCAATAGCTGAAACGCCACGATATGGGGGTTCTGGCGTCAAAACCGGAGCTCCACCGAAAGAAGGTACCGCTGTGCGTTTGGTGGATAGTGGTCTAGTGCACGGGGAGCTGCTCTACGTAGTCAAACCATCCTCGATGCTCGCTTTTGCCAACAACTCGACTAGATTCAGCAAAAATTATTGAAGAAAGAAGTCGGTACGAGCCAATATCATACTCTATAATAACGGGCTAAGCGAATAGCCATGGAGCACGTCAAAAAATAGGGGCGGAAACATCAGGGGCGCGAACCTGGGGGTAATCGAGGTCGCTGAACACGAATCTAAAGTCGACCGATCGATATCGACCGATATTATCGATTTTTCTGTGGATGTCGTGCAAGCGCCCTGAAACATCAGCCCTGGGGGTAATCGAGGTCGATGAACACGAATCTGAAGTCGACCAATCGATATCTATCGATATTATCGATTTTTCTGTGGATCTCGTTTTGGCTATCGGAAATTTCAGTCCTAGGGGATCGTGGTTGGTGAATACGACTCTAAATCCCGTTATTGAAGTGTCGAGTGCCTCCATTCCATTTTGAGCCGCATTTACGATTTGTTTGTGGATGTCTTTCTTGCGGTCCGATCTCCCCGCCCTGGGCTAATCGACGTCACTGAACTCGAATCTGAAGTTCATTTTTGAAGTATCGGTCGCTATCAATCGATATTGACCGGTATTACCGTTTTTTGTGTAGTAAAGGCGCTGTTACCCTACCAAAATCCAGGTTTGAATAACGCACCATGTACGGTTACACTCTTTAACGTGCAGTGTGCTTCGGTGCGTAAAGTTTCGAAAATCATGGCTGAATATCGATTTTTCTGTGGATATCCTTCTTACGGTCCGGTACTTCCGTCCGGGGTAGTCGATGTCGCTGAAGGCGAGCGTGAAGTCCACATTTGAGGTGTCCATCGCCATCAATCCATTTGGGCCATATTATCGATTTTTTGTGTGGATTTAGTTAGTGGGCGGGAGGAAATAGGGGGGGGGGTGAATTACGGCACGAAAACACGAAAATGGCGAAAAACATCCAGACGTCTTCTCCCTGCCTGGGAACTTTTGCCCTGGAGGTGGTCGAAGTCTCTAAACATAAATCTTAAATTCGCTTTTGAAGTATCGATCGCCATCAATGGATATTGATAAAGCTGTAGATTTTTTGTGGATGTCGTCTAGGCGGTTTAAAACTTTAGCCCTGGAGGCAGTCGAGGTCACTCAACACAAATCTTAAATTCGTTTTTGAAGTATTGATTACCATCAATCGATACTGATCAAGTTACCGAGCGCGTAAAATACCCAGACGTCTTCTACGTGCCAGGGATTTAGAAGACATGCGGAATACGTCGCGTGACGTGCATGGGGCTCAAAGGACGTACCGAAGGCTTCGCTCAGCGTGTTTGGGGATTCAGATAGATAGACGTACCGAAAACAACATCCGCTGAGGGTGGATCAGTGAGGGGGAGCAGTAGCAGTAATGGGAGTCGGTTTCAATAGGAGAAGACCAGGTGTGGGGAACCAATAGATCGCCCTATCACACCATATACTATACGTAATGCGAGCCTTTTGTACTCATAGGTGGGGAAGAAAGATGTGCAAGTAGAGCAGCTAACTTGATGTGATTCTCCTTAGCTTAGTGATACTGCAACATCGCGCGAAGCGCGCAAGTGCCAGGAACGCCGATAGGCGTGGCGGAGCACTTGTTTCATATACCAGGGCAACAGCCGACCTCTTGCGTCACTCACGATGCTGGAAAAAATCTGAGAACTGGGCTGAACCAAAATCAAACAACCATACGCCCGTGACATTGCGCCATCATACTACCTGCTTCGGTCGATGGATGTCTTCCTCCATGGTAGGAGCTTCGCCGAAGTTGATGAGGTCACGGCGATCGTACACGACTTCTGCAGGTCGAAACCGACAGAGATGTAATAGATCAGTTCATGGAAAGCGGAAGAATCTCATAGAGAATAAAGGGAATTACTTCGTTTAAGTCAACCATTTTTTTGTGGTATATTCTTATTTTTGCTGGAAGACAATTTTTTTTTTGCAAAGTTTATGACTCCACCTAACATTTGGTTGATCTCTGACTGAGCTTATGAAAGCCCGATTTCAACGAGGCAACCCTGCAACCGTCTAACCCAAAATTCATAATTTTAAGTAAATTGGGGGGGGGGTGGTGAGAACGTCAAAATCTAATAAACACGAGGTGATGCTGTACAGTGGAGTAGAAAATGTACACACTTTCGATATCACTAAAGGCCCCCACACACTTCTGCGGCAACGCCACTAAAGATAAGGCAGGGACACCGCCTGCGGCGAGCTCTGCGTCCCTGTCCTGTAGTTAATGATAGGGCCGAGGCGTTGTCGCAGAAGTGTGTGGGGGTCTTAACTTGTTGACGTTGATCTTGTTGACCGCGCTGTCGACAACCGCTCAGTGGTTGCGGATGTTCTCTCCCCTGGCAGCGGGCATTTTCTCCCGAAACAGACGCGACGCGGTTCGGGCACTTTCTCTCGCAATCATGCGCAGGATGGATTCGTCATACCTATGTCCTCCCTTCCGACACTCCGGTGAAGAAACTGCAGTACCCGGTCCCGACACAGGATCATGCTTGAGGTTCGGGAATGAAGGGGGGGGGGGGGTGTCGTACTCTTTCGGTATTTGCAAAGGGTTCTCTCGTATTTTTCAGCTCTTTAGGCGATGTTTGTAATTCTTTATTAGTTGTTTTTAGGAGTGTCTAGGATAGCATGAAGTCTTACCCTAATCATCTTACATTCTTCATCTTACCCTAATGAAATTGAATACTAAAAAAGTTTTGAGGCGGAGCCTTTGATTTTTCAGCGAAAAAAGAAGTGTATTTGTATAAATATTTTTGTATCTCGGTAAGTTTTTCAAAATTTGGAAAAGCTCATAGCTTTATAAAACTAGAGAAAAAGCGTTTCCAAACCATATAGGAAATGGTTTTCTTATCAATTTCGCCAAAAATCGACGAACGGAGGAGGAATCGAACCCGAGATTCAGTTCTCGACTTCCCAAATTTGATTATAACTCGGTTCATTTTTTGAAATTCAAAAATCCCAGTGACATTTTGAAAAACAGAGGAAGAATGTCTTCTTACCACATGGAAACCAGTCTTCAAAAAAGAAATCTTTATACGGGGGATCGATTTTTTGCACGTATTTCTGCAACTGTACTGTACTGCCCAGAGACGCAGGTGGGATGCAGGGGATGGACTACTTGCTCCTGCTGTGTCGGGTCGACGCGTTCCTTGTGCGTGGGAGCGGCATGTTCGTGCACAGTGTGCGCGGATGTGTCCGTGACTGTGCGGATTGTAATTGTGTCGCCTCGGCCAAAAGCTTGCACTCGGTAGACTGGGAGTACATCGTAAGGCGATTCGAGGCCGCCTCAAAAGTCTCGCCCCGTCCCTTCGGGCAGTCTGGCTTTCTGCCCGGAGTTCTTCGCCCGCACGACAGAGCCCGACTAGCTACCCGTGTGTACTCAAGTCAAAAACAGCAGCACTAAAGGGCCTCATTCCCCTGACCCCGAAAGAGCCCCCATTTCTGCAGCGATGGGAAGGACGAGTACGGAGAGGCTGCTAAAATCTCAGGGCCTAACCAGGCTGCGCAAATTGAGAAGGACTAGGATGACGATCTGTACTTACAACGCCCGCACGCTTGCATCGGAAGCATCCGTCGAGGACCTGATGACGCAAGCCAGGAAGATCAAGTACGACGTCATCGGACTGACCGAGACGAGAAGACACCATCCCCTACACGCCGCCTACGACTCCGGAGAAGAACTGTTCCTCGGAACATGCGACAGCAGGGGAGTAGGCGGCGTTGGTGTCCTCGTCAACACGCACTTGGCCATGAACATCGATTGTACGAGTCTCTGACAAGCCGAACCGGACGTCTGCGACTGAAGCGATGTGGTTCCGTGCCAGCTTTGACTGCGTTCGTCGCGTATGCCCCAACATCCGACTACGACGACGAAGAGGTCGAAGCCTTCTACGTGGAGCTGGAGAAGTTCTATAAGGAAGATTACACCTTCTACAAGGTGATCGTCGCCGACTTCGCCAACGCCAAGATCGGACCGCTAAGGTCGCCGGAAGAACTTCACATCGGAACCCACGGTTTGGATTGGAACGAGCAAGGTGAAAGGCTGTCTGAGTTTATCATGTCGACCAAGACCATCCATGGAAACTCGCAGTTCCAGAAGCCCCCCTCCCTACGATGGACCTGGGAATCTCCCGGTGGCCAGTTTCACAACGAGATCGACCACATCATCTTCAACCACAAGTATTGCCTGACCGACGTCTCCGTTGTCCCCAAGTTCTACACGGGATCGGACCACCGCCTCCTTCGCGCAAGGTTCCGCTTTTCGCGTCAAGGAGAGAAGGCCGCAAAGTTCAAGAAGAGGAGTCCCAAAATGACCATCAACTGGGACCTCTACACGTCTCTTGCCGGCCTTTGGGAAGATGCCGTCATGGTCAACGTCGACGAGGAATACGACCGCTTCGTGCACCATCTCCGCGATAGTGCTAAGGGAGCCGAGAGCTTGAAGACCACCAAGAGACGTCTGTCTCCGGAAACTCTCGAGCTGATACGCCAGCGTGGAGCAGCACGAGCACCAACTGACGTCTGAGCTTGCGAAGCTATGCAGAGAGGCGATAAAGGAGGGTCTTAAGGAGAGAAGGGCGGAAGTGTTGGCTGAAGCTGCAGAGGCAGGGTTGAGCATCCGCAATGCCCGCAGGAACTTCGCCAACTTCAAGACCAAGATGACCACTCTCCGACGTCCCGACGGAGCCGTCACCTCTTCCAGAAGGACCATGGAGAAGGTCATCCACGACTTCTACTCCGATCTCTTCGATAGCCACGTCCACCTGCCCCCATGCCATCTTCCGCAGGATGGGTACGTCGTCCCCTCTGTTCTCCCTTCCGAGATCCGACACGCCATCTCGTCGGTGAAGAAACGTACAGCACCCGGTCCCGACAGGATCAGACCCGAACACCTGGAGAACCTCCCGCCAGCGTTCATCAACACCCTGGTGCAGCTCTTCACACGTTACCTGTCGAAGTGCAAGGTTCCATCTCAGTGGAAGACCAGCAGAACCGTCTTGCTGTACAAGAAGGGAGACGTGCACGACATTGGCAACTATTGCCCGATCTGCCTGCTGTCCGTAGTCTACAAGCTGTTCACTCGAGTTACCCTGAATAGGATGGGCCGAACGCTGGACGAAGGACAGCCATGCGAACAAGCAGGATTTCGGAGAGGATTCAGCACGATCGACCACATGCACGGAATTACGAAGCTCATCGAAGTGTCGCGAGGGTACAAGCTGCCGCTGTGCCTTACGTTCATCGACCTGAAGAAGGCATTCGACTCTGTCGAAGCTAAGCGGTCATCGAAGCCCTGCTCACTCAGGGCGTTCCTACTCAGTACATCAGAGTCCTTCGAGAGCTGTACAGTGGATTCACGACCAAGATCTCACCATTCTACAACGACGTCGTCGTCGACGTGAAGAGAGGGGTTCGGCAAGGGGATACCATATCCCCGAAGCTCTTGAGCGCCACTCTCGAAAACGTCATGCGCGAACTAGAATGGGAAGACATGGGAGTGAAGGTCGACGGCCGGCAACTACATCATCTTCGCTTCGCTGACGACATCGTGGTCATAACACCGAGCATCAGCCAGGCGGAGCGAATGCTGGCCGACTTCGATCGTGTATGTGGGAACGTTGGACTGCAGCTGAATCTTACTAAGACGATGTTCATGAGGAACGGATGGGTTTCTGATGCCCCATTCTCGCTCAACGGAACGAACATCTCCGAATGCTCCAGCTATGTGTATCTGGGTCGCGAAGTCAACATGGCCAACGACCTAGCACCAGAGCTGAGCAGGAGGAAAAGAGCGGCTTGGGGAGCTTTCAAGAGCGTCGAAGAAGTCGCGAAGAAGACGAAGAACGTCCGACTCCGTGCCCACCTATTCGACTCCACTGTTCTTCCTGCCCTAACATACGCCTCAGAGACCTGGGCTATAGGAAAGCAGGATGAACACGCGATCAGCGTCGCGCAGCGTGGAATTGAGAGGACGATGCTCGGAGTGACACGACTCACGCAAGTGAGAGAAGGCCTCCGGAGTTCCGAGCTTCGCCGACGTTCGAAGATCAGAGACGCTGTCGCGTGGGCCAAGTTGTCGAAAATTAGGTGGGCCGGCCACGTAATGCGCTTCGCAGACACCCGCTGGACGAGAGCCGTCACCGACTGGATTCCGCGGGATGTCAAGAGAACACCAGGACGCCCACCAACGCGTTGGTCGGACTTCTTCGTTAAAGCCCTGAACGACCGATATGACGCTCTTCGTGTCCCTCGAGCGAGGAGGATCCATTGGACCACTCTGGCACGCGACAGGGACGAATGGAGACACTGCTGGCACCCGCTCGAGCAATTCGATGATCAACGGGACGACAGGTGATACAGGTGATACAGGTGATTTCTGCAACCAGAAATCAAACCAGCGTATGAAGACCTCCCTATTGAAAACTAATTCCAATATGATTTTAAAGCGCCTGTTCTCATTGTTCCGAAAACTTACCGAGATACAAATAATTATAGAAATTCCCTTCAATTTTTTCGCTCAAAAATCGAAGGCCTCCGCCCCGTATATGAAGATCTGTTTTTTTCGAAACCGATTTTTACACTAGATGAAAGCTCTTTCTTCTAGTTTTGAAAAAACCATTAGTTTTTCAAATTTCCAAAAACTTATCGAGTTATAATCATGTTTGTTAACGTCCAATTTTGTCGCTCCAATGACGTCACGGCCATATCGACTAGGGGTCCAATCTGTACGTTTCAGTAGGCCATGGTTTTTACACTGTGCATGGGCCAAGAGATGATTTTTTGCGGCTAAGTTTTGACTGTGTAGGTTGTCTCCTTCGACTAAAAAAAATTTCAAGAAAAACGAGAGTTTGAAGTACGATCCTCCCTTATCGCAGAAAATGCGAGCCAATTTTTCGCATGTGGTCGATTAATAGGAAAAAGACCGCTGTTGTCAAGAGGCGCGGGCACGGCGTTTATCAAACAAACATCTCCGTTGCCGAGCCGTGCCTGCGCCTCGAATAAAAAGAGCGTCACGCATTTTGTAGGCTTCTCCTGGCATCATAGTCCGCCTTACTTCGACGCATGCTTTGTCGTTTTGATGCTCCTCGATTTCACCACTTTGTCATCACAACGTATTTTTGAGTAAAAGGTTGGTTTAATTACCCAAATTTGAGGTGACGCTGTGCTTCTGACGCTTTCGTTGTCGTGACGTTGTTGTGGTCATTGGAATAAACTTGGTAGAACTCATTTCTTGGATTGAAACCGCATGGCTATCGAGAGTCTACCGAAAAATCTATTTATCATATCGAGGATCGTTGCGAAGAAGCTTAATTTTTTTATTAATCACATGTTAATCTTTAAGATGGCACAATTTTTCTTTCTGATGCTCTTCCTTCAGAAGGTAGAAGATATCTGCTGCGAGAAGTCCATCCTTCAGCTGCGTCTCCGTTATTGATTCGAATAGCGTCTCAAAAAGGGTTGTAGGGAGACCGCTTAAGTCAGCTCTAGCAATTAATACTCGACATTTTTTTGCAATTTCAAATTCAGATGTTGCTTCTTCACATAGAAGAATGTGTCCTGTCCAAGAGATCCTCGGAAAATCTGAAAAGTTGAGCTCTTTGTGATTAGTTCGACAACTGCTCGCAAAAGCTCGACTTCGATCGTGTTTGTGTGCACGTTAGACTGCAGCTAAATCTTACAAAGGCGATGTTCAAGACGAACGAACAAGTTTCTGATGCCCCACTCTCGCCCAACGGAACGAACAATTCATTTAATTTTACTGCACGATCCTTTAAAAATGTGAAACGCACGCATCGTGCTGCTTGAATGGATAAGCTAATAAGCTCTGAAAGATCTAGGTCACTGTTGTAGAACACCAAGATCCTTCCCAAAGCTAGTTGGAAAAACATCATCGACGTTGCAAGAGCGAGCGTCGATTAGGGAACTTAACTTTACCTACGTAACGTAACACTGCCTTCTGAGTAGATAAACACAGCTGCCACTCTTTCGACCACCGTAGCAGAGAACCGGCAGCCCTCTACAGCCTAGCAAAATCTGCCAGTTTCTTGTTTACGTGATGTATCTCTACAACATCTGCAAACATTTTTAATAGAGATCTTGGACTACCTATGCTGTCAGCCTGCGCCTAATGTGTAAAGGCCTTCACTAGGTCAATGCGGAGAGAAAAGCGAAATGTAAATGAGTTTGATGAACACAGAAGATACGGGAAAATTCAAAAGGAAATTAAAGAAAGTCGTAAGTTACTAAGAGGGTCTGAATCCAGTTCTGGATTCTTAACAAAACGTCCGTGCATTGTGCATGGAAAAACGTTGGTGGCCACTGATTTCCCTATCAAGTCAGTTTGCTCAATAATAGACGGTGCACCGTTTGTCCACACCCACAATGGGTGTGAGTCAGGCGAACTATGCAAATATCAGTCATCGACAGCCCTTATCAGTGTCATGAAACTGAGCTATTGGTGCTCCACTGCACCGTGTATATGTCCTTTTAAAGTTTTCTCAGAAAACCCATACAGATGAATGCCTGAATGCCAAATTTAGATAACTGAATCCTTTCCTTACAAGGCAATCTAGCCTCCACGTTCTTAACAAGAAAATCTCTCACTTGTGCGCCTACTGTTGGCGCTGCTCTCGAATGTGTCCTCATCTTCTTCACATTGTACAACTAGGCAACCCACCATTCTTAGTAATCATTGCGCTCCAAGCATTTTAGGTGAGACGTCTAGATCAAACGAACTCTTTGAACTCTGATTTGAGTTGGATTGTTCTTGCTCATACAAAAATGAGTGAAGTCGCCAGACGGTTACATCTGGAGGCAATCATTGAGAGAATGCTGAGAGATTTAGAAGAAAAAGTGAGTGCCATATTATTTTGTGCTCTAAATTTCCGCTCCAACGTCGAAAACCTAGGAACGCATATTCGAGACCTACAAAGTTGCGAGTGGATCGAATCTGCAGTTTCAAATACGATCAATAATTGAGTTCATCGATTTCGAAATGAATCGTGTTATAAGGTGGGTGTTTAGCGTAAAAAATGCTTAATAACAGAAACGCTCATGCTTTATTCTGACTTCTATTTATAGACAGGGAAGTGTTTGCGACTCACGTGAGGGCTTCTTTCACTTGCCCGCTTCGCGAAGTTATATTGTACAGATATTTCTTCACATGAGAAAGAAACCCCAGAAACCTCAATCCCTTTTATTCTCAAAAAATTTGCTGGACAATCAATACTGGGGTTTACTAGAAGATTCTAGAGAGAACTTTACGCATTCATGCCATTCGCAGACTTAACGGGAGCTATGAAACAAAAACATAAGTAAGCTACAATACCGCACACAACTAGCGTCGCATTTGGCGTCGGAATCGTTGGGAGCAGCAATTTTGGGAAGGCGAGTACACCGCTGGATTCGGCTAGTCGATTAGAGTTCAGATATCTGAAGAACTGTGACCCCACTGCAAATATGACGTAGTTGCAGTGATCTGCTTATTGGCGTCGCTGAACGTAACCCCTCCCAATTTATTAGGTTGTCCCATAAGTCTTCGCCGTTTTTTTCAACGATTCACTGCAGATTTCGCCGGCGGTCTCCTGCATAGCGCTGCATAGCTTTCGAAAGAAAATGATTTGCTCTATCAGATCGTGTATTGCATTTCTTTTTCCATCATGAATTTTGTCAATTTTTAGGTCGTTGAAGTGAAAAGTGGAAAAGTGAAAAAGTAGACATTTGCGCACTTGTTCTTTCCGCTTAGGTTTGGAATTTTTTGCTTTTTCGAGCATTTGGAAGACAATGTTCTGTACTACAAGAATATGTGTTAGTGCTGTTTGCCCATTTGTCCTTTATTGATTTTTAGGTCATCAAATTGGGACGTCCGAAGGAGGATGGTTATTTTTGCCGATAGCTCCTGCTCTGTGATTGGACTTTTTGGGTTGGTGTTATATGTCATTCGAAAGAGAATGTCTTGCTCTATAAGAATATTGGTCGCTGTTATTGATCTCTATTGAATGTCAGCAAAATGCCAAAAAGAGAAAAATCGTCTTCACCAACAACTCCTTCTCCTTCTTCAGTTGTTGATATTCGACAGAAATCAGTGTGAGCCAATAAACGCGACACAAATTCTTACTGAACAAGACATCCTCTTCCAAACGACATATGACACCAAGCAAAAAAGTCCAACCATAGAACCGGAGTTTTGGTAAAATTCGGACGGAAAAGTCGGAATTCCCAATTTGATGGACTAAAAATCAATAAAGGGCAAGTGAGAAAATAGGACCAACACATTTCTTTTTATTCTCGTAGTACAGAAAATTGTCTTCCAAGTGCTATAAAAAACTGTGCAAAAAAATTACAAACCTAAGCGGAGAGAACAAGTGCGCAAATGGCTACTTTTTCACTTTTCCACTTCTCACTTCAATGACCTAAAAATTGACAAAATTCAGGATGAAAAAAGAAATGCAATACATGATCTGATAGAGCAAATCATTTTCTTTCGAAAGCTGTGCAGGCTATGCAAGAGACCGCCGGCGAAATCTGCAGTGAATCGTTGAAAAAAAAACGGCGGGGACTTATGGGACAACCTAATATACGGTTTAAAGTGCCCTGCTTTAGAAATAGAGTAAATATTTAGAATCCTCGTTTAACGGCCTTTCCAAAGTTGTAGAAAGTAAAAAGTAGTTTTCAAGAAATACCTCAATTAACCTCTATATTGCATACTGCGGGAAGTTCTCGTCCTCGCCTGATATAATGTAATGATATAATTACACCCACAGGTTATGTTCGGCTAATTACCGCCTTCTCCACCTACAAGTTGCAAAGATTTCAATTTTCTTAACATTCTTCAACAAATTTGGTTTCAGTGTTTCACTGCGACCTTGTTCATAGTAAACATTGCGAAATGTGGTACTTTCCGCCTCTAAATCCAGAAAACGACTTCTTCCATTTTAATTCCATACTTTCCCGGTATGAAGCTTTCCAAATAAGTTTATTGTTTAAATTAGTGTAAAGTGTTCTAATGTTTAAATTAGGGTAAAGTCTACCAATTGGATAGCAGAGTAGTCTTGACACTCAAATGGCAATCCTAATTTTGACTCACAAACCCACCCGTTTCTTCTGCTGCGCCTGTTTTTTTTTGAATTTAGAAGGGGTTGTGATTGTTTTATGAATCAGGTTGGAGAAGCGGGCTTTTCCCGATGTATAGTATCATTTGCTTGCTTTCGTCTAGTTGCAGCAGGCAGTATTGACAACTGATTTGAATTGTTTTTATCAAGGCCATCAGCTTAACTGGTTCCATGCTGATATCAGCGGCCAGCTCATCCCGGATACGGATGAGTGCTCATCGGTCCCACGAGGTGTGGATGTTGCGTTCGATCAAACGGCGCCGGTGGTGTAATGGCGTAAAGCATTCCCGCCCGGTTAGAGGAAGGTGCGGGTTCGAGTCCCGCCTGGCGCTAGAAGTTTTGATCGCAACAAAACATCGTTGTGACAGTGTTGACATCCTTCAGATCGGCTGTTTTTATAGGCTTAAATGCAGCAAAAATTTATGATCTCTTCTAATTCCTCCCATTACTCATTAGGTTTGTTTTATTTTGAATAATAGACACAACAGCTTTCTTACTCAGGAAAGGATAACAGTGGTTTTTGAAATGTTACGGTTTTTTATCCTTTCCCATCCACCAGCGTGTTGGCTGGGATTGCTGGTCGACCTGCGCGCAGCGCTCCTCGGTCGGGCCGCAGACCTGCCACCTTCGCATCTAGGTGTTAAAACCAGCGGTACTGCGACATCTGTACTCGGTAGCAAGGCAGGCGGCAGTGAATCAGATACGATCTCGCCTCAGTGCTACTGATTCCATTCAAAATTATCCCAGTTCAAAAAGCAAGTGCTGCTTTTGGAAAATCGCGGAGTGAGGATATTTCTGTTCTCTGAAGTTGTTTTCGCACGTATTTTGTTCAGACTAATGCGTAATTTTACGTAATAGATTTGCTACAGTCAAAGGAAAATCGTGACGTTCTGGGCGTGTGCAAAGCGCAATCCCTTCTTTTAACGCACATGAAATTTGCTGCTTTTCTGCTACTGAAAGTGGATTTCGATCCTTAAATTTTCTTAGAAAATTATAAAGATTTAAAAGCTCTCTCCTACTTTAGGCTTTTGTGAATTGTAAATCTATTTATCTACCTATCTATCTACTACTATATAATTGAGTTTGCATCTAACTGAAGATTTAAGTATCATTTGGAAGCTATGGCATATACTAGTCGGCTGTCCTTTGAGGTTTGTAACGGGCAGCTTTTACTGTATTTATTTATTTATTGCACCATGTGGGTGCACATGTGAGAAGGGAGAAAACACAAAACAAAAACATGGAGATAGTCAAAATAAATGGCTCAAGGAGTATTGATAACTCTTCACTCGAATTCGAGGAATGCTGGTATGTTAACACTTCATCGGCGTCCAGCCGTGCTCGAAGCAAAATGGGAGTGATAAGAGCTGCCGAGTTTTTCCGAGAAAATAAGCTTCCGATGGTGAGCAGTTTTGAACGGCCTCGTTGGTACCTCCCATGTGCTCCAGCAGGTCGAAGCGCGGGAAGGCATCGACTTTTTAACTTTTTATCTAATAACTGAGAGCAAACGAATGGAACTGAGGCAGGAGATTGCTCACGTTACTAAGGAATAGCCTGTGCCGAACAAGCTCAGCTTCATGGGTTCCACAGACAAAAAGAAAAAGCGACCGAACATTTCCTTCTCGTGAGAACGGCAACTCAAACTCCGTGTGACCGGGCAGTCTAAGGGGACTAAATGTTTCACATGCGACTACACATGCAATACCGCTCATAACTAGTGTCGCGTTTGGCTTCTTGGATCTGGTCCCGCTCGGCTCAATGAAGCCGTTCATCCGTACCTGGTCGGTTAATTGGTACCAGACCTGTCTGGGAAAGACTAGACGCTCACTTCTTAACTGACCAGTCAGCGTGAGCTATTGTCGTTCAGAAATGCGTTCAAATTGCTTCATCGATATCCACAGTACTCCGCCAAACATTCAACCAAACGACGTTTGCCACGCAAAACGCGTTTTTTGCGTCGCATAATGATAACTTTGTTCAAAATGAAGGTTTTCTCACCGAAATTTACAAGGGCTACTAACATCAACCTGCCTACCAATGGGTCTGCAACTGCCATTAAAAAGTGGATGGAAGCCTGAAAACCCGTGTCGCAATTAAAAAGAGTCCTAATTCCTCTATTTTCCTTCCATTTATGACCTTCACCTTGCTGCGGCAATTCATTTGGTACCAAATTTGGCAGGAGTATATGCGCTGAGCCTGCAGCTGCTTCAATCGATTTCCTTTATTTCAACGGAAGGCTCAGTATAAAGCTTGTTATTGTAGCCTTACATCTACTCATCTTTCAGGAGGAAAAATGACATAGAACATTTACGTTTCGAATTCATTTACGGCATTTGCGTGCTGGTGGCGATTCGTCAAAGCTGCAAGTGAACCTTGGTAAACAACACTCTCTGTCGTTTGGCTGCGAATAGCTGTGTTCTAAGGAGTGAGTTAGTCCAAAAATAAGCCTACTATAACCATGCACAATATAGAGACTCTATGAATCGAGAAGCCAATGATCAGATGGGAGAATTTCAACTGCTTAGAGTAAGAACCTCTTTCAAAAGTGCGACTGAGCTTCAACAGCGTTTCACGCTCAGTTTTTGCAGAATGAACGCTGGACACTCCAGTACTGTAACTATGAAATTTTTTGCTAAAAAATCTTCAACCAGTTGGGACGCCAATATTTGGACGCACCAGATCGAGCGCTGATGTAGAGGCCTTCTTCGATCATAATTGCGCTGACCTGGCATGCCCTACAGAGACATTGCATTCGTCTGTATGACCAACGAGTTCCTCATTTCTCTTTCTCGTAATTACGGTATCGACTTTATGCAGCCCACCTTTATGGATCGATTCTGCCAAATCTCGATGAGTTTTGGGTTTTCCGGCTTGCGTAGATCACACAGACTCCATAATTCTCAAAATTATGTCCCTAGTCGCAAGGCAAAATATGTATTATATCATTTACACCTCGAGTGAAATTAAACGCCTTCCATATTGAAAGCAATTTCCTACAAGTTAAACTATGAACAGTTCAAGAAAGGTATAATAATTCTTTTTCAAGGAAAACTTGCTGTAACTTTTGCGAATTTTGTTTAGTTTAGCTGCCCAAACGACTGTAATAATTTTATACAAGTTTTTATTTTTTTTTTCTAGAAAAAATAAACTTAATTTTGTCTTAAAGCGCAACAAAGCACTTGTCGCGATTTTTTTTGAATGATATTGTGAACGCTGCTTACATTAAACATCAAAGTGAGAATATGTGTTTACACAATTTTGTTTGTTATATTGTTTAAAGGTGTAAACTCATGCAAACAGCAATGTTGCTATTAATCGGATAAAAATCGCGACGTCATGACAAGTGGACATGGGTCATGTATCACATATTCACATTTGTCATGAACAAGTGCATGGCGCAATCCCCTTCATGGCGCTAAAAACTGCCGCTTTTCTGCCCTTTAAAACAGGATATATAACATTATTTTCCACAAAAAATGAGAATTTCATACAACTTTAAACAGTGTTCAGTTTTTGTGTAAGTGAATTAAAACTTGAAAGAAACCATACTGAAATTTCCTTAAACAAAAGTTATTTTAATCTTTTTGAAGAGTGTTTAGTTTAGTGTAGAAGAAATTCTTTTCGATTTGGAAGAGCTCTACCACTCGTAGTAAAGCTGTTTCTTCTTCTTCTTCTTCTTCTTCTTCAGCGTTTGTCCCGCTTAGTTGCGAGGTCCGCTTTCCTGGAATGTTGGCGCCATTTCTCCCGATCAAATGCCTGATCAGGGTGCAACCCAGCCATCTTCAAGTCCTGATGCAGCGTATCAAGCCACCGATGTTTTGGTCGCCCTCGTGGCCGCCTACCGGGCACATCAAGGTTAAGACCAGTCTTTCGGACAGTGTCACCTTTGCGCGAAGGACGTGGCCGTACCATCGCAGACGAGCTTCGCGCATCTTCTCAAATATCGGGGTGACACCGAACCTCTGCCGTATGGAGTCGTTGCGTACTTGATCCAAACGCGTAACTCCGGCCGTCCACCGCAGCATCTTCGTTTCCATTACGCTGAGGCGCCTTTCAATTTCTTTGGTAACGGGCCAGCACTCAGCTCCGTAAATAGCTACAGGCCGGATGACTGCTCTGTAGATCTTCGACTTGAGGCGCTCTGGTATCTTCTTGTCGCAGAGCACTCCTGTCAGAGAGCGCCATTTGGACCACGCTGCACTCACGCGTGAGTTGGCTTCAACGAGTAAACCGCCATCGGACGCGATTGCTGATCCCAAGTACTTGAATACCGAAGTACGTGGCAGCTCAATGCCATTTACCTTAATGGAGCTGGACTCGTCTTCATCAGTCGTCATATACTCGGTCTTCTTGACATTCAGTTTGAGTCCAAATCTCTCCAAGCGATCGCACCAAGCTTGTACCCGCCGTTGGAGTTCAATCTTGTCTTCGCTAGCAAGCATTACATCATCAGCATAAAGCAACGTCCAAGGGACTGGCTGCTGAAGGTCACGCGATATGGCATCCATAACGACGACGAAGAGTAGTGGGGAGAGCGCAGACCCTTGATGTACTCCGATAGAGATGGGAAACTCCATCGACGTGCCTGCTGCAGCTTGCACTCGACTCTTTAGACAAGAGTATATTCGTACCCACTCTATGAGAACGCAATCAAAGGCCTTCTCCAAATCCAGGAAGGCAAGATGCACCGGCTTCTGTTTCTCGCGGTGTTTTTCTATCAGAAGACGAACGGCGTGTATGGCATCGACTGTGCCACAACCAGCTACGAAGCCGCACTGGTTGGTAGAGAGCTGGACGGTATCACGAATGCGCCCGTTGACAATCCGCTCGAAGATCTTCATGCTATGCGAAAGCAATCGGATTGGACGGTAGTTTGTGCAGTCTGCTGGACTGCCCTTCTTTTTCCAAATCGGAATCGTCGTGCTTCTCTGCCAGATATCGGGCACTTTCTTCTCCGCAATAACCTGGTTGAAGAACGTCGCCAGCCACTTCGTTGGGTACCAGGATTTCGACTTCCATAAGTCGGCCACCAAATCATCGGGGCCCGTTGCCTTGCCCGGCTTCATCTTCTTCAAAGCCGCTTCTACCTCCTCTACGGTGATTTTCTGAACGGGACCGTATACAGGAGGAGAAGATGGAATGCTTGGATGAGCAAACTCTACTGTCGAGACTTCCTCGAAGTAGGTGCGCCATCGGTTCAAAACCATCTTGCGGTCCATGAGTAGATGACCGATCTCATCTTTGATGCCAAAGAACTTCTCAACATCCTCAGTCTGGCGATGGCGTACCTTCGCGAGTCGATAAAGAAATCGCTCGCCATCGCGCGACTCAAGCTTCCCGTTGACATCATCGTAATGAGTGGCTCTTGCAACGGCTACCGCCTTCTTAGCGGCTTTCTTGGCTTCCTGATGCAGACGCCATTTATCGGCTGTCTTATCGCCGAGGAATGCGTGGTACAATCTCTTCTTCTCTCGGACTTTTTCCTTAACTTCGTTAGTCCACAGCCATGTCTGCTTATCGACCTTACGCCGTCCCGGTTTCGTAGTGCCGAGTTCGGAACGCGCAGCATTGAGAATCGCGTCGGTTGCTATTTGCCATGTCTCGTCGACGGTCGTGACCGTCGGCAACCGAATGCGCGAAGTAACAGCTGCTTCATTCTCTTTCAGTCGCCACCACTTAATTCTTGACGGACCGCTCCGTTCGACCTGCTTAAACATCGGTGGTGTGATCCTAGTGCAGATCAGTGGGCGGTGTTGTGTGGCGACCGTTTCATACGGCACGACCTTCGCGCCCGTGACAAGCCCTTGGTCACGATTTCGCACAAGGACAAAGTCGATCTGCGTTTTAGAATTCCCGCTGTAGAATGTGATAAGGTGGGATTCACGTTTTCGGAATCTGGTGTTCACGATGGTGAGGTCGTGCGACTCCGCGTACTCGAGGATACGCTCACCATCGGCGTTACGTGAACCAAAACCGAAACCACTATGACAGCTGCACCCGTCTTTCGCAGCGCCAACGTGCCCGTTAAGGTCACCTGCGACAATGATTACGTCTTGTGACGGCACTTCTGCTGTCTTCTCATCCAGCAGGCTCCAAAATTCATCCTTGGCTCGCTCAGAGCATCCAGTCTGTGGAGCATATGCAGAGAAAAGATGATACCGCCGCCGTTCTGCAGCGATTACGACCTTCATCAAGCGGTCATTGAAACGTTCCACGCTTGCAATCGCGTCTCGGAACCGTTCTGAGACGATTATGCCAACACCGCTGGTGGTCCTGGGACTGCCACACAGAACGGCTTTGTAGCCTCGGCCTATGCCCCTTGACTTGCTACAGGACCACCTCGTCTCCTGCACCGCACACAAGTCAATCTTCCTTCGCTCCAGTGCCTCTGCCAACTCAAAGGAGCGGCCCGACAACGTACCCACATTCAGCGTTGCCACGCGGGTCTTGCTTACGTTGCGGGACTTTTGGACTAGCTCAGTTTCCCCCCGATGCCGTCCTCGTATCAGGGACCCTCGCATGCTTTTCACACTCGCCGGGCTTTGCGAGTGCGCGTCGGCTCCCGCGGTAGCCGTAGCATTATCTCCTGAAACATTCAGCACCATCAACCATATGATGTGACATGGGCTGTTCGTAGGCCGGCCTGTCACTAGGGCCTGTCGCCTGCATTCGAGTGTCCGTGTTCAGCTCGGCTCGCAAAAGCGAACAGTTTCCAGTGGCACCACGTGGAGGAACGGACATCGCCACCGTAGTAAAGCTGTTTCACCACAAATAATTTTTAAATAGAGAAACAAAATAGAGTTGATTGGCTTAACAACAGCTACTGAAATTTCTTTTGTGTGAAACGTGAAACTGTGAAACTTTGCTAAACTTGAACACTGGAGAAAAACATTCATGCTATTAGGTTGTCCGGAACGTTTTGGCGCTTTGCGTTACTATTTTTTATTCGTCTATTAGAGAGCAAAAATTCAACTCGCAACTGCGCATTAATGCTACTTTCTGTACAGAATTTTTTTTTCAAG
Source organism: Heligmosomoides polygyrus bakeri (assembly GCA_947359475.1). Taxonomy (NCBI): domain Eukaryota; kingdom Metazoa; phylum Nematoda; class Chromadorea; order Rhabditida; family Heligmosomidae; genus Heligmosomoides; species Heligmosomoides polygyrus. The sequence goes on from OX375865.1 coordinate 51,604,375, forward strand.
AAAAATGATAATGGTCACTGTGGTGTTTGGCAGCTGGTGTGATCCATTACAACTTTTTTGCACCAGGCTAAACGACCACGGCAGAGTCTTACTGTAAGGAAATCGGCGAAGTGCCTCGAAAATTGCGGCAACTTCAGCCAGCATTGGTCAACAGAAGAGGCCCGATTCTTTTGCACGATAACTTCCGCCCACACGTTTCACAATCACTGTCCGAAAATTGAACGAATTACAGGCTTAGACCGCCATATTCTCCAGACCTCCAACCAACCGCTACCACCTCTTCAAACACTTTCAGTACCTTCTCGCTGGTAAAACCTTCACCAATCGGGACCAAGCCAAAACAAGTTTCGCGGATTTTGTCGGATCTCGACCACATAGTTTCTTCGCTGACCGAATAAGTCGACAGTTGACCCGTTGGCAGAAGTGTACTGATTCGAACGGTGCTTATTTCGACCAAATCCGATAAGACTTGAGAAAGTTGCTGTAGTTCAAAGTGAAGCAGTCAAAGCGCTGAGAACTTTCTAGACAACCTAATATGATCTACTCAAACCACAAACCCAAAAACTCATCTAGATTTGGCAGCATTGATCGATAATGGTAGGCTGCATGAAGTCGATACCGTAGTTACGAGAGAGAGAAATGAGGAACTCGCTGGTCATACAGCCGAATGCAATGTCTCTGTGGGGCACATCAGGCCCGCGCAATTATGATCAAAGGAGGCCCCTACATCAGAGCTCGATCTGGTGCGTCCAAATATTGGCGCCTGAACTGGTAGAAGATTTTTGGCGAAAAACTGCACAATTACAATACTGGGCTTTCCAGCATCCATACTGCGAAGACTGAGCATGAAAGGCTGTAGAAACTCAGTCGCACTTTTGAAAGAGGTCTTTACTTTAAGCAGTTGAACGCAAACTTCGTTTGGTTGAATGTTTGGCGGAGTCCTGTGGATATCGATGAAGCAATTTGAACGCATTTCTGAACGACAATAGCTCACGCTGACTGGTCAGTTAATAAGTGAGCGTCTAGTCTTTCCCAGACAGGTCTGGTACCAATTAACCGACCAGGTACGGATGAACGGCTTCATTGAGCCGAGCGGGACCAGATCCAAGAAGCCAAACGCGACACTAGTTATGAGCGGTATTGCATGTGTAGTCGCATGTGAAACATTTAGTCCCCTTAGACTGCCCGGTCACACGGAGTTTGAGTTGCCGTTCTCACGAGAAGGAAATGTTCGGTCGCTTTTTCTTTTTGTCTGTGGAACCCATGAAGCTGAGCTTGTTCGGCACAGGCTATTCCTTAGTAACGTGAGCAATCTCCTGCCTCAGTTCCATTCGTTTGCTCTCAGTTATTAGATAAAAAGTTAAAAAGTCGATGCCTTCCCGCCCTTCGACCTGCTGGAGCACATGGGAGGTACCAACGAGGCCGTTCAAAACTGCTCACCATCGGAAGCTTATTTTCTCGGAAAAACTCGGCAGCTCTTATCACTCCCATTTTGCTTCGAGCACGGCTGGACGCCGATGAAGTGTTAACATACCAGCATTCCTCGAATTCGAGTGAAGAGTTATCAATACTCCTTGAGCCATTTATTTTGACTATCTCCATGTTTTTGTTTTGTGTTTTCTCCCTTCTCACATGTGCACCCACATGGTGCAATAAATAAATAAATACAGTAAAAGCTGCCCGTTACAAACCTCAAAGGACAGCCGACTAGTATATGCCATAGCTTCCAAATGATACTTAATCTTCAGTTAGATGCAAACTCAATTATATAGTAGTAGATAGATAGGTAGATAAATAGATTTACAATTCACAAAAGCCTAAAGTAGGAGAGAGCTTTTAAATCTTTATAATTTTCTAAGAAAATTTAAGGATCGAAATCCACTTTCAGTAGCAGAAAAGCAGCAAATTTCATGTGCGTTAAAAGAAGGGATTGCGCTTTGCACACGCCCAGAACGTCACGATTTTCCTTTGACTGTAGCAAATCTATTACGTAAAATTACGTATTAGTCTGAACAAAATACGTGCGAAAACAACTTCAGAGAACAGAAATATCCTCACTCCGCGATTTTCCAAAAGCAGCGCTTGCACTTTCAATGAAACGAAAATTGCGACTGTTCAAGTGCATAGTGAGTGCATGTTTCTTTTAATACGATCAAAAATTGCTGCTTTCTGCAGTTTAAATTATGCTCTATACAATTATGCTCTAACACAACTTTTAGTTTCAGACACTGGATTCACCTTTTTGTGGCAGACTACTTACATATTGCATGTCAAAGTAATGGTGAATTTTACTAATTGTAAGACGAACATCCCTTTGTCCTTCATGGAGAGTGAGCTTTATTCTGGAAGGCATTTGTTTTGAGTTGAAAATTTTGGTTTCTGAAGGGTAGAGCCTGCTTTGAAAAGTGCCCGATATATCATGTAAAGTGTCCAGTTTAACGAGAAAGTGCTACAAGAAGGAAAAACCAACCAAAGTTACTACTCACTTTGATACTTTGATGGCCCTTTTGTCGGCTGGAGGTCTTCTCAGCGAGGACCACAACTTTTCCAGACCGCTCGATCTCTGGCTGCTTGCATCCAGTGAGGCAGACTCCGCTCTCTGAAAGATCTTGAGAATGAGTCTGCCCATCGCGTTGGCGGTCGTCCAGTAGTCTCTTATGGTCTCTCGGGAGCCATTTTGTGACACGGAGACTCCATCTATCGTCCTTTCGTCGAAGCAGGTATCCGGCCCAGCGATATTTGGACTTCTTCATCTACTGCAGGGGTCTGCTAATTGCGACTTCTCCCGTAGCTCTGAGCTTCGTAGGCCTTCTTGCCATTGCTGACGAAGGCTTGTCTTTAGAAGACATCTCTCCAGTGCACGATGCGTAGTTTGCATCGCTCTGCCGATTGTCTTGTTGTCGGGCCGGGTTTTCGTCGCGTAACACATCGCAGGCAGTACAGAGGCGTTGAATATCGAGGCCCTGAGGCCGGCATCCTTGACCTGATCGGTGACTTCGCGAATCGAACTGAAGGCTGCCCATGCTGCGCGTCTCCTGCGGGCGATTCCAGGAGCGAGGTCGTTATCCATGTTCAGCTCTCTTCCCAGATAGACGTAGGAGTCGAACTGTTGTAGAGTGACTCCACTTAACCTTACGAGTCCCGTGTGACACCACTGGCTGACCATATATTGCGTTCTGGACATATTCATGTTCAATCCAATCTTCATAGCGGCCACATTGAGCTCGTTCAGCATTTTCTCGACTTCTGCCGTGCTGGTAGAGATGAGAACAATATCGTCGGCGAAGCGAAGGTTGCTGATCCGTTTATTCCGTCGACAAGGTAGCCTTTATCGTCCCAGTTCAATCCTTCATGGCATCCTGAAGTGCCGCTGTGAACAGTATACATTGGATCCAAATGAATCATTTTCGGATATCCGATTCGGATATTCCGAACCCAATCATCCAATTATCCGGCCACCGCGAAATTGCCCTTATCCGAATCATCCAAAAATCCGGGGTCTGCAAAATCACCCTTATCCGAATCATCCAAAAATCCGGTGCCCGCAAAATCGCCCTTATCCGAATCATCCAAAAATCCGTGGTCCGCGAAATTGCCATTATCCGAATCATCCAATTAACCGGACCCTGGATGATTCGGATAAAATCGGATAATTTCGGATAACGCGTTCAATTTCCTCGCTCCATTTTGAAATCGGGCATCTCGAATAAAAGTGCATTCATAACGAGTTTCGCGGGCGGGCACGCTGCTGAGTCATACGTTTTCGCGCCCCACTGTAAAGTATTAGGGGGGGGGGCAAAAGTAATGAGACACCCCACGCCGTGTCCACATATCTCGTGGCTGGAGTCTGGTTTCGTGCTTGTTGTATTTGTATGTTTGTATGCTACTTACTGAAGCCCATCTGAAAAGTTACCACTTTCGCTCTTTCCAGAAGCATGCCAAAAACCCCAGCCTGTCTCATGCCGAAACCCCAGTCTGACGAGTCGACCTGTGTCGCTCAAATCTCCCCCAATTCCCAACCCCGAGCAGCCTGGGCTCAATATTCACGCAAGATGAGAAGTACGTCTTCTACCTTAACCCTGCCAAGCAGCGAGTCTGGGTGAGGCCTGGTGAATTGTTACCGACCTTCGTTCGGCGAGATGTTCACGGCGAGACGCATCTTTGGAGCTTTTGGGTCTGCGCCCATGGATCGGTTTACCGGAGGCTGTTTCCCAAGAGCACCGCGATGAACTCCAAGGCCATGGTGAACGAAATAGAGGAGATGGGCCGGCGACTCGCTCTTATTCATTCGCAGCGCTTCAAGAAGGTTCTCCTCTTCGACAACGCCGCACCCCATCGGGAACAAGTAAGCACGGATAAGCTTGGCCAGCTGGGCTACGTTCATATGCCTCACCCACCGTATTCGCTGGACATCTCTCCATGCAACTACCACTACTTCTTGAGCCTACAGGACTTCCTAGTCGGGACGGACACAAGAACCCAAGCAGTCCTTGACAACCATATCGAGCAGTTGATCAACACCAGGCTCAAGCAGTTCTGGAAGGATGGGATCAGGAAGTTGGCTGAGCGATGGCAGCAAGGTCCTTGCCCTTAATGGCAAATACACTCCTCAGCATCGTTGAGTTGTAATTGAGTTATAAGGAGATAAAGATTTTTTTCATTTTGTCTCATTACTTTTGCCCCCCCCCCCCTAATAGTGTCATATTGACGTTGAATACAGTTAGCACGCTGCTGAGCGTGACGTCGATCTTGGCATCTGTTTCCTCAAACATCATGTTGCGCTGCCGGGGGCAAGAAGGACGAGGACTGAAGGAGAGAAGGGATTAAGCACGTACTCTGATCCGCACTTCGCTGTTTCACATTGTACAGCATTCGGCGCAAATTGGGTCGAGGGGGTCACCATGTAGAACAGCTCCATACCGCACTTTGTGCTGCATGAAATTAAAACTGTTATTCAACACTTGTGTGTCTACCACTTGATGAGACCATTGAGACCCTGTTAGACCATTTCTGATGTTCGACATTCATCTGCCTTCTTATGAAGGAGGAAAAGTGCTGAATACATGGTGACCCCTCATCGACCCAATTTGCGTTATTTGATAATGGCATTTTGGAAAGCCCGGATCTTAGAATAATTCATCTTGGAATCAATGATGTGAGGGAATTTTTTAAAGAAAAGCGGAAGACGGTATACGGAACGGAAGGGCTCAAGAATGGGCGGAAACCGAAATACGAAACGCCGAAACGGAAATTATGCAAAACTTATTACTTCGTCTGATTTTTCATAATTATACATATATCCGTAATGGTAGTAATAATTGAGTTGCCGTTACCGAATTTGGATAACGGGCAAGGCAGCATGCGACTCCTTTTCAGCAACATATAACAATAAAAAATCCTTGTATTCGTATTATTACTAAGATGAATTTTCAAACATTACTAGTGTAACAAATCGAAGGTTGTGCAAAATCTCTCTGTAAATAGGAAATAAGTATTTTAAACGCAATCAACCCATCTGACGAGAAAGATGTCAGAGATTTTGCCACTCATAGCACTTAACCGGTCTTATTGAATGTTCCAGGTCTATCCCATTTAGGAGGGAGCGGAGTCAAGGTTACAGTTGCGTTCAGCATTCACGACAAGACACCCACGCTCTAAGTTCGCATGGGTACCATTGTATCATTTGGCAGCAGCTGAAGCTCTGAAACAAACTCAGAGGAGGGGATTGGAGAAACAAGACACCGCACGCCCTCCTCCGACTAGGATAGATCTAATGTCTTTAAGGAGCGCATTGTTAGCAGCCTGAGAGTGTTTATAGAACACTGATCTAGATTTGGTACTCCAGGCCACACCTACGATTACTAGGGAAAAAGATAAGCTACTCCGGATAAGGAGTTTGATCCTTTACTCAAACACTCATGGAACCTTTGTGGACCTACACTATTCGATAGTACATCTTTTCAAGAACAGAAAAAGAATCCAATTTGGTTACTGTTTCGACATCAGGATGCACCATCGCTTTGAAAGAAACAGAATCACAAACGCATAGTTAATCTCTTTCTTCAGCCTTTAGATTATGTTCAAGAGGTGAATGAAGGCACTGCAAAGCAAGCAATCAGTGAGTGATGAGTCACCGTTCCGTATTCCGGCCCAAAAAAGAGTGGAACACGAAACGGAACGGAAGGACTAAAAACGGCCGGAAACCGAAATTCGAAACATGGAAACGGAGTTTTCGCCCATCTCTGATTGGAATGATCCGGCTCTTTGATGTTTCCTTCCTTGACGAGAAGTGAGAGTCTTTCGATACACGCACTGCTGCTGTTATTGAGGGATAGATTCCTCTTTAAAGAACGCTAGAATTCTGATAAACTGTATCTTGCCTTAATGAGGATATCCGATTCGGATATCCGAAATCCGGTCTCCGCGAAATTGCCATTATCCGAATCATCCAAAAATCCGGGGTCCGCAAAATCGCCCTTATCCGAATCATCCAACTATCCGAAGATTTTCGATCGGATCCAATGTATAGTGAACAGCTTAGGAGAAATCGTGTCTCCCTGCCGTACTCCCTTCCCGATAGAAATTTTAAGCTTTCGATTGAACAACTGGATGGTGGTCATTCGTCGAGAAGTCGGATGTAGGGCGATGGCATACCAGCATGCACAAGCGCGTTCAGAATGGCGTTGATTTCCTCAGAGTCGAACGCCAATAATCCACGAAGACAAGGACAATTGGGCTCCTTTCGATGAGTTGTGAGACAGTCTGATGGGTCGATAGTTGTTGATTTCCTCCTGCTGACCTTTTTTGAAGATTAGAACGTTTTTAACTCCTTGCATGAGTTCGGAATCCTATCAAGTCAAAAGTAGTGGTTGAAGTGCTCGGCAAGAAGTGAGCAGAGGGTACTGCCACCCACACGAAGGAGGTCAGCAGAAAAGCCGTCCGGTCCGGAAGCAGTGCCTGGCTTCATCCTTTTGATGGCATGAACAACTTCTGATTCTAGAATGGGAGGCACTTCCTCAGCTGGTGGCATCAAGCATTTCGGGACAGTGCTGGAAGAACCAAACAGATCTGTGTAAAATTCTTAAACGATGGCCTCTATCGCTCTTCGAGACGTTTGCGTTGTTCCATCCTTATCCACAAGGGCTGACATTATTGCCTTCTGGTCGCAGAAATCTCGTTTGCAGCGCTTTCTGCTTGAACCTTTCCCAGCGGCTTCTAGAATTTCCATGGTAGGGACTGCACACGGATAGGAAGTCTATCAGGCGCTCTCCGTTTTCGTTTCTTGAAGAAGTTCCATGTGGTCCTAGCCTCCATTCATCGTGACCGACGGTAGCGTCAAAGTCCCCAACGACAACCTTGTAGTAGCTCTTCTCGCCGTTGACAGTCCTTTCGAATAGCTTGTAGAATTCCTCCTTTTCTTCGTCTGTGGCCGCAGATGTTGGACCATATCCATTTATGATGGAGATGGTTCCTTGATCTTTGGTTTCCAGACGAAGAACAGCTACTCAGCTACTGATGACCTTGTAAGAGTCTACTAGGTGGTGCACTGTCGAATTGATGAGAAATCCAACTCGGCCAATATTCTTTCTGTCCACCTTTGCTCCGATAATGAGAAGTTCGTTGTGGTCGGTCCTTCTTATGATTTCCGTTCTGCCTTTCGTTTCCTGCAGGTCGATAACGTCGTATTAGATGTTGCGGCTTCTGTAAAGCACTGTCCGAAGATCCTGCTCAGATGCGATCCTACGACAGATATAAGTATAGACGAATAGGCAGTTTCCGTGTCGTGATGGGAGGGAGTTTCCGGTAGCCCGATTCCAACGACGTCCTGATAGTTTAACTCCGAGATTAGATGGCCCCTCGCCGGAGGTGGATGCAACCGACGTCGTAGAAATCCACCTACGGCGCGCGGAGGACTGGGGCGCGGGTTTAGTTGTTTGAGCCATGGCGGTGGTCTAGTTACTCACATATTCCTGGCCAGGGATACATGAGAGCCGCCCATACACGACAAAGCATCGTGTACTGCATGACCGTTTGTGCCGTTAGTCATCACTAAGTGATGTTCACCAATTCACCGCGATGAGGTGGCACATGAAGGAGAACCAAAGTTAGTCACGTGAAGTTCGCAGTTTCAACGGCCAAAAAAACTCAATTTTGCGGTTTTTGTTTACTCGACCGAGCATTATTTCAAGAACTGGTGCCAAGATCCTCGTATAAGATGCGGTTGGTTGATAGAGAATCTGAAAACAGTGTCCCGCAGAAAAATCCTCAGAATTCTGCTTTTAAGGGTGCCGCTGTACCAGATATACGACGTGGATCCGAGCCTTTGTGAGATACTGTGCAACGCCTTTTTCGGGAGGACCAAATGCTGGAAACAGGAGAGAGAGCCGTGAGTGTCTTTAAGGCGGATACGATTGTTTCGGCAGAGAACCACCGAGAAATCAGCGAATGCTTCGTTTTCGGGAATTCTCAAGGATACGACGTGGACCTCTGGTCGAGCTGCAGATTTCACCTTTACGCTGGCGCCTTATGCATGTACGCGTGTGTGGTGATGGAAAGGCTCTTCAAAGGAGTTCGCGACGAATACCAGGCTGTCGTGTTCGCCGAAAATCGTTGGTTGGTGTTCCTCTCCTTGATTCATCCGTGAAAAACTCGAATGCACAAATGGCCAACTTTAGCTTCTTCGAAGAAAGGATTCTTAAGCTGCTCAACGACATTTTCCACAAAGACGCCAATGCAGCAATTAATGCAATCGAGATTGACTACGAACGAATCTTCAGATTTGGAGAAAACGACTTCTTCAAAGGCAGCAACGTATCTGCAAGAACGAATGCGAGCCCAGCTAGCACGAACACTTGCTGGGGAGGATGCTGTCGAGGTGCCCCACATGCACCTTCCCTTTCAGCGCGAACTCCGCGGTCTGCTCGGAACGAAGAGGCATCTATTGAACTCATGGCTGTGGCGTATCGTGCGAAGGCGATGGTTTGTCGTATGCCTTGGTTGCCCTCCCCCTGCTTCCATCACATATGAAAGAGATAGAGGTTTCATTCCCCTCCAAACTACTCTCACCGCATGATCGAGAGGTCCACTACTTTTCCAACGTTAGTTGGAAAAGTAGAAGAAAGAAACAAAAAAAAAACAGAACAAGCCTCTGGTCTCCATGGAATGACAAGCATGAGCATCTGAATTCTGCTGATCTATTTTGGTTGTGGCTGAAGTTCCAGAAATCATTGTTTGAAAGAAGATAGATGCAAATTGCCACTGTGAAAAGAGAAGAATTTCTGCATTTTTATATATTTCACATTGTTTACACTTTTAATCTGTCACAAACCGTCACAGGCTCACAATTCCGCCAAAATACTAACCTTCAAGGCAGGAGGGATATCGTTCTCTTAGGCTTTTTGCAATTGAGTTTATTGTTGCTATAGTTTCCTGAAAGCGGTAGAATTTAGGAAACTGAAACTCCAATGACAGGCCACATCAAACTACAGTGCACATTTTGGAGCTTTCGAAGCCATATACATACCAATATGCTCTGAAACAAAACATATTGCTAACCATATTCAACATCTCAAACTGACCTTGCCCACAAAAGAAAGAATTGAGTACTATTTCTCTAAAACACAGTTAAGGAGAATTGGAACAAATTTCTTTGTTCGAAGTTGGCCGTTATAACCAATAAACTTTTTAGTCCACTTTTTCTCGACAGACGAGTTCAAAGATATGCTTTAGGACTTAATTATGCCTTATGTTTCGTTCAGTACCGGCAGCTTTCAATTTCGAAACGGTCCTAGATTTTGCAGTCTGTTTAATTTTTGAAACACACTTGTTCCAACGCCTTCCTGTAGGGAGGTCAATTTTAACTATGGAATGAGGACGAAGCGTAAGATTCTTGAGGAATCTCTGTTGATCGGATTACTGGATGAAGTAGGAACGAAGCATCTACGGCGAATCACAGAAGCAAACTAGACAGATGTGGGCAGCCACGGCAGTTTCGACCTCACGATCGCGGGACTTAACGGCCTACAAATGCGTAGGCAGGCTGACCATTTAAGGTACATTCCATGTTCAACTCTCGATGAACCTTGGCATCTTAGACGTTGCTATAGACGAGTAGTTTTTTCAGCGTAGCCAGGATTGGTACAACTCTTTATTGCGGTTTACGTTTCGGCGTCGTCGCCTTCTTCAGAGTCTGGAAAAGTCGAAGTCATCTGAGAAACTACCCTCCCAAATGCCGTATCATTCTGCAGGAACCCATCCAAAAGGCTAAGAGACAACGAAAACGATGCCGTAAGAAGTCGAAAACATGGCTAATCTTAGATGTGGACAAAAGGCGTCCACCGTCACCCTGACTGGACGAAAGATGGGTGAATGAGCTTAGAGCCTTTGGTACCACCCGCCCTAGGGAACTGACGGGTCATGACCCAGAGGTCAAAACCCGCAGAGGGCGACGTACTGCGCTAGCTCTTGGGTTAAGCAGTGCACTTGTCCTTCCTATTGATATGTGGGACTTCGCCGCAATGTACAGCGCCTCGAGAGTTTGGCACGCCGAAGTCTCATCTTCACGCGGAAGGATCTTGACCTCCACCCCAAAACAGCCGTCCGCGTGCCGCCGCACCCTGTGCTCGCCCAAGTGAGTGGAGTCTTGGGACCTGTGCGAGTGCTCCTTGATTCTTAAGCAAGTGCTCCAAGTGCAAGTGCTCCAAGTGCGTTGCGAACTGTCTACATGTCCGGTGCTCTACACGCTCGTGAAGATGCACAAATTCCCTCCAGAGAGTGCCCCTGCCGACTACCCCTCAGTGTTCAAAGTCAGGCCCATCATCAGCAATGTTGGTGGTCCCACTGACCGTATTTCTTGGCTTCCCAACCTCGTGCTTGTGCAGCTACTCCAGTTTACACCGGCCCAGTTACCTAACACGAGCCATTTCCTCGAAAAGCTGAGAGAAGCCAGATTGCAGAAGGAATGCGTTATGAAGTCGTTTGACGTAACATCGCTTTACACTAACGCCTCCAACAAATGCGCATTGGATGCAGTTCTGGAAATTCTAAATGAACATCATACCAGCATAAACATGTACGGTCTATCTGTATTTCTGCAAGTGGCGGGGCTCGTCAATGAATGTCTGCGATGTAACGTGTTTAGGTGGTCGGGTGAGTATAACAAGCAGATAAGAGGCCTCGCCATGGGCCAAAGACTAGCTCCAGTTCTCGCGGTTGCATTCATGTCAAAAGTGGAGGCTCCTGTGCTACAACGAATGGCCACCATCTACTGCCGGTATATTGGCGATTGTTTTATCGTCTGTCCCACTCAACTCGAGATGGATATTTGCTTTGAGTTACCTAACCGGCAGTCAACGCACGTTAAATCTACACGGGACAACCCGCAAGAGAACTGTCTCGCATTGCTCAACGTGCAGGTCCATCTTTTGACGAGATTTACCAAACCAGGTGATACCGGAAGCCGGCAAGCTAGAACATCATTGTTCACTGCGCATCGGCTTACCCATTCAGTAGGAAAAGGACCGTTGTTCAGAATATGTTCAGCACTGCACGAGAGGTTTCATCTGAAGCCGCGGAAAGGGCCTACTCTGTGAATATGGCGCACCGCATCGTGATTCAGAATCGATATGCTCCCACTGGCAGGGCTAGTGGGCATAGACGACAGCCAAGACCGCTGAGGGATCGCAGCGAACGCTGTCAAAAGTTACATTCTGTGTCCCGTTCATTTCGGGCGCTCTAACCGCAGCAATACGTGGCTGCGTTAGGAAGGCTGAGCTGCAAAACGATGCGAGGGTGGTGGCAGTACCCCTAACAACCTTAAGAAGCAGCTGGTCTCAGGTCTCATATCTCTACTCCCTTGGGCGAGCACAGGGTGCGGCGACACGCGAACAGCGATTTCGGCGTAGAGGTCAAGATCCTTGCGCGTGAAGATGAGATTTTGGTGCGCCGAACTCTCGAACGCTGTACATTGCGACGAGGTTCCCCCAAGTCAATAGGAAGGACGAGTGCTTGGCTGTGACCCAAGAGCTGGCGCCGTGCGTCGCCCTCTACGGTTTTTGACCTCTGGGTCATAACATGCTAGTTCCCTAGGGTGGGTGGTACCAAGGGCTCTAAGCTCATTCACCCATCTTTCGTCCAGTCAGGGTGACGGTGGATGCCTTTTGTCCACATCTAAGGTTAGCCATGTTTTCGATTTCTTACGGCATCGTTTTCGTAGTCTCTTAGCCTTTTGGATGGGTTCCTGCAAAATGATACGGCATTTGAGAGGGTAGTTTCTCAGATGACTTCGACTTTTCCATGCTCTGAAGAAGGCGACGACGCCGAAACGTAAGCCGCAATAAAGACTTGCACCAATCATGGTTACTCTGAATAAAATACTCGTCTATAGTATAGTAGTTCGGTGTGTCGTTAGTAGTGCCACGAGAGACTTCACAGATTTATTGGCAGCAGGATACAGGAGCAGTGCAGTCCGAATGCAGTGGAGAATAAGGTGGCTATACTAACTTCGGCCGGCTATTTATGCGGTTTTTGAATGTAGTGCTCATGAGAAAGTTGACATAGGTAATGGTAAAGTGGGAGAGGTCTAAGAAACCAGAGATACACTTCGGATGAGAAATCCCACGCTCCCCATGGGAAAGAGGCTAGACAGAAGAGATGCAGACAGGAAAAGATTGGGAAACCGGAATTCAAATACATTTCAAATATATTGCGACTTCAAAACACAGTTCATGTAAGGATTCAAAGAAATGATGTAGTGACAAAGTCAATATATATAGCAACATTTAAGATAGTTCACGATAAAGCGCTCATAGCTCCCCAGCTGCCTAGCCTGCCTTTTCCCAGCTGCCATTTTAGGAAGGCCGGCTTAGAGGTTGAAATTTCATGCGTTTTTACTCGCCGATATTTGAGTTATCAACACTCGCAGTGATACAGTTCCGTTTTTCATCCAAACTTCGCCCAAAACCATCTAGGAGGGAGTTCTTTGGGGTGCTGTTTACGAATCCTACGTCTATTTTGAAAATTCCGCCGATTTCGGTGGATTATCTACCATTTGCATAACTGAAGGTGATCGGCTCAGGATCACCGACTTTGCTCAGAGTTCGTCTACGAGGAGAGGATTAATCGGGGTGCCGAAAACGATGCCGAAGTCCACTTGGCCGATTATGGCACGAGGCCACCCATAGCGATGTTTAATGCTGAGACGTAGCCCATGGGCATGTAGCACACGCCATCTTGAGCGGCCATATTCTGTGCTCCAATTGTGTGGCGCCCCATCATTTGCTTTCTTCTTGACTTGCTCTCACAGAATTCCTGTTTCTTTTAACATTACCGATGTCTGCCCTTCTATATCTTGTCTTGCCTTTTCTGCTATTGTCTAACATATGTTCGTCTGACAGAAAGAAACCACCACTTCAACAAGCCTTAAAGAAAACACAGTTATCAACAGAAAAACTTACGAACAGAAATGTCAAACAATACCAGACAGAACAAGACAAGACAAGAGAGCAGACATCAGTCATTTCAAAGGAAATGGAAATTCTGTGAGAGCAAGTCAAGAAGAATGATGACCCACGTGGGGCGCCCCAGTTCGGCTGGATCATGGAATATCGTCGCTGAAGATAGCGTGCGCCATATGAGTGTTAAGTGTTGCCAGGTTCGTTCTTTGAAGCAAGAATCAGGTCGTATACCTGTCTGAAAAATTGGGGGGACGGTCAGGAGGTATAAAATATGGCTATGGCCACGCTCCCCGCCGAGGGCATGCGTTCTCCCTTTCACCCCCTTGCTCACTCACCCCAACTCTCTAGGCCCCAGCAGGAGGCGGGTGTGTCTCCTGTCGCGCTGCCGAAAAAACGGAAATGGCATAGTGTTCGGTACCTCGAAGAACCCCCTGCTCCTAGACGAAGTTTGAGCAAATCGGTGATCCTGACATGACGCTTACATACCCGAATGGTAGGTGACCCACCGGAATTGTCGGAATTTCAGAAAACGTACGTCGTATTCCCAATCAGCGCCCCCATATTACCGGCCTAGGAAGTTTGGACCTAAAAATTTGACCAATTTCGAAAAAATCAAGTTTCGATGACGTCATCACATTCGCAGTTCGGCCTAGAGCGGCCTTGTCCTCGTCGCGAAATTTTCAAAAATGTCGATTATTCCGAAATTGCTCGTTATTGACACTATTCGATAGAGCTTATCGCGTTGAACAGAAAGGTAGTATTGCAAGTGTCGAAAACTTAAATATCGGCGGGTGAGAGCGCAGGAAACTTCAACCTCTAAGTCCGCGGCCCTAAAGTGGCAGCTAGGACCAAAGCAGGGGAGTTGTGAGCACTTCATCGTAAAGTATCTTAAATCTTCTGCTTGCCTACACATTTCTAGGTCGTTAGCTCCCCGCGCCTTTCCACGGCGGTGGGCTCAAATTGTAAAAAAAAGTTGTCTCACTGAAATCCCACCAGCATTTTCGCGCCGCCATAATTTTGCCGTTTTAGAAGCTACATTGCTGTACTTCTGTAGAGCTCTCTACTGGTTATAAAATCCGCAAGCTGCAGCCGCAACTATTCAAACTTGACAGAGTTATTAAGCTCCAAACACACCCGCCCGTCCAGTTTCGCAGCACTCTCCAACATCCGGCGTAATCGGTAGAATTGGATACCGCATTGTATGCTAGTCATATAGAAGCGATTTGGATTGTTATGATTTTTGTGCGTCTAGGTAAGCTGTTTCCTTAAGCTAAGCTCACTGTGCAAGTTGTGCACCCACTAGATTGATTCTTCTTTCGGGGTCATATACGTTGTTCAACTCCACTGAGATTTAGAAGTCAAAAGATAGAGCTCGAGCTGCTGAGCTCAAATATGTGTGTTTTTTGGCTGGTGTTTGACTTTTCAAAAAGTTCTTTAAAAGGCCGCTTTGGAACACTCAATAGCGTTCTTTTCGGCAAGTGGCCAAATCATATGCGCGATACTGTACGTCAGGGAATGTGTTGGAAAAATGTACTAGCATTTCGTAACGTATGAGAACGATGCAGAATTGCGGACAGCAGGCCTTGATACATACGTAAGGAGAAGTCGACATATCAGCGCCGTAGAACATTTTTAGTGCAATTAAAAACTTCGAGACATTGGATCTGCAAGGGACAGCAAGCATTTTATTTGATTATATTTCGCTACTTTCGAGCCAAGTGATTTCCTCGAATTTTACATATCATCACCTTCGAGTTTCAGAACTTCCTTGCACATAATTGCTGTCAGAGCCTAATCGAACGAAGATGGCATGGAAGACTGCGGCTTAGTCCTGTAAGATTACTTACGAGGCCCTTGTTCATCTTGTCTAATTTGGGGCATTGAGGGACGGAGGGATGAGTGCGACTGAGTTTGATGCTGCTACTGTGTGGCTAGTTTTATTTCAGACGAGGACGCTCTTCAGCTACCTGTTTCCTTGTTTCATCTACAAGGAGTACGCGCTGCGAAAATCGAGAGGACCTGAACAGGGAACGGCTACAGTGGTTGTCAGTCGACAGAAAGCCGACGTTCAACAAGAGCAACCTCGCGAGCCACGAGATGGACATCGAGAAAAAATGCTGGCTAACGTCAGAGGAAATTCTGGATTCTCACGGACCGTCGACCCTGAGTCGCCTCTACTGGCCGATCATGATGCCGCCACCCCGAGTTCCCTCGAGTTGCACTTTCTCAGCAGTGCAAAATCGAGCAAACTTCGTCGCGATGGAAATCACCCGGGAATGGCTATGATGTCATGTTCGATGCCTACATTTCCAATTCGAGAGCACGTCAGCCCTGTTCACGGCGCGCGAAGCATTGATGACCAAGGGAAAGAGGATGGTTCGTCCACTTGCGAGCCACATGACCGACAATCTGGCTGTCATGTGCATGCGCCATATTGGCTCTGGTCTACCGTAAAATTCTACGCAACCACCAAAGCGAAGTTCTTCTACCACGTGGTGAGGCCATTAATGTTCTCTTTGCTATTTTTAAATGCATCGAGTGAAGTGGCATAGAGTTTGCATTTACCTGCAGGATTGGAAATCGAAAACATGGTCTGAATCCATTCATAGAACGTAAAATTCAGATTTTTTGAGCCGAGACAACTTCTTTGGCCTCTTTTTGACTGTGTTGTTGCCCCCCCCCCCCCCCTATGGCAGATGAGGAATTCCATTTCAGGAACTTTATAAAGGTTGTGCAAGCCAAAGGGTCGTCGTAAGAGTAGATTTCATAGGCTTCTATCTCATTTGCACCACACATTTCCAGATATTCCGGATCGTCTACGTAGTGGTGTACAGCTGGGTTCTCGTTTCCAAGACGAGGAAGCGATCTCAAGTGCCGAAGTTTTCGATGTATTGGCCGGAGATGGTGGTGGCATTAGTGCAGCTCTCCCAGCTTTTTGACTGTGTTGTTGCCATCAGAGATCGGGTGTGTGAACAGGCACATTTCGATGCGCAGTAGCCGAACAGTCATAATAACCGTGTTCTCCTTGAAGATGCCTAAAGAAAGACGAATACCTGGTCCACGACTCTGTCATATAGTCGAGAAATGCAGCAGAAAAATCAGGAGACTGCGAGCGGTAAGCAGATTTTTAATGGGGTCTAATCCATAGTTGGCTCACACACCATTCAGATAGGTCGTTGATGGGGTGCTCGTTTACTTTTGAGCACTGCTGCAATCTCCGTCTTTGAGGGTTTTTTCGAGTGGACGTCGGAGCACCTGTTCGGCTTCTGCCGGAACATGGTGATTATACTCAACATTATAACTGTGTCAGCAATCATGATTCATGCGAGGCTGACTGAGGACGAAGCACTGTGAGTGGTTCTCTGTACTATTCATTTGCTAAGCAGCACTTATCCTGCCGTTTTAGGGGCTTTTGGGCAGCGCTGACCACCTTGAGTGATCTTATTTTTCACATCTCCTTCTTGTTCGCTGCCGTCTCGATGATTCGTTACCTTAGTGTTTTCTACTTCTTCAGTGTCCTTACCTTTATGTTGAGGAGAATGGTAAGACAAATGCGCAATTGTTATATTTTGTGTGTGGATGGCTCTTTCAGAATGTTCAGATCTGCCTTCTAGTTGATAGGGCTCCCTTTTGAATGGCGAAGACGGCTTCGCTTTACGCATCAAGTAGGAGAACATTTCAAAGAGCGGTTGCGGAGTCTAAAATGATGATCAGTTAATCATTGTTTTGCTGATTCATAGAATATCGAGTGACAATAACACATGATAGGAATAAATTTATAGAGACATGGAGGCACTTCACTTTTCGAATCACATGGTTGAATATTGTTCGAATTCGAATAGTGTTACCCATTCCACAAATATGTATATGTATATGCAGCCATGTATAGGAGGCAATATTGTTAATATGCCTCCTTCTGTAGCTTTTCTCTAAACATATTTCAGATCAGAACTCTTGGGAAGTTCTTCCTGATATTCGTAATGTTCTGGGTAATATTTTCCGTGTGTCATATTAGCATGGCAGGTAGGACCTATTTCTTTCATTCCTGCTTTCTGTAGCATATCTTCTTCTTCTTCTTCTTCTTCAGCGTTTGTCCCGCTTCGTAGCGGGGTCCGCCCTTCTGGTGTCATGACGCCACCTTTCTCGATCCTGCGCCTCATCAGGGTTGACGCCAGTTACTTTCATGTCCACGTGCAACGTATCGGACCAACGCTGCTTCGGGCGCCCTCTAGGCCGCTTTCCTGGCACTTCCAACTCAAGGCCTATCTTGCGGACGCTGTCTTCCTTTCCACGCAGAACGTGGCCGTACCATCGCAAGCGAGCTTCGCGCATCTTGTCCGCTATCGGCGCGACACCGAACTTCTGCCGAATAGCATCATTTCGGATGCGGTCCATGCGCGTGACTCCAGCCGTCCAGCGCAGCATCTTCGTCTCCATGACGCTGAGGCGCGTTTCAACTTCCTTGGTCGCAGGCCAACACTCAGCGCCGTACATCGCTACCGGCCGGATGACTGCTCTGTAGATCTTCGACTTGAGGTGCTCTGGCATCTTCCTATCGCAGAGCACGCTAGTTAGCGAACGCCACTTGGACCAAGCTGCACTCACGCGTGAGTTCACTTCAACCATCAGACTGCCGTCAGACGCTATTGCTGACCCCAGGTACTTGAAAACCGATGTGCGTGCAAGCTCAGTGCCGTCAATCTTAATGGAGCCGGACTCGTTTACGTCAGTCGTTAGGTACTCGGTCTTGTTGACGTTCAATTCAAGTCCAAACCTCGCCAGGCGGTCGCACCAAGCTTGCACCTGCCGCTCGAGATCATCTTTATCTTCGCAAGCGAGCATCACGTCATCAGCATAAAGCAGCGTCCATGGGACGGGCTTCTGAAGATCTCTCGTAATGGCATCCATGACGACAACAAAGAGGAGTGGAGAAAGCGCAGAACCTTGGTGCACCCCAACAGAGATGGGAAACTCCATTGAGGTTCCAGCTGCAGCTTGCACTCTACTCTTTGGGCAAGAATAGAGCATCCGCACCCACTCTATGAGTTCCTCAGGTACGTTGTGTTGTCGTAAGGCGTACCATATAACCTCACGCGGTACGCGGTCGAAGGCCTTCTCCAAGTCGAGAAAGGCTATATGCACCGGCTTCTGTTTCTCGCGATGCTTCTCCACCAGGAGTCGGGCGGCGTGTATAGCATCAATGGTCCCACAACCAGACACGAAACCGCACTGGTTGTCGGAGAGATTGACGATTTCACGAATTCGTCTATCGAGGATTCGCTCGAAGATCTTCATGCTGTGCGAAAGCAATCGGACGATAATTGAAGCAGTCCGCAGGACTGCCCTTCTTCTTCCAGATCGGAATCGTCGTACTGTTATGCCAACACTCCGGTACTTTCCTCTCCTTTACTACCTGGTTGAAGAACTCAGTCAACCACTCAGCAGGATACCAGAGCTTCGACCTCCAAACATCGGCTGCCAGATCATCCGGCCCTGTCGCCTTACCGGGCTTCATCTTCTTCAGAGCCGCTTCTGTTTCCTCCACGGTGATCTTGTGAACAGGACCGTGTACAGAAGCCACAGAAGGGATGGCCGGATGAGGAAATTCCATAGTGGAAATTTCCTCAAAGTAATCACGCCATCGCTTCAGCGCCTTTTTGCGGTCTGTCAGAAGATGGCCGCTCTCATCATTGATGCCAAAGAACTTTTCGATATCCTCGCCTTGGCGATGGCGGGTTTTTTTTCTGTAGCATATCATTAGGATAAATATAAATATGAAAATTACAGTACCAGATACGTTTTTTGGTCATTGGCCGAAAAAGCCGCGCAGGTCAACATAGGCCGTTTTGGAGCGTTCCAAAGCGGCCTTTTTGAATAACTTCTTTAGAAATCAAGAACTTGTGAAAATAAACATATATTTGAACTGAGCAGCTCGAGCTCTATCCAATGGTGTACAAATTGCCGATACTCGATAGACTTTTCACATCGATTTTTTTGCCGATCCCTCTAATCGCAGCTGGTCCCTCGTCGTTTGCCTTCATTCCCAAACGAATGATGCCCGATTTCGCCCAAAATCTGGATGCAATGGTTTTACCTTATCTAAATCATTATCATAAATACCGCTCACGTTGCACAGTCAAAAATCCGGATTGCAACGGAAAAATCCGTCGCAACCCGTTCACAATTCATGCTCACAATCCCTCCAATTTTAGTTTTTTTTTTTTTTTGAGAAGCGATTGGTACCGTTCAATTCGTCTCTTCGAGATCTACACAAACGTGCATACGTCTTTAACAGAACACCCACATTTTCGCCGTGGGTAGTCCAAAAAGTGACTGGAGCAGGCTTTTGCGATTAGAGCAGCTTATTTCCCAGGACATGGGCTTTGGAGTATCTCAAGCATGGCGAACGTTGCCAGTGCACTGTCATGCCAGGAATGCTCTGCGCCGTGCGCAATGCACACAGACTGTTTCGAACCGTTTTCAGAACTTCATCATACATTTTCAGTCGCCCGCTCAGGATTAGGTCCAATCTGTCCCTGCGAAAAAAATCGATGAGAAAAAGTTCGAGTATCGACAATTTGTATACCAATGGATAGAACTGCTGAGTTGAAATATATATTTATTTTCACATGTACTTGATTTGTAAAGAAATTATTCAAAAAGGCCGCTTTGGAGCGTTCCAAAGCGGCCTATGTACGGCCTATGTTGACCTGCGCAGCTTTTTCGGCCAATGACCAAAAGACTTGTCCGATACTGTAGATGCTGAGATGTAGATGCTATGCTAATAATGTATGTTCAAAGAGTGTCATTGTACTTCATCTCAGATTAAACTTTGTTATATACTTTGGCTACTGCTATGGAAGTGAAAAAAATCGCTTAATGCCGTCTCTATGTAGCCTAAGCATATGAAGCACCACTTGAAAACAAGGCTATCCAGTGAATTAGGGATACATCGCTTGCCAGGAGGGGGTTTGCCGGAGGATTTTTTCTAAGCCATAGGTCTGTAAACCTATTCGTTCAACGCATCGATGATTGCGAGCGTGTGGTCACGCAATGTTGTGAAGCAGGGTTAGATGTTTCTACTAAAAATTCGTTGCAGTTTCAGCTTAACGTGATAGTTTTGCGACTTTTCCGTTTTACGTATGTGATCGTACCCATTTAGACGTAGTCTAGAAGGCACTGGAGGAGGTTCAAGCCACCAAACACGCCCCTGACCTCCTGACCTCTCATTAGTGACTTGTTTTATTAAGTAAATAACTCAGAGTTTCTCTGTGATCCAACCACCTAATTTATAGTGCTTCCCTGCCTTGTTGGACCTACTCCATATAAAATGTTGAACACAATTCAGAAAAACATTGCTTCTGTTGAATTAAAAGATCACAAACGAGGCCTTAAACAACGACCTCACAAGAAGGCAATGACAATGTCTGAAATATGGTCTGAGCCGGAAGTGCTACACTATCGAATTTGGGTAAAACCTTTTCTTGATGGCCTCGCTTTTTAACCTTAAACGTTGGTCAAAATCGGTACACCTTGCTAACTATCCCATAAGGTCGCGCAAAATAAACTTTGAGAACTATGTAGCAGTACGCTATGCATGGAGATTGCTGAGAAAATAGAGGAAGCCAGTGAAAGAACCTGCATTTTACGGACAACCTCATAGAGCAACATATGTAAGTGAGTCTGCAAGGCGTGAGCGTCTCAACACTTTTATCCATTCAATTTTTTCAGAAGAATATGCTATGCGGTCAAATAATTCACTGGCTTGGATGATGTTCCAGAATGGCGCATTTGAAATATTTGGAGAAGTGGACGAAGACGACAAAATAGGTTAACCTTTATGTTGTGGCAACCAGAAGGATGACAAGTTCAGACAGCTAACTATCACGCATGAATAGCTAGTTTATAACGACCGTGAAGGAAATGTGCAGTACTATTTTGCTACAAGTACTGGTGCTGCTGCTGAACGAATGCGCAAAAATTGTTGATGAGGTTCTACAAACAAAGAATTAAAAAGGGAACCGGATGTTTGGCAAGAAGTGGCTGGCTCAGATCAGACAAAGAAAGCGAACTTTTTTCGAACATCTCTAAGTAACCTTAGCAAAAAACAATAACAAAATATTACTTAGCTTTGAACTAAACAACTCTTTTTAATGATATGATATCTTCACATAAGGCTGGTGAAGCATTCGAATTCGAATATTCGTTTTCGAACGTTCGAAAAAACGCGATTTTCGAATGGATTCGAATTCGAATGCTTGAAAAAATGCGATTTTCGAATGTATTCGAATTCGAATGCTCGAAAAATCGCGATTTTCGAATGTATTCGAATTCGAGTGCTCGAAACACTCGCATTCGAACGTTCGATTGCCACGAAGTCTGCAATCCAACAAAATAACCTGTCTTTCCTGCTTCAAGCATCCCACGAGCAAATAATTTACGCTCCAATCAGAAAAGCGTGCTACCTCATCGGGCACTCAGGGAGCGTATATTCTTCGAGCGCAGGACCAGGCTAGGGAAGGGACTCCAGGTTGTATGCCATCCGAGCTGCTCGTGTGGAAACCGCCTTCGTCGCTCAGGGGAAGTCCGCAGCTGGGCTCTGCGCTCGACGAGCGCATACGGCTGGAAAATGCGCAGAAAACGCCAGGGAATTATGTAGACGTCAAAGGCCTCTCAAAGCTCAACCATTCAGTTGAAATGCAAAAATCCCGCAACGCAGGAGAACCAGACCTCCGAACTTCCTCGCATGAAGCAACGCCACTTTCCGCTGCCGCTCAACCTGCTTGACAGCAGTGCCATCTCGGGCGTACAAGGCATCAATCGAATGCTCACATGGAGATCGCGTTTAAAAACACCCCCCCCCCCCCCCCCCGTTTAATGAATTCGGCCAGGTATTCGCGGTGGAGCGCAATGCACACTACAGCATTCCTAACAGAGTGAACTCTACGCACCTTTGCCTATCCTCTTTTCATAGTTGTTCCTAGTCATACTTCTTGTAATAAGGTTTGCGGTGCAATCCTAGTTGAAGGGAACCTACTCTGTTGCTCCTCTCCATTAATCTTACCTTCCCCTTCCCTCCTACCGTTGAAGTTTATCGAAACATTAGACATGCGTCACATTATGAAACCGCCGCTGGGCTCTCAAAAAAAAATGCAGGGAAGGGGTGGAAGGGATCTCCTGAACTCATTGTGCGAGACGTCACCTGAATCCCCAGATACGCTATCAACATCGACGGCACGTAACCAGGGGTGGTTTTCTTTCATCACTCAGCATGTGGAAACCAACCTGATAACACATCTTGAATTATAAACGGTAAGGGTTGTGCATTAGTGGCAGGTCTTAACGGCCGTTAATTTTAAGTGAGCGTTAGAGAGGTGCGAGAGGCGAGATGTGTTATTCCTTCAATGTTTCGTACAAAATTGCTCACCGTGGCGTGAATATATACAGTATAAAGGAAAACAAAAGCAAAAGGAGGGGAAATGAGGAAGCTGCCATTTATGGGAAAGAACTGATGATGTGGCCCAGTTGAAGCATCACGTTTTACTGTCTATCCTCAGAAATGCAGAATTCTTTCATTCTCTACGCTGAAAGCAGCGCCCGAAGCTTCTGGGACTGCCACTTGAGCGGTGGAGAGTTTGGAAGATACGGGCGGAACGTCAGATACAATCGCATTGGGAAGTATATTTGCTTAAATTTGAATTTTATAACGTTTACAACGGGTTCCAACGAACTGTTTGCTGCAATTTCATAGCGTTATCCAAACCAAAAAAAACTTCATGGGTTGACCTATACAATATACTAGTGTGGGTGATCTTGTCCATATGCAGGGTGTTTCAAAATAACGCGATGAAGATTTGACGTTCTCCCAAGCGAATATATCACTCCATTTTCTGGGCATATCCTTCTGTCCGCGTTATAATTTTTAAGTTCTATTTTGTCCCACTTACGGTTTTTCTCATGATGTCATAGCATAGCACTGCGATTTTGGAGCTTTGTCGTTAAGGAAAGCACAAATGCGACATCATTAATCTGCTCTGTCAACTGTCTCCTCAGAAACTCGTCGATGCAAGGAGCTTGGAAATGAATGCAAACGTCCAAGACAAGGAGGAAATCGCACTGTCAAAACACTGCAGACCCGGAAAGTTATCGAGAAGCGAAGAATCCAAATCCAAGGGTCTGCTGAGAAAAATCGCACGTAATATCGGTGGTGCCTGCCTCACATCAGTGCATCGAGTAGCCAGAAAGAAACACATAAAGCCCACATACACATACACATAAAGCCCTACAAGCTCCACTAAGTTCAGCTCTTGATAGATAAGAATAAACGCGAAGGGCTCTACTGATGCCGATAGCTCAGGCCGCAAGTAGCGGATGGGAACGAACACTTTTCATGGACGGAAGCTGTTCACCGTGGAGTAGGCTCACAACCACCAACACGACAGGATCTGATCTGGAGAGGCTCCAGCCACATCTGCAATCGCCGAACACCGTCAACATCCGAAGGCGCTCATTGTTTGAGGGGGTATCTACACCAACGGAAAGATCCCTGTTTTTTATGGACAAAGGAGTAAAAATAAAGCAATATGTGTACCGACGGAGATCTTTGAGGCCGCGGCACTTTTCTAGTCCCAGCGCAGTTAGCAATGCCCAGTGAACGTTTCAAGAAGACTCAACCCCTGCACACAGGGCGAAAAACACGCAACATGGTACAAGGCCAATTTTCCGGACTTCGCTATGTCTGCGGAGCCTCGGAATGTCAACAGCACTCCTTGGATCTGAATTCAACGGACTACAGCGCGTGGTCCATTTTGAAGGACAGTGTCCCTGCCAAGCGTCATCACAGCCTAGAGACCCAGAAGGAATCTCTGCGTCGGGAGTGCGATGTCTCCAGATGACCTTCGGCCCATCGCCAAAAACTTCTCCAAGCGTTTCGACTTCTAAATTCGCGACAATGAGGGCCAATTCAAATCCGGTCAAAGATAGTGTTGTCTATGCTGTTGTTATTTATGTATTGTTTTGTAAACTTCTCAATTGTTTCGTAGTTATAATTTAAAACCCTCGTCACGTTATTTTGGAACACCCTGTATTAGCGAAAACGAAAGTCGGACACCAAGCGAGGCGGGAAAGGACGAAGCCCACGTACAGGTGGGTCAGGACCAGGGGTGTGCGTTAAATTTTTTCGATAAATTTTTAGCGACCATTTTTTAACGAGAAATTTTTGCGTTAAAATCGGTAAATTCGATAAATTCGTTAAATAAAATTTCCTTTAGCTGCAGTTAGTTTGGCTGGAATTTGGTATGTAAAAAGCCAGATCATTTACTTTATTGATTTTTTCGACTCCATACATGGCAATATTACATGTCTACAGCGAATTATGGATATATCCTAGTCGGAGTGGGGGGGGCAACACCAAAGTGCCAATTCCCTAGCTCATCCTATGCCACACAATCATATCCACTGAAATTAAACAAAAACCCTCGCATTATGGGACAACAGCTAAAGCTCTCGTAGAACCGCTACGTAAGGAATAGAGGCGCAAAAACAGTGTATGCTCCCTCCGACTAGGATAGATCCCGAACTCTTTGGTACACTCCGTTTTTGGAACATATTTACGACGTCCATAGATTCGCCTGTTTTACACAATGGTTCTTTTGTCCCAAAAGGTTCTGTTCTTGCTGCAGCCGAGTGCAGAAAATCAAATAAACGGCCAAGGATCGTTGGCCAAATTTTAATCGAATCGAATTCTATTGCATTGAGTTATTTTTGTGTTTCCCACCCAAGTAACGCTTTTCAATCGTTAAGCCTTTTCTCCTATGCCTTCAAAAGGAAATACATATGGAGCACGCGTATCTATAGGAGAGTCTCTCGCCCTATATTGGCAGTGTTCCACCTTCTCCTTTTCCCTCCTTCTCCAAATAGAATTCGCCACTATCCATAGCTCTTTTACGACTTTCCAGAAATTGACTACCCTGATTGTCTTATTGAAGCACCTGGTGCCATACTGTACAGCACATTTGCTTGAGGTTCGAAGTGCTTTGACTTTCACAATTTCATCCTATTCTTGTAGAGCACATTTGGTATAGAAGAAGTGTTATAGTAAGTCCACAAATTAGGCAAAGGGATCCGCAGACACAAGGGAACTTGCTACAGCCAAGCCTGCACCTGCAAAGATATACCTTTTTCGAAAAACTGAAAAAATCCTAATGTAATAGACCACTTAAAGTAGGTTTTTATAAAACCTCATATATAATACCTGACGAAGAGTGGTCATCGGTTTATCCTCTTTTTTATATGGTTCTCGAAGCAATAGTTATCTCAGAATTCAACAAGTCACCCTAGTCAAAACAACTTCTCCTGGTAGATAGTCGAGATACTTCATTAAGAAATGAGTCGCATAACTTCATATGGATGAATATAATACCTAACGAAATTAAAAGGTGAAATTTACACCTTCGATCAGGAACACTGATGCAATCTTGGGGCAGGCAACCGCATGGCACAACTTCTACTGAACCCTTTGTTTCATGACACTGCGCTATATGCTTACAAAGTTTTTGTAGCTATTTGTAACTAATGGATCAAGAATTTTATGGTCATTCAAATGTTGAGTGCACTTACTTAGCATACAATGCATACATAGCCTTTGCTGACTCATTGATTTTGCCCTGCACTCAGCCCATCCCATTTTTAAGTACCTTTTTTTGGCAGTCTGGGCGCGTGTAGCGCAGTCGGAGGAGGCGCCGACGGTCGCGTGCACCCGATACCAGGTTCCTGGTTCGGATTTCCCGCCCAGGCGAACCAAGCCTTCCATCCCTCCGGGGTCGGTGATTTGGTACGGTGATTTGACTTGTCTGGGAGGGATAGAGCGCTGACTTGTTCATCGGCTGGCCACCGCAAGTCATCGTATGGCCAAATACGCATTCAAATCGCCTCCACGACATCCCGTAGAAGTAGAATGCGTGGCGCATCCCAAAGGGGATTGAGTAACGCCGTCCTTTATCCTTTATCCTTTTGGCAGTCTAACCAAATCCAAGAATATAAATACTAGAGTTGTCGAACAGTATTTCTCTCACAGTTATATGAAGGAGAATCTTTTTTAATTGATAACAGATTGTGTTCAATAGACATTTAGCGTCGAGCAGTGCCCATTTCCGTTTCCGCCTTCCGGTCCAAAAACAGGCGGAACACGGAAGGGAAAGGAAGACCCAAAATGGCCGGAAACCGGAATTCGGAACACGGAAACGGAATTTCCGCACATCCTGCTAATTATAAAAGAACGTTGCAAATAAAAATGGCACTATTGGTGACCGCAAGACGGGTGTTTTTGCACTTCTCGATTTCGTAATTCAAAGTCCGGTACGGATGATGGCAGTTCCGGGAACGAAGAACCAACCCACAATCGAAACACTCCATCGAAGCGCATTTTCTGCCACCCTGGATGACGTCTGCGACGTCGGTGATGGAGGTATAACACCCCCTGTGGAGCTCCCGGCGACTCCGCTGGCGACGCTGTTTTGCGCAGGCTGCTACGCAGTGCGCAGCAGCCCCCCCCCCCAACACAGCTTCGGTGACGCCATCGTCGATGGCGACATCGCAACAACACCGCAACAACAGTAATCACATCACGTCGAAACGGACACTTTTCAAATAAAATTTAACATTTTTCAGAATCAGTTTGGACATCTTCGAATTAAATTGAACTCTCTTCTATGCCTAGGCCTAATACTTCTGGAACCAAAGCAAAGGCCTTCCAAATCGAAACGAACTTTTAACAGGTTAAATTTCAAAACGTCCAATGGTTAGAATAATTTTATGTTCGTGGAAAATTTAGGGTAACTTTCATGAATTTCTTTTGTTTAGCTGCTCGAATGAGTGCAAGAATTTTATAAGATTTCAAAATTAAAAGAAAACATAGTAAATTAAATTTTTTTCTAAAGCGCAACAAGGAAATAACCACTTAGTGCGAAAGACCAGATCGCGCCATGCATTCGAGAAGCTCGTCGCGATCTATATTCGACTGACAGCGTAAATGCTGTCTACATGAAGCATTAAAGTGAGGATGTGTGTGTTCTTTGCAGTTGTGTTTGTTACATTGCTCGCAGGTGAGAAGCTCCATGCAAACAGAAATTTAGCTATCAATCGAATAGAAATCACGGCGTCTTGGTTAAGCGCTTGACTCTTTTTGGAGCTGAACGTAGCCCCTTTCTACTCTATAAAACAAGCATTAAACCATGTGTAAGTCACGGGGACGGAGGAATGAAGCCAAGACATGCCTACTACAGTGCGGCGCATGTCAGCCGGACTTTCTTTGAGCTTATTTTCCGCAGATGTTCCCGAACGCTTGATCTGTTTACGCAGGGTACTTTCGCAAGTTCTCGAACGGTCATACGTGTGTTTGCTTCCACAAGGGTCTTCAACTCGTGGTCAGAAATGCCAGAGCGACTTCTGCGACCTGCCTCATCCTCAAGATCGAATTCACCTCGACGAAATTTTTGAAACCAACGCGCCACTCCTTAACACTTCCTTGGTCCTTTGGTCGCCGTAGTAGTCTCGACGCTCGACCTTTAACCATTGCACCCTCTTACTCGCTTGCCTCAAGGATTCGGCAAAAACAAGACATGTTCTGCTACTATCATATTTGGAAGACGGATATTAGTATTAGTATTCGTTCTTTCTATTCCGACGTACCGTTCAGACAGTTCCCTTGTTAGC
Source organism: Heligmosomoides polygyrus bakeri (assembly GCA_947359475.1). Lineage (NCBI taxonomy): Eukaryota > Metazoa > Nematoda > Chromadorea > Rhabditida > Heligmosomidae > Heligmosomoides > Heligmosomoides polygyrus. Next base: position 51,632,541 of record OX375865.1, read on the forward strand.
ACAATACGTTGCTCCTGTGTCGGACCGCGTTCGTACGATAGCTCCATTGACTCATACGCGACGATAAATGCGATTGAATGGTTCGACATTGTTGATTGTTGGTAATTACGATGTTTTTGTCCTTCTAGTCTTGGTTGTAGGATTCGGCCTCTTCCTGTTGTTCGAAAGCAAAATCCTTTCCCGCATCCAACAATGTTGCAGTCGTTAGACGATTTACTGAAGTCAGATGATTTGCCCAGTGCCGTTCTCCACACATGAAGATGGTAGTTGGGGTGAATCCTTCATTGTTAGCAGCGCTGAGTGTAGGAGGAGGGACGGCACTAATGGAGGAATTTGAGCTGCTCGAGCGCAACGCTGTTGAACTCTTCTATTTCATGTGCCTTCAGTTGACCATGTCGGTGTAGTCGATTATAGCTTCGCCGTTGCGTTGCTTTCTCACATAAGTGTAGCTACGAGATAACACTGTGATGCAGTGCCTGAAGAGATTCTTAGATTTTGTCAGTGTCAGCTACGTCGGCGGCCTTCTCTGGCAGAATGTGGTTCGTGAAGCGAGTGTAGGTGGCGGCGTCGAGTCTAAAAACGATCATTCAGGCCTTAGCAGCATCTTCCAATGTCGAGCCGTGAGAGATGATGTCCTCGTAGTGGTTGTGCCGCAAAGGTGCAGCCATTGTCGGAATCGTTGTTGAATCCCTGGAGTTGTGAAGATAGTGAATTGGTGACAAACTCGGCCGTAGTTACAGGAGTGATGCTCAAGGAAGTGAACATGCGCTCCATCTGCGGTATGACGGCTCGCAGAGTTTTCTTTTGGCACTTCTCGGTCTGCTCCAACAACAAAACAAGAAACGTTGAGAATGCATCGTAGACGTTCACCGTCCATTGTGGGTACACGCATCGAGTCCTCGGAATAGCCGGAGCCGGTTGTAGTCCTCGATGTGTACATATCTTTGTTAGAAGCAACCAAATGCAAAACAGTAGTAGATAGACCACCACGGTAGAGATAAACTGAACTGATCAAAATGATGATCTTGTATAGCGCTGGGGAAATCACTATCATAACAACGGGATCTATCACTGAACAATAAACTGTTCCTATAACACGAAGCCGATACGCTGACTTCAAGGCTGCTAACAAGGAAAGATTCCCAACTCAATGTGAGCTTCTGCGATGATGTTTTGACAGGATGTAGGGCCGTATGAGCGGAGTCTAGAATTACAGTTGGTTTTTGCTGAAGTGTCATGGGTGAACATCGACGTAACCAACTGCCACCCACGAAGAAAACGTTAGTACATATGAAGGCGCAAATAGACAGCCTTTCTTTGCTGTAAGCATTGATGGTCTAAAATTGACTCATGTGATCGTGAGAAAGCGTAATAACAACAAACTGATATTGCAAGAACATTATCAGTACGCGAACTCGGACTAAAAACCCTGACGATGTGCTTCTATGAGGCGGTGCCCCACCGACAGCGCCACCGAAGCACATCGCACCGAGTGTCGTAGTCGTAGGGGTTGACGAGTGTTGCGCACACGTTTCACACCTCTTTTCAGGTCTTTAAAAAGCGTACAACGGAAAACTAACTGTAATTCTGGATTCCGCTCACACGGATCTACATTCTATCAAAATAGCATCGCAAAAGCTCACCTTGAGTTGCTAAGCTTTCCTTGTAAGCCTACATTAGCGTAGACTTTCAAGGAATTTCATGATGAGCGTCGTGGATGGCAACCAAGGAATCGTTTATGTTCGTGTGCTCCGACCTTAAAAGGAAAATTGGTCATTTACTTCCCTCGGAGAAAGTTGCACACAGTTGACGGTAGCTGGTTAAGGTACTGTGACCGGATGTGAACCAATCTCATGGCGGTCAATGTGGACTGCGAACACGGCGGAACTACGCTGCTTGTTCCGTTCTTCTCTAATTCCAATCACCGTCTTCACTTACATGCTCATCGCAAGTATTATGCTGGTGAACCTGCTCACTGCACTGCTTTCGTATGTTCCTCTTTGTTTCTGCGACTGCCTGTAGCTGGTGTACAGGTTGCTCTTTAGAAAGGAATACGAAGAAGTATCAGGTGGAGGATCAGCTGTTTACTGGAAGTTTGAAAACTATTTCTTCCTGACAACGTGAGTGATTGAGTCGCTTAATCCTATAATTCAGGATCGCTAGACAACCTGGGGCTGGATTCATCGACGACTTACATAACTTTAACGGAGAATTGTAAGCGAAAATCTGAGACAACGCGGCTTATCAAGCGATATGGTGAGCGATAAGTCGTTGATGAATCCGGCTCCAGAATACTTGCTATTCCTTCTGAGTTTATTTATTCTGAGAAGGCAGTGTTAATAATGCGATGCGCCCACTGTAAAGTGTAGCCGTGATTGAAATACGGAGGAGCGTAATAAGAACAGTGGAAAACTCACAATTCTGACCAATCTACAGTCCACAGCCAATCGTACTAAAGCAGAACAGTTCGATTTTCAGGTATGAGGCGAAACTGTGGCTACCTCCGCCGCTGTCGCTGCTCTACTATTTTCTGCACATCTTTGTTTTTCTCCTCAGAGTTTTATCGTGCCTTGGCTGTATGCTGTGCACGTGTACTTCGAAGTGCACTGTGGAGAAGAATCCGTTTCCATACATTCCTATTTGGCTAAACAGTGTGTTTCGAGCTATTGAAGGTGAGCCCACTAAACTTATACACATAGAGAACAATGCCACATGACAGTTATTTTTCTTAAGTTCTTTGCTCATATTAATCACTAAAAATGTAGTTTATTTCTGCTTCTTTCGTTAAAGAGGTGCTCGATGCAAGCGGCTGTCCCATTGCATTACCAGTTTCTAGAAATCTTTGAGGTCAGGTCAGGTATTCTAGGCATCGGGCCTCGATAACTGGTGGTTTCATTAACTGGTTACTAGCTCAATGCGATGCATAATACATTTCACCTTCCAAATACTTTACTAAACCGTTTCCTCTATCTGCTCTCCTGATATTGTCACTCACCTACAGTCTTTAGCTACTCAGCAGGAGCGCTAATTGAATACTATCCTTCGAAGATAAGATAGAGATATATTGAAAAATAAATCTAATCGAAAATCTCCCTTCCATCATTAGTCGAAGGCAAGTGGAGGCAGCCCTCGTAAGAAAAAGCTCGCAACGTTGATTGCAAGTATGCAGTAGTTCTTATGTCGCTAGTACTGGGCGGTGAAATCTCTCGTTGTCGACTGCATGTCATGTGCGCTGTTGAAGCGTTAGGGCCTGTTCATACTGCGCGAAGGAGCGATTGGTGGACCAGGCAAATCGCACGTATCGATTTCTGCTGAGCGATTGCTCGGCAAGATTCGATATGTACGATTTGCCTGGCCGTCCAATCCCTCCCGTCGCTCCCGTCGCGAACTATGAACTAGGCCCTTAGGCCCCATTTATACTTCGTCGCGGAGCGAAGCGACGCCACGCATGGTGGCCACATTGATCCAGCGACGCGATGGGTCGTTTAGTGTGCGCGCGACGCGCGACGCGGTGTGTAGTGGTCGAATTGATTGATCGCGTCGCTCGATCAATTTGGCCACTACACATGCATCGCGCGCACGCTAAACGACCCTTAAGACCGCCGCACACTTCTACGGCGTTATCCTTAACCACGCAGAGCTCGCCGCCGGCGGCGTTCCCGCCCTATCCTTAACCATAGCGGCGAGCGGCGTTGTCGCAGAAGTGTGTGGGGCCTTTAGGCCTGGTTTTTACATGGGCTAACAAGGGAGGTCAAAGAGCGTCCCGTGGAAATTTGAAAGTGACCTATTGAGGGTTGTAGGGAACTGTAAGAGAAGCACCAACGTGGTTTTCAAATTTCCTGCGGTACATCTGGGTTGGTCAAAAACTTCAAAAACCGTATCACTTCAATGCGGGCTTACGAAGCAAAACGGACGTCTGGGACAGGTACGTCGTGATTAGAACCTAACCTGCAAAAGGTTTGGGGCTGGAGCGGTAGCGGAATCACAGCAATCTCGCAATTTGCTTGTTAGCGGTACAGTAACCGAAGTGGAACATTGAGGTGTGCCGCTCACTATGGAACCAGCAACTGGTATTCCGAGTGGATACGGTGGCGGGCTTTCAGGGAAAGGGGCTGGGGTTTGGATCTGGGGGTTGTTTAACCTGGATGACATGATATAAACAAAAAAAAACGACGCGGAAAGCGGAAAAGGCCAATCGAATGTATTACAAACGCGCAAAGCAACAGCGTTTATAATATAATACATTTAAGTATAAGTATAAGTTACTTATAATGTTTATAATACTTATAATGCAGCCGATGTTTGGAAGTCGAAGCTCTGGTATCCTGCTGAGTGGTTGACTGAGTTCATCAACCAGGTAGTAAAGGAGAAGAAAGTACCGGAGTGTTGGCACAACAGTACGACGATTCCGATCTGGAAGAAGAAGGGCACGACTGACGTGAATGAGTCCGGCTCCATTAAGATTAACGGTACTGAACTTGCACGCACTTCGGTGTTTAAATACCTGGGATCAGCAATAGCGTCTGACGGCGGTCTGATGGTTGAAGTGAACTCACGCGTGAGTGCAGCTTGGTCCAAGTGGCGTTCGCTGACTGGCGTGCTCTGCGATAGGAAGATCCCAGAGCACCTGAAGTCGAAGATTTACAGAGCCGTCGTGCGGCCAGTAGCGATGTACTGCGCTGAGTGTTGGCCTGCGACCAAGGAAGTTGAAACGCGCCTCAGCGTCATGGAGACGAAGATGCTGCGCTGGACGGCTGGAGTCACCCGCATGGACCGCATTCGAAATGATGTTATTCGGCAGAAGTTCGGTGTCGTGCCGATAGCGGACAAGATGCGCGAAGCTCGCTTGCGATGGTACGGCCACGTTCTGCGTGGGAATGAAGACAACGTCCGCAAGATAAGCCTTGAGTTGGAAGTATCTGGAAAGCGGCCTAGAGGACGCCCGAAGCAGCGTTGGTCCGACACGTTACACACGGACACGAAAGTAGCTGGAGTCCACCCTGATCAAGCGCAGGATCGGGAAAGGTGGCGTCGTAACACCAGAAGAGCGGACCTCGCGACGATGCGGGACAAACGCTGAAGAATAAGAAGAAGAAGAATAAGTTATTACTAATGCTTATAATACATTTGATTGGCCATTGAGAAGAACAGGTGATTTTCGTTTGCGTACAAGATAGAAAGTATTCTATGTTTCGAGCGTCTTCGTTAAGCATTGACGGTGAGTCTGTCAGCACTACTGTACCTCCAAGGATCGAGGAGAAATTGGAAAAATTGGATAAAAAGGATTATTTTTATTTTTATTTATTATTACTTATTATTTTAATTTCTATTTTTATAATTATTATTATTGTTATTATTTCTTTGTTATTTATAATTATATTTTTAATTAATTAATTAGTTAATGTACCCATGCTTGATTTTTTCGACCCACATTCGGCTCTGGGGAGAAAGCATAACAGTAACAATTTGTCTTCTTCATGCTCATCCAACCATATTCCTAGTGATCTCACGACCGTCACCTACAGCAACCTTCTCACTGTTACAAGAAGACGTAATACCACCCACATCATCGTCATCGTCCGACGACCAGTCTACATCCTGCGCTTCGATCAGGTCAAGCTAACATCACGAGTGAGAGAACAGGCGACTTTTCTTTGCAATTCCTCGGTAGCATGCAAAGGCCTGTCACAACTTCAAAATAGATGATTCTTTATCTTGACCGTCTTCGTTAGACACTGACGGTGGGTTTGTCAGCATTACTGCACTTCGTGCCCAAAAGTAGAGGAGAGATTGAAAAAAAGATAAAAGATTTATCTTTATTTTTCACTTATTGTTTGTTTATTTATTATTTTTATTTATTATGTATTAGTTATTTATTATTTATATGTACATTTTCAATTAATTAATTAAGGACATCGCCATAGCAGATGCGTTTCGGGGCATATTTTTCAAAACGCTGTTGGGATATGACCGTGCTGATGGGGATAAAACACTCCTGGAAGTTTCTTGTTTGATGTTTATTCCATTTTTTCCATTTCCATTTTTCTCATTGCTGATGTTAGCTTGACTTGAACAAAGCGCAGGATGTAGGCTGGTCGCCGGACGATGACGACGATGTGGGTAGTAATACGTCTTCTTGTACAGTGAGGAGGTTGCTGTGCCTTTGACGCTTTGCGCGTCGTTTTTTTCTTTATATCTTGTCATCCAGGTTAAACAACCCCAGATCTGAACCCCTGACCCTTTCCCTGGAAGAGCGCCACCGTATCCAGTCGGCCAACCAGTCCCTGGTCCCATGGTGGTGAGCTGCATACCTCAATGTTCCACTTCGGTTACTGTACCGCTAATAAGCAAATCGCGGGATTGCTGTAATTCCGCTACCGTTCCAGTCCTAAACCTTTTGCAGGTTAGATTCTAATTACGAGTGGCTGTTCTAGACGTCTGTTTTGGTTCATAGACCCGCACTGAAGTGATACGGTTTTTTGAAGTCTTTGACCAACCCAGATGTCCGCAGGGTATTTGAAAACCACTTCGGTGCCCTACAACCCTCAATAGGTCGCATTCAAAATTGCCACGGGACGCTCAATGACTTCCCTTGAAAATCAAAATCAGATGCTAGGTTAATGAGCAGCTCCCCACATAACCCCATGCCTAAAATTAGTCAAAATTGGTGCTTATGACCTCATCGCCATCACTTATATCTACCTTAATCTGTCATTAGAAGGCGGAAATTTGGAAACAAATGCCAGATTCGTGAGCATTACCCCAAATAAACATCCATAGCCGAAGTACACTCAAAATATTTTTACCTCCAGTCGTACAGTACGTCTGCCTTTTTATCGAGCAGGCGCGTTTCAGGACCAAAGGGAGATGTATTTGGTTGTCCATAAGTCTTCCCCGTTTTTTTCAACGATTCACTGCAGATTTCACCGGCGGTCTCTTGCATAGCGCTGCACAGCTGTCGAAAGAGAATGATTTGCTCTATCAAATCTTGTAATGCATTTCTTTTTTTCATCATGAATTTTGTCAATTTTTAGGTCGTTGAAGTGAAAAGTGAAAAAAGTGAAAAAGTATCCATTTGCGCACTTGTTCTCTCCGCTTAGATTTGTGATTTTTTGCGCAGTTTTTTATAGCATTTGGAAGACAATGTTTATTCTACAGGAATATGTGTTAATACTATTTGCTCATTTGTCCTTTATTGATTTTTAGGTCATCAAATTGGGACGTCTGAAGGAGGATGGTTATTTTGCCGACAGCTCCTGCTCTGTGGTTGGACTTTTTGGGTAGGTGTTATGTCATTCGAAAGAGAATGTATTGCTCTATAAGAATATGTGTCGCGTTTATTGATTCCTATTGAATGTCAACAAAATGCCAAAAAGAGAAATATCGTCTTCACCAACAACTCCTTCTCCTTCTTCAGTTGTTGATATTCGACAGAAATCAGCGTGAGCCAATAAACGCGACACAAATTTTGACTGAGCAAGACATCCTCTTCCAAACGACATATCACGCCAAGCAAAAAAGTTCAACAACAGAACCGGAGTTTTGGTAAAAATTCGGACGGGAAAGTCGGAATTCCCAATTTGATGGCCTAAAAATCAATAAAGGGCAAGTGAGAAAATAGGACCAACACATATTCTTGTAGTACAGAAAATTGTCTTCCAAATGCTATAAAAAACTGCGCAAAAAATCACAAACCTAAGCGGAGAGAACAAGTGCGCAAATGGATACTTTTTCACTTTTTTCACTTTTCACTTCAACGACCTAAAAATTGACAAAGTTCATGATGAAAAAAGAAATGCAATACATGTTCTGATAGAGCAGATCATTCCCTTCGAAAGCTATGCAGCGCTATGCAAGAGACCGCCGGCGAAATCTGCAGTGAACCGTTGAAAAAACGGCGGGGACTTATGGGACAACCTAATAGATACCAGATCTGTACATGAACGGGAGTCAGCTTCCAACTTGCTACATAGAGTAGCTACCGATGTACCATCCTGCTTCAACAATGAAAGACGATTGCAAAAAAATGTGTTGGCGAAGTATAGTGCTCACATCCTGAATGCTTATGCTTTTATCTACTGTTAAAAGGTGAACCGAACGCCGAACATCGATCGATATTTTGATCTGCAGTGCAGCCTACCCTCTCCGTAACATACTCAGTTGGTTTCCACCGTGAATGGCTTCGCACCTCGATCTCCACTCTTGATCGACAGTATTTGTTAACAGGCATTATTTCATAAATGTGTTGTAAATGAGGATAAAGGGTGTCACTGGCGATAAGCCACAAAATGCAAGGCACCAGCATCGGTGGGTCCCGAACCCGTAACGACCCTTCCTGCAAAGCGACAACACTGCATCTGCGCTTCCGCCGCAATTGAGGGAGATGCTAATGGCTTCGCTATTACCCAACGCTCCGCCTAACCTTCATCAGAGCACGCGAGTTTCATGTGAAGCTGAAGGTGTTCTCTAGTAAGTCTCGACTGGATTGACGTTTTAAAATGACTTTTCGTCACATCCATAGCATAGCAGATTCCAGAAATGGAAAGCATTAAATGGGGAGGACCGTTGTCAACCTCGTGTAGCTGACTTAGGTCGTTTGTAAACATGCCTTTGAAAGGCTCGTAAATTTGCATGATTGCTGTTAATTCCACTGCAATTTAGTGCATCTAGTGAACATTCAGAGAGAGAGTTATTCTATAAAAGTCAGAAGCTGGAACGTCATATATTTGCATTGAGCCCATAGACAATTTAACCTAGTCATTAAATTGCTTCGTTCAGGTCGCCCATGGGGAACTCTAAAGCAAATGCGACGTCACTCCCATGATCTACATGATTTGGAGGAGATAAGAAAACTGGTTCCAGTAAGTAAACTTTTACACGGACATCTAAGAAAGTTTTCGATCGAGGCGAAGATGAACTTATCAAACAACTGAAACTGATTGGACATGTGATAAAAGTTGATTCATTCATCAATTTATACTGATTTATAAATGTAAGAGAATCCAGCTCCAACTCTGGGGCAACGAGTAATACACTATGAATCCCTCGAGAGCTTTGGAGTGTCCTGCAGGAGTGTCCCGTGTAACTTGGATAAATGGGTTTGAAAAATGCAAACAATTGTAGATGACACGAAGTTGATTGCAGCTGTTGACCAAGATTGGTATCGACCTTTATTCTGGCTAACGTTTCGGCGATGTCGCCTTTGTTAGGGCCTGGAAGAATCGAGGTAACATTTGGAAATTATTCGCCCAAACACCATTTCATCTTAAAGAAACGAATTCCTAAGGAAACATGGTGTCAGGGCAAAGTCGTAGAAACTAGCACCATAACCGTGGAGGTCGAATAATCCACCAATCACACTAAGCTGCAGGTGGGCTAACGTAAATGGGTGGGCGAGCTTGTATTCACAGACCACCTTCCCTGAGGACCTCCTTGAGCACGATTACGTAGGTCAAACCCGCAGAGGTCGACAAAGGCGCCAGCTCTTGCGTAACCGCGATTCACTCCTCCTTGGGGTTCAATTTTGGATTTTGGGCAGCATTCCAAAACGCTTCGATGTTCCCGTGCCAAGATGTTGCGCAAGATCTTAACAGCCACCTCATCCATTGCGCCACCATGGCTTCGGGCACTTTGCTCCCCCAAAGGGGTCGACACTTGAGACGTTATTAGGCCAAAAAGTGCTCCTTCACCCTTGCACAAGGGGTCTATCCGTCTCCCCTATATAACCCTTTCCACACTGACTGCAGGTGATGAGATACACCTCCCCCGATGTCAGTACGGTCTCCTTCACTTCCGAACGGGCAGATAACACAGGGTGGCGTGGTGCATGTCCTGTCGTACAGCCGGTTCCGGACTAGTCGCCCCTTTAGGTTGGTGGAAGGAACCTCCATCACTCTTACCAGCTCCCCTAGGCTAAGGCCGCTGCTCAAAACACATTTCGAACTAGTCTCCATGTCCGACGTTCATAAAACCTGGGCATTTTGTAACAATATATTTAATCCTTCTGAGCCACGCAGGTTTGTTATGGTGGTCTAACTTTTATTTCGGCCGAAGTTTCGACAGAACTGGTTTTTTTCAAAGGCCTGAAAGTACTTCGAAACCTTAGATCCGGCAACTCATTCCGTCAAAGGCATGCTTCTTCACATCTCTAGTTACAATGGGTTCCCACGAATGTCACAGGAGTGCCCGTCTAAAGCATACCAAACTCACCGTGGTTCCACCAGCGTGAACGACTGTTCGTTCAGCAGGTGGAAACAGGTGTCCATCTCAGATTGAGTGGAACACACTATGAAACAGTCGTCTATATACCTACAGTAGACGATAGGTTTGCAGTCTATGAGCGGAGCTTCCACTTTCGACATGAACGCTACCGCAAGCACGGGAGCCAATTTTTGTCCCATTGCCAGTCCTCTCACCTGACTGTAGTTCTCTCCGAACCACCTGAATACGTTACACTTTAGGCACTCATTCAGCATTCTTATTATCTGCCCATTGCTGAGGCCGTAAATGTTTAAACTGGCCTGATGTTCGGTGAGGATTTCGAAGACGGCCTGCAAGACGCTTTCCTTATAAACGTTAGTGCACAACGAGGATAGATGAAACGATTCCATTACGTACCCACCCTCAGTCCTGGTTGTGTTGAGCACTTGAAGGAATCTCTCAGCGTTTAGCAAGTGTGATGGAATAAATTTGAACAGCTGTACCAGGACAAGATTGGGAAGCAACAAGATGCGGTCTGTGGGATAGCATTCCTACTTACAATGGGCCTAACCTTAAATAGAAAGCGGTCGACATTGGTAGCACCCGGGCGGTACCTTGTGTGTCTTAATAAGTACGTATAGCACCGGAGACACAGGTAGTTCACACCTGAGCCGTGTAATTACTCCTCTAGGAAGGTTTGCAGACCTGGCAATCTCTGTCCATTTCCTGTTTAGGCGGCGGAACTGCATGACAAGTTCCTCATGAGAGGAATGGGCGTAAACAGTGTCATCTTGGAGATAAAGCCTCGTTATGGCCTTGTCCACCTCTTAAAAAAGCTCCACGAATTCCCCACCTTTGTTACTAACTGTGACTCTTATGGCACCAGATTTTGCCAGTTTCCTTATTTCCCTCAAACCATTCCTTTCTACCGCTGTCAGATTGGAAATCCTGGAAGTGCTTGACTGCTCACTACTGCGACGCAACACCGTGAGCAGGGATTTCGCAAATATGCGAAATTTTGCATCTACCATAGGATTTGGTGCCTGTGGCCCAATGTGCACGGTGGGAAGGGAGGAAGCGGTATTGCCGTGTTACTGGCATTCCCACACCCGATCCTCCGCGCATCGATCTTGGCCTTATGCCGCAGGTGATCATGCAACGACTGGAGGTTGCCTACCATCTTGTGTGCTGCGCTAGCAGAAAACTAACGGTTTCTGCTAGCGCAGCACCAAGATCGTAGGCACTAAGTTGACGTTGCCGATGACCATCACACGTGCCGCACGCACTCCACCCTAGTTTTCCTTAATTATATGGTGATTACTGGTTGATGCTTAGGGTCAAAAATCGCTCTTGCTCCCCCAAGAGTTTCTCCTGCAATTTTACTTTGATCTTGGAGCGAATAGAATCACAGATGTTCTTCGACTCACCCACAATTCTCCTCCAAAGATGACTCGGTAAGCAGTTTTCACAGCATGCTTCCTTATACACATATTTCGATAAAAGTATGTACAGATTATCTTGTCTGCTTTTTATGCTCAACTTGAGTAGCTTCATCTCAATCTTGTGCGTTCTTCTGTCGTCCTTGGAATGTCGCACAGTTCGTGGAGACGCTTTCGACGGATGAACTTCGGCACGACTCCATGTTGCTCGCAGCGGCGGAGAAAATAGATGGACTGTCTTGTAGGGGCGACCTTCTGTATCAATGACAAGACATCCGTCACAAGTCGGCAACAGCCAGCTGGCACACCACGTAGCACTGTCCACGTCCGACGCTCCGAATCTTGGCATTGCTAGCACTGATGTGGCGAAGTTGACTGCAGCTGTTGACCAAGATTATAATCGAAGATGAGCCTCACTCATTTTCAACCACGCTAAATGCGAGTTTTGTTCACATGGGACGCTTAGTTAAGCGAATCGCCTTGCTTGTAATTGTACCACATTTTGAGCTGCTACATATTTTCAGAAGGAAAGCAAATCGGAATTTCGGTCGAGGATAAGAGAATTGGTAAGACTCTTCTGTGCTCTGAGGAAGCCCGTCTGACGTACATACAATGTGATTAGATCGATGGAGCTTCGCAAGATGAGGACGGCAGTCCTGAACAGCGCATCGAGCATGCACAGAGGTTGTTTCAAGAAATATTTCGTATTCTGATGGAGTGTATCAGTGAAGAAACGGGACAGATAAGAACAAGGTGAATCGTTTGGTCAGCATGTTGAACAAATACTTTTTTAAATTACCACTACTCTCTGTGCATTACTGTCTCTTAGTTTTAGAGCAGCACAAAGGGGTATCCCCTTTTGCTGGATCTTCATCTTTTCTTCAGTATTACGCTTCTACTTTTTATGGTTACCGTCTTGGTTTCTTATTCTACGTCTTGTTGCAAATGTGACAATCCGTTTCAGGAAACCAACGGACAACATGTCGCTGCCACGTCCGGCCCTCTTGCATATGGATCAGGAGAAGGACTCTTTCGGAACTCCACCCTTATCACCCAAATTCTCTAATCGGATCATGTATGCGTAGTTTAAACGACGACAGGGTATACTGATGTAGAGGGGTTTAATCTTCATCACACGGTGTAAATAAGATGTTCCTTCTCTGTAAAAGCACCTCGCATCAGCTCCTGCAAAACTTCGCTCTCGTTGTAGTTCATACTGTATTACGATGATCATTGGAACAAATATGTGTTGTCGTGACGACGACTTAAATGCATTGGGAATGTTTGTAGTTGTTGCGGTGTGAAGATGGTCCAGTCATAGTAGTTGACGCTGTGTTCTGTGTTCATCCTTTCCATTCCTCGACCGTCGGTAGGTAGTTCAAAACAAAAATCGAATAGTCGAACCGGTTGCAAGAGACAAATATGGCAAACCCCAGCGGGTGGCAATTGCAGGAATTCCGTGTACTCTATTGCCACAATGAGTAACACGACAGCAGACACAAATTGTTAGTGAGCCAGCATAAAATGTGTGTGGCGGATTTATCGCGGTAGCAGATTAAGATTCTATTTACGTTGTTTACACCAGACGTTCAACGACCTAACGGTCGCCAAACGGCTGAAGGGGCTTCGCCTCCAAAACCCGTAAATAGAATGCCTTGGACACGGCAGGTTTCGATTTCCTTCATAGGCCCTTTAATCCCCACTAAAAAGAAAAACTATTACGCAGAATAGCATCTTGTAAGGCCCTCAAACACGAAGCTTCTACACGCATTTGTGCGACTGATTCCGGAATATCCAAATATGGACACACTTGATTAAACAAGGGGACGTATATAGTCTTGTACACCCTGAGAATAGATCTATTCCTAGTGACAAATGCCTTAAAGATGTTATATGTTCGTAACATAGCCGTATTGCATATAGCACGTATATGCCCTCCAAAGTCTAGGCTATTGCTATATTCGAAAAACCCAAATTCGTGACAAATCCTATTTCGCGTAAATCACTTCAATGTTGTACCTATAAGAGAAGGTTTCCATTACAGAACAAAGATGTAAGACCACAGTCTTTTGAGAAGGGCAGAAAGGTGGCAACTGCCACGCTTTTACCCTATCAACCATCAAATCTATTGCATTTGGAAGCACACATACATCCTCTGAGCCTGCAATAGTTTTATAAATCTTTACATCATCAGCATACACCTTGGTAAAAACGTTGCACTGCTGCATAACATCAGGAATCTCTGCGGTGAAGATGTTGAAAAGCAAAGGGATAATACTCCCCCTGTGGGACCCCACTGACTACCCGCCTTACACTTGAAAATGAAGAGTCTCTTTTGACCTGAAATGTTCGTCCGGTGAGATATTGAGCAATCCATTTAAGAAGAATGGAGTGAAACTTGTATCTCTCCAGTTTGAAAATAGGTGTTTGGTGGGACACTCTATCAAATGCTTTTGCAAAGTCCAAATAAATGACATCGCAACTGCATTTGTTATCAAGAGCCCCTGTCCATTTATTAAGACATTCCAATAAATTGGTCTGAACAGATCTACCAGGAACAAACACACGCTGATGCTGAGAGATAATGTTGTTGGCAGTAATATGAGTCATTATGTGCTTTTTTATAACCTTCTCAAAAAGACTGCAAAAAACAGATGTGATGCTCACCGGTCGATAGTTTTCAGGATTGATAGCCGGTTCTTTTTTAAGTATAAGAGTGAAAAAAGCTTCCAACGTTGAGGAATTTTACTATACATTAGAGATTGATTAAAAATTGATAGACAAGTGGGCCACATATGACGGAGGAATTTTTTTTAAATGAAATGCAGAGATATGAAATCAAGGGTAACTGATGAAGGGTTTGGCCATTTGTTAACAAATCGTAGAGTAGATCAACTGTAAACCATCGAACATCGTGAATAGGCTCAACTGGATTAGAATCGAGACGCAGTGGAATTTTGCCGTTATCTGTCTGAAAGTTTTTCTCAAATTGGTTCGCTAACCATTTGCCTTCACTATAGCTGAGGTTGTCATGACACCCCGTTCTACAAGATACAGACAAGGCTTTTATCTTTAATCTTCTTGTTGAAAAACGCGTAAAATTTGGATAGATTTTCAGATTCAATGACTTTTTTCTCCAAGTAACTGTTGTACATCCTGAGGTGTGACGTGAATTTTTCATTGAAGTTTTCAAAGGAATTCCAGTTGACGGTGCACCCAGCCTCCAGGAACAAGCACCCTCGATGAACAAGCATGTTGTGTAAATGTTTTGGCAGAACAATTGATTTTAGTGAAGAAACCTTTTTGAGAGGAACGTGAGCTTCTATGGACGCCTGAAGTATCGAAATGAAAAGCTCATATTTTGGTTTAACGCTAGGTTTGGAATCGAAGAGCTCCCTCCATCTAACCTGAGCTAAATCTGCACAAACATCTTCGTATTTACACTGAGAATATACCCCGCGATAAATTGCTGTAGGAAGAACAACTTCACACGGTATATCAAATGTAATGCTATTGTGACCACCCATTCCAAGCGGCGAGCAAACATTCAAGTTCTCAATGAAATCTTTAAAGCTGGACAAATCTAAATCAAGCATACAACAACCTCTTGTAGGTTGAGTAACGTTTTGTGTGAAGTCATGACAACAAACTAGCTCATGTACATGGTGGAAGTCAGGAATATTGAAGTCACCTACAATTACAGCATGTTTTTCGTCAGCTGATAAGTCAGTTAATACTTTAAAATGTTGCTCCGTCTTAGCTACTATACAGGAAGGCGTCCTGTAAACGATTACCATTCTAAAACATGAGGAGGCATGAAATATTACCACAAAGTTTTCATAACCATCCTCAACAGATTCTTTATAAACCAAAGAAAAAGAAAGCCTACAGTTAGCAAGTACCATTACTCCTCCACCCATTTTATTTGGCCGATCACATCTATATATACCATATATATATATACACACCATAGTCTAGAGTTATGTTGCTCAGAGTTGATGGCGTACCATGACCTAGCTTGAGCCAAGTTTCACAAAAAGCATGAATGTCATATCTGTTAGCCAAAATTATGGTAACATAATCCGCATTCTTTATGAATGACCTAACATTTGCATATAAAACCTTTAAAACGCTATGATAGTACCGGGGAAGCACTTTAAGTTTCCCGGAGTACCGGGAATGGAAGAAGCTGTGTGTGTTCCTACGTATTGCTCAGTCCGAGCTGTGGACAGTGGAGTTACACCAGGTCTGCTATTACCGTTTCTGGCATCACGTTTTTCTCGCCTCCGCATCCTTTGTTCGGAGTGAGTGATTTCCGGAGAAAAACACGTCCTCTAGAATAGAAGCGCAGTCGAGGAGCTCGCACTACTGCGAAACGTTGGAATACACGAGCAGGTAACACAGCTTTTATGAGAAGGTCATGACCCTGATCTGGTCGCCCAAGCGGTAGACCGAGACTGGGTTACATTCAACACTAAGAAAATCTAGTGTTACACACACTTTGGTAGTCATGCGATACTCTTTCTCGCGTATTACACGTCTTCAATTCGGGCACTCCACTTATAACAATCGATCGAAGCCTTTCGACTTCCTCAAACGACAGCGGTTGTTTTTCGGAAGCATCAGCTGGCGTACCTTGAAGAATTGGAGTCTCAACCGCGCTTACCGCGCACTTATTACTAAGTGCGGCAACTTCATGATTCAGATCATTCTCAGCACGAAGTGTACTTATCTCCCGTGCCATGGCATCAATTATCTTTCTGACTACAGTTGGAACACGAGCCGACCTACAGAGTTCGTCGAGCTGGTTCTGCAGCTCTTTCGAGAGCGAGGCTGGTCCAGTCATAGTAGTTGACGCTGTGTTCTGTGTTGATCCTTTCCATTCCTCGACCGTCGGTAGGTAGTTCAAAACAAAAATCGAATAGTCGAACCGGTTGCAAGAGACAAATATGGCAAACCCCAGCGGGTGGCAATTGCAGGAATTCCGTGTACTCTATTGCCACAATGAGTAACACGACAGCAGACACAAATTGTTAGTGAGCCAGCATAAAATGATAACCACCAGCGAGACTTGTTGCAATTGCTCACCACCAGTGATCGAGGTGTCTATCTATCTATCTATCTATCTATCTATCTATCTATCTATCTATCTATCTATCTATCTATCTATCTATCTATCTATCTATCTATCTATCTATCTATCTATCTATCTATCTATCTATCTATCTATCTATCTATCTATCTATCTATCTATCTATCTATCTATCTATCTATCTATCTATCTATCTATCTATCTATCTATCTATCTATCTATCTATCTATCTATCTATCTATCTATCTATCTATCTATCTATCTATCTATCTATCTATCTATCTATCTATCTATCTCATAAGGCAGTCACTGTACTCTCGAGCAAGCCTGGGGGTTGGAGGTGAGTGGACCAGGGGGTAGAACGCTCGTCTTCCTGATCCTGAGAGGTGATCACCGCGTCATTAATTCCTACTACACCCTCCCCGCCTCAATAGTCTTTCCTTTATATGACGGCAGAGAGAGGAACTCACAGACAGACGCGTTCCCCGTTTACCATAAAGGATTGGAAAGCCTGTCCGCTGGCCAAGTACTCAAGTGTCAGAGATCAATAATTCCGATCGAGATCCGAACCTCCTTCGAAGGCTGTTATGTCAGTCGGACGAATGGAAGGACAGGGACGGAGGGAGAGACGCAAGTGCTTGTATATATTATGACACTTGTCGAAAAGTCGACAATATTGATCATTGTTGGTATGGCTGTCACCCACTATGAAGTCCATCCATCATCCACCCCATCGTTCACATCGGGGCAAAATCCGATATCGCAGGTAGAAAAATCGACAATATCGATCGATAGTGGTCGACTGACCACATACTTTCCACCAAAAGTGAAGTGATTCCATTGGCTACTCACGTGACTCTCACCCCGATCGGTGAAGTCTCAGTGAAAACCGATAGCGCCGACCGAACGATCGATAATAAATAATAGTCGATTTTGGGCTTCAGTCAATACTCCCATCCATTTGTCGAATCAGGCTACTGCCGTCAATTTTCGTCCGTTTCCAGCGTTTGCACGTTAGTGTCACTTTGACATATCCATTCGCGTGTGTCGGTCATCTTCACAGGTTCGACACGTTCTACATGCTCACCTTACGCAGGTTTGTAACACACACACACACACACACACACACACACACACACACACACACACACACACACACACACACACACACACACACACACACACACACACACACACACACACACACACACACACACACACACACACACACACACACACACACACACACACACACACACACACACACACACACACACACACACACACACACACACACACACACACACACACACACACACACACACACACACACACACACACACACACACACACACACAAACACACACACACACACACACACACACATACACACAGACGGACCAACTTTCTTGTGTATAGTAGGACAGGATTGTTGACGCTTCTCATTCTAATGAGATGGAAGATCTGAGCGTAAAAGAAAATGTCAGGCTGTGGCCAGACCCTGTTCCACTCACAACGTCATGCCATTGAGGAATTCACTCTTTTCCATTGTTTTCCGTAGAGTATGGGAACTCTTTATGGTAGTAAAGTGATAATTCCAATGTCCACCTTTCGTCGCACTACGTTCGTGTGAAACTGAGTTCAATATGGTTTAATTGCCCAGGTTTGGGGTCTAAATAAACAGTTTGGTCGGCCGTATGTGAAGTCCAGCATGGCGAATGTGGCGAGCTGATATTCGAAGTAACGACCGAAAACGGATTCGTCTATAAAATCTACCTCAAATCTACGGAGTGGCTCGTGCTTTGTCTCGGGTCCCATGTAAATACAACCGCGAAACCGCTCCAAACTTTCTATGTGTGCGCATGTTCCTTGGAGATGAGTCTACCGTTAAAATTCGACATCTTTGCTAACCTACAGAATAGCACGTCGCTCAAGGCGAATATCTCATCTGTCACGTCTTCATACTCGACCACAGTTGCGGTTGAGTGCGCTCACATTGCGTTTCGATGCTTGCTCTTCCTTACCATCCCAGCAGCTACCATTCGATGTAAAGTAGCAATGCGTCGCACGAGCGACAGGCATGCGACTGAACTCGGCTTGCGCTGAGAAGCAGCTGTTTTACGGGGCAGTGACTCTTATCGCCGATTCGGCCTTCCTGCATTGCTCCATCGAACAGCTTCACAAAATGGCCGACGGAAGTGAGTGGATTTGAATTGAAGAAATGTCTCTAATTTCTGGCATAGAAACACCGTTGTTTTTAAGATACTCGCAGAATGCTTGAGCCGTTCGTCGTCGACTACGTGAAGTGTTTCAATGCTGGTCACTTCGATCGAATGGCTGACTTCTACCACAAAAACGCTGTGATGGTTGAAAAGGATAAAAGCGTACTGTGGGGGAAGAAGGGTGAGTCTCCAGCGTGAGGACCTGTAAGCGAATCGCTAGGGAAACCATGCGCATTTCCCAACTACTTTATTAATCTAGAGATCGTGGGCTCTCTTCTTCAAATGGCTACCGATCTAGGGGAGACGAGAATGGAGGTAATCGGCCTTGAGGGTTTACGGCATGTAGAAGCTGAGATTCTAATTTCAGATTTTTAATTCAAAGTATGATGGCGACGGTGATTTTCTAAATATTCAAACGGATTTTGTCTTCCATACGGAAAAGGTAAGCTCAATGTATTATGACGGAACATCTGCTAACGGCCGGAAAACATGAATGAGAGCTTTGCTAGCAAGCAACGCTGATACAACATCTTTGCCGCAGCGCTTCCTCTTTTCTTCTGCAAACCTTCTTGCCTCTGCTACAGTAAAAAGTGGCCTAAAATAAAGTATTAAAAAGAAATACAACACATGTAGAACTTGGCCTAAAATAATAATTAAAAGAAATGTAACACATGTAAAACTAAGTAGTGGGGGACGGTAGGGTAATGCCTTCGAGAAGGTTCCTATGAAGTTTTCTTCGCATTCTTGCGAAGAAAACTTCATAGGAACCCAGAGTGTGCCCTCATCTCCATGCGGCGAAAGACATTCAGATAGACACCTCTTGCTCATAATGTAGGATCGGGTATGCCACTCCGAAGTGTCTAATCCGCATATAAATAGATAAAGTCAATCAGCTGATCGAAACTATTTACTGCCCGACTACAAACCCATTTGAACCACTTTCACGTCGAATCGGACACTTTTCAAATCGAAGCGAACTTTTCCTAATCGAAATGAGCTTCTTCTACATTAAACTAGAGACTCCCCAAAAATGTTAAAATAATTTTTTGTTCAAGTAAAATTTTAGTATAACTTTCTTTGAAGCTTTAAGTTACTTCCCAATAAGAGCACATACTTTGAAATTTTATAAAAATCCAATTTTAGAGGAAAAACAATGGTTAACGTTTGTATTGAAGAGTAGGAAGGCGGCCATTTTATAGAGCCAAAACAAAGGTTGCGCCATGTCCTCGTCTGGAACTCGCAATTTTTATTCCATTAATAGCAAAATTTCTGTTTGCATGCAGTTTTACATCTGCAAAAGGTGCAACATTAAGAAATGTAAAAAAAACACATATCCTAACTTTCGTGCTGTTTAGGATATGTGTTTTTTAAGCGGTATTCACACTATCAATCAAATAAACATTGCGACTTGCTTTTCGAGCGCATGGCGCGAACCAGCCTTTGATGCACCACTTGACTGCGATTTTGTTGAGTTTTAAAACTACATTTAATTCATTTTTTAAATAAAATTTTTACAAAATTATTACGCTTTTTGGGAACTAAAAAATCTCAAAGAAAGTTATACCAAATTTTTCTTGAACAAAAAATTATGTAACCACCTTAGTAAGTCTATAGTTTAACCTGCCTCAAGGTCATTTCGATTTTGCGGAGTTCGCTTTGATTTCAAAGGTCTTAGGCTAGCTTAGAGCTTAGACCAATTTGTTTTGAAAAGTGTTCAATTTGGTTTGAAAAGTGCCTAATTCGACTTGAAAATGACATATACGTATATATATACGCACAGACGTGTTTCCGCTTGCATAGAATCACATACATAGAATAGCGCATGACATTCGCAGATTGTATTCTGAATCCCGACCTCGCCACACGATGTCTGTGACACGAATTCTGAACCTTGATGTTCACAACCGACATCCATATTCCTTTACTGCTTGCTAAAAATGCAGTTATCGGCTGCCAATGCCATGATCGTATGATCGCTCATGTTCCCATAATGAAGTCCCTGGACACAACCGGCCGGCGTGCGTCGCAGTATCACCTTTGCTCGCCTTCTATTTTTTATTCTTTTATGCTTTGGATTAACCGAAATATATAATAGGATAGGATGAAAGGTTGGGCAGGCAATCACCACTAGGCGTTGGATGGCTGTCAAAATGCAGGAATAAATTGTCTCATACATCATCCGTATCTGTTTGAAAGGCTTATTAATGATAAACATTTCAAACAGACACGGATGCTGTATGAGACGAAATTTAGATCCTACCTTGATATGCAGATGTAGCCCTTCGGTTCAATCATTCAACGGATGGCAACCAATTCCACACTGCTCGAGCTGGGAAGACGGTTCGATCACCTGTATCAACTGTATCACCTGTCGTCCCGTTGATCATCGACTTGCTCGAGCGGGCGCCAGCAGCGTCTCCATTCGTCTCTGTCGCATGCCAGAATGGTCCAATGGATCCTCCTCGCTCCAGGGACATGAAGAGCGTCATATCGCTCGTTCAGGGCTTTCACGAAGAAGTCCGACCAAAGCATTGGTGGGCGTCGTGGTGTTCTCTTGATATCCCGCGGAATCCAGTCGGTGATGGTTCTCGTCCTGCGGGTGTCTGCGAATCGCATTACGTGGTCGGCCCATCTAATTTTCGACGACTTGGCCCATGCGACAGCGTCTATGAGCTTCGAATGTCGGCGAAGCTCGGAACTCCGGAGGCCTTCTCTCACTTGCGTGAGTCGTGACCATCGCCCTCTCGATTCCACGCTGCGCGACGCTGATCGCGCGTTCATCCTGCTTTCGTATAGCGCAGGTCTCTGAGGCGTATGTTAGGGCAGGAAGAACAGTGGAGTCGAATAGGTGGGCACGGAGTCGGACGTTCTTTGCCTTCTTCGCGAGTTCTTCGACGCTCTTGAAAGCTCCCAAGCTGCTCGTTTCCTCCAGCTCGGGTCTGGGGCTAGGTCGTTGGCCATGTTGACTTCGCGACCCAGATACACATAGCTGAAGCATTCGGAGATGTTCGTTCCGTTGAGCGAGAATAGGGCATCAGAAACTTGTCCGTTCCTCATGAACATCGTCTTCGTAAGATTCAGCCGCAGTCCAACGTTTCCACATACACGATCGAAGTCGGCTAGCATTCGCTCCGCCTGACTGATGCTCGGTGTTATGAGCACGATGTCGTCAGCGAAGCGCAGATGGTGCAGCTGCCGGCCGTCGACCTTCACTCCCATGTCTTCCCATTCTAGTTTGCGCATGACGTTTTAGAGGGTGGCGCTCAAGAGCTTCGGGGATATAGTATCTCCTTGCCGAACCCCCCTCTTCACGTCGATGACGACGTCGTTGTAGAATGGTAAGATCTTGGTCGTGACTCCACTGTACAGCTCTCGGAGGACTCTGATGCACTGAGTATGAACGCCCTGAGTGAGCAGTGCTTCGATGACCGCTTAGCTTCGACAGAGTCGAATGCCTTCTTCAGGTCGATGAACGTAAGGCACAGCGGCAGCTTGTTCTTTCGCGACACTTCGATGAGCTTCGTAATTCCGTGTATGTGGTCGATCGTGCTGAACCCCCTCCCATATCTTGCTTGCTCGCATGGCTGTCCTTCGTCCAGCGTTTTGCTGATTCTATTCAGGATCACTCGAGTGGACAGCTTGTAAACTACGGACAGCAGGCAGATCGGGCGACAGTTGCCAATGTCGTGCACGTCTCCCTTCTTGTACAGCAAGACGGTCTTGCTGGTCTTCCACTGAGATGGAACCTTGCACTCCGACAGGTAACGTGTGAAGAGCCGCGCCAAGGTGTTGATGAGCGCTGGCAGCAGGTTTTTCAGGTGTTTGGGTCTGAACATGTCGGGACCGGATGCTCTACGTTTCTTCACTAACAAGATGGTGTGTAGGATCTCGGAAGGGAGGATAGGGGACGACGACGCATCCATCCTACGGAGGATTGCATGGGAGCAGGTGGACGTGGCGATCAAAGAGATCAGAGTAGAAGTCGTGGATGGCCTCCTCCATGGTCCTTCTGGAAGATGTGACGCTTCCGTCAGGACGTCGGAGAGCAGTCATCTTGGTCTTGAAGTTGGCGAAGTTCCGGCGGGCATTGCGGATGCTCAACCCTGTCTCTGCTGCTTCAGCCTACACTTCCGCCCTTCTCTCCTTGAGGTCTTCCTTTATCTCCGCTCTGCATATGTAGCTTCGCAAGTTCGGACGTCAGCTAACCGTTGCCTGACGCTCGTGCTGCTCCACTCTGGCGTATAAGCTCGAGAGTTTCCGGAGACAGACGCCTCTTGGTGGTCTTCAAGCTCTCGGCTCCCTTAGCACTATCGCGGAGATGGTGCACGAAGCGGTCGTATTCTTCGTCGATGTTGTCCATGACGGTATCTTCCCAAAGGCCGGCAAGAGAGGTGTACATGTCACAGCTGATGGTTGTTTTGGGCTCTTCTTCTTGAACTTCGCGGGCTTCTCTCCTTGACGCGAAAAGCGGAACCTCGCGCGAAGGAGGCGGTGGTCCGATCCCGTATAGAACTTGGGGATAACGGAAACGTCGGTCAAGCAATACTCGCAATTGAAGATGATGTGGTCGGCCTCGTTGTGGAACTGGCCACGGGGGGATTCCCACGTCCATCGTAGGTAGGGAGGCTTCTGGATCTGTTAGTTTCCATGGATGGTCTTACCAGGATACTATCTCAACGGTAGGTCGGAACGGCCCAAGTGTTGTATATGGGCAGAACCGCCTCTCCCTGGGAAGTAACAAACTGCTGGTATCTCGACTCCAATACAACACTGCGCAGAGTTAGGGGCGGCACAAGTCGCGTGTTGGCGCCCTGTTGATTCACGTGCTGACGGGCGCGCGCGGGATAAGGGCTCGTATCGCGCCTCAGCGCAGTGCAGAGGCAGCGTGGTAGGGAAGAGCTCGGGCTCGTGAACGAGCGTGCAGGGTTTGGATCTCGCGAACAGCGTTTGTTTTGCACTTTGGCAAAATCCATGTTTATCATATAGGTAATCCACCTAGGGGTATTATAGTGTATTAGAGCATGTTTACATATAACATACCACCAATACCGTTAACAAGGGGGTCCAGGCAGGGTCACCGATTTCGCTGAAACCTTGTCTGGGGGGGGGGGGGGGTTATTTGGGGTGCTGATCACGAATCTGACATCCGTTTTTCTCGATTCAGCTGGATAATATAGATACAAGAAGGCATTCTTAAAGTTTCTGCCGGTGGCGACAGGTAGAGACAGAATCGTGAAAAACGGATGTCAGATTCGTGATCAGCACCCCAAATAAACTCCCTAGACAAAGTTTCAGCGGGAGTTTTTTTTGACCGAAGACTTGTCAGTGGAGTCAGAACTTTTAACCAGTGCGACAAAATATCTATCGTTACATAATTACGGTCACACAAAATAGGCTTCAAACAAGTGATACACAGAAGTGAACATTCTAGTTAATCTGTAGTTTAAAGCATATGCTATATGTAAACATGCTCTATAACACACTATAGTACCCCTAGGTGGATTACCTATATGATAAACATGGATTTTGCAAAAGTGCAAAACATACGCAGTCTGCAGGATCCAAACCCCCGACCCCTCGTTCACGACTCCGATCTCTTCCTTACTACGCCACCTGTGCACTGCACTAAGCCGCGATACGAGCCCACATCCCGCGCGCGCCCGTAAGCCGTGGAGCACGTGAATCAACAGGGCGCCAACACGCGACTTCCGTCGTCCGTAACTCTGCGCAGAATTGTATTGGGGTCGAGATACCAGATTGTTAGTTCCCAGAGAGAGGCGGTTCTGCCCATGTACAACATTTGCGCCGTTCCGACCTACCGTTGAGATAGTATCCTTGTTAGTCGACATGATAAACTCAGACAGCCTTTACCTTGCTCGTTCCACTCCATACCGTGGCACGGAGCCACATCGCTTCAGTCGCAGACGTCCGATTCGGCTTGTCAGAGACTCGTACGAATCGATATTCATGGCCAAGTGCGTGTTGACGAGGACACCAACGCTCGTTCTGCTGTCGCATGATCCGAGGAACAGTTCTTCTCCGGAGTCGTAGGCGGCGTGTAGGGGTTGGTGACTTCTCGTCTCGGTTAGTCCGCTTACGTCGTACTTGATCTTCCTGGCTTGCATCATCAGGTCCTCGACGGATGCTTCCGATGCGAGCGTGCGGGCGTTGTAAGTACAGATCGTCACCCTTGTCCTTCTCAGTTTTCGCAGCCTGGTTAGGCCCTGAGATTTTAGCAGCCTCTCCGTACTCGTCCTTCCCATCGCTGCAGAAATGGGGCTCTTTCGGGGGCAGAGGAATGAGGCCCTTTAGTGCTACTGTGTTTGACTGCAATACAACACGAGTAGCTAGTCAGGCTCTGTCGTGCGGACGAAGAACTCCGGACAGCCAGCCAGACCGCCCGAAAGGACGGGGCAAGACTTTTGAGGCGGCCTCGAATCGCCTTACGATGTACTCTCAGTTTACCGAGTGCAAGATTTTGGCCGTGCCGACACAGTTGCAATCCGCACAGTTGCGAAGACATCCACGCATACTGTGTATGAACATGCCGCTACCACTCACAAGGAACGCGTCGACCCGACACAGCATGAGCAAGGAGTCCGTTCCCTGCATCCCACCTGCGTCTCTGGGCAGTACACGGTCGCATTTGGTTCGCGTTTTGTTCCCCTATCCACCACCCGGACTCATGGAAGGAGTCGAAAACAGTTTTAATCTTCAAAAAAGGTCAGCAGGAGGATATCAACAACTATCGACCCATCAGTCTTCTCTCGGTTGTGTACAAGATCTTCACCAAGATACTGCTTAACCGCATGGAGCGTTGCTTGGATGAATATCAGCCAGTGGAGCAAGCAGGGTTTCGCAAGGATTTCTCCTGCATGGACCATATTCAGACTGTCTCACAGCTCATCGAAAGGAGCCGCGAATACCGCCTCCCACTTGTCCTTGTCTTCGTGGATTATCGGAAAGCGTTCGACTCTGTGGAAATCAACGCCATTCTGAACGCCCTTGTGTACGCTGGTATACCATCGCCCTACATCCGACTTCTCGACGAATGATTCTCGAACACATCGACTACCATCCAGCTGTTCGATCGAAAGCTTAAAATTCCTATCGGGAAAGGAGTACGGCAGGGAGACACGATTTCTCCCAAGCTATTCACAGCGGCACTCCAGGATGCCATGAAAGACTTCAACTGGGACGATAAAGGCTTCCTTGTCGACGGTAAACGGATCAGCAACCTTCGCTTCGCCGACGATATTGTTCTCATCTCTATCAGCACGGCAGAAGCCGAGGAAATGCTGAACGAGCTCAATGTGGCAGGTATGAAGATTGGATTGGAGATGAATATGTCCAAGACATAATTTATGGTCAACCAGTGGTGTGACACGGGACTCGTAAGGTTAAATGGAGTCGCTCTGCAACAGGTCGACTCCTACGTCTATCTGGGAAGAGAGCTGAACATGGATAACGACCTCGCTCCTGAAATCGCCCGCAGGAGACGCGCAGCATGGGCAGCCTTCAGTTCGATTCGCGAAGTCACCGATCAGGTCAAGGATCCCGGCCTCAGGGCCTCGATATTCAACGCCTCTGTACTGCCTGCGATGTGTTACGCGACGGAAACCTGGCCCGACAACAAGACAATCGCCAGAGCGATGCAAACTACGCATCGTGCACTGGAGAGATGTCTTCTAAGGACAAGCCTTCGCCAGCAATGGCAAGAAGGCCTACGAAGCTCAGAGCTACGGGAGAAGTCGCAATTAGCAGACCCGCTGCAGTACATGAAGAAGTCCAAATATCGCTAGGCCGGACACCTGCTTCGACGAAAGGACGATAGATGGAGTCTCCGTGTCACAGAATGGCTCCCGAGAGACCATAAGAGACCACTGGGACGACCGCCAACGCGATGGGCAGACTCATTCTCAAGATCTTTCAGAGAGCGGAGTCTGCCTCACTGGATGCAAGCAGCCAGAGATCGAGCGGTCTGGAAGAGTTGTGGTCCCCGCTGAGAAGACCTCCAGCCGACAAAGGACCATCAAAGTATCAAAGTAAAGTATCAAAGTATCCACCACCCGGAGACGCGCCACGTGGCCCTGCGACAAGCGGCCCGAGATATCCCTTAACAAGAGAGCCCGAAGGCTCTCTATCAAGGGAGATCCGTGGTAGGTCCGGTCAGGATGTACGTAATGTGGCCACCCCCCTCGCCGGGGGCATGCGATCTCAAAGCACTAAGAGAATGAAGTTGTTTTGAGTGCAGGAAGCCATTTTAGTAGAGGGTTTTAGTAGTAGTTATATCCTGGTTCATCTCTCAGCCCTATTCAGAACATAATTACTAAAATAAAGAAGTGAAAGAATACAATCACTCCCGGAGGATCATCAGTAGGGCCACCTTTGCAAGCATCTCATTTCACTGACTGTTCTCGCTGTCTCTTATCGACAACAGCTCGAGCAATTTTGAGTTGGTTGCCATCCATTGAATGATTGAACCGAAGGGCTACATCTGCATATCAAGATAGGACCTCCTAATGAGCCTTTCAAACAGATACGAATGCTGTATGAGTCGAAATTCGTTTGTACATTTTGGCAACCATCCAACGCTTAGTGGTGAAAAAATGATGGCGGGTGTTTGCTAGGAGATGCTTTTCCTTAATGTGATGCAAGAAAGTTAAGATCTTCTTGGAGCTGTTTTACATTGCTCGCAGAACCTGTTATCTTATTATATATTTCGGCGAATCCAAAGGATAAATAAATAAAAAATAGAGGCGAGCAAAGATGACACTGCGACGTACGCCGGCCGGTTGTGTCCAAACACACCATCATGGAAACTGTCGGAGTTGGCATTGGCAGCCGATAACTGTAATTTTAGAAAGCATTGAAGGGATATGGATGCCGATCGTGAACATCAACGTTCAGAATACGTGTCACAGACACCGTGTGGCGAGGTCGGGTTTCAGAATACAACGTGTGAATGTCATACGCTATTCCATGTATGTGATTCTATATAAACGGAAACACGTCTATGCGGAACACCAGAAGAAGCTCCCGCTAGTACTCATCAACACTCTGGCGCGGCCCTTCACACGCCACCTGTCGAAGTGCAACGTTCCATTTGGAAGACCAGTAAGACCATCTTACTGTAAAAGAAGGAAGACGCGCACAACTGGCAACTACCTCCCCATCTGCTTGCTGTCCGTAGTCTGTTAACGCTACAAGCTGTTCCCTCGGGTTAATCCGAATAGGATTAGCAGAACGCTGGACTAAGGACAGCCATGCAAACAAGCTGGATTTCGGAGAGGGGTCAGCGCGATCGACCACATCCACACCATTACGAAGCTCATCGAAGTGTCGTGAGAGTACAAGCTGCCGCTGTGCTCTACGTTCATCGACCTGAAGAAGGCATTCGACTCCGTCGAAACTGAAGCGGTCGTCGAAGCCCTGCTCACACATGGCGTTTCTATTCAGTACAACAGAATCCTTCGCGACCTGCACAGTGGATTCACGACCAAGATCTAACCACACCACAGGGGGTCGTCATCAACGTAAAGATAGGGGTTCGGCGGGGGGATACCATATCCCCGAAGCTCTTCAGCGCCACCCTCGAAAACGTCATGCGCGAACTAGAATGGGAATACATGGGAGCGAAGGTCGACAGCCGGCAGCTGCACCATCTGCGCTTCGCTGACGACATCGTGCTCATAATACCGAGCATCAGTCAGGCGGAGCGAATATTGGCCGACGCCGATCGTATGTGTGAAAGCCATGGATAGCAGTCTGATCTTACGAGAACGATGGTCGCGAGAAACGGACGAGTTTCTGATGCCCCGTTTGGCTCAACGGGACCAACGTCTCCGAATGCTCCAGTTACGCGTGCCCTGGTCGTGCCCTGCATGGCCGATGATCTATTGTCGGAGCTCGAGAAGAGGAACGAGCAGATTGGAGAGCCTTCAAAAGTGTCGAAGAAGCCGTAAAGAAGACGAAGAGCGTCCCTCACAGACTTTGGCTGTACGAAGGCAGGATGAATACCCGATCATTGTCGAGCAGCGTGGAATTGAGAGGACGATGCTCGGAGTGACAGGAGTCACGCAAGTGAGAGAAGATCTCGGGTGTTCCGAGCTTCGTCGACGTTCGAAGATCAGAGACGCTGTCACGTGGGCCAAGTTGTCGAAAATTAGGTGGGCCAGCCACGTAATA
Organism: Heligmosomoides polygyrus bakeri; assembly: GCA_947359475.1. Taxonomy (NCBI): domain Eukaryota; kingdom Metazoa; phylum Nematoda; class Chromadorea; order Rhabditida; family Heligmosomidae; genus Heligmosomoides; species Heligmosomoides polygyrus. The sequence continues at coordinate 51,661,682 of OX375865.1, forward strand.
AAGACGCTCGCTGGACAAGAGCCGTCAGCTGCTGTATTGCGCGGCAAGAGAACACCAGAACGCGCACCAACGCGTCGGTCGGATTTCTTCGTGAAAGTTCTGAACAAACAGCACGACGCCATTCGTATCCCACTAGCGAGGAGGATCCGCTGGAGCACTCTGGCACGCGACATGAATAAATGGAGACGCTGCTGGCGCCCACTCGAACAACTCGAAGATTAACGGGAGGACAGATGATCCCAGTGGGATTAAGCACTCTATTCTGTCTGTTCGATGACAGTGGCAGAATTCAAAACCTACTACTACATACATAAATACAGCGCACTAAATTAGCTCATAGACAAAAGTTACCATTTTCCATGGGTGGCACGTCATCCTGGGTGTGTCCGATTCGTTTTCTTAGAGGTGCTCACCACTAGGATGGATGCGATTTGTGTCTCTGTAAAATACTGTAGTGCCTTACCTACGACCTCATCTTTTCTATTTAAAGCAGTCAATAATTCTTCCCTCCTGCCTAGCAGTGTCTAGAATTGTAGTACGACCTCCACTCAAAAACTATATTCTCGACGCAAGAGGATGTCAGTAAAAGCGGTTGTGGGCGTTCTCGTTATAGAAACTCTACCAAGTTTCAAGATATGCCATCTTCAATTAATACGTAGTTTAGGGAGGTGATCTCATTGGCTCTTTCCTTCAAATATGGCGCCGCGACGGTGACGTCTTCACAATCTACCACGACGAATATGAAATGCACTGATATTCACTCGAATAAATTTGTGTTATGAACTCTGTTTCACGCGTAGTTGACTATACTGATCACTATCACTACTTATAAAAGAGTTTGTCTGTCCAGTGATCTAACCGAAGTGAGATACGCCGCATTATCCACAGCGAGGGCGGTCGAGTGATCTAACCTGAATGAAGTACGCCTCATCATCTACAGCGCGGGCAAAATTTGCTATTGAACGTGGGACGTTGCTGCATCAGGAGAAACGTAGTCCTTTACTGCTTAACACAACAGCACTCAGGAGGGAGCGACCTATAGGAGGCATCGGGATGGAGGGGGGGGGTCGATAGGGAGAGCAATGAAGCAGGCTAGGAGGTGGCACCAAGAAGGGTTTAGGCAATAAGGAGGGACCAGTAGGGAGTTACCAATAAACGGGGGAGGGGGGGGGGGGGGGGAGGAGTGAGGAGGATCAGCAAGGAGGTACATTACCAGTCAGGGAGACCGGATTTAGAAGATGTGACAACCATGTCGCGTAATGGGCGTTCGCTCGTCGTCGTCGTGTCGTCAGCGTGGGAGGGGTACATAATTGTGGTAGAATAATAAGGAGGATCTCGAGGGAGGGATCTACCTGGAAGAAGGGACCTGGAGGCGGGACCAAGACGGGGAACCAGCAAAAAGGTAGCCGTAAGGGAATTCTTACGGAGAACAAGGAATCTGCTATATGCATAGCTCCTTTATGCTCGACACAGCGGCGACTGCGCGCGTTTCTGATCGTGAGCATCTGGATTCGGAAGACGGGTCTTCTGAGCTTCTCGATCCAGAACACGGGCCCCTTACTTCGCATAACACTTGTCATCATTCTAAATCGTATCACCGATGTCTGCCGTGAGCATGGGAGGACCCCTAACGAATGGTAAGCGGCGGTGGAGAAGGGCAGTAAGGGGGACCTCTAAGGTGGACGAGGAGAGCGACCAGGAAGGAAAATAACAATCTGGAGGAGCTGTGAGGACGGGAAACCACCAAGAAGAGACCAGTAGGAGCGGTCGAGTGATCCAACCGAAGTGAGGTATGCCTCATCATCTACAGCGCGGGCAAAATTTGCTATTGAACGTGGGATGTTGCTGCAGCAGAGGAAACGCAGTCCTTTACTGCTTAACACAACAGCACCTACGCGCGTTTGTGAGCGTCCAGATTAAGAAGCCGACTTTGTGCCATTAGCAAGAGAAGACTATTAAAGGGGTAAGGGTAGAAGGGAGACTTTGAGGGTGGAGGACCGACGGCGATAAGGAGGCAGCGACCAGGAGGAGCATCGTGATGGTCGATGGGGAGAGAATTGAAGCAGGCAAGGAGGTGGCACCAAGAAGAGTTTAGGCAATATGTGGGGATCATTAGGGAGTTACCAATCAGGGGAGGGGGACAGTAAGGAGGATCAGCAAGGGGATCCATTACCACTAAGAGAGACCGGATTTAGAGGATGTGTCACCGATGTCACACAATGGGTGTTCGCTCGCCGTCGTTGTGTCGTGAGCGTGGGGGGCCTACTTAATTGGGGAAGAGTAGTAGGGAGGGTACTGAGGGGGTGAGGAGGAATATACCTTGAAGAAGGGACCTGAAGGCGGGACCAGGACGGGGAACCAACAAGGAGGGAGCCGTAAGGGAATTCATACGGAGAAGAAGGAATCTGCCATATGCATAGCCTCTTCATGCTCGACACCGCGGTGACTGCGCGTGCTTCTGAGCTTCTTGATCCAGAAAACGGGCCCCCTACGTCGCGCAGCAAGCATGCTGATTCTGAATACGTGTCACCGACCGTGCCGTGAGCATGGGAGGACCACTAAGGGGTAGTGGAGAGGGGCGGTAAGGGGGACCTCTATGATGGACCAGGAGAGCGACCAGGAAGGAAGGGAAGAACCTCGAGGAGAGGCCAGGACGGGGAAACCAGCAAGAAGAGACCAGTAGGTGTTAATAGTGGAAACAAACAAGTGGGCCAGTAGTTGGGACCAGGAAGGTGGGGGACTAAAGAGGGTGAGGGAAGACCAGTAAAGGCGGACCAGCAATTAGATCCAATAAAAAGAAACGAGTGATTCGAACCTGGCTTTGGAAGACATGTCAACGACAACTTGAAACGCTAGCTGATGAGCATGAGAACGAACAACCTGAGGGACAGAAGTGTTTAGAATATATTCCTGATTTACACACTTGCTGAAAAGGTTATGATTTGGTCACAGTTCAATGTTTCAACCCAATATTGGGAGGATCCAACTTCGCAGAGGTATTAGTAATCTCATATCCAGTTTTTTCCACAAATCGATACTCACCAAGAAAATGTGCTACCAATTTCTGTAAGGCAGAATAATACCTTACCTGCTGGGAATTTCTTAGCGTTTTGCTCCAGTCGACTACAGTATTATGCTGTTTGTATGCCCCATTTTCTTCTAATTATATTTGCTGTGTTAGGGGTTTATTTTTTGAGCTGGGTTGAATTTTCTTGCTGTTGGCTGTTTTTTTTGCTGGGATTGCGATGTACAATAAATTTAAAAAAGTCCTTTCCTCCTCTTGGACAGATTTCGTAACCTGGGACTGATTGTTTTTATAGACCCCTATGTCGCGTTCAATTCGGTTCGCATATGATAGGTTTTTCAGACCTTGGCACCCGTGGCATCGCGAATCGGCAACAGGCTCGCTTCGGGCGCATGCCGTTAAAGCCTGCCGTAACCCCGATATTCTTGAATAAAATCGTTCTCATAGCAAATGCCTATCTCATAGTAAAAAACGTAAGACGCTCAAAATTGTAACCAAGATTTTGGAGGTCCTCAAATGTGGCACACCAAACAATTTCATGGAAAAATAATAAAGTTCTAATAATGCATCAGAGTCTCATGTACTAACAAGGAGAGCATCCAAAGTGGCTTTTGCGATACAATTTTTACAGGATGTAGGGTCCTGTGTGAGGATTCCAAAACCATAGTTAGTTTATTCGGAACACCCTTCTGTGGTCGAAAAAAGGCCTGTGAAGACGACCTTCACTCGAGCCCGGGCCTAGAGCGCGCTTTGCACCTCGGTCTTCATGGTCAAACAAGGGCGGTCATTGAGGTGCGGAGCCCTTCGAGGTGGAAACCAATTAAATACGTTAAGCGGTGGAGGGCTACACAGAGAGTAAAATATCGGTGCTACTACGTTCTTTTTTTGAACGGGTGGTAGAGAGAAGCGTAGATGTTCGGTAGGTAAGCAGCGTATTTCGCTTACTGTACTAGCGAGGTAGAAAAGTAGTTACTGATACATCGGCTACGGGAGTTACTTGGAGTACTGATCACGAATCTGACATCGGTTTCTGAGTTTCCCGTTTTCTTATGACAGGTTAGACAGGTGTGAGTAAGTGAGGGAGGAGAGATCGCAAAATGCAATGACACCAGCATATGGGGGAATCGAATCCACGACTACGTTTCTGTGAAGCGCAACACTATCCACTAAGCCAACCTACCACATCCCGTGCGGGGCGTCAGGGCATGATGAATTCCGCGCTCACGCCTTCTCAGGCCTTTTTTCGACCACAGAAGCGGATGGCGAAAAAACTAACTATGGTTTTGGAGTCCCCACACGGGATCCTATATCCTGTCAAAATTGTACCGCAAACGCTCACCGCTACTTTGGAGGCTCTCCTTATAAGTTCTCCCTTACTCGATTTTTTTTAGCCATCTCAACTCGAGGGTTCGAACAGCAGGAACCTGGTGATCACAGCTTCTTCTGAAGACCTTTTGCTATATCTGACAATGAGTGACGGTGGCAGTTACTATTTACTAGCCAATTTAGCCAACTAGTGAAAAGTTGCTGCCACCGTACTGCTTAATGAGGTGATTCACTTCACTGATGACTTGTTGTGGTTGTTGCCTGACTTGCTTCAACTAAGCAAGTGTCCGTCGTCTGCTTAAAAAGGTACTATCTGCAAAGAACCGTTCAACTTGCAAATTTGTCGAATCGGCATAAAAATGAAAGCCGCAATAGCAACGTTTCCTTTCGCGAAGAAAGTCATCTGACGAACGTCAACTATAGCCTACCCTTTGGAACATATATTCAATGTAAGCTTGATGAGACCGGAAGTCCCTGTTAGGTGGAAGCACGCGTTTGTAACACCTATTTCCAAAAAGGCTCCACAAAACGATTCCAGGAATTATAGACCAGTTAGCATTACCTCAATAGTGATGTAGTGTATTGTGACTTTTCAAAGGCTCTCGATAAAGTTCCTGTGGAAAAGTTAGTCCTTAAAATGCAAGCAGTAGGAATTCATCCGATGATTTTTAATTGGACCCGACAGTTTTTGTCAAAAAGAACGTATCAGGTTAAGGTTAAGTCAAGGGACAGTACTCCGAGGTTTTCTCCGTATACAGCGGTGTTCCTCAAGGAGGTGTGTTGTCTCCTATTCTGTTCCTTATATATACTTATGAACTGCCAGCTCACATAAAAGGTTAGGGGTCGCCTGCAAGATGTATGCCGACGATGTCAAAATTTGCAAAAAAAAATAGAGCGTACTGAAGACTCAACTTCTCTTCAGTCAGCAATTGATGCAGTGAGCCAGTGGGCAGAAAAATGGGATCTCCCGCTTTCTGCTGAAAAGACACATCTTCTGGTGATTGGACCTAGAGGTCATACAGTGACTCAAACCTACAGCATTAAAGGTGAAGCTCTAGACGAAGTTCAAGAAGCTCGTGATTTGGGTTTCACTAATAGAAGTGATTTGTGTTTTTCTAAACACTGTAGAGTTCTGGTGAAAAGAGCCAGTTATGGCATCTACAACCTTTTCAGAGCTTTGCAATCAAACGCTCCAGAGGACCAATTGTTGGATCAGGTACTACCGTATTCAATCCAACCAAGAAGAGGGACATCGATCTATTAGAAAGTGTTCAAAACAATTTTACGCGAAAGCTTATGATGAGATGCTTCTCAGTAGACTATAACCAGTTACCGAATGGACATCAGCGCTCTGTCCAGTTTGGTCTCCCTTCACTGAAGAATAGAAGAAAAATCTTGGATCTTGTTATGATGTACAAATTACTTTCCGGAAAGCTATCTATCAACCCAGCTGAATTTTTCGGTGAAACAGTGTCAAGAACCGTCAGAGGGAAACTTAAACTTCGAGTACCTATTGCAAAATCGAGAGCCAGGTCGGATTTCCTAACCTATAGAATTCTTAAGGAATTAAACTCTGTGCTTGGGAAGTACGATGACCTATCGAGGATGTCTGTACAAGCGTGTAGAAATGCTATTGCTTGCTAACCTTGTTCGCTTTGTCTAGACGTCTAGGTGTGTTGCAGATTGTGTATTGTTTAAATGGTTGACGTTTGCATATCTGTTTTTTTTACATACCACTGTTTCTTCACGCTAGATTATAATCTATGCTTTGAATAAATAAATAAAAATAAATAAACTATCTGCACTTCCAAGAAGCACTGCACGCGAATTACGGGAAGTTGTATCCCTGTCACGACTTTCGCGATCCCGTTCTTTCGCATGCCCTGTTTGATTGCATGCGAGCTTGCTTCCTCTGATAAGAGGGCAGTAGAACGTTAAAGTAACCGAAGAAAAGTTGACGGCAAAGCACTGTTCTCGACAGCGTTCAGAAAGAATAAACCCACTGTGCCATCCACCGGTCGACACTGCCCTCAAGCCCAATGCTCAGTCTGAGCCTATCTCCTTTAGCCCAATCTTCATTCCACTTCCACAGTGACGGTAAGTGTTATATTGACACAAGAATGCCCTGTCATTTAAAGCAGCTGCAACATTTAGTGAGTTTTTCGAGATACAAAATTTGGCAGACCGCAGTAGTGTTAACCAAAGTGAAAGTTGGTGAACACGCTGAAAAGCTAGAAAGCCGAAATCGCGCGATCATTCTTTATCGATTTCTCAAGACAAGTGTCTCGCACTTGCGCGCTTCGCGCGAATTTACAGCATTACTGACCTATGGAAAGTAGTTTTTGTAAAACATAAAATTCGCTAACATCTAGGATCTGCTACGTACTTCATTGGCATCAAGCCGTTCGGCACCTTCATCATAGACATTCTCTCCGGACCGTCCAGTAATGTCATTGGTTTGTGCTGCGGAGTACTTCTGTCCCTTAGGTTGCTCCTCCACAACCGCTCTTGCGCTCAACAGCTAGCATTTACAGATATAGTTGAAATGTCTTCCGACGGCAGGTTGCCCCTCACTCGTTTCTTTTTATTGGATCTAAGTGCTGGTCCGCCTTTACTGGTCTTCCCTCACCCTCTTTAGTCCCCCACCTTCCTGGTCCCAACTACTGGCCCACTTGTTTGTTTCCACTATTGACACCAACTGGTCTCTTCTTGCTGGTTTCCCCGTCCTGGCCTCTCCTCGAGGTTCTTCCTTTCCTTCCTGGTCGCTCTCCTGGTCCACCATAAAGGTCCCCCCTACCGCCCTTCTCTACTACCCCTTAGTGGTCCTCCCATGCTCACGGCACGGTCGGTGACACGTATTCAGAATCAGCATGCTTGCTGCGCGACGTAGGGGCCCCGTTTTCTGGACCAAGAAGCTCAGAAGCGCGCGCAGTCGCCGCTGTGTCGAGCATGAAGAGGCTATGCATATGGGAGATTCCTTCTTCTCCGTATGGATTCCCTTACGGCTTCCTTCTTGTTGGTTCCCCGTCCTGGTTCCGCCTCCAGGTCCCTTCTTCAAGGTATATTCCTCCTCACCCCCTCAGCATCCTCCCTACTGCTCTACCCCAATTAAGTAGGCCCCCACGCTCACGACACGACGACTGCGAGCGAGCATCCATTGTGTGACATCGGTGTCACATCCTCTAAATCCGGTCTCTTAATGGTAATGGATCCTCTTGCTGATCCTCCTTACTGTCCCCTCCCCTGATTGGCAACTCCCTAATGATCCCTACATATTGCCTAAACTCTTCTTGGTACCACCTCCTGGCCTGCTTCATTTCTCTCCCCATCGACCATCATGATGCTCCTCCTGGTCGCTGCCTCCTTATCGCCATTGGTCCTCCACCCTCAAAATCCCCCTTTTACCCTTACCCCTCTAGTAGTTTTCTCATGCTAATGGCACGAAGTCGGCTTCTTAATCTGGACGCTCACAAACGCGCGTAGGTGCTGTTGTGTTAAGCAGTAAAGGACTGCGTTTCCTCTGCTGCAGCAACATCCCAACATTCAATAGCAAATTTTGCCCGCGCTGTAGATGATGAGACGTACCTCATTCAGGTTAGATCATCGACCGTCCTCGCTGTGGATAATGTGGCGTATATCAGTTCGGTTAGATCACTCGACCGCTTTCGCTGTGGATGATGCGACGTACCTCACTTAGGTTAGATCACTCGACCGCTCTCGCTGTGGATGATGCGGCGTATCTCACTATGGTTAGGTCACTCCACGGACAAACTCTTTTATATAGGTGGTGATATTTGGATACCGAACGAATGCTGGTGTTATCACGTGCATGTGCTCTGGTCCCGAGTTTCTTTGTAAAACTGCCCTGTGACTTCCCGCTGAAACTTAGGACTAAACAGTGCAGTAGCATACTACAGCATGGAGCTCACGTAGGTCTTGAATTGGGCGCAACATATCCACATTCCCGAGTCAGGTGAGGCCTACGTTCGTTGCGCTCGCGTTCTCATTCCTGATTACTCAGCGACATCCTACGGATGCGCTCGGAATCTCCTCCCCTCCCCAACCAGTCACTTCTCTTTATTCTCGCTCCTCTCTGTTTACCCACCTCTTCAGCGGAACCTCGATCAGTGCAACCTCTGATTCCTCACGTAGGCGCTGCGCCAATCTCCTTGAAGTTCGCTGTTTGGCGTGTTTACATTCAAGCGTATTTGTCCACAGCAGTGCGGCAGTTTTGTTCTCCTTTACACCATCATGAGTAGAAATCGAAAGGACATTCAAGGAGCTAACAAACATCGCATATTTGGTTTTCAGCTGTTAGAAATGTGTGTTGTAGACAATGCTTAACGAATAACCCACTCGAAAAGGGATTCGAATGATTTTCATTCGGATTTTGAATATTCGAATTCGGATATTCGAGAAATCGCGTTTTTCGAATGTATTCGAATTCGAGTATTCAGAAGATGGCGTTTCTCGAATATATTCGATTTCGAATTCTCGAAAATTTTTGGCATTGGAAACCATTCGAATATTCAAAATTTCCCAGAATGCCAAAATTGTTCGAGAATTCGAAAAGTGTCATTCGATTGCCCAACAAGAATTTGTGTAGCGGCGTATTTTGAAAAGGCTTGTTAAATTTTTCAGGTAGTTCTCTAAAACGGTTCTTTGTGTGAATCAAACCATGGGGCGATAGTGACTCAGTGTCGGGATACTGAGCGCCTCGGAGAACTTCTACAACGTCTCTCAATGTTGATGGGCATAAATTTGTCCACCTAGAGTCGCTGCAGTGGTGAATGACCAATCGGGGACGCCTAATCGTCATCGACAAAAAACCAATCAAATGATTGCCTGATCGATCTCTGGCACGTCTTCTGATTTGCATCTCAGGGATTCTAAACCCAGACGCGCGTTGGACATCTTCATCACGATTTTTTAATCACAACGCGCGCAGGATACGTTCAAAACATCGATAATATGGATCAGCAGTGATTGTATGATCGAAAATTCCCCTGCTATGAAGCCTGTCCTTCAGGCGTCATATTCACGTGACTCCCACAGATCGGACAACTCCGATAGAAGACCGATCACCCATAGCAAAATCGGTAATGTCGATCGATATCGACTGCCGGATCGATTTGTGACAGTGTCTTCTGAATTGAAAAAAATTGGAAATGTTCCAGTGTCTTGTGTACCCTTTTCTTCTTCTTCTTCTTCTTCTTCTTCTTCTTCTTCTTCTTCTTCTTCTTCTTCTTCTCCAGCGTTTGTTCCGTTTGGTTGCGGGATCCGCTTCCTGGAATGTTGGCTCCACTTTTCCTGATCAAATGCCTGATCAGGGTGCAACCTAGGCTTACCCTGGCTGTTAACCAGCGCTGTTTTGGTATCACTCTTGACCGCTTTCCGGGCAGCCTGAGGTTAAGGCCAGCCTTTGCAACAGTGTCACCTTTTGCAGGAAAAACTTGGCCGTACCGTCTCAGATGAGCTTCGCGCAACTTCTCAACTGTCTGGGTGACACCAAATCTTTGCCGATTGGAGTCGTTTCGCACTCGGTCCAAACGCGTAACTCTGGCCGTACACCGCAGCACCTTCGTTTCCATTAAGTTGGCGCTTTTCATTTTCTTTAGTAACGAGCAGCGCTCAGCTCCGCGAATGCCTACAGATCGTACGACTGCTCTGTAGATCTTCGATTTTAGCAGCTTTGGAATCTTCTTGTTGCAGAGCTCTCCCGTCAGTGAGCGCCATTTGGACCACGCTGAATTCACGCGTGAGTTGGCTTCAACGAGTAAACCACCATCGGACGCGATTGCTGATCCTAGGTACTTAAATACCGAAGTACGTGGCAGCTCAATGCCGTTTACCTTAATGGAGCTGGACTCATATTCATGAACCGTCAAATACTCGGACTTTTTGACATTATGTTTGGGTCCAAATCTCTCCAAACAGTCGCGCCAACCTTGTACCTGCACCAGGAGTTCAATCCTATCTTCGCAAGCTAGCATTACGTCATTAGAGTGGAGTAATGTTCAAGGGTTTGGCTGCTGAAGATCACGCGATATGGCATCCATAACGACGACGAAGTGTAGAGGGGAAAGCGCAGACCCTTGATGTACTCCGACAGAGATGGGAAACTCCATCGACGTACCTGCTGCAGCTTGCACTCGACTCTTTGGACAAGAGTACAGTATTCGTACTCACTCTACGAGTTCTTCTGGGACTCCATGTTCGCGTGAGGCTTGTCATATCACTTCACGCGGAACGCGATCAAAGGCCTTCTCCAAATCCAGGAAGGCAAGATGCACCGGTTTCTGTTTCTCGCGGTGCCTTTCTATAAGTGTATGAGTGGCGTGTATGGCATCGGTAGTACCACACCCAGGCACGAAGCCACACTGGTTGGTAGAAAGACGTCTGAAGGACGCGTCCATCAACAATTCGCTCAGAGATTTTCATGTAATGCGAAAGCACACGAACTGGACGGTAGCTTGTGCAGGCGGTGACCGCCCTTCTACTTCAAATCGGAATCGTCGTACTTATCTTCCAACTATCAGGTACTTTCTTATCCGTAAGCCCCTGGTTGAAGAACACTGTCAGCCACTCAGCTGGATACCAGGATTTTGAATTCCACAAATCGGCCGCCAAATCACCTTGGCCCGTTGCCTTGCCTGGCTTCATGTTTTTTAAGACGCTTCTGTCTCCATGACAGTGATGATTTTTTGAATGGAGCGTACCCGGGAGGAGCAGATGGAATGGCTGGATGGGCAGACTCTACCGTCGAGATTTCCTCGAAGTAGATGCGCCGTCGATTGAACGCCATTTTGCGGTCCATTAGGAGATGACCGTTCTCGTCGATGATGCCAATGGACACCATCGGGCGATTCAAGTCTCTCGTTGACATCATTGTAATGAGTGGCACTTGCAGCGGCCACTGCCCTCTCGGCCGATTTCTTCGCTTCCTGATACAAGCACCATTTCTCGGCAGTCGTATCGTTGAGGAAGACATGGTAAAACTCTTCTTCTCACGCGCTTTTTCTTTAACCTCGTTAGTCCACAGCCATGTCTGCCTTGCGCCGTTCAGAAGCCAGATTCGCCAACAATACCGCCGGCGTCATCTTACCACGGATTCAGAACATCGGCCTACATAGTAAGTGATACAGAGACGTACAGATATACATACAATAACCGATATGCCGTTAGACCTTCGTCATAACCATCGCTCACCCCGAGCGACGCCTAATGATATGCTCCCATATCGATCGAGCGGCCGATGGAATCGATATGGGTGCATATCATTAGGCGTCGCTCGGGGTGAGCGATGGTTATGACAAAGGCCTTACGGACCGGTAAGCGGTCGATGAATCTGGTCCCAGGTTTCATAGTGCCAAGTTCGGAACGCGCAGCATATAGCATGGCTTCGGTAACACCCCGACAATACTCGTCAGTCTTTCTCCTTGGCTGTTCAATTACGGTGCTATTGCATATTTTGCTATCAATTTTATGATGAAAAATAGACGAATAACGAACGGGATGGGTTCAAGCGCTAAAACCAACACCGTTGTTATGTCGGCCGTATGTCAGACTTCACAAAAGGGAGGCAATGTCGGTCGATCGGCTGTTATCGATCGATATTTGCTCTGAGTTGGCCATTGGGAGTGGGAGTCGCGAGAATATGTCGGCCGCATGCCAGACTTCACAAGAGAATGGCGGTAGATCGACCGGCTGTTATTTATCGATTGATTTTCGTTAAGCTTTTACCGTTTAATCAATAAGTTGGCTGAAGAATAGTTACATTCACAGATTCATTGCAAATAGGAATTATCAGCTTCTACCCTTGCGAATCACCAGAAAGAAATGAGACAGGCTCTCATGGAAGGCCTATTCCTAGCTACCTGTAATAAATGTTGTGACCGCAGAATTGATGGTGTGGTATTTCAACTTTTTAGATGAACACGACAGATTTGCTACAGTTTTGAATAGAACAGTTCATCGTTGGTCTGTCATTAGCTGCCGTTAGACGAAAGCATTGTTTCGTGGAAGTACTTGAACAGCCACTCAGTCAATTCCAAAAATGATCGTTTGAAGTGACATAGAAGATTACAGTGGTTCATGCAGATTGTGTCCTTTTCAGATGTTTTGTAAACTTTCCGTTTACTCCTCATGAGCAGCACCTTGCAACACACAAGTACTGCTTTGAGAAAAATTCGTCTTCCTGCAATCAAGAAAATTAGACGCTTACATAAGCCCCTCGATCCTACTATGTATAAGTTCTCAACCTCATTGTTACGATGCACAAGGAGGTTCATAGAAGGCCTAGCGATAAAAACCTCGCGCTTAACTAGGAAGGGATCCGTTATGTCTTGCTTCCACTTTTCTTTTGGACTGTCGTCTATCATGTCATGCAACTGATTTTTCATCCGAATTCAAATTTTCGAAAAATCTGTTTTTCGAGTGTATTCGATTTCGTGTGTTCAAAAAATCGCTTTTTCCAATGTATTCGATATCGAATGCTCGAAAGTTTTCGGCATTCGAAAACATTCGAATACTCGAAATTTTGCGAGAGCATAGGTATGCTGCAGACATGACTCGCGTCAAAATGACGCCCAGTGCGAAGTGAGACGGATCGTTTCGTTTTGACCTTCATGTGCTGTGGGACCTCAATATCGGGGAGATACTGTATTCCCCAGTCCCCTCGGGGTCGGGGTCCACCTACACCAACGAAAGGGGAATGCTGTAGACAGCAAAAACGTACGAATCGTGCGGAATTTCGCCGGCGAAGTGAGAAAAAGGAGTATTTAATTGTATCATCATTGCTATATACAATCGAGAGAGGCATGAGTCACTGTCCGACGACATGTTTGCACTCTTATGTGAAGCCAACATGCACTCATACGTGAAGCCGGCCGCGCACGCCGCGCTGATGCCCGCCGCGTCCGCTGCGTTCGCTGCGTCCGTCGCGTCCGCTGCGTTCGGTGCGTCGGCCGCGCTGAAGCCAGCCGCGACCGACGGTCCTCCGCGTCCGTTGCTACGTTGCGGCTGCGCCGGCCGCGCTAAGTCCGCCGCGTCCGCTGCGCTCACCGCTTCCGAGGGTGTTTACTGCTGACGGTGTATGAACTGCGTCCCTTATTGCATTTTCCTCTGCATTTCTCTATTTTCACACTGCCGCTAACCTTTTCCTCACTCATTCCAATCTGTTTCAATCTATGCACATCCTATCATGAAGACCTGCGGAAGACGTTATACAAACGTCGTCAAACGTTGGGCTACGTTCCTGGCCCACCATACCCGAAGCCACGGCGCTGGCGAAGCCGGCGACGCACGCTGGCTGAGGAAGCATCCCTAGATAGGTGCTGGCTACGTTCCTAGCGTGGCCCGCCATACCCGAAGCCGGCAAGCCTGACGTGGCTCGCACGTCCGGAGTACGGCCCCGGCGAAGCCGGCGACGGACGCTGGCTGAGGAAGCATACCTAGCTAGGTTTGGCCTACGTTCCTAGCGTGGCCCACCATACCCGAAGTCGGCAAGCCTGGCGTGGCCCGCACGTTCATCGTACGGCGCCGGCGAAGCCGGCTATGGACGCTGGCTGAGGAAGCATTCCTAGCTAGGTTTGGGCTGCGTTCCTAGCGTGGCCCGCCATATCTGAAGCCGGCAAGCGAAGCCGGCGACGGACGCTGGTTTTTCTATAATTTGGATCTGACTTTTTTCACTATTCTTACTTTATTAGCGCCGTTTTCACCTGTTTTCTTCAGTGAAGAATATCTGTTACTCCAGTTTTCGATTTGTCGAGGTTTTAATGGTATTATTTGTTATTGTATTGCAAAATTAGTTCAGCATAACAAATGAGCCTCATAGCGCAGTAGACAGCAGTGAAGTAGCGGATTGCGGCGCGCTGCCGAATACATTCAGCTGAGCGATTGTACGCTCTCTAGAAAGCTTTCCCGAGGGACCGAATGGTGTGCTACCAGCGTGTTGGAAAATTAATTCAGGACTGTCGTTTGGATGTTTCTGTGTGTCCTTTTAAAGCTGAGGCCCATCCTTACTATGTGGTGTTACAAAGCTGTGAGAGGTTATGACACGATATTTCTTAAGGTATTGAGCTCCTCCAGAGCAAGAAGAATTTTAGCAAAGTTTGGATCCTGAAATGGGGCGTCTAAGAATAGTCCTGCCTAAAAGGAGTTAAAGATTTCACGAAGCTCCGAGGAACCTACCTCTACACATTTTCCTCATGTCAAATTATATTCTCTTATGCATGGAGTAGCTTACTCAAACCTGCAACATATCCCATATAGAAATACAAAAACGGACAAATTCAAACTTGCGCACAGATAAACACGCGATTGGTTTAATACCAGTAAAACAGTTACCTAAACATAAAAAATACTAACGCTGCAACCCAATTCCTAGCCCACTGTTTTGTCCCTCTTTTTTCATCAAACGCGCATGAGTGCGCAACACCGAACAGGTGATATTTTCGTCGAGAAATGAACAACCTAATCCGTGCCTACGTATGACGCGAATTACATACTGCTCGGAAGTTTCCCCCAGCGTGGTGGGAGCCATATGCATCGCGGGTTGCGGCCCCAAACGCGCCAGGCAAGATCTGAAGATGGAGCACCCCGAATGGGGAGCCCCGCCACCAAGACACGCATACGGGCCGTGGTCGCTCCCTCGTTCCTCCCCCCCCCCCCTCCCTCCACTCCTCGTAGTCCTCCTTACTTCTCTAGCCCGATCAAATTGCCCTCCCACGCTTATGGCACGACGACGGCGAGCGAACGCCTATTGCGCGACATCGGTGTCACATTTTCTGAATTTGGTCTCCTTTACTGGTCCCCTCGTAATGGATTCCATTCCTGGTCCTAATTACTGCCCCTCCCCCTTATTGGTAACTCCCAACCGGTCCACCCTTATTGCTTCCACCCTTGTTGGCGCCACCTCCTGACCTGCTTCATTGTTGCCCCTATTGTCCTCGCATCCCAGTCCCTCCTCCAGGTTGCTCCTCCCTCGGCGCTGTCGGTTCTTCACCCTCAACGTGTCCCTCCTACTTTACCCCTTTAGTGGTCCTCCCATGCTTATTGCTCGAAGTCGGCGGCACGGCTTTTGAATCTGGACGCTCAGAAGCGTCCAACGGTGCTGTTGGGTTAAGCAATAAAAGGTTGCGCTTCCCTTGCTGCAGCAATATTCTAGGTAGAATTGCAAATTTTGCCAGCGCTGTAGACAATGTGGCGTACCCCACGTAGGTTAGATCACTCAAACGTCATCGACCGCTAATTCAATTATGTAATGGTAGATAAGATATATAAATAAAAAATTGTAAAAAGTTTCCCATCAACTCATCAAAGTTCTTTGACGGTACACTGACGAGATCCATGGGAGGGAAATTGAAACTTCGAGTCTGACCAGGATACTATCTCAACGGTAGGTCGGAACGGCCCAAGTGTTGTATATGGGCAGAACCGCCTCTCCCTGGGAAGTAACAAACTGCAGGTGTCTCGACCCCAAAACTCTGCGCAGAGTTAGGGGCCACGGAAGCCGCGTGTTGGCGCCATGTTGATTCACGTGCTCCACAGCTGACGGACTGCGCGGGATGAGGGCTCGTATCGCGACCCAGCGTAGTGCACAGGTAGCGTAGTAGGGAAGAGCTCGGGCTCGTGAACGAGAGGTTGGGGCTTGGATCTCGCAGACTGCATTTGTTTTGCACTTTTGTAAAATCCATGTCTATCATATAGGTAATCCACCTAGGGGTATGGTGTGTTATAGAGCATGTTTACATATATCACTAATACCGTTAACAAGGGTGGTCCAGACGGGTCACCGATTTCGCTGAAACTTCGTCTTGGAGGGTTACTTGAGGTGCTGATCACGAATCTGACATCCGTTCTTCACGACTCGGCTGGATAATATAGTTACAGGAAGGCACAGGAATACATTCTTAAAGTTTCTGCCGGTGATGGCAGGTAGAGACAGAATCGTGAAAAACGGATGTCAGATTCGTGATCAGCACCCCAAATAACCCCCTTAGACAAAGTTTCAGCGAAATTTTTTTTGACCGAAGTCTTGTCGATGGAGTCGGAACTTTTCACTAGTGCCACAAGATATCTATCGTTACATAACTATAGCTTCACACAAAATAGGCTTAAAATAAGTGACACACAGAAGTGAAGATTTTAGCTAATCTGTAGTTTGAAGCATATGTTATATGTAAATATGCTCTATAACACACTATAGTACCCCTAGGTGGATTACCTATATGATAAACATGGATTTTGCAAAAGTGCAAAACAAACGCAGTCTGCGGAATCCAAACCCCCGACACCTCGTTCACGAGCTCTTCTCTAGTACGCCACCTGTGCACTGCGCTGGGTCGCGATACGAGCCCTCATCCCGCGCAGCCCGTCAGCTGGGGAGCACGTGAACCAACGGGGCGCCAACACGCGACTTCCATCGCCCCTAACTCTGCGCAGAGTTGTATTGGGTCCGAGATACCTGCAGTTTGTTACTTCCCAGGGAGAGGCAGTTCTGCCTTTATACATTTTCGCCGTTCCGACCTACCCTTGAGATAGTATCCTGGTGAAGTGCTAAATCGCGAATGAGGTGAGACTTCCTAACTTATCGAATTATCAAGGAATTCAACTTGCTGAGAATTGCAAATTTTGCCAGCGCTATAGATAATGTGACGTACCCCATGTAGGTTGGATCACTCAAACGTATTCGACCGCTAATTCAATTATGTAATGGTATATATATATATATATTATATATAGATAGATAGATAGATAAAAAATTGCAAAAAAGGTTTCCATCGACTCGTCAAAGAACTTTGATAAAAGATATCTCTAGCAGGCTGTCTGCGCAAGCCTGCACAAAATCTACAGTACCAGACGCGTCTTTTGAATAGACGCCGCAAAAACCGCAATTTTGCGGTTATTGCGTCTTTTTGATATAATTCCCCTAAAATTCGTTCATTTCAAAAACTAAGGATACATTTGAGCTCAATGGCCCAAGCTCTATCGTTTGGTATACACTGTTCATATGGAGCCATAAAATGTTCGAAATTGAAAACTTGCGCTCCATTGCGAAGGACGGTCGCGGACGAGTTATCGGTCGCAAGCCGTCGAAAACCGTTGCATGCTCACAGTTCCTCTAATTTGAGGTTCTTTTGAGAAACGATTGGTACCATTCGATTCGCCTCTTTAAGATCTACACAAGCATGCATACAACCTTACCAGACCACCGCGTTTTCGCAGTGGGTGGTCAAAAATGACTGGAGCAAAGTTTTTGCGATTGGAGAAGCTTATATTCCAGAGATTTCCATGTTGTCTGAGTATCTCATGCATGGCGTAAAGTGTTCTGCCATGCCAAGAATCCTCTGAGAGTGCGCCGTGCACGATGCATATAGGATCGAACCTATCAATCAAGGGGCCCTCGCAGCTCGCAAATTGCACCGCGAGCGTGTTCTGAGCGCAATAATTCTGTCTCGTTTGAATCTTTTCGGCTGCAACTTGTAGATTTTGTAAACAGTAGAAAGTTGAATAGGCGCGCTGAAACACAGGAACGAAACTTGTATTAGACTATGTTACAGCGGTGCGAAAATGCAGGTAAACCTTGTGTGACCGATTTTTTCGGATATCAGTCGACGACTGTAGGAAAATGCGATCAGCTAGCGACCTACGAATGCGTAGGCCAGCAAACCAGTTAAGCTACTTAACGATGAAGTGCCCAAAGCTCTCCAGGTGCCTAACCTGCCCAGTCCCAGCTGCCATTTTAGAGCTGCAGAAGTGAAATTTCTTCCGCCTTACTCGCCCACATTTAAGTTTTTGACACAAGAGATGGTACTACTCTGTTCAGCTCAAAACGCTCTATCGAACGGTATCAATATCGACCAATTCCGTTAAAATTGGTTTTTTGAAAATTTCCCTCGAGGGCGAGGGCGCTCTTCGCCGAGCCTACCCAGACTATGGATAAAAGGATAAAGGATAAAGGACGGCGTTACTCAATCCCTTCTGGGATGCGCCAGCGCATTCTACTTCTACGGGATGTCGTGGAGGCGACATGAATGCGTATTTGGCCATACAATGACTTGCGGTGGCCAGCCGATGAACAAGTCAGCGCTTTATCCTTCCCAGACACGTCTGGTACCAATTCACCGACCCCGGAGGGATGGAAGGCTTGGTTGGCCTGGGCGGGAAATCCGAACCAGGAACCTGGTATCAGGTGCACGCGACAGTCGCGCCTCCTCCGACTGCGCTACACGCGCCCTTACCCAGACTATGACGTCATCGAAAATCGATATTTTCGAAATTGGCTAAATGCCCCATTCCAAAACCATCTAGGGGTTATTTGGTGCGCTGATTACGAATCCGACGTCCGTTTTGGAAGATTCCGCCGACTTTGGTAGGTTTTGGATTTTCTCCTGGATAACTGTGTGTGGTCGGGTCAGGAACATCGATTTTAATCAAAATTCGTCTAATGGCAGGGATTATTTGGGATGCCGAATACGATGCCGAAGTCCATATGGCCGATTATGGCATGAGACCACCCATACCGATAACTTAGGGTGGTCAGTGATCCTGACCCTACTAACCTCAAATGGCTGTAACATGCCAAAATCGGTAGAATGTTCAAAAACGGACGCCGAATTCGTAATCGGCGCTCCAAATAACCCGATAGACGATTTTGGACGAAGTTTCGACAAGAAAATTCGGTAAATTTCGAAATCATCGATTTCCGATGACGTCATCGTCCGCGCAGGATCGGCGAAGAGCACCCTCGTCCGCGATGGGAAATTGGTAGAGCTTTAAGACTGAAGCTAAAGGTGTTATTGCGAATGTCAAAAACTCAAATATGGGTGAGTAAGGGCGGAAAAAATTTCACCGCTGCCCTCCGCAGCTCTAAAATGGCAGCTGGGACTAAGGCAATACAGGAATTTGGGGAACTGCAACTATGTCATCGTAAAGTGCTTTCAGTGCCGTGATCGCCCTCGCATTTGCATGCCATTAGCTCTCCTTCTGTTCCCGCAGTAGTCGACTGAACTCGGAAAAATTTGGTCACACAAGGTTTACCTGCATATTCGCACCGCTGTAACTTTGTACAGTCATTGGCTACGTCGCTTTGCCGTCGCTCGTCAGTGTACTTCTTGAACTTTCTAATTGTTACAAAATCCGCAAGATCCAGGCGGAAAGATTCAAACGTTGACAGAGTTATTGCGCTCAGAACACGCCCGGTGCAATTTGCGAGCTATCGCGCCGCCCACTTGATTGATAAGTTCGATCTTATATACATTGTGCACAGCGCATTCCAAAGTCTCGCAGGGACAGAGTACATCAATTCCTGAGTAGGGCGGCTAAGAATTTCTCATAAAACTCCCAAACGCCCACTCTACAAGCTGCCGCGCCCACTCGATTGATAGGTTCGATCCTATATGCATTGTGCACGGCGCACTCTCTCTTGGCATGACAAAACACTTTACGCCATGCTTGAGATGCTCCGAGAACATGCAAGTCCTGGAGCATAAGCTTCTCTAATAGCAAAAGTCTGCTCCAGTCATTTTTGACCACCCACTGCGAAAACGCGGTGGTCTGGTAAGGTTGTATGCATTCTTGTATAGATCTCAAAGAGGCGAATCGAACGGTACCAATCGTTCTCAAAAGAACCTAAAATTAGGGGAATTGTGAGCATGCAACGGTTTTCGGCTTGCGACCGACAACTCGTCCGCGACCGCCCTTCGCGATGGAGCGCAAGTTTTCAATTTCGAACAATTCCATGGCTCCATATGAACAATGATAGAGCTTGAGCCCCTGAGCTCAAATGTATCCTTAGTTTTTGATATAATTCGCCTAAAATTGACCGCCTAAATATTTTTGATATAACTTTTTGATATAACATATATGAATTACGACACTTTGAGCTAGTTTGGTTTTCTGAAACAGCACAAGTTTTAGACAAATCTCGACTCCTATTTAGTCATAGCACTTATTGCATGCCCTTCCATGCATTTTTCATTTAAGGTAAACAAGCATCGAGAAACAGAGAGAGCGTATCAGTGCCATTGCGGACGGCGCTATCACAGCTGTCCATTGATTTCCCGATCAGCAGACTGACTCCGAAGGCCAAACCGAACTGAACTGCGCCCATGTCCCTCCTCGGCCTCGTTTCAGTTGTCCTGCTTAGTTCCTGTCCGCAGTGGACCGCTGCCTACAAGATAGGACTGTTCGTACCCGCAATGGCGAACAGTCAGGTGAGTTCATGAATTCACCAAGTGCGGTGCTGAAGAGCCTAATTTGCGCATTCCTTGAAGGTGCTTTTCAACAGCCGAGTGGCGGAGACATTGGCAACTGCTGGCCACGATGTCACGATGATAATGATCTCGACATACGATGACGCGAACTCGAAAGACGTGGAAATCATGAAGGAAGTAACAAGTAAGCCTCTATAAAAGCAGCATAGCCCTAATTCACAATGATATGCATGGGAATGACGCTACTCTGAAATAACAAGGCACTGTTGTAATGTCCCCCATCTTGTCACCGATGGCAACAGAAACGTGTGCTTCAGAGCTAACCAGGCTCTCTTTCCGCGCACCCAATAGAAAAGTTGCGAGTGCAGCAGAATGAAAGGTGCACTGTGCTGTATCTGTAGCTGCTACCCCTGAGCCGACGGACCACCCTCTGCTTCACTCACTGAAATCGTTCTATCTTCCATCGGATGAGAAGGTTTCTAGACGAAGTCGTCTACATGGACTACTTATCCGTTTAATAATGGTTGCAACTTTCATTGTTCTTCACGTTTCACTCCTCGGTCTCATACATAGCTCGTGTATTGTACAGTGAACGCTTCGAATAACATTGGGACCTAAGGAGTGGATCCAGAAAGCATCAAAAGCAGGGATGCGCAGAGGTTTCGTTTCCGTGTTCCGAATTCCGGTTTTTGGCCATTTTAAGCCTTGCTTTTCGTGTTCCAACTATTTTAGACCGGAAGAAATGGGCACAGTTCAACACTAGTTTTCTGTTGAACACAATCAGCTTATCAACTAAAAAGAGTTCTTCTTCATATATTTGTGAAAAGAAATGCTGTTTGACAGCTATACAGGGTGAACTAAAATAACGTGGACAAAACTTTTTCGTCATAATTATAAAACAACCAACAATTCGAGAAAAGTCAACTAAATTACAACAATACAAACATTGGGGTACGTCATGTTCAAGTGGTTTCGTAGTGGCCTCCCTTGGAGCAGATGCAGAGGGCCGAACATTTCGCGAATTTTTCGACGATGGGCCGCATGTCGTACCTGGGAACAGATTCTATTCACAGATGAGAAGCTGTTCACCGTGGAGCAGGCGCACAATCGCCAAAACGGTAGGATGTGGTCTACAGAGGCTCCAAGCACCTCTGCAATCTAACCACAATCTGTCATGGTTTGGGGCGGAATCTGCGCCAGCGGCAAAACTCCTGGTTTTCATGGATAAAGGAGTGAAAATCGACGAAGATGTGTACCAGCGAGACATTCTTGAGTCCGTAGTTCTTCCTTGGGCCCACCAGCACTTCGGTGATGCCCATTGGACGTTCCAACAGGACTCTGCACCCGCACATTGTGCGAAGAATGCGCAGGCGTGGTGCAAAGCCAATTTCCCCGACTTCATCACGCCTTCGGAATGGCCGCCGTATTCTCCGGATTTGACTCCGATGGACTACAGTGTGTGGGCATTTTAGAGGCTAGGGTCGGCCTCAAACGCCACCGCAGACTCGAGTCCCTGAAGGGATCCTTGCGCCAGGTGTGGGAACGGTTGTCTCCTGATGACCTGCGGCCATCGCCGAAAAATTCGCGAAACGTTTGGCCCTCTGCATCCACTGCAAGGGAGGCCACTTCGAAACCACTTGAACATGATGTGCCCTAATGTTTGTATTGTTGTAATTTAGTCGTCGTTTTCTCGAATTGTTGGTCGTTTTATAATTATGATAAAAAATCTTGTCCACGTTATTTTGGTTCACCATGTAGTATTAATATTCTTGAAATTGGTTCACCATGTAGTATTCACCATGACTACCAAAGAAAGGTACTCAATAATGACAACGTCTGTGTGCAGAGCAAAATTAATGTGCCAGTAGAGCCTATGTATGGCATTGTATGCTAAGAAAATGCACTCAACATTTGAATGATCATAAATTTCTGATCCATTAGGTACAAGTAGCTGCAAAAACTTTATAAGCATATAGCGCAGCATCATGAAGCAAAGGGTTCGGTGAAGGTTGTGCCAAGGGCTTGTCTGCTCCAAGATTGCACCAGTGCTCCTGAGGGAAGGTGTAAATTTCAATTTTTAATTTTATTAGGTGTTGTAATCATCCAAATGGAGTTATGCAATTCATTTTTTTCAAATGATTCATCACGAATATCCAACACGAGCTGTTATTTTGATTGACTAGGGTGACTTATTGAATTCTGAAATTTTGACTTAACATGACTAATCAGTCATCCAGTTATCATCTGAATTCTGATTGTGAGTACTAGTTTTGGTAAATATAATGTAACCCATCTTGCGTATGCAGATATCTGTGCGGTCATCACGTCTTCCATGATGCCACAGGTTTCTAAAAATGTTGAGAGGAATGTCTTTCCTGGCCAGAAAATGATCTAGGCTCCAGTTTTAGACTTGACCCGAGTGAGTTATTAAACGCTGGTCTGTAAGTAACCTAAAGTGGTTAAGTCGGTTAAGCCTATTGTTCAAAAAATTACAGCAACAAAAAGTTAGCGAAAACACGTCACAGGAAATAAATATGGAAGCAGCTGAGAGATTGCATGCTGAAATACTGAGAAATAATAAGACAGGACCATGATTTAAAATTTTTTTTTTAAATCAGGGATGTGCGGAAAAATTTCCGCACATCCCTGATCAAGAGCATTGACGAAGAACTTGAACCTCATACAACAGAATCTCCACCTTCAGACCGAAGTCCTCCGTTTGGTGACAGTCGACCATATGCTGGCCTTTCTGTGCTTTTTTTGCCAACAAGATATTTCTACAACATAGCGCGCCTCATGCCGCGGGGTATGTAACCGCCCCGCACAAACCCCATACGAAGTATTCCTTAGATATGCTTTTTTGTCCGATTTGGATGGGGTACCTTACTACGGAAAATACGTTTCTGGGCCAAAAGAGGTTGTAGATAAAAACGAAGAAGAGCTTGTAGTCAAAAGAGGTTGTGGATGAATCAGTCTTTATTGGGTGATCTGATCTTTTGATGCGATCATCGTCGTTGGAGGCATGAAGGGTCGTGCACGGTTTCTCAGCGCTGTGGGGTTCATTTTTGGCCACCCCAATTCCACGTCAGCGCGGTGCTGTTGCGCTTGGAAGTTTGCCAACAGATGGCGCGGTCAATGGCATCCATTCCCTTCCCTCTCATCGTACGCAGTCCCGCGAGCCACACGCCACACCACAGCAATTCCACGGCACAGTGCGGTGACAATGGGAGATCCCAATTCTCACTGCGCAGTGGCACAGCACAATGAGTGTGCGCGGTGTGAAACCATATGGCCCAAGGATTCAGCGATTGCTTTGCTCTAACTTACGAGCGGTAAACTCATGTGCTGGTTTATCCAGTTCTTGAGTCATTTTTAAGACTCCCTGACGAAAACGATAGACCGCTCAATGAAAACCCCATCCCATCAGCCTCATCCGGTGCAGAAGCGTATAAAATGGCTGAGTAACCACGAGGATAATTATGGAGAATCTGGTTTTTCCGTTTGCTTTCTTAATCTACCGTTTAATAAAGCACCTAACACTTGATCTTATCGTTACAGTACCGGACATGCCGCTGCGTCCAACAAGCAAAAGCGGCGCAAAAGGGGGCCGGAGAACGCCGTTTTCTACTCGCCACGCGTCGTGTGTGACGTAAGTCGCGTAAGGGCGCTGCGCCCTCAACTTCTGCACGTTAGGCTGACGGAAGGAGCCTATAAGCCTATACACGCGTTTGGACGAGCATGGCCTACTGTTTGGAACTAACTGCCGGCATGGCGCGCGCTATGATCAATGCATAATCAACCGTGTCGCGCGACACCCTATAGAGCACGCGACAGCATGTAGAGTGACAGGATCGGGAGTTTTAAAAAAAATTCCTAGCCTTCGCACTCAGGAATTGCCCTAAGACTGTCCAGCTTGCATCTGGAGTGCACAGTGAACAATGCATATACAATCGAACCGGTCAGTCAAGGTGGCGCAACCGCTCGCAAATTATACGCGCGGGCGTGTTTGGAGCGCGATAACTTTGTCAAGTGTGGATCCTTTCGGCTGCAGCTTGTGGATTTTGAAGTCAGTAAGAAGCTTTAGCAGTTCGCCAAAGCACAGCGATGTAGCCTAAGAACGGACAAAGTGACGGTGTTGCGAAAATGCAAGTCAGGCTTGTACAACCCTTTTTTTCGATTTCAGTCGATCACTGCGATGAGCTGACGGCCTACAAATGTATGGGCTAACAGATCGCCTAAGGTACTTTACGAGGAAGCGCCCGCGGCTCTCCAGCTGCCTAACCTGCCTTAGTTACAGCTGCCGTTTTAGAGCGGCGGACGGCACAGTAAAGCTTCTTCCGCTCTTACTCCTTCCGTCCTTAAGTTTTCAACACTCCCAATGACACCGTTCTGTTGAGCTCGATGAGCTCTATCGAACGGTGTCAATCTCGACCAATTTGGAGCTATCGATTTTTTGACAATTTCGCGTCGAGGCCAAGGCCGCAGCGGAGAGGCGATGACGTCACCGAAAATCGATATTTTCGAACTTTTCCAAATAGGGTACCATTCGAAAGCGTTTTTCATGGACAATTGAAAGTTACTACTAGTTACTAGTTGTTACTCGGATTGGCGAGAACTGTAACCTGAGCGAGTAAGGGTGCGGAGAACATCGATCGTTGATGTTCCAAATTGTACGCGCGGTCGTGTTTATAGCGCGATAGCTCTGTCAAGTATGAACCCTTCCGACCGGAGCTTGAGTATTTTGTAGTAGGTAAAAAATCCTAGCAGTATGCCAAAGCATAGCGACGTATGCTGAGAACGGACAGACTTACAGTGGTGCGAAAATGCGGGTTAGGCTTGTGCAACGCAATTTTTTCCGATTTAGTCGACCACAGTGGTAAGACGAGGCGAGCTAACGGCATGCAAATCCGTGTGCTAGCAGAGCACCAAAAGCGCTTTACATTGACTTGCTCACAGCTCCCCAGCTGCCTAAACTACCTTAGTCCCATCAGCCATTTTAGGGTGGCGGGCTTAGCCGTTGAAGTTTCCTGCGCTCTTACTCGCCCAGATTACAGTTTTACCGACATTCAGCAACACGTCGTTCAATTCAGCACGAAAACCTCTATCGAATGGTAACCAATTTGGCCCGGTTCGGAAATATCGATTTTCGATGACGTCATCGTCCCTTCATGTGCCACCTCATCGCGGTGAAGGGGTGAACATCACTTTGTGATGGCTAACGGCACAAACGGTCACGCAGTACGCGACGCTTTGTCGTGTATGGGCGGCTCTCCTGTATCCCTGGCCAGGAACATGTGAGTAACCAGACCACCGGTATGGCTCAAACAACTAAACCCGTGCCCCAGTCCTCCGCGCGCCGGAGGTGGGCTTCTACGACGTCGGTTGCATCCACCTCCGGCGAGGGGCCATCTAATCTCGGAGTTAAACTATCAGAACTTCATTGGAATCGGACTACCGGAAACTACAAAGTTGTCGTTGGTGACTTTAACGCTATCGTCGGTACGAATGATCACGACGAATGGAGGCTAGGACCACATGGAACTTCCTCAAGGAACGAAAACGGAGAGCGCCTGATAGACTTCCTATCCGCGTGCCGTCTCTACCATGGAAATTCTATGTTTAAGAAGCCTTCAAACCGACGATGGACCTGGGAAAGCCCAAATGGAGAAACACGTTCGGAGATCGACCATGTCCTTACAAACAGACGCTGGGGTCTGTTCGACGTCTCCGTGCAGCCTTCATTTGACACCGGCTCGGATCACCGTGTTGTCCGTGCGAAGCTGACTCTCAAAAAGAGGATGTTCAAACGTGATACTCATAAACCGGCACCGGTGAGGATCCCCACATTCAAGTCTGAGGAGTTGGAATATGCAATAAAGTCGTACGATTGGAATCTTCTTGAAGATCCATCGGAAGACTAAAACCTTCTCTCCAAAGGACTGTTGAAATGTGCTAGCAGCTCTCACAAAGCCACATCACCGTCTGCTTCAAGACTCAGCGCACATGCGATTAAGCTCTTGGAGCAAAGAAGAGCTGGTAAACTGGATCCCAATGCTTCCCATCTGGAAAAAGTCACCATCTCGAAGGCCTGTTGAATTGCAGTGAAGGAGTCCATTCAAGCCTACAGAAGATTGAAGCTGTTATAAGCCGCTGGGAAAGGTTCAAGCATAAAGCGCTGCAAACGAGATCTCTGCGACCAGAAGGCAATAATGTTAGCCCTTGTGGATAAGGATGGAACAACGCAAACGTCTCGAAGAGCGATGGAGGCCATCGTTCAAGAATTCTACACAGATCTGTTCCGTTCTTCCATCACTGTCCCGAAATGCTTGATACCACCGGCTGAGGAAGTACCTCCCATTCTGGAATCAGAAGTTGCTCATGCCATCAGAAGGATGAAGCCGGGCACTGCTCCCGGACCGGACGGCATTTCTGCTGATCTCCTTCGTGCGGGTGGCAGTGCCCTCTGCTCACTTCTTGCCAAGCACTTCAACCACTACCTTCGACTTGGTAGGATTCCGGACTCATGGAAGGAGTCGAAAACAGTTTTTATCTTCAAAAAAGGTCAGCAGGAGGATATCAACAACTATCGGCCCATCAGTCTTCTCTCGGATGTGTACAAGATCTTCGCCAAGATACTGCTAACCGCATGGAGCGTCGCTTGGATGAGTATTAGCCAGTGGAGCAAGCGGGTTTCGCAAGGATTTCTCCTGCATGGACCATGTTCAGACTGTCTCACAACTCATTGAAAGGAGCCGAGAATACCACATCCCACTTGTACTTGTCTTCATGGATTATTGGAAAGCGTTCGACTCTGTGGAAATCAACGCCATTCTGAACACGCTTATGCATGCTGGTATACCATCGCCCTACATCCGATTTCTCGACGAATGATTCTCGAACACATCGACTACCATCCAGCTGTTCGAAAGCTTAAAATTCCTATCGGGAAAGGAGTACGGCAGGGAGACACGATTTCTTCCAAGCTATTCACAGCGGCACTTCAGGATGCCATGAAGGACTTGAACTGGGACGATAAATGCTACCTTGTCGACGGTAAACGGGTCAGCAACCTTCGCTTCGCCGACGATATTGTTCTCATCTCTACCACACGGCAGAAGTCGAGGAAATGCTGAACGAGCTCAATGTGGCAGGTATGAAGATTGGATTGGACATGAATATGTCCAAAACACAATTTATGGTCATCCAGTGGTGTGACACGGGACTCGTCAGGTTAAATGGAGTCGCTCTACAACGGGTCGAATCCTACGTCTATCTGGGAAAAGAGCTGAACATGGATAACGACCTCGCTCCTGAAATCGCCCGTAGGAGACGCGCAGCATTGGCAGCCTTTAGTTCGATTCGCGAAGTCACCGATCAGGTCAAGGATGCCGGCCTCAGGGCCTCGATTTTCAACGCCTCTGTACTGCCTGCGATGTGTTACGCGACGGAAACCTGGCCCGACAACAGGACAATCGCCAGAGCGATGCAAACTTCGCATCGTGCACAGGAGAGATGTCTTCTAAGGACAAGCCTTCGTCAGCAATGGCAAGAAGGCCTACGAAGCTCGGAGCTACGGGAGAAGTCGCAATTAGCAGACCCGCTGCAGTACATGAAGAAGTCCAAATATCGCTGGGCCGGACACCTGCTTGGACGAAAGGACGATAGATGGAGTCTCCGTGTCACAGAATGGCTCCCGAGAGACCATAAGAGACCACTGGGACGACCGCCAACGCGATGGGCAGACTCATTCTCAAGATCTTTCAGAGAGCGGAGTCTGCCTCACTGGATGCAAGCAGCCAGAGATCGAGCGGTCTGGAAGAGTTGTGGTCCCCGCTGAGAAGACCTCCAAAAAAAGAACAAAAGGACCATCAAAGTATCAAAGTATCAAGTGTCATCGTCCCTCTGCCGCGGCCTTGAGCGGCCTCGTCCCCTACGCGAAACCGTCAAAAAATCGATGTTTCCAAAATCGGACGAAATTGATGCCATTCGATAGCGCTTTTCATGCTGAACAGAAAGGTACCATTGCGAATGTCGAAAACACAAATCTTTGCGAGTAAGAGCGCAGGAAACTCTAACCGCTATCTTCCGACTCTTTAATCTAGCAGTTGTGGCTAAGGCAGTTTAGGCAGCTGAGGCGTTCCGAGTAAAGTACCTTAAGCGTCCTGTTCGCCCACGCATTTTAAGCGCGTTAGCTAGCTGCGTCTCCCCGAAGTGGTCCACCGAAATCGGAAAATATGCGCCACACAAGCCTCATCTGCATCTTCGCATCTCTGTAGCATAGCCTATTCCTAAGCTACACCATTCTACTACAGTGCACTGCTCAACCATTTTAATGCACAAGATATACGAGTTGCAGCCGAAATGACTCGAACTTGACAGAGTTATTGCGCTCTGAACACGCCCGCGCGTGCAATTTAGCACAATAACGGTCGATGTCCTCCTTGCCCTTACTCGCCCAGATTACGGCTTTTTTCCTACACTCAATAATACCATTAAGTTCAGCATGAAAAGCTCTGTCAAATAATATTAACCATGGCCGAATTCGAAGATATCGATTTTCGACGACGTCCTTCTGCCGCGGCCTTGTCCTCGATGCCAAATTATCAAAAAATCGATAATTCCGAATTTGGTCGAGATTGATACCATTTGATAGAGCTTTTTGAGCTGAATTGAACGGTTTTGTTGTTTTTCGGAAAAACTGTAATCTGGGGGAGTAAGAGCGCAGGGAACTTCAACCGTTAAGAAAACTTCAACCCTAAAATGGCAGATGGGACTAAGGTAGTTTAGGCAGCGTAAAGTGCTTTTAGTGTTCTGCTAGATCACGGATTTGTGTGCCGTTAGCTCGCCTCGTCTTACCACAGTGGTCGACTGAATTCGGAAAAAATTGCGTCGCACAAGCCTGACCTGCATTTTCGCACCATTGTAAGTTTGTCCGTTCTTAACCTACATCGCTATGCTTTGGCTAAAACTTTTTACCTAGTACAAAATCCACAAGCTGCGGTCGGAAGGGTTCACACGTGACAGAGTTATCGCGCTCCAAACACGACCGTGAGTGCAATTTGGCACATCAACGATCGATTTCTCCGCACCCTTACTCGCTCAAGTTACAGTTCTCGCCAATCCGAGTAACACCGTTCAATTCTCCATGAAAAACGCTATCGGATGGTACCCTTATTGGCCAAGTTCGAAAATACTGGTTTTCGGTGACGTCATCGCCCTTCCGCTGCAGCCTTGTCCTCGACGCGAAATTGTCAAAAAATCGATATCTCCAAAATTGGTCGAGATTGACACCGTTCTATAGAGCTCATCGAGCGCAACAGAACGATGTCATTGCGAGTGCCGAAAACTCCAGGGCAGAAGGAGTAAGGGCGGAAGAAGCTTCTCTGTTGCCGTCGGCGCTCTAAAACGGCAGCTGTAACTAAGGCAGGTTAGGCAGCTGGAGAGCCGCGAGCGCTTCCTCGTAAAGTACCTTAGGCGATCTGTTAGACTATGCATTTGTAGGCCGTCAGCTCATCGCAGTGATCGACTGAAATCGAAAAAAGGGTTGGTTAACTCTGACCTGCATTTTCGCACCACCGTAACTTTTTCCGTTCTTAGGCTACATCGCTTTGCTTCGGCGAACTGCTAGAGCTTCTTTCTGACTACAAAAGCCACAAGCTGCAGCCGGAAGGGTTCAACCTTGACAGAGTCATCGCGCTCCAAACACGCCCGCGCGTACAATTTGCGAGCGGTCGCGCCACCTCGACTGATAGGTTCGATTTTATATGCATTGTTCACTGTGCACTACAGATGCTGGACAGTCTTAGAGCAATTCCTGAGTAGGAGGGCTAGGAATTTTCTTTAAAACTCCCCATACTGTCACTCTGCAAGCTGTCGCACCCACTCGATTGATAGGTTCGATTCTATATGCATTGCTCACTGTGCACTCCAGATGCAAGCTGGACAGTCTTAGAGCAATTCCTAAGTAGGAAGGCTAGGAATATCCTTTAAAACTCCCCATACTGTCACTCTACAAGCTGTCGCTCGCTCTATAGGTTGTCGCGCGACTCGATTGATTCTGCCGGGCCTATATGCATTGTTCACAGCGCGCGCCATGCCGGCAGTTAGCTCCAAACAGTAGGCCATGCTCGTCCAAACGCGTGTGTAGGCTCCTTCCGTCAGCCTAACGTCCAGAAGTTGAGGGCGCAGCGCCCTAACGCGACTTGCGTCACACGCGACGCGTGGCAAGCGGAAAACGGCGCTCTCCTGCGCCCTTTTGCGCCGCTCTTCATCTTTCGCGCCGCTTGTGCTTGTTGGACGCAGCGGCATGTCCGGCGCTGTAGGTGTCGAGAGAAAAAAGTCATATTGATTTTAATTTTGGTAGTGATTTTTCTCTTCCAATCGGAATCACGCCATAGCTATACTGGTTGCCTAGCCGATCTCTGCACCGTTATACGACGATGAAACTATTTGCTTAAACTATGATTAATTTACATTACTTGTTACTCTTATTCTCATTTTACTGCCAATCGTTGGGTTAGGCTCATTGTATCTGGGCTTCTGAATGCTGCAGAACACTTAAAAATAACGAAATCGCAGGGCATAGTGACACTACGCTGTTTTACATTGTTGTTTCCTCATTAGGTTGCTAAGATTATGGGTTGCTGGTCGTTATTCCCCCGTTTTTTTGAGAGCACTTAAGGTGCAGTTATAACTGAATAAATAAATAAATATATAAATAGTGGTATATATTATATATTGGTATTATTATATATTATGATATTGGTATATATTGTATATTGGTATAAATATTTACAGCGAAGAAGAAAAGAAAACCACACTCTCGTTCTTGTTTTGATGCTAGTCTGTACCAAAATGGAATCTCGACCATTTGTCATTCTCAGTTGCATTCACCTTCCAATGGATATGATGAACTTTGCCACTACATCCGCAGTGCGGCGAAGGCCGCAACACGCCAACAAGAGTACAGCGGTTACCTATCAGTGAACACGGTATCACTGATGAAGCATCGACAAACCCTAAAGAAAAACATTGCAACAGCGGTCGACCGTGTTAGCTACATAAAAACATGTAAATTGGTGAGGCGAATGATAAAAGATGATATCCGCAAACACCATTGTCAACTCGTTGAGAAGGCCATTCGATCAAACCGCACTCTCAAGAGGATTAGAAATGAAGCATCGATTGGAAGAAAGCAATTGTTCCAATTGAGGAACGAGGAGGGGCTTTTGTGCAAAACCAAAGACGAGATTAGTTCGGCGACGAAACGCTTCTACGAGCAGCTATACGCATCTACGGTTACTATCACATATACTCCAATCGACACGGATATTGAATGCCCATTATTTCTGCAAGGTGAAATAGAGGCAGCCATCAAATCCATGAAACCAGGGACAACCCCAGGACATGATCGTATTGCTACGGAGATGCTGCAGCTAGGCACAAATAGTCTTGTTCCGCTAATAACTGAATTCTTCAGCCACTGCTTGTGCACTTTATCTGTGCCCAAGAAGCTGACAGATTCCGTAACCGTACTTCTACATAAGAAAGGCGACCCATTTGAGCTGAAAAACTACCGTCCAATCTCTCTACTGTCTGTTTTATACAAACTTCTCACGAGAGTAATTCTTAAGCGACTCGAACAGGTATTGGATGCAGAACAACCTCCTGAACAAGCTGGATTTCGAAAAAACTACTCCACTATCGACCATCTACATGCTGTAAATCAGCTGATTGAACGATGCACCGAGTACCAAATACCTCTCTTCATAGCTTTCATTGACTACGAGAAGGCCTTTGATACAGTGGAAGTGAATGCGTTATGGACGGCCCTCCAAGAACAAGGAGCTAATCATCAGCTTATAGAACTGCTTCGTGAAATCTACTCAAAGGCGCAGTCTGCAATTCGTCTCGGAGGAGCAGATGTTCCAATAAGAGTTTGTCGAGGAGTCCGCCAAGGTGATACAATTTCACCAAAACTATTCACCTCTACGCTGGAGCATATTTTTCGAAAACTTACTTGGAATGGTTATGGAATATCAGTTAATGGAAGTTGGCTCACCAACCTTCGCTTTGCTGACGACGTTGTTCTAATTGCGAAAACCGAGGAAGAACTGCAAACCATGATCAACGAACTAGATCAAAACTCGCTTAGTTCTGGTTTGAAAATAAGTGCCTCAAAAACGAAGATAATGGCGACATCTGACACATCCATCACCCTAAGGGGAAAAGACGTCGACAATGTGAAGTCTATCACATACCTGGGACAAGATATCTCCCTCACTCGAGATCCCTCCAAAGAAATCACTCGAAGGATTCGTGCAGGCTGGAGCAACTTCTGTCGATATGCAAACTTTTTAACATCGAGGACGGTCGAAATGAAGTGGAAACGACGCCTTTTTAATATGTGCATATTGCCGTCAATGCTGTATGGAGCCGAGACCTGGACTCTATCAAAGTTAGCCAAGGATAAACTTGCAGCAGCACAAAGGCGCATGGAACGTCAAATTGTTGGAGTGAGTCATCGAGATAGAAAGCGAAACGTGTGGCTGCGGGGAATTACTAAAGTCAAAGATGTGGTTGACTGTGCCATGGTAAGAAAGTGGACTTATTGCTGGAAGATCTCTAATACTGTTGATAATAAGTGGTCTCGTCAGATTATGGAGTGGTGTCCGCCTTCCAAACGAACAGTGGGACGACCTAAATCTAGATGGCGAGATGTATTCCAGAAAGCCTTGGGAACATGCAACTGGCAAGAAGTAGCAAGAACGAAAACGAAACGCGAATGGATTGATCTAATGAGATGCCGCATATTGTAAAATATTGAAAGGCATATAAATAAATAAATATTGGTATTAATATGAGCAATGAGAAAACCTAAAGCAGATGCCGGCGGGTCCACTGCGGCGAAGTTGTCGGCTATTGAAAAATTATAAATCTTTATAAGCAAGTGTTAGACCGGAAAAACAGGCGACTTTGTGTTTATACCGTGTAACACGGCTGTCGGGGCTCAATAACCCTATACATCACCAGTACTATGTTTAAAGTTGAGAAAGCTTGAGAGAAGTGCCTCTAAAGCGGACACAGACACTCCGCACCCATTTGTGATTTAGAAAATTTACGTTGTTAGCATTGCCGATTACCAGTTACCGTCCGATTTGTATGCTTCCGCAAAGCATGAAGATCTTCGAGCGAATCCTCGATAGACGAATTCATGAGATCGTCGAGCTCTCCGACAACCAGTGCGGCTTTGTGTCTGGTTATGGGACCATTGATCCTGTACTCTCCTAGTGGAGAAGAATCGCAAGAACCAAAGCCGGTACATATCGCCTTTTTCGACCTGGAAAAGGCCTTCAATCGAGTACCGCGTGAGGTCATATGGTACGTCTTGCGACAACACAACGTACCTGAGGAACTTATAGAGAGGGTGCGGATGCTCTACTCTTGTCTAAAGATTAGAGTGCAAGCTGCAGCTAGAACCTTATTGGAGCGTCATTTCTGTTGGGGTGGGTTATGCGCTTTCTCCTCTTCTCTTTGTTGTCGTCACGGATACCATTACGCGAAATCGTCAGCAGCCTGTTCCATGGATGCTGCTTTATACTGATGACGTGATGCTTCCTTACGATAATGAAGGTAAACTTAAGCGGCAGTTGCAAGCTTGGTGCGACCGCCTGGCGATGTTCGGTCTCAAATTGAACGTCAAGAAGACCGAATACCTAACGACTGACGTAAACGAGTCCGGCTCCATTAAGATTAACGGTAATGAGCTTCCATGCACTTCGGTTTTTAGTACCTGGGATGGTTGATGTGAACTATCGTGTGAGTGCAGCTTGGTCCAAGTGGCGTTCAGTGGTTGGCGTGCTCTGCGATACGAAGACACCAGAGCACCTGAAGTCGAAGATCTACAGAGCAGTCGTGCGGCAGTAGGAATGTACGGCGCTAGTGTTGTCCAGCGGCCCAGGAATTTGAAACGCACCTCAGCGCCATGGAGACGAAGATGCTGCGCTGGAATGCTGGAGTCACCCGCATGGACCGCGACCGAAATGATGCTATTCGGCAGAAGTTTGGTGTCACGCCGATAGCCGACAAGATGCGCGAAGCTCGCTTCCGGCCACGTTCTGCGTGGAAAAAGAGTCAGCGTCCGCAAGATAGGCCATAGGTTGGAAATGTCAGAAAAGCGGCTAGAAGAGGCCTGAAGCAGCGTTGGTCCAATACATGAACACATGACGCATGGACATGAATCTAACTGGCGTCCACCCTGACCAAGCGCAGGATCGGGAAAGGTAGCCTCTCGACACCAGAAGAGCGAACCCCGCAACGAAGCAGGACAAACGATGAAGAAGAAGCAGAAGAAGATTGTTGGCATTGCAGACAACAACGCCTGAAGATCTGATGGTGAGCTTAAAAAATTCGGGTGCATTAGCTGGGTTCGAACCTATCAATCTTAAGACGCAACGTTGGTTTGCAACGGCAGTGGTCCATCTGTCGGAAATCATGAGTATGAGATTTACTCAGCTGGTATGAAGCATCATATGACTGCATCTTATGATTTTCCTGATATAAGTACCCTGTGGCAAGCATTACATGGAATAGGTCAGGCGGCCTCTAAATACCAGGACGATGTGGCGTCCTCATGCGAAGGAGATTCATAGGAAGCACTCCTCTAGGTTACGATAGGGTGACTGTAATCGAGCAGAGGAATGTGGAGCGGTGGTTGGAGATTCTGTAGCGCGTGAGTGAACCCTCTGCACGTAAATTCCTCGGGGAGTACTGGCCATTAAGACAAAGAGGTGGATGCCTGTGTCTAGTACTACCTCGATTTCGCATTCTAACTGGAGGTAAGTGCTCTTCCGCACACCTGTTCCTCCCTGAGCGGTTTATATTGGGGCTTGGTTGTGCAAAGGTGGGCTGTGGCCTCTAAACTCTATTCGTTGACCAGGCTCTAAAAATGTTAATCAAAATTTTGTAACGCGCCAGTACAGGGTGTCCCAAGAATGTAAGCACTGTTCAAAGGTAATAACTTAGCTGCCTGTAAAGTTACTGAAGATTCGTTCACTTGTATATGTGCCATTATTTCTCCATGAAGCAGCCGTATTGATTGATTTGTGCTTCTTTTGAATTTAAAAACTTAGAAACGCACTACTGCTTGCGGCAAAATGTAGGGTATCAAAGAAAGGCAAGAAAGGCTTGGAAGGTTCTTGCATGCTGCTGGTGAAGCATTTTGAGATATTTGAGACACATACACACCAGGGATGAGCGGATTAACCGTTATCCGTTATCCGTTATCCGGTTTCCGGCGGGTTTTGGCCTATCCGTTTTGTTGTTCGTTATCCGGTGGTTTTTGGCCGGATAACGAACAACAAAATCTGGCACCCTTATGATTACTTAGTTGAATATAAGGACAGTTTTTATAAATCGTTTTGTGTTTTTTTCCACTGATAGTCGAGATACGTTTGCAATGCTAGGTCGGTGCCTTCTCTTAGTTCTCAATGGGATAATTAGGCCAAACTATCGACCTGCTCATAGCGCGTTCTGAAATGCAGAACACTGCCTTGCTCATTTCTATTTGTGGGGTTTTCACCAAAATTCCTTCTAGCATGATGTACTATCTGGAAAAAACCTGTCGGTTAGAGGAGAAAGGAATAAACCTTCATACGAATCACTTCGTTTTAAGGATGTGCCAGATATTCATCCTCTATGTACAGGATCTTTTAGCTCATTGAAAGTATGTTTGGCATGTGCATAACTTCCGACTGGTGGGTGGAAAGCCAGTGCTTTGATATCTTATCCTGTCCTACTATGTATAAAAGCGTTAGTCCATCTGTCCGTGTGTGTGTGTGTGTGTGTGTGTGTGTGTGTGTGTGTGTGTGTGTGTGTGTGTGTGTGTGTGTGTGTGTGTGTGTGTGTGTGTGTGTGTGTGTGTGTGTGTGTGTGTGTGTGTGTGTGTGTGTATGTGTGTGTGTGTGTGTCACAAACCTGTGTGAACCAGTGGAACATGTCAAACATGTAAAGGTGACCCGCGCGTGCATGTAAAACCTGTCAAGGCTATCCTCATGTGCAACGGATGGAAATGAACCACAATTAGCGGGAAATGACCAGGTTGGACAAATGAGTGGAAGTATTCGAACGGACCACCACTATTGATCGATAGTATCAATTTTCGATCGGAGTTGTCGTTCAACATCACGATTTGACCAATCGGGATGCGATTATGATTATGCCGGATGAGAAGACCAATATTAATCGATGGTATCGATTTTTCGACCGGTTTTAGCCTAAATTTGACCAATTGGAGTGGGAGTCACACGACAGTTTCTTCGAGAGAATTACTTCCGCTTGCAGGAAATACTCCAGTATAAAGAGATTCAGACAGTTTCCAGAAGAAGATAACAGTATCGATTGACCGAATAACCGATCGATTATCAATTTTTCTGCAGATTACACACTTCGAAGTGAGAATAGCACTAATGCGATGGGCAGCGGACAAGGCTTACGTCAATCGTTTTGAGGATCTTCCCTTACTCTATTCTGTGTATTAAGCAAGATTAGTTTTTTCTTCTCTAATGGGGCCGAAGGGTCAATAAACCGTCGTGTCCAAGGCGTTTTGGTTTATGAGTCTGGGCGGAAGTCCCAACCAGACGTTTTGAGGCCGATAGGTTTACGGGTAGTTGCTGAGCAGTAGAAGCAGCTGTTAACGAGCTGCAGGTTCAATACTGGTACACGTACTTAGGGAATGACTTGCGGTGACCAGCTGATGGACAATTCAGTGCATTAACATTCCCGTGTAATCCTGATACCTAGACTGGAAATCCGAACCAAGAACATTGAGTCGGAGTGCATGCGAAAGTCGGCGCCATCTCAGAGTGCGCTACTTCGCACCTCGAAGAGAAAACCGATAAGAAGGTTAACAGAGACATCTGACGAGGACGATATTACAAATCCCGATCTACTATTAGGGGAAGAATGGTTCAAAATTGGTTTTAATTTTTGTTGTTAGTTCGTTATCCGTTTTTCCGTTATCCGGCCATTTTTGGGAAAAATTATCCGTTATCCGTTATCCGGGTTTCAAAATTTTATTATCCGCTCATCCCTGATACACACCTCGTTCCCGGGAAACCACGGAAAAAAAGATTGCTCGTAGGTAAAGGTGGTCGCATTAGGGCACTTGAACCGATTCGCTCCATTTGGCGAGTGATCTCCTACATCTGCCAACTAGTACTTCTTTTAGGCGTTTGACTAACATTATCTTAACATTCCACGATTGTAGTTGTTTATTTTGCTTGGTCGCTCTGTTTGTTCTAACTAGTTTAATCGTTTTCCTTCGTTTTGTCCCATTGCGTTTTTTCTCTCGTTGTTGAGCCATGGATCACTTAAATTTAGCGTGCGCTCCATGGGCGCATAAATAAATAAATAAATAGATATGAAGGCAGAGGATAACGAAAATTTTGTGACATGCAAACGGTCAAGATGCGCCATGCATGCGTCTGAACCCTTACATTTATCATCGATTGCTTATGCATGGGCTGAATGCTTGTTACAATCTCGTTATTAATTGACTACATTAACCTGTGCTGTGCTTCCTTCTTTTAAGGCTTATAGCTTGTCACTGCACTACAGTTTGTGGCAAAATTCGGGGTATCCTAAAAACATACGAGCAATGAAACAGAAGCATCGAGTTCTGTATTACGAGTCAAATGGCTATGGGAGGCACCCGTATGTACATTGTTGTACACTGTTTACAAGTAATTTATTCAAACTACATTGTCCTGAGTACTTGTTGCTGTGGTGCTGTGTTCGTGTGGAAGACGCCCTCCATAGAGTTAAGTAGTGAAGCAACAGCATGGTCAGTTTGCCGGAAAACTGCACCGTACATGCGGCTCCTATATTTACACCTTTTCCGGCGTTGAAGAAGGCGATCCAATGGAAACGTTAGCCCTAAAACCGTACAACCATTTCTTAAAAACTTTGCAAACAAACAGAAGTTTCCGGCTACGTGAAGCCTATCCGTCGGTAGTGAATGTCTACCAAAGCTACCAGTCCTCATGTTTTCCTCTTTGGAACTCAATGTTCCGTTCGTTACGTTAGAATTGAAAAATTAAAGACTTCGAATTCGAATGTTCAAAAATTATGGTCATCGACACCATTCAATTAATCGAAAATTTTGCAGCATACTTACATGAAGAAGTCGACGGACTGCTTTGTACTTTCCGAGCACGAAGTGCCTTCTGTTTACCTCTTTCAAATCATCCAATGACATATACTCTGTCAAAACTGCGCTCCATACATGAGCAAAGCACTAATTAACTGATATGATTTCATAGGATGAGACTTCCAATAAGCAAATCCTATATACTAAGTGCGAGCGTCTATGTTAGGTCGGCAGCAGAGTCTAGCGGGCGCCGCGGACCCGCCATGACAACGGCGGGGGGTGCGGCGCCTCGAGGGTTACTGTACGCAATAATGCGTACTTTTGCCGGCAGTTGCGACCTCTAAGAATGTCAGATATGTATAATAATAAGCAGAACGCGTTTTCTTTTGTGAAGAAGCGTTTTCTAAGTCAAGTTAGGAGTTCTTGAATGTAAGGCCGAAATCTAATAGAACACTCCTTATAACTCAACAGTTCTACACCATTTTGCACTTGCTCTCACATTTGGAGTTCTACCTCCAATAAAAGTTTCTCGGTTGACAAGCAGCTGGAAGATAGTGTGGTAGCCCTTGTGGTGACAGCATTCCGTCCGATGCCTTGTTGAGTTCAGGAGGTCTGTCCGATGCAGTTATAGTCGACACTAACGGTGATTATATTGTTGGTTGTCAACCTCTTTTATGGACAGAAATTATGCGCTAACCTATTAGGTTGTCCCACACAGAATGTCGCATACATTGTGGCCTTCTTTTCACGGATATTCGCATCGGTTATGAGCTCACTTAGGGTCATTTTCTACGGCGTTTCATCTTCTACATTTCATATTTTTCCTACATCGTTCCCTCATCTGTTTCTAAAACTAGCCTTCAGACTTCAATGGACCAGAAAATGATTGTGCGCGCGTGCCTGCTCTACGACTTCAAATTGAAGAAATCCGCTGTGGAATCGTATCGTTCGTTGGTAGCTGCATTTGGCGATGTTGTTTTTTCTAAAAGGCAACGCGAGCGGTGGTTTCAACGTCTTGCCGCCGGCGACGAAAGTGTTGAAGACGAAAAGCACGGAAGACAAGCACCTATCCTGGATAGCGATCTTTGCCGTTGAAGCTGACCCGACAATATCGACTCGGAAGCTTGCAGTAGAGCTTGTCTGCTCCAAACCCTGCTCCAAATTTAAATCCAAATCGAGTTGACACGTCCTCTACCAGCTTGCTGCATGCTCATGCGAGGTCTCATATCGCAAAAGTCGTTCAGCAGAATTGAAGCAGAAATTGAAAAACTTGGTTGGAACGCTTTCATTCGCTGTACAGCCCTGACATTGTCCCAACCGACTATCACATTTCCGCTTGATGCAGCACGCCTTGGCTGGAGAAATGTTCCCTGACTACGACGAAATACGGATTTCGGTGACCAGCTTCCTCGGTTCGCGGCCAGCTCATTTCTTTAAAGACGGGATTCAATCTTTGCGTGTACCTTGGACAAAGGTTGTTTATAATCGTGGAGTATATATTACCAAATTAAGTTTGGTTTTAATTCTTTCGTATAAATTTAACTTTTCGGTCCGAAACGACATTCCGTGTGGGACACCCTAATATTATTCGGTTGTCCCATAAGTCCCGCAGTTTTTTCAACGATTCATTGCGGATTTTGCCCGCTGTCTCTTTCATAGCGCTATACAGCTTTCGAAAAAGAATGATTTTCTTTATCAGAGCATATTGCACTTCTTTTTTCATCCTAAATTTTGTCAATTTTTAGGTCGTTAAAGGGAACAGTGAAAAAGTGAAAAAGTAGCCATCTGCGCACTTGTTCTCTCCTCCGCTTAGGTTTGGAATTTTTTGCGCAGCTTATTATAGCATTTGAAAGACAATGTTCTCTACTACGTGATGGTCTTATTTGCTCACTTGTCCTTTATTGATTCTTATGCCATCAAATTGGGACGTCGAAGGAGAGGATTATTTTTACCGACAACTCCTGCTCTGTGATAGGACTTTTTTGCTCGGTGTTATATGTCGGTCGAAAGAGAATGTCGTGCTCTATAAGAATTTCTGTCGCGTTTGTTGGCTC
This sequence comes from Heligmosomoides polygyrus bakeri, assembly GCA_947359475.1. Classification (NCBI taxonomy): domain Eukaryota; kingdom Metazoa; phylum Nematoda; class Chromadorea; order Rhabditida; family Heligmosomidae; genus Heligmosomoides; species Heligmosomoides polygyrus. The sequence continues at coordinate 51,702,452 of OX375865.1, forward strand.
ATGCTGATTGTTGTCGAATATCAACAAAATTCCAAAAAGAGAAAAATCATCTTCACCAACAACTTCTCCTTGTTCAGTTGTGGATATTCGACAGAAATTCGCATGAGCCAATAAACGCGACACAAATTCTTATTGAGCAAGACATCCTCTTTCGACAGACATATAACATCGAGCAAAAAAGTCCTATCACAGAGCAGGAGTTGTCGATAAAATTCGGATATAAAGTCGGACGTCGCAATTTGATGACCTAAAAATCAATAAATGACAAATGAGCAATTAGGACCAACACGCATTCTTGTAGTACCGAACATTGTCTTCCAAATGCTATAAAAACTGCTCAAAAAAATTCCAAACCTAAGCAGAGAGAACAAGTGCGCAGATGGCTACTTTTTCACTTTTTCACTTTTCAATTTAACGGCCTAAAATTGGCAAAATTCTTCAGGATGAAAAAGAAATTGTCGCAATCACAAGACGGAGGAGTTGGTAAAATTAAAAAATACATATATACCTAGTTAGACAGTTATGTAAGAAACAAAGTAACAAGTACAAGACCACTTATCTTTTCACCTCAATCGCGCCGCCGCCATGCTAGTTGGGGGGGTCACCCAGATAATGCCTGGCCAGGGGGTTGAAGATTGCCTTAAAAATTATAATCCCTCGCGTCAGCGGAGGATGGTGCAGAAAACAATGCTGCTGTTTCAATTGCCTCCATATTTTGGCAAGGGAAAGGACTCCAGGATGTGGGCAATTTTATCATGAGGGCATAGCTCGGCAGTCACCCTTGAAAAGTGTCACTAACACGAAAAAATGAGACAAGCCACACTGATAGTAAAAGAAGGAGCAAACAATGCTGTAGCTCTGTTCTGTGGTCTCTTCCGCTAACGCGGAGGAGAGCACAGATTGGCAGGGGAAAGGACTCCAGGGTGTGGCTCGAGTGACGCACCCGTGTTAAAATTGCCTACATCATGGAGTTCCCTCCCTAGTCCAATTCGGGAGCAAATAGTACACCAATCTGAAGTGGAAATGAGGAGAAAAGACTGCATTTGCATTCGCTGTATGTAGCTACTCGCCAGGCTTCCCCGCCATGGCATGCTATGCTGACCCCCTCCCCACCCCCCCCCCCCAACCCTATTTGCACCAAAACGGTCGCGCGCCACCGATCCGCTGCGAAGAATGGGCACGAAGGTCCAAAATCTCTGCTTTCGTGCGCGCAAAGATGAGCGAAATAAGAGACTCTGGGCCTTTACCGGCCAGGACCCGCCCCGACAGTACGAGCGCGTGCTTTTAAACTTTACGCAGGAGCTACGGAGACAGAGCCAAGTGGGTGTTCTTCTTATTATTTTTCCTGTATACGTGCCAGATTGAGGTGGATTGTTTTGTTTGAATGAGTTACCTAGGATGTGCTCAGTAACATTCTAGGTGATCCATTGAAATTTACCAACCCCTCTACCTTGCGATTGCGTCAAGAAATGCAATACATGCTCTGATAGAGAAAATCACTCTTTCGAAAGCTGTATAGCGCTATGCAAGAGACAGCGGGCGAAATCCGCAATGAATCGTTGAAAAAACGGCGGGGACTTGTGGGAAAACCTAATACATTCCTAGTATGTAGATTCGTTAAAAAATGTTCCCAAATAGATGAACCATAATCGACACCCATCTATCACGCCCTCCCCTCTCCCGGCGGGTATCACCCGCTGCTGGCACTGCGGGTGAGAACCGACGTGAACTACAGTTATGCCCGTTCTTTTGATCAAATCCCGAAAAAGCCGCGTTTTCCCGGCTTTTGCATCTTTTGGATATAATTCGCAAAGAATTCGTTCATTCTAAAAACCAAGGAAATGCTTGAGCTCAGGAGCTCGAGCTCTATTGTTTGGTATACATTGTTTATATGGAGCCATGAAAATATTCGAAATTGAAAACCTGCGCTCCATTGCGAAGGACTGTCGCAGACGAGTTGTCGGTCGCAAGCCGTCGAAAACCGTTGCATGCTCACAGTTCCTCTAATTTGAGGTTCTTTTGAGAAACGATTGGTACCATTCGATTCGCCTCTTTAAGATCTACACAAGCATGCATACAACCTTACCAGACCACCGCGTTTTCGCAGTGGGTGGTCAAAAATGACTGGAGCAGACTTTTGCTATTAGAGAAGCTTATGCTCCAGGACTTGCATGTTCTCGGAGCATCTCAAGCATGGCGTAAAGTGTTTTGTCATGCCAAGAGAGAGTGCGCCGTGCGCAATGCATATAGGATCGAACCTATCAATCGAGTGGGCGCGGCAGCTTGTAGAGTGGGCGTTTGGGAGTTTTATGAGAAACTCTCAGCCGTCCTACTTATGAATTCCTGCTCTAGGGCTATCAGCTAGCCTTTGGAGTGCGCCGGGAACAATGCATATAGGATCGAACCTATCAATCGTGAGGGGACAGCTTGTAGAGTGAGCTTTTGGGGAGATTTATTTTCACAAATTTGCAGCCAGCCTACTCAGGAGTTGCTGTTCTTTGTTTCGACGAGACCTAGGAGTGCGCCGTAAACAATGTATATAGAATCGAACCTATCAATCGAGTGAGACGATCGCTCGCAAATTGCACGCGCGGACGTGTTCGGAGCACAACAACTCTGTCAAGTTCGAATCATTTCGTCTGCAGCTTGTGGGTCTTGTAGGTAGTAGAACGGTCTATTGTAACACTAAAGCAGAATGGCCTAGCTTAGGAGGGGGGGCAATGTTACAGCGGTGCGAAAATGCACGTGAGGCTTGCGTGACGCATTTTTTTCCGATTTCGGTGGACCACTGCGAGAAGACGCGGGGAGTTAACGGCTTCTGAATGCGCATGCGAACAGAGCACTTAAGGTACTTTACGGTGACATGCTCTAAAGATCTCACCTGCCTAAACTGCCTTAGCCCCATCTGCCGTTTTAGGGCAGCGGACTTAGCGGTTGAAGTTTCCTGCCCTCTTACTCGCCCATATTTGGGTTTTCGACACTCCCAATAACACCTTTCTGTTCTGCTTGAACATCTCTATAGAATGCTGTCAATTTCGACCGATTTTGGCAATATCGACTTTTGACAATATCCCATCGAGGACGTACTTGCGCTTATATTCGGATTTCCAACATTCCCGGTAACACCGTTTTATCCATAACGACAAGCTCTATCGAATGGTGTCACTCTCGATCAATTTCAAAAAAATCGATTTTTTGACAATATCGAGGACGTGGGCGCCATTGGCCGGGCCGTCGCGGACGATGACGTCATCGAAAACCGGTATTTTCGAAATTGGCCAAATTTCCTCGTGCAAACATCGTCCAAAATTATCTAGGTGTTATTTGGGGCGCTGATTACGAATTCGACGTCCGTATTGGAAAATTCCGCCGACTTCAGCAGGTTACTTCCCGTTTGACGGTGGTCGGGTTAGGATCACCGATCACCCTCAGTTATCGGTCTTAGCGGTCCCCTCCCGTAATCGTCCAAATGTACTTCGGCGTAGTGTTCGGCACCCTGAATAAGTCCCCGACCCAATTCGAATTTCGAGCAAAATCGATGATCCTGACCCGACCACCCTCAACTATCCAGAAGAAAATCCAAAACCTACCGAAGTCGACGGAATTCTCAAAAGCGGACGTCGGATTCGTAATGAGCGCCCCAAATAACCCCTAGACGATTTTAGACGCAGTTTGCACGAGGAAATTTGGACAATTTCGAAAATAATGGTTTCGATGACGTCATCATCCGCGCAGCTCGGCCTAGCGCACCTACGTCCTCGATGGGATATTGACAAAAAATCGATGTTGCCAAAATCGGTCGATATTGATAGCATTGATATTGATAGCTAAGGCTAAGGCAGTTTAGGCAGGTGAGAACTTCTGAGCACGCAACCGTAAAGTACCTTAAGTGCTCTGTTCGCATACGCATTGTGAAGCCGTTAGCTCCCCGCGTCTTCTCGGAGAGGTCCACCGAAATCGGAAAAAATGCGTCACGCAAGCCTCACCTGCATTTTCGCACCCCACTAACATTGCCCCCTCCTTAGCTAAGCCATTCTACTTTGGCGTACTAACAGAACGTTCGACTGCCTACAAGAACCACAAGTTGCAGCCGAAACGATTCGAACTTGACAGAGCTATTGCGCTCCGAACACGCCCGCGCGTGCAATTTGCGGGCGGTCGCCCCCTCGATTAAAAGGTGCGAATCTGTATGCATTGTTCACGGCGCACTCCAAAGGCTCGCTGGACAGCCTTAGAGCAACTCCTGGCTAGGGCGGCTGCAAATTTCTGACAAAACTCTCCAAACGCTCAGTTTACAAGCTGCCCCCCTCGATTGAAAGGTCTTTCTTCGTCCGCATTGTACACGGCGCACACCAAAATTTCGCTGGGACGGATTGGAGCTAATCCTGAGTGTGGTGACTAGAAATTTCTGGGAACCTTCTCCAAACGGTTCGAAATAGTATTGAGAATTTCGCATTTCCCAGTAAGAGAAGATAGAAGCGCAGAGGACATGCGCTCGCCCGCTCGATTGATTGGTTAGGTTCTGTGTGCATTGTGCACGGCGCACTCTCGGGGCATTCCTGGCGTGGCAGAGCAATGGCGACGTACGCCATCTTTGAGATACTCCGAAAGCACTTATATCCTGGGAAATTAGCTGCTCTAATCGCCCGTCCAGTCAATTTTGGACCACCCACGGCGAAAATGTGAGAGTTCCGGTAAAGTTTTACACATGTTTGTGTAGATCTCGAAGAGACGAATCGAACGGTGCCAACATTTTTTCAAAAAACCTAAAACTGAAGGAGTTATGATCATGCGACGCTTTGCGACGCTATTTTTGCGTTTTTTCGCCCACTTTTGACCGTGCGGCGCGAACGATATTGTACGTTTACAATTAGCATTCATAGCTCTTGATGTACTTCTCCTCTTAGAGTGCCACAGCAACCTGAGTATCTTAGGGACGAACCACATAAAAAACTGTGAGCAGCAATATTAAAGACCGTCTAATTGTATGACAATGATGAACGCTGGAAGCAGTCTCGAACTGGACCCCTCTCAATACACAGTGCTAAATATTAGGCTGTCTCAAAATTAGTCTCCTTTACGGGGTATGTATAAATATGTTTTTTACCCAAAACTATTCCGTCTCAGAGAAAGCCGTTCGGTAGGTTTTCTCCTGCTCTTTCAAAAATCATATGTGGATGTCGCTCTAATTTCCTAGCCCACCTGCTAGTTCGCTCTAAAAATGAGCCTTTTATAAGCCGTATTACAGCTGAGGATAATAATCGGGCCCTTTACGATAACAGAAAGAGGGGATTTGTCTGGGTAGATAAAGATGCTCCTCCAACATTCTTTCCTAAATCCGTCCTTCATCCTGAAAAATTTTTGTCACTTTGTGGTGATGTTGTAAAGGTGCAATTCGTTACAGCACAGCAGGGTCTTACCGCTAGACCAAATATATGAGAAGTTGCGAAAATTGTGGCCGGCAGTGGTGAATAGAGCAGAGCCGCTGCTGCTGCAAGACAACACCACACACTAGACTTGAGCTCGATTAATCGGGCCGAATAATTGTTCGAGCGATTTTGAACAATTAATCGCTCGATTACTCGAAAATCGTAAATCGTTGTTGTTCGAACATTATTCGAAATCGACTTTCGCGGAAAACCGTTATTCGAACATTATTCGAAATCGACTTTCGCGAAAAACCGTTGTTCGAACATTATTCAAAATCGACTTTCGCGAAAACCATTATTCAAACATTGTTCGAAATCGACTTTTGCGAAAACCGTTATTCGAACATTATTCGAAATCAACTTTCGCGAAAAACCATTATTCGAACATTGATCGAAATCGACTTTCGCGAAAAACCATTATTCGAACATTGTTCGAAATCGACTTTCGCGAAAAACCGTTATTCGAACATTGTTCGAAATCGACTTTCGCGAAAAACCGTTACTCGAACATGTTCGAAATCGAAGATGGGGAAAAAGCATTGTTCGAATATTGTTCGTAATCGAATATTGCGAAAAAGTATTGCTCGGATATTGTTCGAAATCGAAGATAAGAAGACATTGTTCGGAATCGAAGATGGCGAGAAAGCATTGTTTGAATATTGTTCGTAATCGAATATTGCGAAAAAGTAATATTGGGAAATCGAACAATGTTCAAACAATATCAAGAGTAGGCCGCCTGAGTATGGATCGTCCCCGTTCCCCGAAAAACCCACGATCAAACTCGCTATTCGAACAACATTCAAACAATGCTTTTTCGCGATCATCAATCTTCGATTTCTTTTGGAGAGTTCGAATTTGAAAATCGCGAAGTCTTGTTAGAACGTATTTCGAAATCGAACAATGCTTGAGATCGTGGGATTCGTCATAGCGAATTAAAGAGGGAGTTCAAATAGAAGTGGCAGTTAACTAGAGGTAGTGCTATATTTTTTTGGTTGCTGTTGAACATACCTAAGATGTAAGAGTCCGATTTTTCAAGGTTATTACAATCCCTAAGAATTCTCGAAAATCTCATGGGCATTAAGCAGCGTCGCGAAACTGCTGTCTAGTCGATTCCGGTGGCGATATTATGTTTTTGGGTACCATCTCATCCTCAAGTCTAGTGTTGTGTATAGTTTTGTTTGGACCTATTCGAACAGGTATTCCAATGATTTTCATTCGAACTTAGATAATGAATTCGAAATTTAAGAAACCGCGTTTTTCGCATGTATTCGAATCCCAACCTTCATAAAACCACTTTTCGATTACGTCTGAACTCGAATACTCGAAACCTGCGGGCATTTGAAACCATTCCAATAGTCGAAAATTTTGCGAGAGCACAACTATAGTTGTGCGTATAGTTGATCCTATACTGTTGTTTCAACTGATAATAATAAGCGATAATAAACTATGATTTTGATTTTAAAAACCTGATAAACGTTTTCAAGTGCTAAAATACATTTTTTTTGTAAAAGTGATGATGTATTACAAAATAGATGTATGGATGTATCAGTGAAATGCTAGATTAAACTATTTCTGTGGGCCATTTCAAGCAGTTTGGCCATCGTTGAGAGCTCTTTCTTATTGCGTGCTTCGATGGGAATACGGCGTGCTACGTCGGTTTCGGTAGTTATTGCGTATTGTAATCGTATGCTAGTGTCTGGGTGTGTAGGCTGGCGCGCCTCTGAACATTCGGAAGCTCGTCGTGATCGTTGCCGAACGTCGCGTCCGCCACGGTCGCAGTGTAGAAAATGTTCTGTTTTACCATGTGTAGATTGGAGCAATTCCTCATTAAACGTGCATTAAAACTGCGGACGAATTGTCGCCGTCGGAAAACGGGCTGAATGAACGTCAAAATCGTCATTCTTTTCAAAACCAACCCAAACGCGAATTTCAAACCGCGTACAGTGACTATACGTAGAATCACGTTTTTTTCTTAAATTCATGAAAATGGGCTCGAAGGAGGAGGGGTCACAATGTAAGGCACCCCCATCACGCATTTTGTGTTGCGCGAAAATGGAACTGTTACTCAACACTACTGTGTCGTACCCCTTGTTGTTCCATTGAATTGTGTTGTTCCATTTTTGATGTAAATCGACATTCATGGGCCTTCTCACGAAGAGCGAAAACCACAAGCTAAAAGGTGGCCTCCTCCACCAATTTACTGACTAATACCATCATTTATCCGTGTCCTTTTTTTTCCGATCTGGAAAGAGCTGAACAGGAGCAAAGAGCTGACTCTTGAACATAAAAGGATAGAAGCCACCTTACAAACCTTACGGATTTATATGTGTGCTGAAGAAAATATGCTATACCCGAAGCCGGCAAGCCTGGCGTGTCCCGCACGCCCAGCGTAGGGGAACGGCGAAGCCAGCGACGGACACTGGCTGAGGAAGAATTCCTAGCTAGGTTTGGGCTACGTTCCCAGCGTGTCCGCCCTACCCGAAGCAGGCAAAGCCGGCAAGCTTGACGTGGTCCAGCGTACGGCGCGGCGAAGCCAGCGGCGGACGCGGGTAATGGGATAATGCGAGAATTTAGTGACATCGACTCGCAAATGAAGAACCCGTGGCAGATAGCAAATTACGCGTAGAAGTGAGGAAAATCCCTTCCTTTGGTAGCGCCTCAACCCCGGAGAATGTCCACTACTTGCAAAATAAATGACCAAGTATCTTGTTATTCCGGTCTTCTAATTGGATTGTAAACGATGATTCAGTTGTCTTCCTAAGTTCAACCCTTTTCATCCACAACTGTGGTTTTGTTTTGCCTTTTTTCGGTTCTCTGTTGAACGTGCCTTCGAAATCGAGTTATTCGATTGTTCTATTTTCGAAGACGGCGAAAAATCGAATTATTCGATTGTTCAATTTTCGAAGACGGCGAAAAATCGAGTTACTCGATTGTTCGATTTTCGAAGACGGCAAAAATCGAATTATTCTATTGTTCAATTTTCGAAGACGGCGAAAAATCGAGTTATTCGATTGTTCTAGTTTCGAAGACGGCGAAAAATCGAGTTATTCGTTTGTTCGACTTTTGAAAATTTAAAAAAATCGAGTTATTCGATTGTTCGACTTTCGAAAAAAAATGTCGAAAAGCTCAACTCTACCACACACCTCACAAATCATTCAGCGAAAATAGAGCCGTTCAGTATCGAAGTTCTTCCTCACCCACCATATTTTTCGGACCTTTTCCCACTGATCATCATTTTTTCCGAGCTCTTAATTCTCAGTAGCGCCAGAAACACTAATTTGGCCGATGTTGAATGTGCCCGGCCACCACCTGTCGTTTATAAGCAAGCGCGCATTCAAATTGCCTTCAAGACATTTCCTGTAAGTTGAGCGCGTGGCGCATACCGGACAGGATTAAATAACGTCATTATTAACATTTTATAAGTTGTGCTTTCATTTTAAGATGGATGACTACAAGGAATCATTGTGAATGGGGCCTCATACCACTCATTATTTCAGTCTATCGCGTGAATGCATCATTTGGCCTCAATAAGAAGGACCTCGAAGACCGGCAGAAGAAGCTTATCTTTAAGGCGAGTGTTGAGCTGTATACCTGAGAGCTTCAGCCGTAGAAAATTAGTAGTAGCCTGACAGAAGAAATTTGTGGCGGCGTTATGTTTCCTCATGCTCTTTGCTTCAGGATCTTTCCATTTGGGACTCAAGGCTCAGGGAAAACATGAACAACATCACAACTTTTCTAACTCGAGGATGCCGCAGTGAGTTTACTCTTCGTTGCGTCCCACAAGCTTGTGCAGCTTTGTCAGAAAAAGCGTTTATCGAGTGTCGTGGCGCACGAATTGCTCAACGGTCAGACACGGGACCGTTACCGAGCCAGATATCCCGTGCATTTTTACGAATCAGTCGACATGTTGGTGAAATCGTGCTTGCTCCTGCTCCATTTTGAAGAAGTCCGGCGACCATGTCTTCCAAGATGGCTTACATCTTGAGAAAGTATTTTATTACTCTGTGAGACCAAGCTGAAGAAATCATCTGGATTTTTTGTTTACCGTGTTTTCCTTCATTTAGTCGAAAACTACGTAGTTCTGTGTTGCTGCGCACATAAAAGATGTCTGTGCATTCTGTCCATTACTGTGTATAGAATTGTGCTGCGCATCCGATTTCTTTATAAGATTAGCTATTAGAATTCTTCACCCAGGGCATTTCCTCCTTTTTACCCTCTGTTACCAAGGGCGTTTGACGCTTGCTCCTCTTTGCCTTTCTTACAGAACCTGTTGCTGCCACTCTTTTTTAGTCACTTGTTATTAAGTGATAACAATGGCAGGAGTAAGTAATTGGCTAAAGAAGCTCGAATTTGTTCAACAGTCCTGCTGAATCTTCTCTGTCACCTTCTTGCAGTCAGTGCGAAATAATTGAACTGGTGCTAATTCGAATAGACAGACAATTTGACGTGAACACTGGTCACTTCGAGTTCAAATTGGGCATTTTTCAAATCAAGTGGAACACCTTTCAAATCGAATGAAACACTTTTCAAATCAAATTTAACACTCGCCAAATCAAAATGGACACTTTTCAAATAAAATTGAACACTTTTTTCAAATCAAATGGGGCACTAACCAAATCACCTTAGGAAGCTTGATGCTTTCGAAACCAAGCTGAAACATCTTCCAATTCAGAAAGAGCGGTACTTGTGAAGCAAAGGGCCCGTGGTGCCGTGGGGTTGCCGAGAAACATGTTAATGCGGCAAACCCACGACACCACGAGGCCGGAACTTATGAAGCACCCGTCCACGGGTGCCGTGGGTTGCCGCGTTTCTGTTGCCGCTGCCGCGTTAACGTGTTTCCCGGCGGCCCCACGGCACCACGGGCCCTTTGCTTCATAAGTACCGAAAGAGCTTTCGTCTAAATGAAAAGAGGCCCTCCGAAGTGGCCAGAATAATTTTTCCCAAGGAAAATTTATTATTATTTTCTTTAAAAGATTTCTTTCAATCCTACTGCTCCAGTAAGTTAATATACTGTTCAAAAATTTAAAAAATATTTTTTAAGGGAAAGTAATTAATTATATTTTGTTTTGAAGCATTGGAAGGCAGCAATCGTGTAGTGCATTAAAATAAAAGATCCCACCATTCAGTGGACCAGATCGTCGCGGTTTTGATTCTACTGACAGTGTAAATGTTCCTTACTTGAGATGTAAGGATGTGTATGCTGTTTATAACTGCTGATGACAAGTTCCTGAGATATCGTGGATCGAAGCGTTAATCGTTTAGGGCTCAACGACTTCTTACCAAGGGTGAGATGCAGTTTCTTGAGGAGGGGACAGAAGGTAAAGCGTTATCAATGTACCCTGCTGCAAAATGTGCGAAAATGGCCGCAGAATGGAAGAATGGTTCTGTACCACTTTTTTGTAAGCACTCCACACAAAGGAGGGCATGCGTCCCTCCAGACTTTGTCTTGCAGTTTGGGCAGATCTGCTAGCACGGCTACTCATGGAAGAACATTGTCAGGAAGTGTTTGTTCGATTCCTACATATCAATGAGGTCAAACCGATAGTTTCCGCCATTTTCGACTTCTAATTTTAATTTTTCATAACTCTCTTCAATTTTATCCAAGGAGATGCGGAAATTCCCTTCGAGAAAAAGCGGAGGATGGAGTTGGCGATATCCGTTCCTCCACGTGGTGCCACTGGAAAGTGCTCGCTCTGCAAGCTAAGCTAATCACGGACATTCGAATGCAGGCGACAGGCTCTTGTGACAGGCTGGCCTACGAAGACCCATGTCACATCAAATGGTGTATCACAGTTCAAGTTGCTCTAGATCTACGGCGTCCGCGGGAGCCGACGCGCACTTGCAAAGCCTTGCGAATGTGAAAAGCATGCGAGGGCCCTGATGCGAGGACGGCATCGGAGGGTAACTGAGCTAGTCCGAAAGTCTCGTAACGTAAGCAGGGCCCGCGTGGCAACGTTGAATGTGGGTACGTTGACGGGTCGCTCGTGTGAGTTGGCTGAATTACTGGAGAGCTGATTTCTGTGCGGTGCAGGAGACAAGGTGGTCCTGCACCAAGTCAAGGGAGATAGGACGTGACTTCAAGGCCATTCCATGTGGAAGTCTCAGGACCACCAGTGGTGCCAGAATAATCGTCTCCGAACGATTTCGTGACTCGATTGTAAGCGTGGAACGCTATGACGATCGGTTGATGAAGATCGCAGTCGCCGCTAAGGAGCGACTCTATCACTTCTTCTCTGCGTTTACTCCGCAGAGTGGCTTCTCCGATCATGCCAAGGAAGCGTTTTGTAGCCTGCCTGATGAGAAGACAGCAGAGATACCGCCGAAAGATGTCACCATAGTCGCTGGTGACCTTAATGAGCACGTAGTTGCTGCGAAGGACGGGTACAGCTGTCATGGTGGTTTCTGACACGGGTCTCGTGATGGTGCGGGTATTTCTGAGTATGCGGAATCGCATACACAACAGCATAGCCTCACCATCGTGAAAACCGTCTTCCAAAAACGCGATAGTGGGCGCTCCAACTTTCACAAGGAAGGTCAATGAGCGTCTCATGGCAATTTTAAAAGCGACCTATTGGGGGTTGCAGGGAACTGTAAGAGAAGCACCGCAGTGGTTTTCAAATTTCCTGCGGACACTTGGGTAGGTCAAAAATTGTAAAAATCCGTATCACCTCAGTGCAGGCCGATAAAGTAAAACTGACGTCTGGAACTGTCGTGTCGTGAATCTAACCTGCAAAAGGGTTGGGGCTGGAACGGTAGCGGAATTGCAGCGATTTCACAGTTTGCTTGTTAGCCGTACAGTAACGAAGTGGAACATTGAGGTGCGCCCTCGCGAACATAGGCGCAGCGATTGGATGGCCGAATGAGTACGGGGACGGACTTGCAGGAAAGGGGTCAGGGTTCGGAACCGGGGGTATCTTTTAAAACGATTATCGTCGCGTTTGCGGCGATGGAGGCCGAGGAGCGCGGCGGCGGGCGTGGCAGGGCCAGCGGCCTTCGCCGCAGAGATCGCGTCGACCGCCGCAGACGCGACGACAGCCTATGTTGCCTGCAAATGGCGGCGGGTTGAGCCATGGATTCGGTGTAGGGCTGTAGCTTCACTTTCAAGGTAGATGAAGGATGTAATTCTACCGTTTCGGTACGTTTTCCGACTCCTTTCTCGTAGTGCCAGGGGAAAACGTCTGATCTATGTTTGGTTGCCTTTTCATTTTGAAGAGAAAAGCTGCCAAAAGTTCGACTTGCACTCCTCATGCTTACACTCTCCTTCGTACTTCATGTTTATGCCTGTTCATTTACAGGCACTAAGGTCAGCCGGGTCACCTAGTATTCACTAGTTTTCTTCTATTTTACGTAGTAAGAAGCACATTTACATCAGCAGTAGGCTCAGTCCCGCACAGAGATAGAACACACCAGTGCTGCACAACATTTTTAATCTGGTGTAACACATTATGCCGTGTAGAGCTGCCTCACATTCATGTAACTTTTCCTGAGCCCCTTAGCGCCCATCATGTATTAAGATTATTTGGCCAAGCAACCATTTCCTCCTCAGTACATTCTATGTTCGACTCTCGATGAACCTTGGCATCCTTGATGTTGCTATAGACGAGTGGTTTGTTCAGCGTAGCCAAGATTGGTACAACTCTTTATTGTGGCTTACGTTTCGGCGTCGTCGCCTTCTTCAGAGCCTGGAAAAGTCGAAGTCATCTGAGGAGCTACCCTCCCAAATGCATTTTCATTCTGCAGCAACCCATCCAAAAGGCTAAGAGACTACGAAAACGATGCCGAAAGAAGTCGAAAACATGGCTAACCTTAGATGTGGACAAAAGGCGTCCACCGTCACCCTGGCTGGACGAAAGATGGGTGAATGAGCTTAGAGCCCGGGGGACCACCCGCCTTAGGGACCTAACGGGTCATGACCCAGAGGTCAAAACCCGCAGAGGGCGACGTACGGCGCGAGCTCTTGGGTCACAGCCAAGCACTCGTCCTTCCTATTGATCTGTGGGGACTTCGCCGCAATGTACAGCGCCTCGAGAGTTCGGCGCGCCGAAATCTCATCTTCACGCGCAAGGATCTTGACCTCCACGCCAAAACAGCTGTTCGCGTGCCGCCGCACCCTGTGTTCGCCCAAGGGAGTGGAGACTTGGGACCTGCTCAACCCGTCCAAGTGCTCCTTGATCCTTACGCACAAGGGCCTACCTGTTTCCCCCACATACTCCTCTCCGCACTCCGTTCATCTGATCAGGTACACCACACCAGACGTTTGACAGTCACCAACCTTCCCAAAAGGACAAACAACACATGATGGTGTTGTGGATAGGCGGTCATACAAACCATTTCCTCCTCATTTTCGGACACGTTTTCTCATTGTAATAAATTACAATACATTTCCCTTCTTACATTACATGATCGTCAGATATAGGGTTTTTATTAATTTCCATAATCATTTTTCACCTTAATTTTTAAACTTTCTTCATGCTACACTGTGAAGGACAAATGGGATACTAACGTCTTCTAATTACAAAAATCTAAGTATGAAAAGTAAATGCCTGGCTAGATAGCCTCACTCATGATATTCTCCCTAACAATCTGTTGATTTATTTCCTATCGATCTGTTCGCTTTCTATGCTAGGCATCGCTAACTGACCTTTCGGACCCTCCATTGCTCGCTAAATAGCCGTCGGTCTCTTGCAATGATGAGGTCGCAAGACGCAGTTCTTAACAGAGCGCAATCGGTAGAACGTGTGTAGGTAAACTATAACAAGTGGTGCGGGAATCTTTTGTTTAAGAGCAGAACAGAAGGAAGACCCAGCTCCCACCGCTTCCCTTGCAAACTGACGTTAGAGCGGAATATAGCCACTGAGATCGAGATTCTGCACGCAGCTCCAAAAATATCAAACCTATGCTTCCGTCCAGTTACTGCTAACCACTGAGTTGTTGCTGAGTTCAAGCACATCAAACTGCTGCGGTATTTTGTCAGTGGAAGAGACACAAAATAAGATGCGAAGGTAGCCCTTCTGTCTTCTTAAAATACATTAATTATACAGCAGAAAGGCCCAAAGTGTAAAAGTGCTGTCATTTTTTTTCGAATATTAGCAGGAAACAATGGGTTTCCTAGTACATATATCAATCAAATCGTGTTCGGGTAGCATGCCCAATTGAGTTCTTCACACCCCACATTTAGATATACGTCCGTCCCTATTTCTCAGTACGTTTTTTGTCAAGTTCTTAACAGCTTCCAATTCATTGAGATTCAAATGCATGACGTCCTGCTAAGGTGAATCGAACTGCTCATCATAGATTCCGTCTTTTTGTTGTTGTTTTTTTCGTCGGCATAGGATTGGTGCGCTCGCAGAATCCGTTGCTAGTTTAATTTGGGGAATATAACACTCAGACATGTAAGCAAACGATTCCAGTTAGGGCAATTTTATAGTCTTGGCTGCTTCAGCTTGCTAACCATCGGTCCAGTAACCTCAAGCACGAAAGTAACCTCTGAGGCTTCGCAGGTATCTCTCTAAACAAACCACTGTCATAATGACATTTTACTACTACGGTTCTATTATGGCAGCTTTAATGGTTCTGCTAGTCTCATTAATTTCATCATCTTTCCCCGACTTCTTCTAGAATTGTTGAATAAAATGCAGCAAAGTAGACCTCCAGAGCGATAATAGCCATTCGTCGCGATTGCGGCGGCGGTCACCGCCCGCGCGATGAGGTCAGCGCGTCAGCCGGCGTGGATGTCGCGCTGAGCGGCAGCAGTCGCCGCGCCGCCACGAACGGATCGTTTTAATAGTATCGCACCCGTTCGGAACTGGAGGGTGTGTTCCTGCATTGCTGGGCTTGCTCGATCCAATTTTGTCGATGTAAAGTGTATTTTGACCACGGTATTGTACCATACTCACATTGTAACCTTATTTTAACCTGTATGTTGCGAGATAATATTTGCTTTTATATTTATTTATTCATTCATTTATTGTTTTTAATCTAATTTTTACTTATCGTATTTTATAATTAATCATTTGTTATTTATATTTATACTTTGAATAAATATTATATTTATGACTGATTTTTTAGAGCCCTCTTCGACGTTTGGAGAGAAAGTGTAACAGTATCAATCTGTCTTCTTCATTCTTAACCAACCATATTGCTAGTGATCTCTCGGCCGTCACAAACAGCAACCTCTTCACTGCTACAAGAAGACGTAATACTACGCACATCATCGTCATCGTCCGACGACCAGTCTACATCCTGCGCTCCGTTCAAGCCAAGCTAACATCACGAATGAGAGAACGTCAATGGAATAAACATCAAACAAAAAACTACCTGGAGTTCAGCGAGAAACAAACGCGACCAATCTAGACTCGAAAGCACCTGGAGTGTTTCCTCCTCATCAGCACAATCAATTTCCCTATACAAAGCATTTTGAGTTATTCCCCGGAAGGCATCTGCTATGGCAGTCTCCCTACGAATAGGGGCAGAGTTGTTGGGAGGAAGGCAGTTAGCAAGACAACCAAGATACTCGGCACGGAGGCACTCGGCATTGTGTTATACAATTGATATCAACTTCAGGAGGAGTTTTCGTATAGTGTGCCGAAGGATAATTAATACTAATATTAATAATTAATAGTGAATACATAATAAATAAAATAAGAAATAAACAAATAAAGAATAAAAATTAAGATAAATCT
Source organism: Heligmosomoides polygyrus bakeri (assembly GCA_947359475.1). Taxonomy (NCBI): domain Eukaryota; kingdom Metazoa; phylum Nematoda; class Chromadorea; order Rhabditida; family Heligmosomidae; genus Heligmosomoides; species Heligmosomoides polygyrus. Next base: position 51,718,563 of record OX375865.1, read on the forward strand.
TTTTATCCATTTTTTAAAGTCTCTCTTCGACTTTTGGAGTCATGAGTACAGGACATAGTGCTGATAGACTCACCGTCAATGCCTAACGAGACTGTCTAAATAAGGAATATTGTAGGCACTTGCATGCTACCAAGGAACTGCGAAGAAAAGTCGCCTGTTCTCTCATTCGTGATGTTAGCTTGACTTGAACGAAACGCAGGATCTAGACTGGTCGCCGGACGATGACGATGATATGGGTAGTATTACGTATCCTTGTAGCAGTGTGGAGGTTGCTGTATGTGACGGTTGTGAGATCACTAGCAACATGGTTGGATGAGGATGAAGAAGACAAATTGTTACTGCTACGCTTTCTCTCCAGAGGTCGAATGGGGGTCGAAAAAAGTCAAACATAAATACATTAACCAATTAATTAATTAAATCTAAAAATAATTATAAATAACAAACAAATTAATACCAGGCTGTCCAGTAATTCTTGTCCGGAAATTTCACCATTTTTTATTTTTTTTCAACTTTATTGAAAAACAAGTCTAATCAACAATATAATCATCACAGTTATCCACAACAATGGCCCATCGATTGGGCAGGTCGCCGATGCCCTTCGCCCAGAATTCCGGGGGCTGCGACTCGAAGAAGTCCGCGATGTCGGATTTCAGGTTGTCGTAGTTGGTGAATTTTCTTCCGGCCAAATGGTGCTTCAGCGGGCGGAAGAAGTGGTAGTCGGAGGGGGCGAGGTCCGGGGAATACGGCGGATGGCAACCGTCTCCCAGCCGAGCGTCGCCAACTTCTGCTGGGTCTCCTTCGCCACGTGGGGGCGCGCGTTGTCGTGCAGCAGGTAGACCGAGGCCCGTCGGGGACGCTTTTCTCGGATGGCTGCGGCTAGTTTCTCGAGCTGATCGGTGTAGATGGAGGCGGTGACCGTCCTGCCTTGCGGGAGCAGCTCGAAGTACAGCATGCCCTAGGCGCCCCACCAGCAGCAGAGCAAGATCTTCAGCGGGTGCAGGTCGGCTTTCGGCGTCGTCGGCGGCTCTTCTCCGCGCGGGATCCAGACGGCACGGCGGGCGACGTTGTCGTAGAGGACCCAGCTCTCATCCCCAGTGACCAGGTCCTCGAGAAACTCCTTGCGATGCGGACGACACTCGTAGTACACGTACGTACGAATTCGACCTTGGTCCATTTTAGCTTGTACTGGTAGCTAGACGCGGCGACTGCGCCTTATATACCCCTAGCGTGGAACTCTGGAGAACTATCTAGAAGGTTTTCTCACTTGGCTGATATTATAACACTTCTAAGGAAAATTATAGAACTTTGAAAATTCTCGGACAGGAATTATTGGACAGCCTGGTAATAAAGTATAATAAAAAAAACAAAATTAAAAACAATAAATGAATGATTAGATAAATAAATATTTAATGAAAACGAGTCTTTTTTATCCAATTTTTTCGTTTTCTCCTCAATCTTTGGAGTCGCGAAGTATAGTCGTGCTGATAGTCCCAACGTCAATGCCTACCGAATACGGTCAAGACAAAGGACATTATTTATTTTGTGAGCAAAGAAAAGCCGCCTGTTCTCATCAATGGCCAACTGAACTATGGATTATGAACGCTGTTGCTTCATTTTTTGTTTTTATATCGTAACATACAGGTTAAAATAAGTTTACAATGTCAGTATGGTACAATACACGGTTGAGCGGATAATAAAATTTTGAAACCCGGATAACGGATAACGGATAATTTTTCCCAAAAATGGCCGGATAACGGAAAAACGGATAACGAACAAACAACAAAAATTAAAACCAATTTTGAACCATTCTTCCCCTAATAGTAGATCGGGATTTGTAATATCGTCCTCGTCAGATGTCTCTGTTAACCTTCTTATCGGTTTTCTCTTCGAGGTGCGAAGTAGCGCACTCTGAGATGGCGCCGACTTTCGCATGCACTCCGACTCAATGTTCTTGGTTCGGATTTCCAGTCTAGGTATCAGGATTACACGGGAATGTTAATGCACTGAATTGTCCATCAGCTGGTCACCGCAAGTCATTCCCTAAGTACGTGTACCAGTATTGAACCTGCAGCTCGTTAACAGCTGCTTCTACTGCTCAGCAACTACCCGTAAACCTATCGGCCTCAAAACGTCTGGTTGGGACTTCCGCCCAGACTCATAAACCAAAACGCCTTGGACACGACGGTTTATTGACCCTTCGGCCCCATTAGAGAAGAAAAAACTAATCTTGCTTAATACACAGAATAGAGTAAGGGAAGATCCTCAAAACGATTGACGTAAGCCTTGTCCGCTGCCCATCGCATTAGTGCTATTCTCACTTCGAAGTGTGTAATCTGCAGAAAAATTGATAATCGATCGGTTATTCGGTCAATCGATACTGTTATCTTCTTCTAGAAACTGTCTGAATCTCTTTATACTGGAGTATTTCCTGCAAGCGGAAGTAATTCTCTCGAAGAAACTGTCGTGTGACTCCCACTCCAATTGGTCAAATTTAGGCTAAAACCGGTCGAAAAATCGATACCATCGATTAATATTGGTCTTCTCATCCGGCATAATCATAATCGCATCCCGATTGGTCAAATCGTGATGTTGAACGACAACTCCGATCGAAAATTGATACTATCGATCAATAGTGGTGGTCCGTTCGAATACTTCCACTCATTTGTCCAACCTGGTCATTTCCCGCTAATTGTGGTTCATTTCCATCCGTTGCACATGAGGATAGCCTTGACAGGTTTTACATGCACGCGCGGGTCACCTTTACATGTTTGACATGTTCCACTGGTTCACACAGGTTTGTGACACACACACACACACATACACACACACACACACACACACACACACACACACACACACACACACACACACACACACACACACACACACACACACACACACACACACACACACACGGACAGATGGACTAACGCTTTTATACATAGTAGGACAGGATAAGATATCAAAGCACTGGCTTTCCACCCACCAGTCGGAAGTTATGCACATGCCAAACATACTTTCAATGAGCTAAAAGATCCTGTACATAGAGGATGAATATCTGGCACATCCTTAAAACGAAGTGATTCGTATGAAGGTTTATTCCTTTCTCCTCTAACCGACAGGTTTTTTCCAGATAGTACATCATGCTAGAAGGAATTTTGGTGAAAACCCCACAAATAGAAATGAGCAAGGCAGTGTTCTGCATTTCAGAACGCGCTATGAGCAGGTCGATAGTTTGGCCTAATTATCCCATTGAGAACTAAGAGAAGGCACCGACCTAGCATTGCAAACGTATCTCGACTATCAGTGGAAAAAAACACAAAACGATTTATAAAAACTGTCCTTATATTCAACTAAGTAATCATAAGGGTGCCAGATTTTGTTGTTCGTTATCCGGCCAAAAACCACCGGATAACGAACAACAAAACGGATAGGCCAAAACCCGCCGGAAACCGGATAACGGATAACGGATAACGGTTAATCCGCTCATCCCTGGTACAATACCGTGGTCAAAATACACTTTACATCACAAAATTCGATCGAGCAAGCCTATCAATGCAGAAACACACCCTCCAGTTCCGAATCCCTGACCCCTTTCCTGCAAGTCCGTCCCCGTACTCACTCGGCCATCCAATCGCTGCGGCTATGTTTGCGAGGGGCGCACCTCAATGTTCCACTTCGTTACTGTACGGCTAACAAGCAAATTGTGAAATCGCTGTAATTCCGCTACCGTTCCGGCCCCTAACCTTTGCAGGTTAGATTCTAACCACGACATGGCAGTCCCAGACGTCAGTTTTACTTTATCGGCCCACACTGAAGTGATACGGTTTTTTGCAATTTTTGACCTGCCCAAGTGTCCGCAGGAAATTTGAAAACCACTACTGTGCTTCTCTTAAAGTTCCCTGCAACCCTCAATAGGTCGCTTTTAAAATTGCCACGGGACGCTCATTGACCTCCCTTGTCAGGCAGACTTGACAATACTTTGGTCGCGTCCTTGTGAAGGATCGCGACCAAAGTATTGTCACAGACGCGAAGATCGTGCCGTATGAGACGGTCGCCTACAGCATCAACCGCTGGTCTGCACTTTAAAGATCACACCTCCGAGGCTGAAGCAGACGAGAGATGCGGTGCTGCAAGAATCAAGTGGTGGCGAATGAGAGGAGGAAGCAACTGTGATTTCTGGCGTGCGGTTACCGACAGTTACGACTGTCTATGAAACTTGGAAAAAAGCAACCGACGCGATACGCCAATCTGCAAGGTTAGAACTCGGCACTACGAAGCCTGGACAATGCAAAGTCGACAAGTGGACGTGGCTGTGGACGGACGATGTAAAAGCGAAAGTTCGAGAGAAGAAATTGCTAAATCATGTGTTTCTCGGCGATAAAACAGCCGACAACTGGCGGAAGCATCAGAAGGCAAAGAAAGCTTCAAAGAAAGCCGTGGCTGTTGCGAAAGCCACTCATTATAGTGATGTCAACGATAAGCTCGCGCCGCGCGATGGTGAGCGGTATTTGTACCGACTTGCTAAAACCCGCCATCGCCAAACCGAGGATATTGAAAAGTTTTTTGGCATTTATGATGAGAGCGGCCATCTTTTGACAGACCGCAAAAGGGCGCTGAAGCGATGGCGTGGTTGCTGTAGTGCAATATTTTGGAGTTTCTGAAATTTAAGAAGTACAAGCAAACCTGCGAGAGAAGTAAATGCTGAAAGTAATTCCCTGGTATCGTCGAACGACGATCTTCTGTTCAGAAGTTGTGGTTGCGTTTAAAAATGATAAAGCTACCTCTATGTATATCGTAGAGGTCATTTGTGTGTGGATTTGCCTTATAGAATGAATTGCGGTTGCCGCCGATGTAGAAGTCAGTGTTTTATCCTTCTCAAGCAAATCAGGTACCAATTCACAACCCAGCAGGTATGGAAGACTTAACTGCCCGTGGTAGGGTTCTATTATAATCAAGAACCATTCTGGAGCACGCGATAGCCATTCTCCTCCGACTTCTCTACCATGGGTTTCCCCCAATGTGTTTAAAATGCACCTTGTACGAATCAGTTAAACCACTTTCAATTCAAGCTGACCTTGCTTCTAAAGAATGCCACAAAAATATCTTCTTTTGTAATTTTAATTCAAAAATCCGGCTATGATGAGTGTTCAAAAATGTGATCATACTCTTTCAATCGTCACACAATTCCTTCCCGTCTGCTACAAAAATGCTGTTGTACAATTTAAAATGTGAGAAGGCTTAGAACTTTAGGTGTGCTATGCCATAGAAATGTGCCATGCGCTCACTCAGTAGGGGATGCTTGTATTATTTGTTCAAATACTATTTTCGTCAGGTTGGCCAGCGATCAAATTTTTTTGGTTTTGGATGGAATGGTTTTTGTTTGTTTATTCGGATTGTTACAGTTGTTTCTACAAAGTCACAGTTTTATATTCAAGCCAATGGCTAGTAGAACGATAAACATTTGTGATCGTTCAAGCAGTGTAAGCTTTTTATTTGGGCACCCTGTATAGACGCCTTTTAAGATAGCGTTTTTAAACTAGCAGTTTATTTTGGTTTTTCAAAAACTTGTCCAGCTCGATTTGAAAGGTGCTAGTTGATTTTAGTGGCTTCCATCTCAATTAGGAAAGTGTCCAGCTCGAGCTGAAAGCGTCTCAATAACATATTGTTAGCCTCGGTTAGCTTTAACATGGTTGAAAAAAGCAGGGAAATTAGATGCATTATAAGTCAGACACTTCTTGCGATTTACGGTTTACGATTTATGATTTATGACCATTTTTTCGTAATTACAATTTACGATTTACGAAATTGTGGATTTCATTTACGCACACCCTGATTCGCACCATGTATTATTGGCAATGCAGATACGTTGCTACCACGGCAGGCTGCTGATACATTATCAAGTTTTATTCTTCCTTTATATGTAATTCAAGATTTCTTTAAGAAATGGTTGAAAACAAAGAATTCCTGAAGTGGTTGGTCACGCAGAAGTTTGACCTGGCATTTTCACACATTTACGACGTGTGTCCTATTGGCCTTATTCATTACGCGAAAATTCCGTCCTGGATTTGGCTGAACAGGTCTGATTGTGGCACTCGATTATCTGATTTTGTCGCGTCAGCTGCTGTTTTAATTTTTATTTATTTTAGCGGTGGCCTGATGGATTTTGTGGCCCACTATATTGGAGTACCAACGATTCCTAGCTTCAACCCACGTGCGTTATTTTTATTCAACATTGCATCAATAGTGTTGGTCAGTTAAACATGCGGCACCAAGTAGTTCCCTTTACGATTGGGATGAGACCCTTTTCTGTGTCAGGACAAGCGCACATCTAGCAAGCACAACATATACATGCAATTATAAACACTGAATGATTTAGCTATTATTATGGAGAGCACGGATGAGATGAGCTTCATAGAGAGGACTAAGAGTTTAGTCGGACACACCCTAATGTCGTTTATGTGGAAAAGGTACGTGATAAAGTTGTGCAATATTAAACAGTTTCCTGATTGTTTTGAGTTTCCTCAGATCTAATTTAATGGGAGGGGTGCACATGGTGACTCGCGTCTCCAAACCCTTTCTTGGGCTACTATGAGAGCTACGGGAACTGTCCCATGGTGCGGACATTTTATTTAAAATTAGGGAATGTGGAAGTTTGGCATGCGATCAACTAACGCTTTAAGGTTCTTCCCACTCGACTAGAATAGATCCCTTTCTTCATATGTATGTTGTCATTGTGTTACTATTCTGTTCCTACCAGTTAGGTGTTGTGGCAGTAATGGGAATTAGGTGTTCAAAATACTTTCGAGGAAGTTAGAGAGTAAAAAGGTATTATAGAAATAAAAGTTTGCGAATGACTGGCTAGAAGTGGTGGATCGATGGTAAGGGACTCTATTGTTTTCTCTTTTTACTCAGAAGGCGGGGAAATTAACGCGTCGTCAAGGCGCTGGCGTGGCTTTCAGAAGAGGAAGGCAGGAATGTGGTTCGGGGAGAAACATCAGAACTTCTTAGGAAATTTTTGTGGAGTGAAAATGATGAACAGTGCCACAACGCTAATGATGAATTTTGTAATCCAGTCAATTATAATTTCAAGAAGTTGTAATGACTCAGAGGATGTGAGTTATTCTAATGGTAAGTACACATTGCTAGTGCACTCACAGGATGTTCGCCGACAGAGAGACAGCGATATTCCGCGAGCTGATTCATCCAAACTTCCCCGATATCGTTGAAATCGCCAAGACATGTCCACTGGTGAGCTCCTTCTAATCTTCCATCTGAACCCGTCACTGCCTCACAAGCTGCGTTTAGGTGATGGTGAATTCAAATGAACTGTACGAGTTCCCTCGCCCTACATTGGCGAAAGTGGTTAATATTGGAGGTATCGGAATCCAGTTCAAGGATGCTAAACCACTGTCTTCCGTGCGTTAGTGTTTCCTGACTAAATTCGATACAATGAATCGCGTTCCTTCTGAAGCACACACTTTTATACACCCTTTTTATTTATTTATTTTTATCTTTGTTGTATAGACGTGCACAACACATTAAAATAAAAACGATACGAGAATATCATACTACGAAATATAAAGAGAACAACACCAGATCGGCAAATCGGTAGTGGCAATACTTTGGTAATTGATTTCGAAATTAGAGAGTGGTGATCTGCACAGCAACAAAGTACTAATTTGAACTTTTGAGAGCGTGAAGATCCAGAAGATCTGATTGTACCTAATTAGACCAATCATAGAAGGAATCTGAGACCAAGGCTGCCTGTCTGCATCAGCTGTCTATGACGCCTCGTAGTAGATACCAGAATTTTGGCATAAAGAATTAGTGCTGAGAAGGTGTACTGCATTTGGTTAGCCATTCCTGATTAGACATTACCTGAATACAATTGTGCTTTAGGAATTCCAAGATATCGTAGACAGTTGTGATGGTGTGGTCGTGTTTTCGTTTGGTTCGGTTACTCCGAGTCATGCAATGCCAGACTCCTGGAAGAATGCGTTCATGGAAGCCTTTTCACGCTTTCCTAAGCTCAACTTCATTGTTAGATATGAAGGATCTGACTTAAGAGGTGAATTGGTCAACGATTTTCCATGAAAGCAAGTTTTAAGAAGGTTTATGGGAAATTTCAGAGGAAAACTGCAGAATTTTCTCTGCAGTTTTCCTCTGAAATTCTGCAATGCAACTGCCAAGATTAATGCATTTGTTGCAGACAAACTTCCTGCAAACGTCCATCTGTTCAAGTGGCTCCCACAAGCAGATCTGCTGAGGAATCCAAAGACAGTAGCTTTCATCTCACATGGAGGATACAACAGCTTACAAGTGCAAATTAGTCCCCAGGACCAGTTTCCTTAGCTGTTTAGTGAGCGGCACTTTGATTTTGTGCTTGCAGGAGGCTATCACTGCTGGAGTGCCCTTGATAACGATTGCGCTTTTTGGAGATCAACCAAGGAACGCCAAATTGGCCCAAAGGCATCATTTCGCAATAAATCTCAGTAAAGGAGAACTCAGCGCGGACACAATTGCTGAGGCCCTTAAGACGCTTCTGGAAGACGAGAGGTTCGCCTTAGATAATTCTTGTCAAAAACAAGCCCACAAAATGGGAGTGGACCGAATAGTAGATGTGAGAGTGGGAGTCTGAACTTTCGAATGTCATCGCTAATTGCGGCGACCTATGCCGAAACGCGGCAAGATGCGTCTTCGTCTGCCGGCTCTCCGCCTTGACCCGCCACCATCGCGACATCCTCCACTGCATCCGCGACGACATCCAGGTCTATGGGGCAGACGAGAGGTGAAGAAGAACCAGGGTAGATTTCTACAACACATGTTAGGGACCTGCGAGTCTTTGAGATCGATATGTACTTCCATGTCTTGTGTCTCCTTTGTCCATGTTTTCATGTCCTTTCATGTCTCATTTCCTGTGTCTTCTTTTTGAAGTGTCTTCTTGTAGTCCTTCTGCTCTACTTCTACCCGTTCTACTCCCTTTATTTACCGTATTCAGGATTATTTTCAGCCGTTCTTACGCTCCGTTACAACAGTTCGGCAACACCTTAAATTTGTCCTTGGGTTTCTCTCTGTAGTTTGGATTCATTTTCCCAAATTATTTCCAAGTCTGACAATTGTTCCCTGGTATTCGTTCGATCCAGTCTTCAGCATGCTGTCCTAATTCCTCACCAGCTATGATGAGTAGCTTCGCAGCTCTCTTTACGATTTAGAAGGTAGCCAGTGGCATTGCCTTACGAAAGGAAACCTTAATTGGCTGAATAGCTGGACAAAAACCAGTGAGAGCTTCAAGCAAACTCCGAAGGAGTAGTCGTCGCGTTCGCGGTGGCGGCTTCCCCACACGCGATGACCATTCGTATGTTCGATCCGCTCCTCTAGATGTGACTGTTGTTGTGATTAGCTAACGAGTAGGCTGTCATTGCAACGCTCCACATACATTCCACGTAGCACATTTGCTTAACAACATAAACGGTTTTTGTTCAATCATGTGTTTCAGCTACTCGCAGAGCATAAAAAAGTTGTCGCAAATGCTGAAGAAGAAGCCCGTCAGTGCAGCTCACCTCTTGGTTTCTTGGACTGAATTTACTGCCGAGTTCAAAACACTGGATAATCTCGTACCGGCTGGGACGAAGTTAAATCTTATCCAGTACTACTCTTTAGATGCGATTGGTTTCTTGCTAGCAATTGCAGCAGTTTCTGTCATTGTGCTTTTCAAGCTGCTGAAGCTTATTCTTCTGAAAGCCTGTGCTCTCACTTTCGGTTCCAGAAAGCACAAACTGGCTTAGTTTTCCGCTTTCGTCCAGATTCTGTTGTTTTCATCCTTGTTTCTCCTTGTTCGCTCCAAAAATTTCCTTGTTATTCTCATTTATTCTCATTTACGATGAACCAGCAAATCCAAAAAATGCTTAGAGAGCGCTGGAATTTGGAAACAAAATGTCTTTCCTACAGCACCCTTTCTTCTCCAAGCAGTTCATCAGAAGTATTTGATAACTGCCATTGATCACTGAAATATGTATTGGAAATGGAAATAAATTATTTCCCATTGTATACCATGCTATGCAAAAGAAAATGCAAATGCGTAAAATAAAACTAACAAAAAACGAAACCGTGATTCATCTCATGTGTAGCGAGAGCTCTTCCTCCACACCGCACCGCCGTTGGAACGCGAGTGATCAGCCGTTCTCTCCGCCATCCTCTTGACCTAAATTGGTGACAGCTTTCCTACTCTTCTAGTTACTGCCTCTGATTGATTGTTCTTCGTCCAATAGATCTGACAAGGAGAGCCTCCAAACTTGCGGTGAGCTTTTCCGTGTGGTGAGTCCAAAACCATACTTAGTTTTTTTTCGGAATGCTCTTCTGTGCTCGAAAAAGGGCGTGTGAAAACGTGAGCGAAGTTCATCACACCCTATGGCTACCCAACCGAATGTGGTCGGTTGGTGCAGTGGGTAGTGTTCTCGCTCCACAGGAACGTTGTCGTAGGTTCGGTTCTCCTGCGCTGGTGTTTTTGCATTTGGCAATTTATCGTCAGTGAGACTCTTTATCCCCATTTCCAACATTTTGCACAAAACCATGGAAACAAATGTCGTTTACGTTCATCGAGGTCTTCCAAAGAGGATAAGTGAGAATTTTCGACTTCCAGTCAAACACTGATGTCAGATTCGTGATCAGCACCTCAAAAACCCCCACGCAGAAAGATTGGGCGAAATTGGTGCCCATGCACTGTACTAATGGGGTCGAAAAAATGGTTATTCAAACTTCGGTTATGAATGTAATTTGGAGTGTTGATCCCGAATCTGACATTGGTTTCCGGACTTCCGATTTCTTATGACAGGTTAGGGTAGGTGTGAGTGAGGGTGGTAAGATCAGAAGCATCAATTTCGCTCAAGCATCTGTCAAATATCTGTTAGCTGGTTGCAGCAGGTGGGGGTCACTATGGCTGTCGAGGTCATAATCACCAATTTCGCCCAAACTTCTTCCAGAGATGGGATTGTTTGGGGTGCTGATCACGAATCTGGCATTAGTTTTTGAATTGTTTAACCTGGAAGTAAAAAATTCTCATCTATCCACTTTCAAAGATCTCGATGAACGTAAACGACATTTGTTTCCATGGTTTTGTGCAAAATGTTGGAAATGGGGATGAAGGGTTTCACTGACGATAATTCGCAAAACGTAAAAACACCAGCACTTGGGAATCGAACCCACGACCACGTTCCTGTGAAGCGAGAACACTACCGCTGCAACAACCGACCACATTCGGTTGGGTGGGTGCAGGGCGTGATGAACTTCGCTCACGTTTTCACACGGCTTTTCTCGAGAAAAAAGGGCATCCCGAAAAAAACTATGGTTTTAGACTCACCACACGGGACCCTACATCCTGTAAAAATTGCTTCGTGAAGGCTCGGCGCAAGTTTGGAGGCTCTCCTTGTGAGAGAAAGCCGATATCGCCATTCAGAACTTTAGAAATATCGATTGATATTGATTGCCTCATCGAACATTTCTCTGCTTTGAAATTTCTCTGTCGGCCACCCCAATCACGCAACTCCACCGCTATCGGATAAGTCTGGGTATTTTCCGTATTTTTCCACAAATTTCCTATATTTGGATATATCTTGCACTTAGCTTTCAACCCAATACAAAGATTAACTAAAAAAGTTTAAAAAACAGATAAGAAGAATAAAGCTGTGAGTGGTTGTAACAAATCTACTCCGAAAGGGTGGGTCGCAAATTTTCGGCAAAATCGTACTCGACGCTTGACCTTGCTCCACACTTTGTCCAGCTACCGAAGTGCCGCTCTTTTCGATGTTCCACATTTACTTGGAACACTTCCCTTGTAAGAGTTCTGGTAGGCACATAGTGAGATGGTACTCTTGGATAGCTCTGGGGAGAACTGCACAGTATGACAACTGTGCAAGACGTTCAGTGTTTAGATGCCTAACTGGCCCTAATCCTTTTGACTTCTCGAAAGTCGCTTTCAATACTTGCAGTCGAGCATCATTAAAACACTAGACGTTTTCACCAAACTTTTCACCAACGCTGCATCTGCTGACACTCCTTTTTATTGGCCTTTTAAGGAGTCGTCCGTTTAACAGGTGAACTGAGTAAAAATTCGTTTCCAGAAAAGACAAAATTTCTGGAGCCGTAAGTCCACCTTATCCTCGAAAAAGTTTCTATCTCCGGAAGACTCAACACTTATCATAGTGTTTAACGAAATGATTGTTGGCATCTTCATCAACACGTAATTGGCCAAGAACATCGAATCCTACGAATCTCTTACAAATCAGAGGTCTGCGACTGAAGCGATGTGGCTCCGTACCAGCTTTGACTGTGTTCGTCGCCTATGCGCCAACATCCGACTACGATGACGAAGTGGTCGAAGCCTTTACGCGAAGCTGGAGGACTGGAGGAGTTCTATAAGGAAGATTACACCTATTACGAGTTGAGCATTGGGGACTTCAACGCAAAGATCAGGCCATTAAGGACGCCGGAAGAACTTCACTTCGGAACCCAGGGTGTGGAACGAGCACTGCCTGAGTTCTTCATGTCGACAAAGACCATCCACGAAAACTCACTGTTCTAGAAGCCTTCCGCCCTACGATGGGAATCCCAGGTGTCCAGTTCTACAACGAGACCAGCTACATCATCTTTCACCTCAAGTATTGCCTAACCGACGTCTCCGTTGTCCACAAGTTCTACACGGGATCGGACCACCGCCTCCTCCGCACGAGGCTCCGCTTTTCGCACCAAGGAGAGAAGACCGCGAAATTCAAGAAGAGGATCCTGAGACCACCATCAATTGTTAACCTTAGACCTCTCTTGCCCCCCCCCCCCCTCCGCTCCCCGAAGCCCTGATAGAATCATAATGTTTTTGGGTGGAACTCTTGTTTTGAAGGAAAGAGAACGTCTTCAATTGGATTTCGGTTGCGTGCTCATAACCATGGAGCAAGACACACCACGATTTCAGGCCTGTGCTGCTGCGGAGCATCATTGGTCATCGTCCAACAAGCAGTCTCGCACAAGGCAAAGCAGCAGCAGTTGGTTCGACAGGAGTGACCAAGGTGGGGCCAAGCTTAAACAATTTTACCAAGACAGCGTGGAAGTACGGAAGTTAGCGAGGCAAACATTTTACATATGTTATTACTTATTAGGGCTTCTCATGAGTATACACGACAGCGTCTTCCCTGATGTCATCGGTTCATGTAGGGAAGGAGACTGTGAGGTGGCTGTAGGCTGCTGTCCGCATTGTGACAAGTGCTTCTGTTTCATGCACGTTGTGCCTGTATATCGTTGGTGTTGAGCGTGTATACATCATTATGTTGAATAGCTTTCTCATTGTCTTGTGGTTAGAAAATCGGTCAGTGATAAACAAGTCGCAAAAAGGTACTCTCCATAGCGTACAGCTAGAAAATTAGCAGAAAACGTCTAAAAATGGTATAGACGTCGGAGTCCCCAAATCTCAACCAGTCAGTTGAAATGCGAAAATGCAGCAGCGCGGAGGAACCAATCCCCGACCTTCCTCGCACCAAGCAACCGCACTTCCACTGCGCTCCCAGCTGCTTGCAGGTGGGGCATCGCTGGCGTAAAAGTCCCCCAACTCTTGATGCGTCGTATCCCATTACAATCCCCTACTCCTTAGGTTTAACGACTTGGCAAAAAAAACATCAGCAATGCCCGCCGGAACTTCGTCAATTTCAAGACCAAGATGTCCGCTCTCCGACCCGACGTCCTGACGGAACCGTCACCTCTCCTAAAAGGACAATGGAGAAGTTATCCACGACTTCTACTCCTCTCTTCGATAGCCACGTCCACCTGCCCCCATGTCATCTTCCGTAGGATGGATGCGTCGTCCTCCCCTATCCACCTTCCGAGATCTTACACACCATCTCGTTGGTGAAGAAACATAAAGCACCCGGTCCCGACATGTTCAGACCCAAATACCTGAAAAACCTGCTGGCAGCGCTCATCAACACCCTCTTTCCGTCTCAGTGGAAGACCAGCAAGGCGATCCTGATGTACATGAAGGGAGACGTGCACGACATTGGCAATTGTCGCTCGATCTGCCTGCTGTCCATAGTCTGCAGGCTGTTCACTCGAGTCATCATGAATAGGATCAGCAGAACGCTGGGCGAAGAACATCCACGTGAATAGCAGGGTTTCAAAGAGGATTTAGCGTAATCTACACAATGTTCCAACATGGCTGCAAAAAGAGTGAGACTCAATAGTGTCCTACAGCGCTAACAAGGCATTCAATAGATTTTAAATCCACCCGGCGCACCACCGATGAGAGGAGCCTGGGAACTTCTCGTTGGATCTGTCAAACGCGCTTTAACAAAATCTGTTGGAAGATGAAAATTATCCCTTCCTGAAATGTAGACCATTATAACCCAGATCGAGGCTGTCATAAACACGCGAGTTCTTAAAACGCTAGACCCATCAAATGTCGACGAAGCCCCAATCAGACCTATTGATTTCCTTCAGAACTAGCTTACAACCTGCCGTCACATGATGGGCAGGGGCTTCACGATCCAACGGACGAACCTACTCTCATACAAGCAGTTTCGCAGGCAAAGTAAGCACCGAGAAATTCACCAGTTGAAAACTCAAAGTTCTCTAATCTTGAAACATCGGCATTCTCGTAATGTACATTTCATGTTTATGCTTGCTTACCAAGTGGTGTTAAAACGTTGCAGCATCGTTTGTCAGCTAGGTGTTCCTTGATAAAACTTCTAGAGGTCTTCCGGTTTTCCCATTATAAATGCTACTGCATGCCTTGCACTTCATCTCGAAAATTGCCCCACTTTTTTACGTTTTCCAGCTCAAGTGTTAGGGAAAGCTATGCAATTCTCTGATGTGCCCTGTCTGTCATAAACTCGATTCCTTACAAGCTGCTTTTTGAGGTTGGCGCCAGATATGTTGACTAAAACGACATCCTGTTCTCTTAGTTTCTGCACACAGTATGAAGATGACGGCAGGTCGCTGCTATTAACTTCGCAAATAGCTGCAGAAAATAGATACACGATACCGCTTCAACGCCACCGAAGACGTCCGAGGGGTCGGGACATTGCGCAGTCCAATAAAATTCCCCTGTGCATTCCCTTTATCTCTGATGAGTTCGCTGCTGCCACAAGGAGGTGCATTCACCAAGATCGGCTGCAAGAGGATGTCGTTTTAGTCAGCATTCCTGGCGCCAACCTCAAAAGCAGCTTGTAAGGAATCGACTGTATGACAGTCACTGCACATCAGAGAATTGCATAGCTTACCCCAATACTAGAACTGGAGAAGTGTAAAAAGTGGGGGTGAAGTGTAAGGCAAGTAGTAGCATTTATGTTGCAAAACCGAGAAACCACTAGGAGTTCGTATCAAAGAACACGTAGCTGGTAAACGCAACGTCTTAACACCACTTGGTAAGCATAGAGGTGAGGTACATGGGGGCAAAGACTATGATATCGAGTGTAGGGTGTTGGCGCTCGAATCAGAGATTTCGTCTAGAAAAGCGCTGAAAGCACTAAACTTTGTCACAATATTGCAGTAATAACACGGATAGTCGTCTTGTTTTTGTCACCTTCAACAGCAGCTTTCCCGTCGTTCAGCTACCCTTTGAAAACCTTCACGTTATTCCGCAAAGCGATAAGTTTGAACTCTGCATAAGTCAGCATCAGGATGAGCGGATAACCGTTATCCGTTATTCAGTTTCTGGCGGGTTTCGGACTATCCGTTTTGTTTTCGTTATTCGGAGATTTTTGGCCGAACAACAAAATCTGACTCCCTCATGACTATTTATGACCATAAGTTGTTACAGGATGTTTTGTTGCGATCAAAACTCTTGCGCCAGACGGGACTCGAACCCGCATCTTCTGCTTTCCGGGCAGCGATGTTCAGCTGTCAGCACTCTGCATAGCACGTCAGTAGGGATATTCTAGACATAATGCGGAAGTACATGCACGTCCGCCTATAATATGTCATCTGCAGTTCAATCGAGAAATCCTTTTTAATGAGGTCGCGAACCACATATGCATAAGCCTTATGCATGCGGGCATATCAACAGGAACGATTTCTTTTGAAAAACTCTCAACACAACTGCAATGCTCGGAACGAATCCTACATTTTACAAAGGACACAGACTACACAGCATTCAGTACACAAGATGTGCTCAGATAGGTTCATGCAACTACGACACATGTTCAAAAATCACAATCGACAGCGAAGTTCCAGAGCTTACAAGGAAAGGTTCCCAACTCAAGGAAAGCTTTTGCGATGCTATTTTGGATGGGACTTGGATGTACGGTCCTGTGAGCGGAGTCCAGAACCACAGTTAGTTTTTGCTGAACGCCTTTTTAAAGACTGAAAAGGAGGTCTGAAAGCGTGTGCCCAACTATCATCAACCGCTACGACGCACACTCGGACACTGGGTCACCACGGGCCGAACCGGTGCCGCCCCTCCAATGGCTTAGCAACTGCAGTTGCAAATGGCAACTGTGTGTTGTTATTCAGTTGGAACAGCAACACATGTTGCTACTCCGTTGGAAATTGGCAACGCTCTGTTGCTATTCGGGCGAAAGCGTTTAGCGTGCTCCGATGGGACCGCTCGCGCCGGTCGCGCGGAAAGGAAAAATTTGAGGGTAGCAAATAGCAATAGCAATAGCAACGCAGTTTTGCCATCCGGGCGCAGTGATTAGCGCCGTGGGATGGCGTGTGCATGCCGTAGTCACACTGCATGCCGTTTGTTCAAGCCGTCATGTGAACATATATAAGTTGATGAGTTCCACGTTCAACTCTGGATGAATCGTGGCATCGTTGAGGTCGTATTGAATCGTGGCATCGTTGACGTCGTAATAGACTAGCGGTTTCTTCAGCGTAGCCAAGATTGTGGGTCCAGACTTTATTGCGGTTTATGTTTCGGCGTTGTGAACATATATAAGTTGATGATGTTGTTTATCATTGTTTGTTTGTTTTATTTAATATCAGTGTGTCATCGTTTCTTTTGTCGTGTTAGTGACACTTTTTATTAGGTGACCCCCCCCCCCCCTAACTACCATAGCGCCAATCGGACGCGGAGACAATGCTACAGATCTATTTGTTAGCACAGTTTTGGGCAGTTGAAGGGACTCCAGGGTGTGGCTCAAGTGACACGCCCTCTCTGCCCTGTTCGGAAGTAGATAAAACAGGGATCTATAATCGAAACGAGACATAAGGCTGCATTTACATTCGCTGTATGTAGCTACTCGCCACCCCTGCTCGCTACGGCATGGTATGGTGACCCCCCCCCCCCCCTCCTTAACTACCATAGCGCCGAGCGTGTTTTGGACTAAATTCTAACGATGATTATTCAAATATGCACCGGCTGCAATAAATACTGCAACCAAATTGAGTAGAACACACTGAGCGATAACCAAGCCCAGCGAGCTAAACCCCACCACCGGTTCACTGCTTTGCTGCAGCGGCTTAAGCAGCCATTTCTAACTTCTGTAAGTAATCGTGCCGAAGCTCTAAGAGCTTGCAGCCTATGGTGAAGCAACGCTATTATCTCGAGTCAAAAGAAAGAAACCGAGAAAGAAACCATCCCGAAAGAAACCAATTGCGTTAAGCTCGAAAATCCGGTAGTTGTTAATAGGGAAATTCTCCTCATACGCAGACGACATCTCGTCTGCAGCTAGTAATGAGGACGGTTCGAAGAATGATTCAGTAAAGAAATTCTGTTGTTAGGCAGTATTGAGGCATTAACACAAGGCTGAGACATACTGCACGTCTCGTTGGTAGTCTTAACACTCATTAAGCAACTGAATTCCTCAACTTTCCTCAACCCCGGTTTTGTAACCGCAGTTGACAGGTGCATTCCCTAGCACTTCCCGTGAAATAAGACGTGTCGTGAATGCACAACACGCCGCGCGCCAGTTTTGGATTACGTTAAGTCGGCAGTATTTTCCGTAGTTTTGATTCTTGTCCACTGGTGGGTTTTACAAACATTGTGAACCCACATTGTTTGTAAAACTATCAAGTGTGAGACAAGAGAGTTCTTCATATACCTCAGCTTAATGTGTAATTTCGATTCGAAAGATGTTCTGCTTGACTTCAAAAGCGTCAGGTTTGCAAAACATCGCTGAAAGCAAGCGTTTGTTGTTTTGCTCATTCATGAACATATAGAAGTTGATGAGTTCCACGTCCAACTCTGGATGAATCCTGGCATCGTTGACGTTGTAATAGACTAACAGTTTCTTCAGCGTGGCCAAGATTGTTGCAAGACTTTATTGCGGTTTATGTTTCGGCGTTGTCGCCTTGTTCGGAGCCTGGACAAGTCCGCATTCGAATACGAGTACAAATGCCTAAGTTCCCCCTAAGTCATCTAGGCTACTAAGATGTCGCCAACGAGGATGACTTGGCTCAATCGGATTTGACACCCATCCAGAAGAACAGTCTTCTCAATATCATAAAGAAGCATGCCAACGCGGTTATGGGTCCAGACTTTAGTCTTGCGGTTTATGTTTCGGCGTTCTCGCCTTCTTCAGAGCCTAGTCAAGTCGAAGTCATTTTGAGAAACTACCCTCCCAGATGATTTCGACTTTTCCAGGCTCTGAAGAAGGCGACAACGCCAAACGTAAGCCGCGATTAAGTCTTGTAGCAATCTTGGCTATGCCAAAGAAACTGCTCCTCTTGTAACCTTTACTTCCACTTATTCATCTATCGCAACCTTCGCAGTTGGCTTTCTCAGCTTGAATAGGGACCTGTTTATAGTTGGCCGTTTGTCTCCACTTTAAAACATGCGTAATGATAAAGATCGAAGTGTTCGTGGGCTGTAATCGGTGAGATTTGTGTCATTTATCTAACACAATTCGTTTGCAGCGGGTAAAACTCAAATATTCAATATCGAACTAAAAGCGGAAGTGAAGGCTCACCAAAATGCCGAGGACATCATTTTCTGGAAGTGGATCCAAAGAGCATTTTATGCGCCTTGAAACCGTAAAATTGTGTTGTTCGCTGGTTTTTCTTTTTGTGCACTTTGGACTTTGGAAGGCTTGACATTTCCCCCCCCCCCCTCCTAATCAGAGCTCCTAGTAGGGGTTCTGCACTAGGTAGCAAGCTTTCCATCTCTATTGGACTCCACTTTGTGCGTCAGATGGCCATATTCGTTTAAACTCGCCTAAACTGGAGCCCTTGGGCGTCTCTCGCGCTGTCTGCGTCTCTGCGTGGGCGCGCGCTAACGGGCAGGGTCTCGGCGCTCTCACGTCTGGCGCAATCAATATTGATTGCGCCAGACCGATTCGAGGCGTCGATCTGCTCGATAATCCTGCCGTGTGGCGGCAACGTCACGCCCGTCGACTTCTCCGCACAAGAATGCTTTGCGCGCCATGGACAACGATGTTACAGTAAGATTGCGCGTCGGCTTAGGTGTGTCCGGTGTAACGGTGGAAACACGCGGTCGACCGCTACAGTATGCTAATATTCAGCAGGGCTTCAATTTCGAAACTCAGGAAGAGGTTCCTGCTGTCTCAGAAGACTGCGGTTCTTCTCAGCCATGTCTGCCGTTTCTTCTTCGGATAGCTCCCGATTTCCTAGTGGCTTCCAGGCCCTTGAACACACTTTGCTTCCCATGCAAAGGAAATTGCCAAGATATTTCCCTCTTGTACGCCAGCAGTCTGACTAGTCCTTGTCTTTCTATGAGTTTTATTTCGATTTCTCCCCAAAACGTTCCGTTCCGTTCGCTTCGTCGAGTTTTCGTGGGTCTGTACTCCAGGGGCTGTACCCTGATCTTCTTCCTGGTGTGTTTTTTAGTGACCTAAAAGGAGCTTAATGCAGAGGTAGTGGGAGAACTAGGGTTGTGGCTTGGAGTGCGCCACGCACACTTTTTTAAGCGCAGCCCATAAGGCGCCGTAAACGCCTTTGTAAGTCATGCTAGTACTTGTGGGATCGATCAGTACTGTGTTTTCTGCTATGTATCGTCGATGTTAATGTTGTTCCTGGGCCGATGAGGCTTTGGGAAGGAATGAGGAAGCTTTTTGTTCGTCGGCAGCTACCGTTCATTTCATTTTGCTTCCGTGATGTCACATAGAAAGAAAAAGGCATGACAGATCCCAAAAAGTTGATCCCTACTTTTCTCTCTCCTGACGATGTTCCTCCATAAAGTATCGGCCTGCAACCTAGGTCAGGCGCTGAAGCCGTTGTCAGTTTTTCGACTTTTTGCCGGGGTCTGGAATCGAACCTGGGACTGATTGTGCTTGGGGTTATACTATTGACCCATCTGCTAGTCTGGCTCTTATCATTAGTACATCCTAGGAGAGGTCAAGCTGTCTCCCATCCCATCGGCCCCAGCAATGAAAAGACTTCACATAGTATGGAGTCGAACCCAAACGTCCAGAACCCAACTCCTTAGCTGGCGGCGCCTTGTTCCACTGCGCTATGAGGTCTGGCCAATTTCTCTGCAAATCGACACTTTTTAAAGTCATGTTAGATTGGGACATTACAGCATTCTATAGCTTCTGCTATGGTGTGCAAAAGATAAATAAAGTAAAGCTTAACGATTTCCCGAATGCACCATGCATTCTGATTTTGTGTGAGATAGAAGGCTTCGTTGGCTTGGACGAGACCCGAATCTTGGACGGATTCGCGATAGCCATCACCTCATTCCACCGTTCTATAAGTGCCTTGCTCTTGAGTTTAGCAGAGATTTTTGTTTTTGTTATAGCATATTCCTATTTGCGGCTTTTCTTTTCATGCGGCTAGTTCCTATTTGTTGCGCTTTCTCCTTATCAATGAAGTGTTAAAAAGGGACTACGGAATTGGACTTTTCGATTCTTTTCTTCTTCTGATGTTTCCTCCTTATTTTAATGACGATTTTTTAAATGAAGACTACCTTTGTAACACTTCATTGATAAGGAGAAACCGTTGATTGCACGTTGCAATCGAGCAGGTCCTGGGAGGCCGATGTATGGAATTGGAATTCATGGCGCAATCCCATGTGAGGTTGAAACATCGTCCGGCAGACCCTAGCAAGGTCTAAGGAGACATAAGAAGGCAGTCGATTTGAACGATGACGGATAAAAAGAATAGGGTTTCTTGACGTTGGGTAACTCCTGCCTGGCGTGAGCCATGCATTCTATTTCTGTGGGGTGTGGTCTAGACGATTTGAAGACCGTGCCACGGCCACACGGCAAGTCAGTGTTTCTCCTTCGTCGTGCGGTAACAATTCATCGACCCTTTGAAGGCTTGTCAACCCCGATATGGACTCGAGAACATCGAATCGATGCAGGGAGCATGCAACCACAGGCGTTACAGGCGCCCTAAGTCTAGTGAGGACTGAAAGTTGACGAGAACCCGACTCTTTCTGGAATGCGCCACGCAGCCTACTTCAGTACATTATTGTTGAGCGAACTGGCTTCCAGAATGGTACTTCAGAGAATATGACATGGTGTTGGAGCACAACAATAACGTAGATGATTCTGGAAGTTTTGTAGTGGTCAACTGTCCGTTGGAGTGCAAGGATGTCAACTTTAGCGATAGTTGACGAGATCTTCGCCCATTGACCAACTTTTCTCCGGTAGTTGGGCAGGCTTTTAGACAGGAGCATTCTCAACTTTCTTCCTACATTATAACGGGCGTATCTATGTGAAGTCGTGGAATGAGGAAGCCCAAATTTTAAGTATTTGTAAGTAAGCTAACGATTTTTAGACAATTGCACGCTGAGGCATGGATGACAACACGACTAAGCCAGTTCGAAAAGCCTCGGAGAAGTGGTCCCGCACGTGTTACGAATGTGGAAAGCAAACGAGGCGTATCTATGATCACTTGTTTCAAGACCATTCGTACACGAAAGATCGCCTTGAACAGTTGAAGAAAGAAGATCGCATCAGGCAACTTGCGGACAAAACAAATGTTGCGTACATGTGCGATTGCGGGAACTCGTACCCGAATGTTAATTCCCTGAGACGTCATCAGGTGCAAAAACACGAGAGTGAAATAGCATCCTACGTCCTATGCCCGTTATGCGGAGAGCGTTTGAGGGTAGGTTTCCAGGATCGGTAGTAAATACGACTAGATAGCAACTTCGTTATTTAGGACCACTGGAAATTAATCGATCATGCGAATTGCGAGCATATCGAGTCTGAGGAGATTTATTCTATAGAAGCTATGACGTTTGATAGCATAGAAAAGTTCAAAGTAAGTGCTCCAGTCATCATATAAATCTATTGCTGAGTCTAATCTTTTGACTGAATCACGAGCTGCTTAGCATTTAGGAGTGGAAAACGGACATGGAAAATGAAACTGTTTCAAGATTCAATGTCGTAAGGTGCTACAGAAAGCAGAAATGTGAAATAAAACATTACCACTGCAGTCGTGCTCTTCGTCATCCCAAGTACGGGGAGAGCGAAAGACCAGGGACAAAAGTGGTGCAAAGAAACTGCACTGCTTTTATGAAAGTACGTTTTATCATTATTTTTTGTTTGATGAACGAGTGCATTTGGTGGTTCAGTCATTGTTCACGCTCTCTAGGTAATTGATACTGGATGTAAAGTGAATGTAAAATTCTGCCGTAGACATCTTGGCCATGACGAAGAACCTGCTAAGCTGACGCTGGACACGAGATTTGAGGAGTATATTGTATCTCTCCTCAAGGAAGGATTTCGTCCTCACCAAATAATTCGAAAGATACGCGACACATTATCGTTACATTATCGCGACATTATCGAGACAACAAAAATTCACGGCGGCTTTATTATAGCTCGGTCTCCGATATAAGGTAAAGAAATAGTTGCCGTTGATTCCAAAGCCTATATTACATACTCTTATTTAGGCGCGTTGCTATTCGAAATAAAGTCAATCCCGCACGGCGAAATAATGTTGATATAACGTCAGTTGAAATGAGAGTCCAAGAAAATGCCGTTGACGATGGCATAAGACTGTACGTTCCGAACACTGGTGAAGGATTTGTCCTTGGTGAGCATACGTACATCGGCATCACCCTTACTGAGGCTTAAAGTACTGCTGTTTTAAGTGAATATCACGCCCATCCAGAAGGCTTGGTTGCAGAGATATGGCGCTAGAGCAATCATAATGGATGACACCTTCAACTTGATAACCTACTGCCTGAAACTCGCCACTGTCGTGGTAGCAGATGAGTGGGACAAGGGCCTTCCTGCCGCCTACCTTTTATCCCATCAGTTCGTTCCATATCATTTGGAATATACGAGGATACTATATGTTTTTTTAGAATGATGAGGATGAAATTGCTCTTTTGTTTGATGAAATCAGGAAGCTAATTGGAAGCTTCGACACAAAGTATTTTATGAGTGACGATTGAAATAGTTTCTTCAACGGATTCAAGAGAATATTTCCTGCGACGAAGGCCAAGAAACTTTTATGCCTATTTCATGTTCTGCAGTCCATGAAGAGAAACTGCAAAACGAAGCTAAAGCAGGTAGTTTCGTGTTTCAGTGTTAAGCTTAAAGTTATTGTGAACACGTTGACAACCGCGGGGTTATTGTGACACGTTGACAACCGCGGGATTTTCACGTGCCTGGCGCGTGGGACCAATCGATATTTTGCAAAGTCGAGAGGGTGACGATATAGACGCATCTGTCGGAATAACGTTTAATTTCTATCTTAGGAGCCCCCGAGTGAAGCAGTGGGCTGGATTTGAAAGGAGAACATCATGCGTGAATACGAGCATGCTAATAGAGAGATTCCATAAAAGGATCAAGCATGAAATACCGGACACAAAGGGCAGCATGCGCATTGACGCTCTTATCGAACTCTTTATAACACTAGTTCCGTTTATGGAGGAGGATAGGAGTATAAAGGTAGTGTCTATGACCGTAGCTCTCCTTCATGCTACTGCATAAGAACTAGATCCTTAGATGGCGAGGGGCCTAGCAGAAGGTCGCCACCGCCTCCATCACCAACACCGGTCTCATGCTCTGGCGCTGAAACTTTTTGGCCACGACTCTGAAGCAGTAACGGTTGTCGAAGAAGGGCGCTGGGCAGTCAAGGATAAGAAAGGTGTGCACACCGTGAAGCAAACGTATTGCATCTGCAAACCTTTTTGAATCCTCATTAGCGCAAATATGTAGGGGTGTACAACGGATTTTAGACGAACAACCATTGCCTAAGGTGTCAAGCCTGCGCCTACGCTTTCATTTGCGACTGCGTTCATGACGCCACTTCTGGTATTTCATGTGCCCATGTGCATGCAGCAATCATGCAGAAACCTGAAGGTAGAGAGGTTTCCCCAGGTGGTAAAGAACTTTAAATCACGTAGATGAAGATTTTCAGGATTGCTAGCCGAGATAGTTGAAGATTTACCCGTGGCTGCGGAAGTTGAAGTTAATGGTGCGGAAGACTATGCTCTCGCATGTCCTGAGGTTTCTATTCGAGATCCGAGTTCCGACCTAAAGCTGCCGTCATCAAGTACAGAGATCGTGGACGATAATAAAGAACTGCTGGTAGATTCCGAATCGGTACTTAACTTCCATCTGCCTATATTTAAAAACATCGGTACTACCTCAAAAACATTTTTTTAGATAATGGCTGCAATAAGAACGCAGTTGGTGAACATGAGCAAAATACCACATGAGGACATAACGGCTCATATGAGAGATTTAGTGGAGACACTAAAAAGGTCCATATGCAAAATTCCTCCTTTATGGAGAAGTACAAACAGCAGTCAGGCAAAGGACCACAGCTGGCGAAACGCATTGATCTCCCTTCAGCCGGCCGCCTCCCCAACCCCGCTCCTATTCGAATTTTGAAGGTGAGCGTTCCCATACTTCGTAAGCCAACAAAGGCCTTACCTACTAAGAGCTGCCCTAAGAGGTGCTAACCAGAACAGAGGAGGGGAGGATATTGAGGCCTACGACTCTGACGATATTGAATGCTCATTATATGTTTCCGTCGAATACCGAAGGACAGCAACGACAACTATTACTACTGGGTGATGTGCGGCGGCTGCAAAATGTGGCACACGAGACATGTGCTGGAGTCGGAACTCCATGCCCATATGATGAAGGCTTGTTCGAATACTGCCTGCTATGAAGCGGATTATGCAGAGATTTTGTTCGAACAGGTATCTTTCAGAGTTTTCCTATCTTTCCTTTTTCATAGCAGACATATATTTGTGAGATTGTTCAGATGAATAATGCTTATCCAACTTCTCTCATCAACTTGGCTTCTCGTATCGCGATCTGCAGTGTCAGCTTGGTGGTTAGTTCAAGGAGATAAGGAGTCAAAGTGCTAGGTACGTTTATTTGAGGTTATTGTCGTTCCTCATGACTTTATTTCGTTGATGTTTTCCTTTAGGAGTTGTCGTGATCTATCTACATTACACTTCAAAATTCATTTCGACTGCCCATAAAGTGTGGTTTCAGCTCAAAGAGTTCTCGGTGGTGAACAATCATCTGAAGGTGCTTTTACACTCAATAGTTCTTCTGGTGTAAAGGTCTTCATTCAGTGCCGTCAGTTTTTCAGACTGTCTACGACAATCACAATGGTCGTAGTTCCATCGAAGACCAACAGGTTCGAAACTGATTCACTGCACAACGTATTGCTCAGCAATCTCATCCAAGAGGCGTTTCCCTGCCCAGTTCCAAAATGCTGCGAGACAAGCTCAGGTGTGGCTATAATTCTCCGTTAACTTATACAGCATGTTTCTTTTGTTGGGGATGGCGTGGGATGCATGTAGAGAGCCAGAGAAGGCGTCATCCCTTGCGTATACCCTGAACATCCGTACCTCCGGGTTGTGTGGATTGCAACCACACCTGTCCGGGAATGAAAGAAGACATTTGCGTAGCCATCGACTAAATGAAGAATCTACTACATGAACAACAAATGAACATCTGTTTGAATATAGCGATTGTGCTTTGAAACTATACCATTGTAGAGTGATAGTTGCCCAATATCGCAAAATGACGACGGCTCAAATCTAGAGAAACTCAGCTCGGAGTTGGCGAAAGCGTCGGTGTCTTCTACTACTAGGAGTATCAGTACCGGTAATAGTGGTGAAGATGAGTTGGATCATGAAGTAAGCAAGGCGAATAGTGGAAAGGCAGGATCTGAATGCATCCAGGCGATTTTTTCGGGATCCGACAGAAATAGATCCTTCTTTTGCTTTTTTAGCAATAAGTGACGT
This sequence comes from Heligmosomoides polygyrus bakeri, assembly GCA_947359475.1. Classification (NCBI taxonomy): domain Eukaryota; kingdom Metazoa; phylum Nematoda; class Chromadorea; order Rhabditida; family Heligmosomidae; genus Heligmosomoides; species Heligmosomoides polygyrus. Next base: position 51,744,676 of record OX375865.1, read on the forward strand.
TAGTGAAAGAGCTTGATAGAAGGTACACAATAGGAAGATTTTGATGAGAGCTTTAACGTAACCTTCTTTTCATGAAAAGAAGTAAGCATCTCAAGGAGTCGTCGTTTCAGAATAACCTCATATTTGAGAATGAGACCGCCGCCAAGCGGAGGAGGGTAAGTGGATTTTATAAAAAAAAGCGACCCTTTATATTCACTGAAATGCTTCCGTCCGATTTTTTTTAATTTAAGACGGTTTCTGAAGAGTCGTCAAGTTGCTCCAGCTCTTCACAGGAAACCCGCGAGTAGCAGAACACCATCATCACCTGGCGACCGCGCAACGAGGAGCCAACCCGGACAGAAGCCTCAAAGAAAAATCTTGCCTAAAATTCAGGTACTGTCTCAATCACGTTGAGCTCTGACAGAGGAGATGACATACACGTTCCTACATTTTTTTGCGTGCGCGCTTGTTTCAGTAATGGCGGGAAAACATATTTATTTCAGAATCACTTCAGGACCCCAGGGATCGAGGTGGAGCCCTCAGATACAGTTGGCACCAGTTCTCTTATGTATGCATAAATAATTTGGTTGGCATGAACGAGAACAGATCGCGAAAAGGGTTCTTCAAGCTAGCGATTCTTGGTGGTCGAACGGGGTCAGCTTTTAAGCATGAGAACTCACTCAACTACGCTAGTGAGTCGTTCGGAGAAGTTACCCATATTCTATTTCAGGTCGTCAAATTAGAGCGCACTCCCTAGAAAGCCGTCAAAGCCGCAAAGGATACAACCGCAATAGTTCCAGTCTCTGGATCGGTGCTCCAGGATAGCGGTGAGGACTGTACGTATTGTGCTCCAAGCAGAGATTTATGTCCTACTGTTTCCACCCCTAAGGGTTGGAAACAGTAGGACATAAATAGCATGAGCAGCTCATAGTGACAGATATTTTGACCTAACCTTAGCTTGTTGATAGCGGTTTAGAATTTTATTTTAGCAGAGCCGCAACAGCAAAAGGTGTGCGGGAGCTAGTCGGAGAGTATCCATAATCGAGAACAATTTATGAAGAAGATGAAGGTGGGTGCTAGTTTTTGGTACTCGTTTGGAGGAGTTGTTTCCTCGAGTTGAGGATGGCTTTCGGAAAGGATTCATCTTCAGGTGTTCTGCACTATGTAGCTCTTCTTGAAGAAAGCAGGCATGTGTCGAGTGCTAGAGTGCTACTACTCAATCCTCAACACGGACACACACAGAAAAGCTGGTCTGGATCTTCATGATGTGATAAGGTGAGAAGATGCCTTTTCAGAAATTTTCCATTCAACAGCTCATCAAGTTCGACATCTCCTTCACGTGCATGTTAGCTACACAAACGGTTTAATGTGTTATCCTGCTGCGTGGTTGGTACCCAGTTTGCTGAGGCATGCACCAGTAAGGTTTAAGTCGCCTTTGTCGCGTCCCAGAGCGCCCCGATGGGGCCTGCACGGTACGCAAAGAGCGCCACATGATTCGTTAGAGCTTTCATGAAAAGGTCCGACCAACTCGTTGGCGACCCCTCCCTGCGCCCTTTTGACACCAAACTGAATTCAGTCGGTGGCGGCTGTCCAGCGGATGTTTGCAAAACACGTTATATGACCGGCCCATCTATTTTTCGACAACTTATCCTATGCGACAGCGTCTCTGGATTCCGCTAGGATGCCACATATTTAATGAAAGATTACAATTTAGGAAGCACAGCCGCCGTAAAATGCAACGTTATCGCGTTTGATGTCGAGCAATGCAAAGGGGAAGCTAAGCTGTGTAGTAAAAAAGTGAGTAGTTATCGCAGGTTGATTAGCCGATTTACTGTTCTGAAGAGGGCACTGTGTTCCAGGTGATGCAAGAATCGACTTCAAGCCCAAAACTGAAAATGCTGCGCTCCATGCATTCTTTCGGGCGATTTCAATTTGCCTGGATTCGCGTGCGATGTCGGTGATAGTATCATAGGTTTCATCAGTTGTTAACGAAGCCCACTAGAGGATCTGCTATGCTAGATTTTGTGTTATTAGGTCTTAGTGATCATGCAACCGCTACATTCATGCTAGTATGTTCACTGGATTCCAACACTCACATAAGAAAGTGGGTTAGAAATTTTAAAGCGCCTAAGTTTGACAAAATTATAGAAAACCTTGCTGTTGTTGATTGGATAAGTACCTTGATAAATGTTCAAGACAGTTGATGAAGTGTATGAAACTCTACTTCTTGTTCTCCATCACGTAATTGACCTGTATGTTCCTATTATAAAAAAATCGAACTACGAAGTTTAACACTACCAGATCATCTCATAGGAATAATAGGGTTCTTTGTATTTTTGTGTCGTCTACGCGTATGATCGCTTGTAATTCACGCCAGAAATGAATAAATAAAATAAATGCTGTTGTTGTCTAGCAATCAACTAACTGCTTTCTACCTAACGTGCTGATAATGTTGTGGCAAACTCCTTTGATGTCCAGCTTTTATTGCACGAAAGAAGCATGAGGGTGCTTGACAAAGACAAGGCATTTACAGGCGAAATTATTTACACGGGAGGTAGGTGCACCTAGCTGGTTCAGTGGCTGCGCGAGGTTTCCAAGATCCACTTGTGACATCCCATCCATCTCACTGAAACTTTATAATATTAAAGCTAATAAAATAAAACGAAAATGTAAAAACAAGTGCTCCGCCACGTCTATCGGCGTGCCTCACTCTATCCCTTCCGTACTGGTACTGACTGCCCCCACATCACTGCCCTCCCTTCCCCCCCCCCCCCAACCTGGTACCAGTCCCCACTACTGGTCCCCCTTACCGCAACTAGGCCCCCATAACTGGTATTGGTCCCCTTCAATGCCCCTCAATGATCCCCTTAGCGGACGACGTCTTCGATTATTTTCCACTAATTTCAGCAATTTTATGACTAATTGCCCTCTCCCCCCCCCCCCCCCATTTTATGACTCAACCAGCAGATCGTCTGCACTTATAGTAAAATAACGCCAATATCGTGCTGAAAAGTCTTATTCTTTCCAGAGGTAGACACTGAACAAAAAATGACAACTTTCTTCGTAGCCATCAGAGGTCACGTCAACAGCCCAATTTGGCGGCAGGGAAACTTATCCTCCTGATAAGTGTTCAATAAATTAATGGCTTCTCTTCAACTCGGATTCATAAAAGTAGGAAGGAAGAACTGTATTTAAAACTGCTAACACTAACGATGCGGTCCATCATATTCTAGAAATCATCACGTTAGACTCGAGGAAAAAGAGTAGCTAATGAACAAAAATGATACCTTAAACTCGGTAGCAACAGTTTCACTCCCATCCGAATTTTCCTTCAATTTCCGGCGTTAATATGAGTGTCAAGGAGAAGGTCGATGTGGAACTGGAATTGATCGCTGACTCGGAAAGAGGCCTGACCGACGAGCTCTTCGCGTACATCACGTAGGTGTCAGCCTAAACAATCATCTTCTGGTCTGACGACAGGATTTATAGAGAAGCACACCGTTGCATAACTAAAATTATCAGTGCTAACCACATGAGTGAACATTCGCATAAATGCGCCCAGGCAACCACGAAGCGGAAGGACGGAACAAGAATCAGCCGTTGCGGCTGAATATTAGCATACTGTAGCGGTCGACCGCGTGTTTCCACCGTTACACCGGACACACCTAAGCCGACGCGCAGTCTTACTGTAACATCGTTGCTCCATGGCGCGCAAAGCATTCTTGTCTTCTCCGCACTCATTCCTTCCCTACGACACTCCCTGAAACCACTTATATACAGATGGACTCCTGCCTAGCGGGCATGCAGCGACTGGAACAACAGCAGGCCGACTACACTGCAACGAAGTCGAAGGAGCTCACACTGCCCGAGTCAATCTTCCTCGCTTACGACAATGTCACGCAAGTTTGGCGGGTTCCGCAGCTGGACGTTTCCGAAATGAAGGACATACCTAATGCCTGCTTTAAGGTCGGTAGCGTCGATGTAAAGAGATGTTTCTTCCTTCTCCAGTTTAAGAACACAACACCAAAGTGAGGTTTATAGAGCTGTGACCTGAACAGAGTACTTGAGCTCTGGATTCGCAACGGCCGCATCAAGCAAGATGACCACATCGTCTCCTGCGTGGACTTCTTTCGAAAGTATCTGAGGACGGTTAGTAGTGTCCCCTCGTCTTCTCCCTCTACATGCATGATAAACCATAACCTTCTCAGTAGCTTCCTGTAAGACCATATCTTTCTAGGCTTGTGATCCACCGCAGTTGATTCAGCGTTACGCTGTCCGCCTTTCACACTCTGTAAAGCCTTCACTGCACGATCTTCCTGAGCAGATTGTGGAACCACTCATAGGCAGCTCCATACTGTTTAGTTCTGCCTCCAACTTCAACTCTTGACCCTCCTTTTGCAGGAATTTGCCTGGACGGCATGCGGCTGGGAGCACAAGAGCTGTCACTCTCGCCCAAAGGCTGAAGGCCCACCCCACCCCGTTGGTTCCCATTGCTATATAAATACTACTTTACTATATTACTTTACTGACTAACCACTGGATAATTTCTTAAAGTTCAGGTATTTGACCACATTGGGCGAGATAGAAGAGGAGAGGCGCACAGAGCTTGTCGAACGCAGAAAAGCCATGAGGCGCTGGAGGAGACTAATAAAAGGAGCGCTCCAGCGTGCGCTGTAGGTTGCCTGATACTCACTTCTTCTCATCAGTTTATGAGAGATATTAACCAAATTTACCTTTTTAGGAGGGACATCAGGAAATATGTCCTCGACTCTAACGGGCGGCTGGTTCCCCCACCGGTGCGTTTTTCTCCTCTCTTTCTCCTCTCGAAATAATTCAAAAATAATTAAATTTTTTCCAGACGGTAAAATTGGTCTACAGCTGCCACACACGACGATCCTCCCGCCGTTACATCGATGACGATGACGATGGCTACGACAACGACAACTTCGATTGACAACGACGACGATTTTAGACTGAGACGTTAACGCTCCACATTTTGATTCCTCATCCGGCTCATGTATTTCATGTTTCTCTTTGAACAACGGTGTGCGCTCTATGCTAAAATTTAACCACTCGTCTATCATCATTTTTAATTGTTTTTAGCGACACCTTTTGGCGTAAAATTAGACAACTTCACAACAGCACTACTTGTTGAATACTGTTTTTTGTTCAAACTTCGGTCAAAAAGTTCAGTAAAAAGGTAAGCTTTTGGATGAAGTTTGGTTAAACACTTTAGTGAAAAGTTAAGCAAAAGACCTGATTTTTAAGTTGAAATGAGTTGGAATTGAACTCCCTTAAGCGGAGCACCCACCCTTGTTTTTCTTCCTATACATCATGTTATGTAGTTAACCGCTAGTAGTTTTTTATATTATATCATGCTTACACGTCCTGTACATTTTTAGTTATGTACATATATAGTCCAGAGTAGAGTAGAGATTTTCTAGTTTCTAGGACTTTTCTACTTTTTGCTTTATTTTCTTCTCGGTATTCTCACTCACTGCTCGGTTCTCACTCACTTTACTAGGTCTTATTTATCTCACTTATCTATATCGAATTCTAAGCCTTTTTTATATTTAACCTCATATCTCTGCTCATCTCGCGAGACCTCTTTGAAGTCTTTGAGTATCTGATCATCACTCGGATTGATGTCGTTTTCATTGATATCGTTTTCATTTTCGCCATCACATTTTTGTCTTCAATACCATGTGTGTCTCACGTTTTAAATTAGAATGCTCTTGCGGTATATACGCGTATATACACCCGTATATGCAGATGCATATATATCCATATATATGCATGTATATATGTATATGTACATACATATATACATATATATAGGTATACGTAAATATGCACCGTATATACGCAGGTATACACAGTATACACTACTGTATATATATATGTATATACCGTATATACATGTGTGTACAGCGTGTATACATGTGTATATACATGTATACACAGTATACACCACTGTATGTATATACATGTATATACCGTATATATATGTGTGTACATGCGTATATACATGTGTGTGATCATATATATGCACACATTATGTATGCATATATATGATCACATACATGTATATACGCATGTACACACATGTATATACGGTATATACATGTATATACAGTGGTGTATACTGTGTATACATGCATTTGTACGGTGTATATCTACGTATACCTATATATATGTATATATGTATGTATATACATACATATAAACATACATATATATGGATATATATGCACCCGTATATACGCGTGTATATACGTGTATATATGTGTATATTGCATGTATATATTTTATGTGTATACGCGCGTGTATACACATATATGGATGTACTGTGGACATCCATTGAAAGTACGAGCTGGATATGCGTGGATATATGTGTGGATATGCGTGGATATACGCGTGGATATGCGTGAATATACACGCGGATATGCTGATTTGCAACGCATTTGCAACTCGTGTTGCTATTTTTCGCAGACATTTGCAACTCGTGTTGCTACGTTGCAACGCCTCACCAACTCGGGCCGACACCCCATCAGCAGACTTCGACACAGAAACAACGCTACTGTGCCTCAGTAGCAAGTGATCGTGAGGCACACGTTGCAAAATGGGCCGACTGCGGGCCAGCGAGTGCCAGAGAGCGAGTGCCAGAGCAGGAGGTATGCCTCGGCGGTGCATTTGGTAGGAGGAATGCCTCATAAGAGCACACGGGAGGGGTTTTAAGTTCAAGTCCGCGTACTGCCGAAATTTTTGCATGGTGTGAGCCTAAGCCTCGTCTCCCAGTCGCCGTCCCCTCGCAGCCTGTAATCAGCGCTTCACGCCTCTGCTCGACCAAGCTAACGATCGCGACCTTTCCATGCTCTGTCCCGAAATAGCAATTTTATCACTCATACAGCATATATTATTTTGTTGTTATTACGCTTTCTCGTGCTCACAGGAGTCAATTTTAGATCATCAATGCTCACAACAAACCAAGGCTGTCTATTTACGCCTTCGTGTGTGGTGCTTTTCCAACGATGCATATCTGCACCATGTCATTTCTTTAGAAATAAAATGTACTGTCTTCCCTTTTTGTCAATAGCTACGGTGTCTTGTCTTCCCTTTTACTCAATAGCTACGGTAGACGTCTATTAAACTAGTAAAACAAGCGCTTGTCACACCAATAGCATCTCAATATATGGCGTCCAAGGGAGTCCTTTTATTGCATCGGCAACCGCAGTCTCTCTCTTTGTCGGAGATGTGAAATCCAGTGTGAAGGTGGAAACTAGTCGGCTGACAACACGTTCACGTAATAACGATATTCGTAGCACGCTTATGTACCGATGTGGTCCGGGTTCATAATATTCAACCATAAGGTACGCGTATTTGTGTGCAGTTACGGTATTGTGGTGCAGATAGGCGTCGTTGAAAAACTAGCACTTATTAAGGCGCAAATAGACAGCCTTGGTTTGTTGTAAGCATTGATGGTCTAAAATGATCTCCTATGAGCATGGGAAAGCGTAATAACAGCAGGCTAATATATCCAAAATTGCCGCGTTGGACTCGAACTTAAAACCCCTCCGATGTGCTCCTATGAGGCATTCCTCCTACCAGATGCACTGTCGAGGCAAACTTCGTGGGTGTCGTAGGGGTTGATGATAGTTGCGCGCACGCTTCCAGACCTCCTTTTCATGTCTTTAAAAAGGCGTTCAGCAGAAACTAACTGTGGTTCTGGTCTTTGCTGACAGACATTACATCCTGTCAAAAGCTCACCTCTTTAAAAAGGCGTTCAGCAGAAACTAACTGTGGTTCTGGTCTCTGCTGACAGGCATTACATCCTGTCAAAAGTTGTGAACCTTTCCTAGAATCTATAAGTGCCTCGCAGTACCTCGGGTACACCAGATGTCAGCCCTCTTATGGAGGTATTGTTTGCGGTTGCTTACTGATGTCATGCTCATTTCATCGCATCGCTCACGAGCCAGCAAGCGAAGTAGTTTACGGGATTATCAAGTGCTTGGAATGGAAGCCCTGTTGCTACTAAAAGTTCGCATTTCACTCTATGATTAACAAATCCAGATAAATCTTACACTACGACGTTACACAACATAAGAACTCGACAACACTTCAATAACTGTGATGTCGATGGAGCTGTACTGGGCGGGGAAAGGACTGTGGTGCGGGAATGGTGATGAATAATGATGAATGTGTGATCCATTATCACTGTTTGAAAAATGCTATAAAAATTTATTAGATAACTGTTATTCAGAAAACTACAACCAACAAATTCAATGCGCAACTCGGAAAGATGCACTCGACAATTATGCCCGCTGTATACAGACGATGATGTGTTACTGAATCGAACAGGCCCTATGTTGCAAGTGTCCACACGACTCAATTGCAGATAACAGAAGTGAACTCGGTTTCAAGGCCGTTCGTCAAATTAGTTCATAAAAGAGAGGCAATAGCCGCATTATCCATGTGAGAAGAAATAACTGTTTCACTGCAATCAGAGCTCATGCGTGATAGCACAGAATACGGCGTCGAGTAGGATTGCAATGTCACAGTGTCAAACATCACTGATTGTTATAACTGCCAAGAAGTTACTGCACTCTGCAACACACGACATCATTCATGGATATTCATCAAATGTAGCGCCCACTCTTTTCCCATAGAATGTGGTTCTACAATGGAAACAACAACGGCTACACTGGCCTTCCAAAAAGCCATTATCCATCAAAAGTGTCTTGCACAATGCAACAGCCGCTTCATCAGTATGCAATTTCGATGCAAACTTTCCGACTCAGTTGGAGACTCAGGACTGACCTCTCTAACATTCTTCCGGTTTTAAGCCCGTTTGCAGAATTAGTTCATAAAGGTACAGTTAATCGTCCTCGAAGTATGTAAGCTCTGTCGACGAATTATAGCCAACAATCGAAGATCAATTTCGGCGATCAGATTTTCGAGACAGTGACAAACTGTACAAAAAGCTCTTTCTGATTCACTCCCACGTGAAATGTTTAGCTTACATCAGCTTCTAGAATCTCGCCACCATTAAACTTGAGATGAAAACATCCCCATCACCTTCGCATATCGAGAACCACGGCGATCAACTCTCTTCACCACGGCCACCCATGGACGTCCTAGACGCTGCCTTCCAGATGGAATCGATTGCCAATACGACCAATACGACCAGCAGATTGCCGCCTTCTCGATGTTTTTCGACACGAAGTTGGATGCACTCATCGACATGGTCAACTACCAATCGAATAATTTTGAATGAATACTCGAATAAATTCGAATATTGCAGAAAATTTTGGAAAGCTACTTTTCCTGAATGTTAGTATTGCAATTAGAAGCTTAATTTTATTTTTTAGTTCCTTCGGGAGTTAGCGGTTTGGAGTCCGCATCCAGATTGTACAGCACCGGACGCGTCTTTTGAATAGACGCCGCAAAAACTACGATTTTGCGGTTTTGCGCTTTTTTGATATCTCCTGCATTACCTGTCGTCCCGTTGATCATCGAATTGCTCGAGCGGGTGCCAGCAGCGTCTCCATTCGTCCCTGTCGCGTGCCAGAGTGGTACAATGGATCCTCCTTGCTCGAGGGACACGAAGAGCGTCATATCGGTCGTTCAGAGCTTTAACGAAGAATTCCGACCAACGCGTTGGTGGGCGCCCTGGTGTTCTTTTGACATCCCGCGGAATCCAGTCGGTGACGGCTCTCGTCCAGCGGCTGTCTGCGAAGCGCATTACGTGGCCGTCCCACCTAATTTTCGACAACTTGGCCCACGCGACGGCGTCTCTGATCTTCGAACGTCGGCGAAGCTCGGAACTCCGGAGGCCTTCTCTCACTTCCGTGAGTCGTGTCACTCCAAGCATTGTCCTCTCGATTCCACGCTGCGCGACGCTGATCGCGTGCTCATCCTGTCTTCGTATAGCTCAGGCCTCTGAGGCGTATGTTAGGGCAGGAAGAATAGTGGAGTCGAACAGGTGGGCACGGAGCCGGACGTTCTTCGTCTTCTTCACGACTTCTTCGACGAACGCTTTCAATCCGCTCGTTTCCTCCTGCTCATCTCTAACACTAGGTCGTTGGCCATGTTGATCGGATAGTTCATTAGATGATTTATTGACGAAGACGAATGCAAATCATCTCGTAATTTTCTACGGCTCTCAAGTATGTAAACAGATAGCATAAAGTGCGAAACATAGGCGCATCTATGAAAGCACATGCGAACATATGTCAATGAATTAATCGATCGACTCAAAGAAGATTGAGGAAATGCCGCAACACTAAGATAGGAAAGTACTGCGAAAAAACTAAAACAACACAATAAACTACAAACTATTTACGAGCTGCCGAAGTCTTTCTAGCGATCCATCGAGCGCCGAACGCACGGAGATCGGGCATACCAAAGCGGCGACGAGCGCAGAAGTGAAATGATGTTTGTAGCATAAGATTAGTTCTTCGTGGCGAGTAGAAAGTCGTGGTTGTGGTTTCTTTTGCGTGAAGGCTCTTAGGAACCGAAGAATTGATAGCCGGTACAACGAGAATTATTAACCTTACCAGGCTCCGCCCTTTTATAGAGGGCTTTAACAGTACACTTTTATCAGACAATACGAGGTAAACTGTGATAGCAGGCGGTAGGTTTCATACTCAACCTATAGCGGTAGCAATACAATACAGGTCTAACATCTCTTCTCTGGCCGTGAGCGGCGTCTCTGCCGCTGCAGGTGGTCAAAAGAAGGAAATGTTGCCTCGGGGAACGGAACAGAACAATAACTAAGAACAGCTAACAACGAAAAGGGGTTTTTAACACTACTCAACACGATTCCCTACTTATATAGTGGTTGCTCTAAGTTTTGTGATAGCGACCGTAAAGGAGTGATCCGTCTTCTTCGTGGCTTTAGTCCGAATCCATCTAGTGAGTGCAACGGCTGTGGTGCTGGAATGCATGATCCTGTATGAGTATGTGTAGGTTTGTGGCGACATGGCGACAGCAGTTGGCAGTAGCTGATGTTGCTGACGTAGATTGTTCCTAAACAATAAACCGTCATATGCGCTTGATAATTCCTAGCTTTATTACGGCTCGTTTTCTGAAATAGCGCTTCGTGCGCGAAGCGCTCGTAGTGTATTCTAGTTTCGGAACTTCCATTTCCGACTTCACATAACTTGTCATTGAGTCGAAGTACTCTTTAACGACCTCTTCTGAGCTGGAGTTCGAGGAACCAGCACTGGAACCGTGTGAAGGTTCTCTTCTCGATCCAATGATCGGAATACCACTAACCAGAATTTGTTTTGCCAGACCTGCTGCCTTAGCGAGTTCCATGGTATCATTCATATCATATCTGTTTCGATCACATGCTTTGTCGCCTCTCGGTGAGACTACTGTCATGATCTTCGTTCCTCGCCGTGCGGCCGCAGCGAAACAGGAAGCCAATTTGCACCAGTCTTTCTTTGGTATTGGCGCATCCGAGGTTGTACCGATGAGCAGACAGGAGCGACTTCCGAATGACTCAAAATAGTATTTGCCCCGTTGAATTCTTTGTACAGACGACAACCGGTGGTTGGCTGCTGCTTGAAATAGGCATCGATGTTTGCAAAACTTCCTGGAAGAACAACGAGAAGCGATTGAAGTCAATTTCTTAAAGATTCAAGCGTCTGTTATCGAGGATGTAAGCTGTTATAACGATGTTTTGTAGCGATCAAAACTCTAGGTCCAGGCGGGACTCGAACCAGCACCTCCTGCTGACCGGACGGAAATGCTGTACGCCATTACACCAGCGGCCCTGTTTGATCGAACGCAACATCCACACCGCCCGCCTGGCGTTAGAGTTTCGATTCCAACAAAACGTCGTTGTAACAAAGAGAAGCTTTCTTGCGTCTTCCTCTATCTCGAGGACATCCCAGTTGTTGGCCTTGGCGAAGCGCACCCCTTCATTTATGGCGTTGTTGAGCAGTACCCTCGTAATACCGGTTCCTTCGTCGCGCGATAATGCGAGGAAGGATCTGTCGTTCAGTGTTACACTGTGGAATACATGGACGTAGTACTTTTTGAATTCGTCAAAAGCATTGATAACACGAGAGAGAGTGATAAAAAATATAAGATGGACTCATCACTGCACTCATGCTCGTAGATAGAAATGGGCCGAAAGATTTAGGCGAAGGGCGGCTGTTGGCAACATGCCCAGTGACGCACGCGACGCAGCCGCTTGCACTCCACTTTGGCGACGGAGCGCGGAAGCCGTGCGATTTCTGCCTCTTATATGCCCGCGATGACACCTTCGCCAAGCAGATGGTGGTGCAGTGGGTAGAGCGGCTCGCGGTGATGACGGAGGTAGAGGGTTCGGTTCCTCTGCACGCCGGTTTTTTTGCATTTCAACTGACTGGACGAGATCTCAGGAGTTTTAACGTCTACTCAATTTTCACATTCAGAATAGAAAATAAATGTGTTAGAAGAGTAATCCTACTTTCGACGCAGTAACCGGACCATTAATGCCACATTGAAGCTCACACTTTGAGCTTTCATGACTTCAAAACCATAAAAACCAACCTTATGTTCGTTGTATTAACACCACTACAATATCAGAAACAAACTTAAGCCCTACGCACACTTTTGCGGCAACGTGGCAGCCCTATCTGTAAGCTTAGGGCAGAGATGCCGAATCGCCGCACCAAGCACAACTACCCAGTGCGGACTGCCACTGATGTGCCGCTGCCGCCAAAGCGGCAGTAGCTGCCGCGAACCGCATTTTAACTTTCTTATTGGGTGAGTCGTCTTGCGGTATGAAGGCGCCCAGACCGCCCTCCCTCTCACTACTACGCTCAACAACGGCATCATCTCTACGTAGTGCCTTCGTCCTTTAGGTTCTTCGACAAACCCTCCTGATGCCCCACAGCACGGTGTCCCATCTCATTCTAGAGCCAAATTGGCTGCAGTCCCCTTCACTGCTCATCCTAACGCAGTGCATCACATGCGAATGTCGACATTCTCGATAGACACAAATAACCAAATCGTATGTGCGGTACTATCGAGGGCGTCTAATTGACTCCCATGAAAATATTTTTTGTCAGAACCGCTTCTAATACCACGCTGAACAGAAATTTTCAACGCTGGATCGCTACAGCAGTGACGGAACTCCTAACCATTATCGACAGATAAGCAAACATAGAACGTCACTTTGAAACTAAAATCAACAATTCACACAGACGTAAATGCATTCGCGCACACTGTGCATGAACATGCAACATGCAACATGCAACATGCATGAACATCCCACGCGTGAGAAACGTTTTGACCCGACACAGCAGGTGCAAGGAGTCCATCTCCTGTATCCCACCCACCTGCGTCTCTGGGCAGTACACGGTCGCATTTGGTTCGCCTTTGATTCCACTATCCACCACCCGGGGACGCGCCACGTGGCCCTGCGACAAGCGGCCCGAAATCCCTCTTAACAAGAGAGCTCGAAGGCTCTCTAACAAAGGAGATCTGTGGAAGCAAATATTATGGCCAACGAAATGCTTCACAACAGGTGGAAAGTTTCGATAGGAAGGCCAATATTGCATGATGTTGTTGATTTTAGTTTGAAAGTGACGTTCTATGTTTGCTTTTTTTCTATTCTGAATGTATAATTTTTACAATGTTTGTTGTCGCCACTCTTTGAATAATAATACTTTAGGAGTCTGTTCTTACAGTTTAATAGCAATATCTTAAAAGTATGTATGCATAGCATGACGAGATTCTCGTCCTTGCAAAGACCCTGTTTTAATTTCACGCCTAGATACCACAGTCCGGTCATCTGTAAGTCTTCGACTGTTCACTGTGTCTGAGTAGACCGAAAAATCATAAACGGATGTCGTGGTGATAATTCGTGATCAGCAACCCAAGTAAGGCCTATGGCGTACCACCGGCGACGGATCGCAGCAATAGTGTTGCGCAGGTATCTATGAACTGCGTAGCTATCAGCGCAACACTGTCGCCGCTATCCGTCGCCGGTAGTATGCCATAGGCATAACCTCCATACTCAACGTTTGCGCTAAAGCAGTTATTCTGACCCCCGCCTCATAAACACTAACTCATGAGCCGTATGCTCGTCTACCCCGAGTCCCCCCCAATGGGGATTAGGGCGTGATATGATGTGTTGATATTGATTGATTTTCCCCAACCGGGGAACACGAGCATACGGCCCCATATCTATCCGTTATCATTCGCTTTGTAGACCTTAGGAATTGTGAAAGTACAGCATCACCGATTTACCGTTCAGACACTGGGCGAGGTCACCTGCAGGTGAAAAATGGGTGAACTACCCGCCACCTATAGGTGACCTCATTTTGACCTACAGGTGAGCTGTTGAAGACATATGCATGACCGGATTACGATTATCTCGATTATCTAGGCGGGAATTTAAAAGGGGCTTTTGCAGTGGACGTGAATCACGCCACGCTTTTCACACGTTCTGTTTAGATGAGGTTTATTATGCTTACTTTTCGTCTATTTCGATATCCGAAGAGGTGGATAGTTCCCATATTGATATTAAGCGTAAGAACTCATAGATGAATCGTAGAATTTCATTATCAAACAATGGCGAAAACACATATTGTAAAATTTTTATGTTCAAAAGAGAAGCAAATGCTTTAAACTGTATTCCGACTTTTTTTAGCCAGAACCATTAATGCCCTATTGAAGTCCGTTCTCTGTGCTTTGGTTACACTTGAAAAATAAAATCCTATCCGTTGCAGTGCATATTGCATTAACACAACTGCAATATCAGGAATATACTCTCAGGGCTTTCAGTAAAGCGCGCCAAATAGACGATTGAGAGCAGCAGAGAGCGGAACAGTTCATCGAACATTTGCTATCTTCTTCTTCTTCTTCTTCTTTTTCTTCAGCGTTTGTCCCGCTTCGTCGCGGGTGTCATGACGCCACCTTTCCCGGTCCTGCGCTTGATCAGGGTGGACGCCAGTTACTTTCATGTCCGTGTGTAACGTATCCGACCAACGCTGCTTCGGGCGTCCTCTAGGCCGCTTTCCTAACACTACCAACTCAAGGCCTATCTTGCGGACGCTGTCTTCTTTCCCACGCAGGACGTGGCCGTACCATCGTAAGCGAGCTTCGCGCATCTTGTCCGCTATCGGCGCGACACCGAACTTCTGCCGAATAGCTTCGTTTCGAATGCAGTCCAGGCGCGTGACTCCAGCCATCCAGCGCAGCATCTTGGTTTCCATTACGCTGAGGCGCGTTTCAACTTCTTCAGTCGCAGGCCAACACTCAGCGCCGTATATTGCTACCGGCCGTACGACTGTTCTGTAGATCTTTGACTTCAGGTGCTCTGGTATCTTCCTGTCGCAGAGCACACCAGTCAGCGACCGCCACTTGGACCAAGCTGCACTCACGCGTGAGTTCACTTCAACCATCAGACCCCCGTTAGATGCTATTGCTGATCCCAGGTATTTAAACACCGAAGTGCGTGCAAGCTCAGTACCGTTAATCTTAATGGAGCCTCATCTTTATCTTCGCAAGCGAGCATCACGTCATCAGCATAGAGCAATATCCATGGGACAGGCTTCTGAAGATCTCGCATAATGGCATCCATGACGACAACAAAGAGGAGTGGAGAAAGCGCAGAACCTTGGTGCACCCCAACAGAGATGGGAAACTCCATTGAGGTTCCAGCTGCAGCTTGCACTCTACTCTTTGACTAAGAGTAGAGTGTCCGCACTCACTCTATGAGTTCCTCAGGTACGATGTGTTGTCGCAAGGCGTACCATATAACCTTACGCGATACGCGGTCGAAGGCCTTCTCCAAGTCGAGAAAGGCGATATGCACCGGCTTCTGTTTCTCGCGATGCTTCTCCACCAGGAGGCGGGCGGCGTGTATAGCATCAATGATTCCACAACCAGACACAAAGCCGCACTGGTTGTCGGAGAGCTTGACGATCTCACGAATTCGTCTATCGAGGATTCGCTCGAAGATCTTCATGCTGTGCGAAAGCAAGCGAATCGGACGATAATTGGAGCAGTCTGCAGGACTGCCTTTCTTCTTCCAAATCGGGATCGTCGTACTGTTGTGCCAACACTCCGGTACTTTCTTCTCCTTTGCTACCTGGTTGAAGAATTCAGTCAACCACTCAGCAGGATACCAGATCTTCGACTTCCAAACATCGGCTGCCAGATCATCCGGCCCTGTCGCCTTACCGGGCTTCATCTTCCTCAGAGCCGCTTCCGCCTCGTCCACGGTGATCTTGTGAACGGAACCGTGAACAGAATCGACAGAAGGGATGGCCGGATGAGAAAATTCCATGGTGGAAATTTCCCCAAAGTAATCACGCCATCGCTTCAGCGCCTTTTTGCGGTCTGTCAGAAGATGGCCGCTCCCATCATTGATGCCAAAGAACTTTTCAATGTCCTCGGTTTGGCGATGGCGGGTCTTAGCAAGTCGGTACAAATACCGGTCACCATCGCGCGACGCGAGCTTTCCGTTGACATCACCATAATGAGTGGCTTTCGCAACAGCCACGGCTTCCTTTGCAGCCTTCTTCGCCTTCTGATACTTCTGCCAGTTGTCGCCTGTTTTATCGCTGAGAAACACATGATAAAGCGACTTCTTTTTTCGAACCTTCGCTTTCACATCGTCTGTCTACAGCCATGTCTGCTTGTCGACCTTGCGTCGCCCAGGCTTCGTTATGCCGAGTTCCAACCTTGCAGCTTGGCGTATCGCGTCGGTTGCTTTCTTCCAAGTTTCGTCGACAGTCGTGACTGTCGGCAACCGTAGGCGGGAAATCACAGCTGCTTCCTTCTCTTTTCATTCGCCACCACTTGATTCTTGCAGCACCGCATCGCTCAACCTGCTGCACCCTCGGAGGGGTGATCTTAAAAGTGCACACCAGCGGTCGATGCTGTGGGGCGACCGTCTCATACGGCACGATGTCTGTGACAATGCTTCGGTCGCGATCCTTGACAAGGACAAAGTCAATCTGAGACTTGGAGCTCCCACTATAGTATGAGATTAGGTAGGAGTCGCGTTTTCGGAAAACGGTGTTCACAATGGTGAGATTATGCGATTCCGCGTACTCGAGGATACGCTCACCATCGGCGTTACGAGACCCGTATCCGAAACCACCATGACAGCTGCACCCGTCTTTCGCAGCGCCAACGTGCCCGTTAAGGTCACCTGCGACTATGATGACATTTTTTGACGGTACCTCTGCTGTCTTCTCATCAAGCAGGCTCCAAAACTCTTCCTTGGCATGATCGGAGCAGCCACTCTGCGGAGCATACGCAGAGAAGAAGTGATAGAGTCGCTCCTTCGCGGCGGCAACGATCTTCATCAATCGATCGTCAAAGCGCTCGACGCTTACAATCAAGTCACGAAATCGTTCGGAGACGATTATTCCGACACCACTAGTGGTCCTGGGACTTCCACATAGAACGGCCTTGAAACCACGTGTATGTCCCTTGACTTGTGGCAGGACCACCTCGTCTCCTGCA
The DNA here is from genome assembly GCA_947359475.1 of Heligmosomoides polygyrus bakeri. Classification (NCBI taxonomy): domain Eukaryota; kingdom Metazoa; phylum Nematoda; class Chromadorea; order Rhabditida; family Heligmosomidae; genus Heligmosomoides; species Heligmosomoides polygyrus. Next base: position 51,762,133 of record OX375865.1, read on the forward strand.
CCGCACAGAAATCAACTCTTCTACGCTCCAGTGCTTCAACCAACTCGCACGAGCGGCTCGTCAACGTACCCACATTCAGCGTTGCTACGCGGGTCCTGCCTACGTTACGGGACTTTCGGACTAGCTCAGTTGCCGCCCGATGCCGTCCTCGCATCAGGGACCCTTGCATAATTTCCACACTCGCCGGGCTCTGCAAGTGCGCGTCGGCTCCCTCGGACGCCGTAGCACAATCTCGAAAAACATGACTTGTCATACACCATGTGATGTGACATGGATCTTCGTAGGCCGGCCTGTCACAAGGGCCTGTCGCCTGCATTCGAGTGTCCGTGCTTAGCTAAGCTCACAAAACGAGCAGTTTCCAGTGGCACCACGTGGAGGAACGGACATCGCCACCGAACATTTGCTATCTCTGGTAGTTAATCTCTTTTATATTACATTTAACCAGGATTGGTTTCCATTAGTATGGCTGCGCCCGAATGCCTTTTCCTGAATCACTAAGTTGTGTGAATAAACAGCAATGCTTCTTTCCGCAATGAAAATACTACTTACATATCTATGTAGTGTTCTGCATTTGAACATACTCACCTAAGTGCATCAGTTATGCTTTGCAAAGCAATATTCCAAACATCACCTACTTCTGTGATCATAAGTGAATTGACTTGACTGGAAATCATGAAAAATTGATCATTCCAACGCAAAAAGATGAGGAAATTTTAAAAAGTGAAAATTCCACTAGCATGAATTGAAGTATCCGCCGCAGTGATGAGAGGAGACTTCGGTGGATTCGTCTAATAAGATATCGTGGTTTTAAACATTTCAACAGAATGTTTTGCTATTTCTGGGAGCTTCATCTCTTCAGCACCTGGCCATCATTCCCTTATTCTTGCTTGGTCATTGTCTTTTCCATAAGTAGACTGAATGAAGAGTTTACGTTAAGAGTGCAACATAAACCAACCGAATTATGCGCATTTACATCGTCCTGCCGATGTGCGAGGCTACCTACCGCGCCAAGTGATTCCTTCAAGGATGTATACTCAGACACTGGGAGAGGTCACCTGCAGGTTAAAAATGGGTGAGCTAGCAATGTAGGTGACCTCATTTTGACCTGCAGCTGAGCGGTCGAAGACCTGTGATTGACTGAATTGCGGTATCTGGGCGAGAATTTAAAAAGGGTTTTTTGCAGTGGACGTGAATCTCGCCACGCTTTTCACACCTACTGTTTAGATAAGGTTTAGTATCCTTCGTTTTAGCCTATCCGGCCTTTCAAAGAAGTGTGCACTTTAAATATTGCTCTGAAACTGTAAGAACTCATAGATGACTCATAGATTTTATTACTCAAACAATAGCGACAACAAGCATATTTAAAAAATTAAACATTCTAAAGAGGTTATAAATGTAATCCAATTTTTTGCGACACAGTAGCCAGAACCATCATTTCTTGTTAAAGTACGCACATTGAGCATTCATGACTCCTAAAAAATAAAATCCAACCTGTTGTAATGTTCGTTGTATTATCACCATTGAAATATCAGAAATAAACTTACAGTGCTTTACAGAGCTTCCAATAAGGTGTGTCACATAGACGTTTCGAAGAGCAGTTTTTCGAACATTTGTTGAGTCTGGTAGTGAACATATTTTACACATAACTAGTAGTGTTTCGCAATAGTATGCTGGCGCCCGATTTTCTCTTTCTAGGTTACAAGATTAATGTATATAAACAATAATGCTCCTTTCCGCAATTGAGGTATACCTACATAGTTATGTAGGGTTCCGTACCTCTGAACGTATCCACCTAAAGTGGATCAAGGCTTTATAAAGCAATATTTTGATATTTGCGTACTTCTCCTGTGACCAAAGGTAATATAAAAATAGATTGGAGGGTTAGGATAAGATTGTACATTACAACGCAACAAACCGGCAAAACGTTGAACAGTAAAATTTCACTAATTTGGCGCGAAGTACCCATCGTTTGATGAGATGAGACTCGGTGGGCTCAACTAATAAGATATCGTGGTTTTACATAATTCATCAAAATATTACACTATCTCCTGGGAGCGTCATCCTTTCCGCATAGTCTTGTTTGGTCTTTATGTTTTCCTTAAATAGACTGAATAAGCAGTTTAAATCGAAAGGGCTACAGAAACCAAACGCATTTACTTCGTGCTTCCGACCGTGCCAATGAAACCTACCACGCCAAATGACCTCTTCAGACGTAGAATTGCATGCGTAGCGTAAACGCTAGTGGCGAAATGGTCTACAGTAGACCGCTCACTAAAACTTCGCCTCGAAATAGCTCCTACACTCACCGTGACGTCTAAATACGTCATTTTCGTCTATAGTTCACCTATGTCCCAGTGTCTGAGATGTTCAAACTTTCCGAAACAAGGAAGGGTGTCTTGATATACACTAGGGCATGTTCGTAATTCCTAGCAAACCTTTCTCGACCATGATGTGTTGGAATGCTTTATCGCTACAATACTGCTTCCGTCTTTTTTCGTTTTTGGGTAGGATGGTGTGAAGCTGTTGAGCCAAGATTGTAATGGAAGCTTTATTCGGCTTACATCGCCTTCTTCGGGGCCTGGAAAATACAAAAACAGTTTGAGAAACTACTCGTTCAAAGATCATTTCAAGCGACAGTTTTGAAAGTTAATGAGAGAATGAAACGAACAGGGAGTAAGGCAACCCCACCGATCTTGTGGAAACCGCCGAAAGGCTGGTTACTCACCATCAGATGGAGAACGATTTGGTGAATGAGCTCTCCCTTTGAGTCAGCCCCTCAGCGGCCCTCCGTCTGGCGTCCTCCCCTGGCAACCCAAGAGCTGGCTCCATTTTCCTACCTCCAGGGTCAAGTCCACAGAGGAAGGCAAATGGGGCCAGCTCGTGGGTTACGGCTACCCGTTCCCCCCTCCTGTTGATCGTGGAATTCTTGAACGCAATCCATAACGCCTTCAGGGCTTTGGGCGCCGCGATATCGAACTCACTTGCTAGGATGGTCACCGCTATCCCAATCACTGCGCCACTATGACTCCGCAGTCTGTGTTCCAAAGGAGTGGAGACCTTGCAATTGTCCAATCCATCCACGTGCACCTTCACACTGACCAAAAGAGGCTTGCCCGTCTCACCGATGTATTTCCCGTTGCATTGACTGCAAGTTTTGAGGCACACCGTTCCCGAGACACTAGAGTTGCCTTCCCTACCAGACGGGCATACCATGCAGGAAGGAGCAGTACATGCGCTGTCGTAGAGACGGTTTCCAACAAGCTGCGCCTTAAGGTTGGCGTGAGGTACTCAACGACCCTTACGAGGTCGTCGAGCTCGGCCTTCCGAACACAGTCCCGCATTTGGGTGCTGAGTGCATCCGTTATAAATGGCTCTGAAAAGGAAACCTTATTACGTTCTTGAGCGCTACGTGTTCAAACTGCTGAGGTCGACGACCTCTCTTAGGCATTTTTTCGGGCACATAACCACTTAACAAAGCAATGCGAAAAGTGATTTCCATTGACGAAGACCTCAAGTCGTCATTGTAAGACACTAATGAAGCTGTGCGGAACATGCTCTGAATAATACCTATTTTATTAGGGCGAGGATGTGCAGAACGGAAGTGACTATGATGTTCCTTTTACTAGGCTTCCCCTACCACTTAGTTTAGAAGCTGCTGGAAGAGACGAAATTCAGGGTTCAGGAACGGCAGGCAGTGATTTGTCGGCTTTTCCCTTGTGAGCTTAATGTGCTCCGCTTGATGATTGAACAAACCGAAACAGATGTCAATTTCGTTTTGCGTGGAGCATACGATAAGGCAATCATTAATACACCGACAGTACTTTGCGTTCGAGCACGGGTCTCTCTATTTGAGACATAAAACCTATGGTTAACACAGGAGCCAGACGCTGACCCATGGACAACCATCTGACCTGCCTGTAGTACTCATTGGACCACTGAAAGATGTTACACTGAAGACACCCATTTATGAGTGTCATTACCTGAGTCGCACTCATCCCAAAAAACTGCAATCTGGTCCTGATGTTCCACGATAACTTCATGGACAGTTTACATAGCATTGTCATTGTTAGGGTGAGCCAAAAGTAAGGAGACAATTTCAACAAATTTCTTTTTTTCAGAAATCTTTTCTTTTTATCTTTTGCTTATCTTTTTATAACTCAATTACAACTCACAGTGCTGAAAAATGTATTTGCCATTAAGGTCAGTGACCCTGCTGCCATAGATCTGCCAGCTTCCTGATCCCATCCTTCCAGAGCCTGGTGCTGATCCACTACTCGTTATGGTTGTAGAGGTCTGCTTGGATTATTGTGTCATTCCGACCAGGAAGTCCTGTAGGCTCAAGAAGTAGTGGTCGTCGCACGGAGAGATGTCCGGCGAATATGGTTGGTGAGGCATGTAGACGTAACCCAGCTGAGCAAGCGTATCCGTGGTCACTTTTGCCCGATGGGGTGCGGCGTTGTCAAAGAGGAGGACCTTCTTGAAGCGAGAGACCGAATGAGTGCGAGTCGCCGATCCATCTCTTCTATTTCGTTCATCATGGTCTTGTAGCAGTGCTTTTGGAAGACAGCTTCCAGAATACCGGTCCATGGGCGCAGACTCAAAAGCTCAGAAGGTGCTTCTGGCCGTGAACATCCCGCGGAACGAAGGTCAGTGACAAGTCACCAGGCCTCATCCAGACTTGCTGCTTGGCAAGGTTAAGGTAGAAGACGTACTTCTCATCTCGCGTGACTATTGAGTCCAAGCTGCTCGAGGTTGGGAATTGGGCGAGATTTGCGCCACACAGATCGACTCGTCAGACTGGGGTTTCGGCATGAGACAGACAAGGTTTTGGCATGCTCGTGAAAAGGGCGAAAGTGATCACTTCTTAGGTGGCATTCAGTAAGCAGCAAACAAACATAAAAATACGAGAAGGACGAAATGGGACTCCAGTCACGACTTATCTGGGCAAGGCATGGAGAGTCTCGTTACTTTTGCCCTCCTAATAGACCTAATAGAGACGTTCGTGTACACTGGTGTGACTTTAAATGATTCCTACCCAGAGCTACCTTCCAGAACTGTGTTCCAAAGTTTACCCAAAAAACAGCGGTGTTAGGAAGGTGGGTAGGTACGAACTTTAGTAGCTGCTGTAAGAGCCAAGTTCAGTAGCCAGGATATACGATCTGCAGGACCACCAACGTCGCTTATGATAGGCCTAACCTTACACTGTGTGAGGTTGCAAAGGTCACCTCCCGATGAGAGCTTGTTGAAGGACGTACAGAACCGGGCAGACAGGATAGTCACACCTAAGACGCGTTGTAAGGCTTTTCGAGGGTATTAGCTGATTTTGCGATCTGATTTTGATTTTGACCACTTCCGGCTAAGGGAGCGGAACTGCTCGGTGAACTCCTCATAAATAGATCGACTGTAGACACTAGTGTCCTGGAAGTGATGTCTTGTGATGTTTTTATCCAGCTGTTGTGGCAGAACCACAAACTCACCTCCTTTATCACTAACGCTCACCTTAATTGCCCCCGACGCCGTTAGGTCTCTGACTTCTCACAAACCCCTGCGCTGGTCAGCAGTTAAATTTAGCGGTGTCCGCCTAGATATGTTTCTCTGCAACACCATGAGCAGCATGTAGCCAGTACACCGAATTTCTTATTGATCGCCCAGTTGAGCTCCTGCGCACAGAGAAACGAACTGGGAAAGGCGGGGCGGAATCGCCGCGATGTTAGCGGTACACAGCTGATTGTCGTGCACATCGATTTGCTAACATGGTCTCCACATCAAATTTTGTACCAAAACCATCCGAAGGAGAATGTCGTGCAGCTCAACAACACTCCACACCATATCATGAAAGGAACCACACCTCTCCAGAAACACCTAACATCTTTGACACTGTTATCGCCAACGTAAACGTGAACCAGAAAAGCCTTCTAATGTGCACTGAAGTCACGCTCTTCAATCCAAATCAGCCTCTACAGAAAGTAACTACAACCGCAGTCCTCGACAGTGGAGCAACCACAATGTTCACCTCTAATGAGCTAGCCAATGCACTTACCTTAATCTTCAAATAGAGGAAGAAGAGATGTTCAATGTTCTAACATTCGCCAGACGTGAACCGCAAATTTACCCAACTTCTCGAGTCAAGGTTGGACTACTCCTCGAGAACCAAGAACGATCTACATCAGAATGATACCATTCGCTACAGGGCCAATGCAAATGGAACTGGTCATTCCTAACAGTCAGGACCGTCTACGAACCCACAATGTCGTCACTCAACCAGGAATACTAATTGGGAGCGACTACTTCTGGGATCTAGTTCTATCCAACAACTTTATGAAACAATTACCCAACGGCTACATGCTTGTTCATACACGACTCGGAAATGTCATCACTGGAAAGACTTTTCAGAATCACAACTTATGCGTGACCACTACCAACAGCGAAGCTCTTCAAAATCCTCTACAATATCAAAAGTTGGAGGAATTAGTGAAAAATTCTGGTCGCTTGAATCTGCAGGGATCTCCGACGACGTCACTCAACCTGATGACGACATGTGCCTGCAAGAATTCAACGACACGACTTACTTCAATATCGACGAAGGCCGATACATAGTCCAACTGCCCTTCAAAGAGGATATCTCGGAATTATCGGACAACTCCGATCTTGCGACTTCTCGTCTGGAAAGCACGCTGAAGGTGCTGGATCGACAACCAGGTTTGCTTCAAAAATACCATAACATTATTATAGATAAGCTTAAATGAGGAATTATCGAAGAAGTCAATGGCAACGAGTGTCCGACGTCCTTCCACTATCTCCCACATCATGAAGTCGTTTCTGAAAACAGCAAGAACACGAAACTCCGATGCGTCTATGACGGATCCGCCAAGACGAGAGGCAAGCGAAGTCTGAACGACGTGCTCTATAGAGGACCAGTACTCCTTCCAGAAATAGCCGGTATTCTTCCTTGCATGCGCTTTATGAAGATCCTTGTAATTGGCGTTATAGAAAATGCTTTTCTAATGGTCGGCCTAGAAAACTCGAGCAGAAATTTCACTCGATTTTTATGGCTCCGAAATCTCACTATAGGACTTCAAGAAGGAAACCTCGTCACTTACGTTTTCAAGCGTGTACCTTTTGGATTGGTGGCCTCACCATTTCTTCTTGCCGGCACCATTCACTGCCACATTAGCAACATGCAACAGCACATTCAACAAATTCGTAGAGATTGCTGAAGGTGTAGCGGTCGACAAAATTTTCAAGGTTCTCGGAATTTATGGAACACCAATGACGACGAGTTCATTTTGTCACTTCCAAAGTCATCAGAAGATTGCTGCACTTGGACAAAGAGAAAAGTTCTTAAATTCGTCGCCAGCACGTATGATCCACTTGGATGGATAACGCCTTCAACTCTCATCTTCAAAGCATTCGTCCAAAAAGTAAGAATCGACCTTCACGTATTCACCGACGCTTCCAAAATGGCATACTGCGCAGTGGCATATTTAGTGAGTCACGATAACTGTAGCAAACTCAAAGTTCACTTTTGATAGCTAAATCACGTCTTTCTCCTCTTCGACCAACTCCAACGATACCTCCACTGGAGCTCTCAGCAATCAACATTAGAGCAAGATTAACGAAATTCTTGCACTCACAACTTGATATTTGATATTACATTTCAGAACTTCTACATTTGGTTGGACAGTAAGGTCGCCCTCATGTGGACCAAACGTGAAAAGGCACCACCGGTCTTCATCAACAACCGCGTAGAGAGCATCAACGCCAACGCTCCTTCATCAATTCTACGCTACGTGCCAGGAGACATGAATCCAGCGGATATTGGAAGCAGAGGTATGCCCATCAAAGAGCTTCTCCACTCTTAGCTTTGGTTCAAGGGACCTTCATTTCTTTGCGACTCCAAGGAGCAATGGCCAGACGATATCAGTGAATGCCGCGCTGATGACGAAGAATAAGAAAGATGTCTTACGTCCTCGGAAACGCAAAAAAGCGAGAATCACTATTCGACGAAACCAGATTCACTTCGTGGAAAAGCTTCTCCACACCTCCACACTATGGTAAAAGTCCTTCCTTTCAAGAAATCGCCAAAAGCGAAGCAATAAGGACAAGGATAAAGGCGGCGTTACTCAATCCCCTCTGGGATGCGCCAGCGCATTCTACTTCTACGGGATGTCGTGGAGGCGTCACGAATGCGTATTTGGCCATACAATGACTTGCGGTGGCCAGCCGATGAACAAGTCAGCGCTTTATCCTTCCCAGGCAAGTCTTGTACCAATTCACCGACCCCGGAGGGATGGAAGGCTTGGTTGGCCTGGGCGGGAAATCCCAACCAGGAACCTGGTATCGGGTGCACGCGACAGTCGCGCCACCTCCGACTGCGCTACACGGGTCCAGCGAAGCAATACTCAGCAATAAAAGAAAAACTGATTGCAACCGCTGTACTCATCATCTGCCGACAAATGAGTCACCTTCTGAGCGACGCCGTAAAAATCAATAACACTTGTATCAGTGCGATCGTACACTTTTGTGGAAGAGTAAAGGAAGGATAAAGAAAGCGAATCTACCGGAGAGCGCCATCGAACCGATTTTCCTTCCAAGAGAGCTATATCACTACACTCTACATCCTTCATATCCATCGCCTAAGCCACCACCCAGGAGTCGAACAAACACTGAATGAACTTCGCACCCGTGGATCCCAAAAAGAAGAGGCATACGGTGAAGAAAACTCTTCACAATAGCTGCTACGTTTGCCGAAAAGCAAAAGCGAAGCCATACGCTTTACCAGACTTTCCCATACATCCCAAGAAAGGGGAACGAAGCCGCAATATCCATTTCAACGATGCGGGACTCATAGGACCATTCAATTACAGAGTCGACAACATCGCGATATCCAAAATTTGATACTTCTCATAACTTACTTAAACACCAGAGCTATCTTCACAGAAGTCATAAGGAGCATGTCTGCTGAAACTCTTCTGCATGTTCTTCGTCGCTTCATTGCAACCAATGGATTCCCAACCTGGATCGTATGCGACAACGCCAAAGTTTTCAATACCATTAATAAGGTTCAATCACATCTTTCAATCACATCTGTTCAGATCCACAACTCCGCAAGCAAACATTGTGGATTACTGTGCGAATCAAAAAATTTCCTTCAACTTCATCGATAGCCACAGCCCATGGCAAGGAGGAGTCTACGAAAGAATGGTTAGTATCTTCAAAGCTGCATATCGAAATGCGATTGGAAGGAAATCTTTAATATCGAGACCCTAAAGACAATCGCAGCCGAATGCACGGCTATCTGCAATTCACGTCCGCTCACATATATGAACGACGAGCAATGTATTTTCCGCTGAGACCAATTGATTTTCTCAGACCAACTGCGTTGATTGCGGCACCCAGATTTGAGCACCTCGAGGGTTTCACCCCTTACCGATGTTCTAGGGAATCTCGTTGAACTGTGGAAAACTACAAACGAAACACTCTCCTCCTTCTGGGACCAATGGAATTCGGAATATTTAACCAGCTTGCGAGAACAATACAAACGTTCTCACAAGCATCCACGTCTCGAGAACAATTCTCAATCGCAATTTCATAAATACGTACTCATCCGCAACAACACACTCCAACGTGGCCAGTGGAAAGTGGACAAATAATAGGCTCATCCGACAACTTTCAGAGGACAGTTCAACTTCGTTTAGGTAACAAGGAAATCATCACAAGACCTATAAACCTTACAAGCCCACTCGAACTGTCACCTCAGAAGAACAACCACATCCATGAACGAGATCAAAAAGCCGAGGAACGCTTCAATGTCTACTCATCCGATGAAAAGAGGTCAAAAGCGAATAGCATACTTGGCATACTCATTACTCACCATCGCCACGTTAATCTGTTCGACATCGGCCACTCACAACAGCAGATGTCCAACAACAGTTTCAATCGCCGGAAAGATTATTTATTTAACAGTGCAGACAGAATGGCATTGCAGTCGCATCTTTTCGAGAAACCACCTACCAAATACAACGACTATGCTGCTTCCCAATCTCCTGCCCAACAAGACCCATCAACATTCCAATACCAGCCATTTCAAACACAGGATACTGCGGAAAGAAGTGCTTCTGCTCAAATTGGGCGGAAAGTGCTCATTCAACAACGGCAGACATAAAGACACTTTGCACATCAACAACGTACCATCGGAAATTCTAAGCTACAAACCACCTCAAGTATGCTCATTTCAAAAATCGTCAATTTGTGCCAACGATCGGAAGCTCGGAATATTCTACCAAATAGAACTCTATGAAGAATCGTTGTTCCTGAACTACACATAACAACGAGAGAATTTGTGAATAAGAACGACTTCTACTGCTTCGACACTAAAGGAAAATCTGTTCCAGTACCGATAACTGCTACGACTGCTAAACATGGCTCATCTGCATTTTGTCGACAACACAGCTGTTCTAAACCAACTCCACCATCAGTGTTCTGCCTCTACTTCTCACCAGTAACAACTTTCGACACAGAAACAACATCAGTCATCGTCCGTGCATAGGGAACAACACCCAAGGAATATTTCTCCTTCAAGAACAACTGTGAGATGCCGCTCAACACTTTCACAATACCAACATGCATTCACGGAGGAATATAAATTGAAACAACCGAAAACTACGATATAGTGGAAGCGTGTACTGCATCAATCTGTGTCTACGCAAAGAAATACGAACCCAACACAGCTATCTTGTTCTCCTCATTCTTCGCCATGTTCCAACACACGGTCTACATAAACGGATGGATTAGTGGACAACGCACTTGCATCAACTCTCAAATGCCTTGGACAACCACTATGCGAAACACTTCTGTGTCGAATATGCTGGAAAAATTAAACATCCAATGCTAGACTATCACAGAAATGGCAGCATATTCGATGCTTGCAATCACACTACTAATTCTCGTCCACCTCTTCACTCCACTCTTCAAGGTGATACTATGGACTTTCAAGAAAACCACACATCGCTTGATTGTCACCATCAAATCCGTTCTACTCAAGTTCGCAGCACTCATTGGACTATGACAAAGCCACAAAATTTCTACGTCTTCTTATCATAAAAGAAGAAGAAAGAAGAAACTCTACGGCATCGTTGCACTCATAATGTGCTCTGTCTCTAACTCCCAATGCTGCTCCGACGTAGTAAGGATGAAAGGAAATACAGCCTACTGCTCGTCAGTAAACAATCAAGAGTCCTGTACATACGACGAAACAACTCTTCTCACGTTTCAACAAATCGGTCAAGAAGCCTGCCTTCTACTTAAAAACAAGGACTATCGACAAATGGGAACTACTGCTATACGACTGGGAGACATTGCTTATACTTGTCAACAAAAGACTGAATATTTTACAAGGGACCATGAATTTCATAAAGAATCACGTCGCCAATGTTGGAACACCGAAAGCTGTCACGACAAAATCTGCAAAAAATGACGCCAAATACGAAGCTTAATGATATCAGCATCGTTTCGGACTCAAATCCTCGATATACGCTCTGCGTTCCCAGCTGAAAATGCCTCTGGTGTAACTTCTGCTTCTACCGCAAGGAAACATGCCTATTCTACCCTATTCTACCGATGTTATGCCTTTCCAACATCTTCAACCTTCTACAGAGTCTTCACATGCCCAACTTGGACTATACAAGTCGAAGGAACAATGACAATAAGAAGTGGCACGACATCGTCAACGCAAAAATTCACACTTCAGCCAAGCCTTCCTTTCCTTTGGAATAAAGTGCAAATCATTCTCGTCGAGGCGCCCACGTCGAACGGCTGTGCCTGGCTCTCCTCCTACTTTGTGGCTAAGTTTCAAGTCTCATATTGATGACATCATTCGAAGAGCCTCGAACCCTATTTGCAATTTTACGGAATGTTCGGTGCAACGACGCTTCCATAGTGATTAAACTTTACAAAGCTTATGCTATGCCAATTATGGAATATGGTTCGCAAATCTGGAAGCTCTCGACTTTAAAGCAGATACGCCAAATAGAGAAAGTCCAAATGGTTTTCACTAAAATCTTGATGTATAGATGCCTGCCAAATCCTGGCTTCCCTCAAACGTTACCAAGCTACTCCGAGCGGCCACGTAATTTTCATCGTAAAAGTTTGCATTATCGCCGAATATTTTGTGACTTGGTTTTTTGCTTCAAAGTTCTCAGAGGAAAAACAAAGTTGAGACCAAGCAAATACTGGGTATTCATATCTTCTTTTAGACGTATAAATAGTTTTTCTTTGCGAACCGTAAGACTAAGATAGAGCGTATCAGACCATAATCTATAATACGATTTTCTTCCGAGCCGCTAGGTGGCTACAGATGTTGCCCTCTAGCCTTCTTGAAGCTCCTACCAGCCTTCCGACTAAAACTGAGGAAAGTTGATTTGGTTTCAATTCTCAATCTATCAAGTATATATTGACCGTGAGTACCCTGCATCAGGTTCGGGCTTTGTTTAGACTGCATAGAGCTGTTCAGTGATGGTTGATATCTATCAAGGCTGAGTTGCAGAAGTCACGAATGGATATAAATGTTCCTATCTTTAGTAAACTATTCATGTCTGTGTTATATTGCCTCTCTTCTTGTTGCGTTATGAGAAATTTATTTAGCTTAAGTGATACTTAGATCACATATAGTAATAGTAGTAATGGACCTCAAATGACGATGGTCGCTTCTGCTTAGGCGAAGTAGCTCTCCTCTCCGCGTCCTTGTATTGTTTTCTCGTTTTGTTTCACGACAGTTTATCCAACCCTGGAGGCAGAAAGCATGAGGGCGATGCTGTCGGTGGCGTGAGCGAGGGTTGGGACCGAAGTTTGGTTGGTTTACCACCCACCAGTTTTATGTTCTACCTAATTTCTCTCAAAAATTAAACACCTTGCCGTAACATCTACATTGAAGCCTAAAGCACTAGAATTCCCTTGACATTCAATTACTCACTGCTACATCCTTCCATTGCCTCAGGCTGGCTATCTAAAGCAACACCAGTTCTAACAGCTTGCCGTATGCCACTATCAGGCACATGTTCTGTCGCACAAACAAGAAACTGGTATGTGATAGTCATCTTCGTTGGCACTAAGTAGCAGTATTGCGCAGTCCCTTAGGTATCATGTGCAATTTGACTTCATACAAGCCATGGCCAGGCTAATATGAAACACTTTACATTTTCTGGGCATATTTTTCTTGTGAGTTGGTTGTCCTCCATTTCTTCTGGCTCGCTCCCCTTACCGTGCAGCCTCACTGATAGTGAGCCTTCTTTTTCTAAATGCCTCCGTTTTGTTAAATCTAACTACTGAGCTTTTTTTCTCTTGTTTTTTTTAGTATTATTCGTGTTCTACAAGAATCATTGAATTGGCACATCCATATGGGTGTAGTTATGATAAATAAATAAATAAAATTACTTTCATGAGCACGTACAACTCTTCCCACACTTTCGAGCTACTTCTTCACAGACGACAAGACTGCAGCGATAATCCCACCTCTACCTCAAGGACAACTCATCATGCATTCACCAGGACAAGTGCAATGCAAGGAAAATAAAGAAGCAAAAATATTCACAAACTGCTTATTTGCAAAACACGCCTGCACCTGTACAACAAGAGTCTACTTGGTCACCTGCATATGTCCAAACGGAACGATTTCGTCATATCCGTAAAACGAATCCAAGAAACTTCCAATTACAACAAGTCAAGTAGTCATTCTGAAGGACGAATCAATAATCAAAGCAAAAACCACCATTGGCTCCGCACTGACCGTACAAATAACAGCGAAAGATCTCGTCATACAAACAAAAACAATAACTCTTGCACCGTGCAAATGGAAGAATTAATTGGATGCTACTCATGCACGCAAGGGGCAACAACGAAAACTTCTTGTAAATCATCAAGCAGTAAGGAAAGAGCACAAATTCAATGTGGAAATGCAACTCAATTAGTGACATGCACTACAAGGGAAGCATTTCTACACTCAGCTTCTATTTCACTACTTCAAGAATCAACTACAACTGTACGATTCGATGCCCAGGAGGGACTTCAACAGCAACGCTCCAAAGACGATTGGCATTCGTAAACGACGAGTGTATCTTTCCGAAATCATTTCCATCAACATTTCATACTCATCAAAACCTAGCTTTAGTATTGTTCCTATAACCACTTTCTTTTCTAGCATTTTCAATTCTCTTCCCAAAATATTCAATGTTTTCGAGAATTTCAGAACTATTGTCATCCTAATGTGTATCATAGTCCTTCTGTTCAGCTTTTGCAAATTACATTACAAACGCAAATCGATACTGTCTTCTCAGTCACAAAAATATCTTAAATAGAAAACTAATTTACTAAATCATACACCTTCTAAGTTCTGCAATGGAATTTTATACTTTCTTTTTCTTGAGGGTGTGTATTGGAATGTTATCTAAATGTTACTTGCTCTGTATTTCTTTCCTTTTCCTAGATGGTGAAGAATAATGAATGCTCTGTATTCCTTTCCTAGATGGGGAATGAATAATGAATCACCATTGTAGCCAAATTCCTTTCTATCGAACCATATATATGCAGCCCGCAAAGGGCTAAAGAGAAGCATCTCAGTTTCAATAAAGCTTCAACTGCTCTCGTCTCAGCACACACATGACACTTTCGCGAATTCTCTGATGGCAAGCAACGATATGGGCTATTTACTGAACCAGTGGTGAAATCGCCATCAACTAACCATTGATTACCATAAGCACTGCGTTTGACAATTGGATTTGAACCGACCTTATGTCTTCCTTTGACAGCTTAACTAGTGGCAGCCTTTCTATCCCTTCATTGCTTTTTTGCATCACGCAAGAACTTTTGAAAAGATTCTGAAGAAGCACGTTCTAGCACATCTAGAAAACCACAAAATAAATTCTGCTAATCAGTATGGTTTCCTCAAAGACAGGTCGGTAGAAACCGCGCTTCTCACCTCTCTCAATAACGGGTGTAAGGCTATTGAAGAGAAAAAGTGCACGGATGTGGTATACTTTGACTTTTCCAAAGCCTTTGACAAAGTACCTGTTGAGAAGTTGCTTATAAAAATGAGAACCGTGGGAATCCATCCCATGATAATGAATTGGACTCGGCAGTTCCTGTCCGGTAGAACGTATAAAGTGAAGATCAAGCGGGAGTTCTCTTAAGTCTTTCTCACCTTAAGTGATGTTCCGCAAGGCGGAGTGCTTTCCCACTCTTGTTCTTGTTGCACACCTATGAATTCCCAGGTTTCATCAATAATTTGAGTGTTGAGTGTAATATGTATGCTGATGACGTTAAAATCTACAACCGAATTGATGGGCCTGAAGACTCCATGTGCCTTCAGTTAGCGATTGACTTCGTTAGTCGTTGGGCTGAATTATGGGAATTGCCACTTTCAGCAGAAAAACTCGTCTTTTGATGATTGGACTCGAAAATCAAACTCGGATGCCAACATACAGAATTAACGGCGAGCCACTCAACAGAATGAACGAGGCTCGTGATTTAGGCTACAATATTACCAGTGATCTATGTTTTTCTCCACATCGCAGAGTTTTGGTGAAAAAGGCCAATTACCGCATTTACAACCTCTTCGAGGTTTTGAAATCCAAACTCCCTGGAGTTCGTTGATGGGATGCTAACGAGATCCATAAGAGGGAAGCTCGATTAAAATCTCGATTGCAAGGACGCGAGTTAGGTCAGACTTCTTAACGTGGACGATCCTGAAGGATTTTAATTTGCTGGTTGGGAGTTACAATGATCTGACGAGTCTGTCTGCGCGTGCCTCTAGAACGTATTTTCCTGGATAAAATTTTCAATGTTGTGCTGTACGACATGTGGTGAAAACGAGCACAAGAATTGATATCTGACTGATTTGTTTACGTATTTGGTTGTTCTTTTCTGTTCTTTTGTTGTTAGTTTGTAACGCGAAGACTCATGTCTACGCCTTGAATAAACAAAATAATGAAATAAATAGTGATAAATGCTTTTCGGAATTCTTCACTCACCTCCAAATGCCTGAGTCTGAAGAGTATTGCTCTCGTCTGCCAACTTCCATCATCCTTTGCTGGCACTTAATCCGTTCGCAATTGTTATGTATTCAACTGACTCGATAACACGATATGTCCGTTTGAACAGCGTAAAAAATAAATAAAAAGTTTTGAGTAGGCGTTTATTCGGCGAAAGTGCCTGCAATGACAAGTCACCTACAATCTATGACTTGAAGTCATGAAGAGCAAAACCTTCAGAACACTGGTAGTGCGTTCTTGCTACTAATTGCAAAAATGGTAGCAGTTTGGTCAACGACTGTGACAGGAATGCACTAATAACTTGGGTAGTCAGAACAGTAGTTAAAAATAGAGGGATTTGGTAGGTGTTGTTCTGTCTAAACAATGAAACACTCAGATGTGTGTATAGCGAGGAAAACGAAACATAGTGTGCCTTACACAAAAGGGTTGATCTTTTTTGTGTTCTCTTTGAGTAAGCGGTCCACGTCAACAAGGCTGCCACTTCAAAGGGCGTTTAAGGGGCGAGAACACAGAGACGGGAGTGGCGTGATAACGAGTTTCACTAAAAGGCGACGCTAGTGTAAATGGCGTCACTCGTCAACCACCTGCATCCTTTCACATCCAGTATTGAGCGTGCAATCATTTCTCGTATTACTTTGTGGTGCAACCACACTTTTAAATCGCCAGCAACTGAAAGGAGTAAAACCTTAAGCTGCTGATTCCGCACTAGCGTAACTTCAAAACCACTGCTGCGAAGCGCTATGAACTCGCCCGCCAGTGCAATTTGGGGCGACGGCCCACAAATTGCACTGGCGGGTGAGTTCGTAGCGCAATAACTCTATCAAGTTCGAACCTTTCCGGCAGAAGTTCAAGGGCTTTGTAGGCAGCACAAGGTTCTTGACCTGCTCTAAAGAACAACGATGTAGCTCACGAATGGACTAAGTTACAGCGCTGGGAAAATGCAGATGAGGCTTGTGTGGCGCATTTTTTCCCGTTTTTTGGTGGACCATTGCAGGAAGACGCGGAGAGCTAACGGACTTAAAATGCGTGAGCGACCAGAACGCTGAGGCCCTTTACGATGACGTGCTCACAGCTACCCAGCTTCCTAAACTGCCTTAGCCCCGTTTGCTAATTTAGAGCGGCGGACGGCAGCGGTAACGTTTCTTCGGCCCTTACTCGCCCACATTTGAGTTTTCCACACTCGCAATTCTACCATTCTGCTCAGTTTTGCACAGCAATGTAGCTTATGATTGGCCAAATTTACAGCGGTGCGAAAATGCAGGTTAGCCTTGTGTGACACGATTTTTTATAATTTCATTGACCCCTGCGGGAAGACGCGGAGAGTTAACAGCCTAAAAGTGCGTATGATAGCAGAATACTTCACGACGGCGTGCTCACAACTCCCTAGCTGTTTAGATCGTCATTGCATATCGATATTTTCGAAATTTGCCAAATTTTCTCGTCCAAAATCATCTAGGGGTTATTTGAGGCGCTGATTACGAATCCGACGTCCATTTTTGAGAATTCCAGCGATCTCAGTAGTATTTGGAATTTCTTCTGGATAAGTGAGGGTGGTCGGGTCAGGATCGCCGATCAACCTCAGTTATCGGTATGGGTTATCCTGCCGTGTCATCCAAATGAACTTCGGCATCGTGTTCGGCACCTACCGAAATCGGCGGAATTTTCGACGTCGGGTTCGTAATCAGCGCCCAAAATGACTCCTGGATGGTTGTGGACGAGAAATTTTTGCCAATTTCAAAAATATCTATTTTCGATGACGTCATAGTCCGCGCAGGCTCGCCATGGAGCGCCCCCGTCCTCGGAGGGAAATTTTCAAAAAAATCTGTTTTCCTGAAATTGGTCGAGATTGACACATTCGATAGACCTTTTCGTACTGAAGTTAATGGTTTTAATACTAGCGTCGAAAGCTCAAACGTGGGTGAGTAAGGGCCGAAGAATTGTTACCGCTGCCGTCCGGCGCTCTAAAATAACAGATGGGGCTAAGGCAGTTTAGGAAGCTGGGTAGCTGTGAGCACGTCATCGCAAGGTGCGTTCAGTGTTCTGGTCGCCCACGCATTTTAAGGCCGTTGGCTCGCCGCGTCTTCCCGCAGTGGTCCACCGAAATCGGAAAAATGCGCATCACAAGCCTCACCTGCATTTTCGCAGCGCTGTAACTTAGTACACTCATGAGCTACGCCGTTGTGCTTTAGAGCAATTCAAGAACCTTGTGCTGCCTACAAAGCCCTTGAATTGCAGCCGGAAAGGTTCGAACTTGATAGGGTTATTGCACCACGAACTCGCCCGCCAGTGCAATTTGTGAGCCGTCGCCCCACTCGATTAATAGTTTCGATTCCATATGCCTTGTTCACGGCGCACACAAAGTCTCGCCGGGACAGAGTACAGCAATTCCTAAGAAGGGTGGCTGGAAATTTTTGATAAAGCCCTCCAAACGGTTCAAAATAGTCTTGAAGACTTCGCATTTCCCAGGAGGAGAAGATATGTAGAAGCGCAGTGGACATACGTTCGCCTACTCGAACGATAAGTTCGATTCTGTATGTATTGTGCACCACTGTCGGAGCATTTCTGGCATGACAGAGCACTGGCAACGTTCGCCATGTTTGAGACACTTCGAAAGCACGCATGTCCTGGTAAATAAGCTGCTCTACTCGCAAAAGCCTGTTCCAGTCAATTTTTGGGTCACCCACGGCGAAAATGTGGGTGTTCCTGTGAAATTGTATACAAGTTTGTGCAGAACTCGAAGAGACGAATCGAATGGTTTCAACGTTTAAAAAATACCTAAACTGAAGGAGTTCTGAGCATGCGACGGTTTGCGACGGTATTTCCCCGTCGCAAACAGCCGTTTTGACTGTGCGACGTGAGCAGTATTGTATCTATTGCCGCGAAAGTTTTGAAAATTTTTGCTTGGCCAAGAACACGTCTCACTTATTGGGACAAGTGGTGAGGAATGAACTGACTAATGGTTCACATTGCATGCGGATTACTATTTCTACGCATAGAATTCGTATAAAATTAGTGAATTTCTGCATGAAAATGAACGCAGAGCAAGCCATTCGTATCGAATGGTGAACGCCTGAACTTTAGCCAAATGTATTTCGTCTTTAGTTAATTCAGTAAGGAGACATGCGGATAGGAGTATAACATGAGCATTTTGAAGCCACTTTTGTGTTCAAATTCGTGTTTGAAACATTTTTATGAAAGGTCAATTCGTGAAGGTCACAAAGATTAGGCTTTCCCTTCTATAGCCGTCTTAAGCGTAAGTATTGAACATTGATGAATCAGAAAGCACGCTTCTCGCTCCAGTTTGAAGGCGATTCTTCTCCGCTTCATTTCTGCTGCTCCCCCCCCCCCCCCCCCCCCCCACCCACAAAGAACTCGCCAATATTCACAACCTGTCTTAGACTTGTCAATAAGTGAATACAATGGTAGCCTCTATGAAGTTCGTGATTGCGCGTTTGCGGACATATTCTGCCGGAATGCGGCCGGGACTCTTCGATTTGTTTTCCTCGGTATGGCTCCAATTTTGGGCTGACACATTGCTTCGTACACACACAGGGGGAGTCACAAATGCTCCAAAAACTAACTATACACTGAGACACTTCAAAAGCATGGAAATTTGAAATAAATGCGCTTTGGATGATATTCATCAGTTCCTTAAAGCCCTACGCACACTTTTGCGGCAACGCGGCAGCCCTACAAGCATGGGACAGAGACGCAGAGTCGCCGCGCGAGACAGAACTACCCTAGCCCGGACTGCCGCTGATGTGCCGCCTACGCGGCAGGCTCGGCACCGCCAAAGCGGCTGTAGCTGCCAAGACTACGGTCGCGGGGGGCGACTTGCCCGGAGACCAGCTTGGATCGCACGCACCCTGGAGTCCGTTCCCTAGCCGTTTTCTGCCGCGGGCTCCTCCTGGGCGACAGAAACAGTTTCCACACGAGCAGCTTGGGTCGCACGCACCCTGGAGTCCCTTCCCTATTCGCAGGAAAGTTGGACGACATCGACGGCGCGTCTTCTGAATCCCGACGTTTAGGAACGCTGTCCAGCGGCAGACGATCCAAACGCGGCGAACGCCTTGTCCCGTGTCGGCTCCACTGTGCGGTGCGCAAGCGCACTCCACCGCGAACACCTGACCGAATCGATAGCACGGGAGGGGTATTTTTAAACGCGATCAGGGCTTTAGAGCCAGTCCAGCGTTTTCAACAAATGTGCTACAGGCTCCTAAACCTTCATGCGTAGGCAACTGAACATCGATTAGTGAAATCCGAACTTATTTTTGTACCAGCCCAATACTACATAAGAAGCAAGCGCAATAAGAATAATAAGAGCCGAAATTACGGATTTCAATAATTGTGCACTGTTAGGCATATTCACAGTCAACAACTAAGAGTGATCCGAGTGGAAGGTGTAGGCGGCGGAATACGTCGAACTTTCTGTGTACCCTTCCAACCTTTTGTTGCCTGATAAACAACGGATCATTCTTTTTAAAGAAGTGAATACCTGCTCTACTTCGACAACTAACTTCCCCTTGCTGCAATTGAGGATTTGTAATAGTGATTATATTAACTACTAAATAACCTCAATTTTCCTAACAGCGACGAGGTAATCTTAACTGTCTGCCCATGAGATTTGAAAGAAGAGGAGAAAGGCCATGAAAGAACAGCTTCTTGTTCAAGTCGCTGTGCTATTGTTTCCGATTGTTTAATATATCAAAGTACATTATCACTCGTGTACGCAAAGCACTGCTGGCTTTATAGAGTTTTATCGCCTACAGTCTGTCCATCGAAGAGTCTGAAAATTATCTGCTCTATCTCCTATTTATATTCTACTACGCTCTCATTTCGCGTCGAAAAGTCTCAATTAAGCATTCAATTAATCTGAATCCCCTCTTCTCTTTTTTTTTGAAAACGCGTTGGGTGAGTGAGAGCTTCGCTTAGCGACAGAATTGGTGACATCGTGTCTTGAAAACCGAAACCATCAAGAAGATCTTCATATGGGATTCAGAATGCTCAAGGAAGGCCTACTTTGGGAAACTGAACTGAACCGCTTGCTGCGAAAAACGCGGCGTGAAACAGGGTGTCGGCGGGTAACATTCGGCGAGCGACAGCGACGAGAACTTCAAGATTGATAAGGCCGAATATCCGATTCCAACTAATACACGGCCGATCGCTGCTGCAGTCCCACTCATTCTACTACGACGCTTTGATATTTGAAGCCATTATTTGTATTTGTCATGCCTTCGTTGTAGAAGGGCTAGAACACGAAGCTCTCTCGTCATGAACCAGTTACTTGAGAAGTGAAAATTTTTGCGCATTAATTGGGCTAAAAACGCTCTTTCAAATGCACTTAACGCATGCCTTCTGTAGTATCTTAACCTGTTTTTTAAGTCAGTTTCTTCACAAATCAATTCATTACGTGCTGGCATTCCATTACCCCTACAAAGTCCAATTCAATTTTTTTCCAAAGTTTTTTATTCCAAAGATTGTTGTAGGTTTTAGCTATACAAACGACGCGATGCTTGTCTAGGTGGCAGCAGATGTCAAGGTTTGCGTACGGTGAAACAGCCTCCACTCCACCGTAACATCGTTCGTTAACCGGACGCGACCAAGTCAGCGAGAGAAAGGTGGATCCAAGCGACGTTGGAACCAGTTTGCGGACTAGTGATCAAGCGAACAACGAAAATCTCTGCGGATGATCGCATAAGCTACGGTTGACAAACAGCTTAAGTGTCCTCAAAAAGGCTAACTGCTGCAGGTTAGCCCTCATCTCACGATCGCCGTTGTTATCGCACCGTCACTCGAACTGTCCGTCATGTCCACCTTGCACGCTGCTCTCTTTTCAATGTATTGTTGGTGTGGTCATTATGCCGCGGCATTTTTGTGAACCGACCGCATTCAAAAATCGAACGTCTATCTCCAACGTGCAATTTCTCCTCACATGTCTCCTCAGTGTTCTTCTACATTAGTCCTCCTCAATAGAACTGATGATGCTGAAACGTTTAAACTGCTTCTGAAAGTTTTCTCTGGGAGCGTATGGAGACATAGAATCGTAAAAGTTTCGTTTAGAACATAACTATCTCTTTCTTTACAACTGATGTAGACCAACGACCAAAGTTGGCTATAGTATCACTGGCCTGCTTCAGTAAAAACTAACGCAAAATTCTACGATGGGAGGAAAGATTAAGCCCATTATCCGGTCTCTGACGGTTTCGTTGCACTGTTGAAACTTTTTTTTTTCAAAATTTATGCCCTTATACTGCTTTGTGCAATGATGGTTTCTGTGGTGTTTTCGGTATGGGCCTTGGAAATCAATCCTTTCATGGGAGTCCAAGACCGTACCAGATTGTCTGCTTCTTATCCCATTACTCGCTAATATTTTAGAAACGCAACATCTACAAACATTTGTGAAGGGAAACCGGCGAAGGTTCTTTTCACTCATAGCTTGAGCTGTGCTGACAATGCAGTCTCGCATCGTGCGATTGACAGGTGCTAATTCCTGTAGCAAATTCCGGAACATTCGCGCGAACTGGTCCAAGCACCGATTCTAATTTTTCCAACGCGAATTGTTTTCCAGGAATGCGAAATTGCACCCTTGTCAAGGGCAGAGATGCTCTTTTCACTTTTCGTGGTTCTTTTAAGTCTTTTGTAGAGAGTAGGCAGTAGACCTGGGCTCGATTAATGGGGCCGAATAATTGTTCGTGCGATTTCGAACAATTAATCGCTCGATTACTCACAAATCGTAAATCGTTGTTGTTTGAACATTACTCCAAATCGTATTTCGCGAAAAGCCGTTATTCAAACATTGTTTGGAATCGTATTTCGCGAAAGACTTATTCGAACATTGTTCGAAATCGACATTCGCGAAAAACCGTTGTTCGAATATTGTTCGAAATCGAATATTGCGAAAAAGTATTGTTGGGAAATCGAACAATGTTCAAACAATATCAAGAGTAGGCCGCCTGATTATGGATCGTCTCCGTTCCCCGAAAACCACGTTCAAACTCACTCCAATTCTGCGTCTACGGTGATTGCCGGGAACAATTTGCGATTTCCTTTCGAGGGTTCTGGCGATCGACTCTTGACAATGTTCGAACATTGTTCGATTTCGAACAATATCCGAACAGTGCTTTTTCGCGATCATCAATCCGCTATTTCATTTGAAGGATTCGAATTTGAAAATCCCGAAGCTTTGTTCGAACATAGTTCGAAGTCAAACAATGCTTAAAAGCGAGGGATTCGTCATAGTGAATTAGAGAGGGAGTTCAAATAGACGTGGCAGTTAACTAGAGGTAATGCGATATTTTGTTCGTTGCTGTTGAACATATCTAGGATGTAAGAGACCGATTTTTCTAGGTTATTACAATCGCTGAGTATTCTCGAAAATTTCATGAGCATTAAGTAGCGTCACGAAACTGCTGTCTAGTCGATTCTGGTGGCGATATTACGGTTTTGGGTAGTATCTCATCTTCATGCCTAGTGTTGTGTATAGTTTTGTTCAAATGACCTATTCAAACAGGTATTCAAATAGTTTTCATTATAATCTCGATATTGAAATCGGAATTTGAAAAATCTTCATAAATCTACTTTTTATTATGTTTGAAACCGATTACTCGAAAATTTAGGGCATTTGAAACCATTCCAATATTCAAAATTTTTGTGAGAGCACAACTACTGTTGTTGATAATAAGTGATAATAAACCATGATTTTGACAAACAAAAGCCTGATAACCGTTTTCAAGTGATAAAGTACATTTTTTGTAGAGATGATGATGTATTACAAAATATTTGGTTGTCCCATCGAATCATTGCGAATTTCGCCGGCGGTCTCTTGCATTGCGCTATACAGCCTTCGAAAGGGAATGATTTGCTCTATCGGAAACTGTATTGCATTTCTTTTTTATCCTGAATTTTGTCAATTTTTAGGTCGTTAAAATGAAAAGTGAAAAAGTGAAAAAGTAGCCATCTGCGTACTTGTTCTCTCCGCTTAGGTTTGGCCCGCCATACCCGAAGCCTGGCGTGGTCCGCACGTCCAGCGTACGACGACGGAAGCTGGCTAAGGAAGCATCCCTAGCTAGATTTGGGCTACGTTCCCACGTTTGGTAAGGTCCACTACTTGCGAAAGAAATTACCAAGTATCTCATTATACCGGTCTTCTAATTGGATTGAAACGCTCTTTTCTTCCATCCACAATTCACACTCTTTTCTTCCATCCACAATTGTGGTTTTGTTCTGTCTTCTTTCGGTTCTCTATGGGACGTGCCTTCGAAATCGAGTTATTCGATCGTTCGACTTTCAAAGATTTCAAAAATCGAGTTTTTCGATTGTCGACTTTCGAAAATTTCTAAAAATCGAGTTTTCGATTGCTCGACTTCCGAAGAAAATGTCGAAAAGCTCAACTGTACTAGGCAGGTCCTCAAATTTGGTTACTCTGCGGCTTGTCCTGTAACCACATTGAAATTTCCAGTTTTTCAACTACTCTTGCTACGTGTAAACGCTTTTTTCACTCCATATGGTTCTGGTCTTTGCATCCTAAACGAATGTTTCTGCCTACAGTACCACGCATGCCTTTTGGTTGATTGCCGAAAAAGCCGCTTTGGAGCGTTCCAAAGCGGCTTTTTTAAATAACTTTTTTTAAATCGAGTACTTGTGAAAAGAACCATATATTTGAACTCAGCAGCTCAAGCGCTATCTTCTGACAAATAAATCTTAATAGAGTTGAACAATGCGTATAGGTCCGACACAATCGAGTGTGCGCGACAACCCGTACAGCAGGGGTGTGCGTAAACGAAATCTGAAATTTCGTGAATCGTAAATCGTAATTACGAAAAAAACGCCGTAAATCGTGAATCGTAAACCGTAAATCGTAAGAGCGTCCTGACATGTAGAGCAGTACAACTACATTTTCAGAGCTTAGCTTGCTAATGTTAATCAAATGTGATCCAATATCTATATATTAATTGTGTTATTTTCGGCTCAAGCCGGACAGCTTTCTTCCCAAAAGTTGCTTTTTTAACTTTCTTTCTTTTTCTTTTTAGTAGAGACATCTTTCATATCAATCGATAGTAAGTCACTATAAAGATCGATATTTTTTAATTCACCGTTGACTATCTCGATCAAGCCAACACCTATTTGACGCACCGAAAGGCCTCCCTTTTTTACATTTTGAAATTCATTTAGAGACATTGCAAATAGGGTAGAAAACTTGGCGACCACCGAGTTAACATGATCATATTTCTCGGGCACCCTCTTTAGCATCTTTTGAATGGAAAATGTAATGTGAAATCTTTTGAAGGCATCCCCAGTTTGATTCGACAGACATGCGATTTTGTTCGAGAGTTGTCGCGTTTGATTTTTGAAAATCCAAGTTAAGTTGGGAACAATGCAGTTTTAAAGCGGAAAATGGTTCTTTTGATTTCTAAAAGCCTACTTGAAACGTGACAAAGGAAAATGGTATGTAAATCATCACATGAAGGTAGTTTATTTATTTATTTATTTATTTATTTATTGGCCAACATGAAAAATGAATACAAATGCGAACCACGAAAGAATTTAGGTAGCAATTGGCTCTTTACAGAAAGTAATAGAATAGCTAAGGAATAGGAGAGAAATGGGGAGAAAAAAGTCTGGCAGCTGCGAAATTGCATACAGGAGTGAGTCGCGACAGCCTACACGTAAGCTAGAGAGGGGTATTGACAATGATGAGCTGAACATGGGTACGCACATTAGCAGATGCCTCACGATACTACGGCCATAGGCAGAATACGCTGTTAATTGGGGCGGGCCCTGTATCTCAAAGGTCTCTTTAGACAGGTACGCACCCCGAGGACTGCCCTGGGAGGTCGTGAGAAACTGTTCGCATTCTGCTAGATACCCACAACATTGTCATGAAGAGGAGAAATGTGTGTTTAAATTGTCGCTTTATACACACTCCATGTAGCACACGCAGTGCACGAGACTAAGCAGAAAGAAAACGGAGAAGTGACAGGAGATGAGATGAGCCATGAAAAGGAATGAAGCAGAGGTGTTCTGCGATCGCAACATATTGTCTTCCTTTGGTGAGCAAACGAGGTCTGCGAGGAAAACCATCGACTGCGCATCAGGAGGCCGCGGCTGGAATCAGAACCTTCCTGAAATCTCTAGTATTATTCCTCGATATAACGTGCATACCAATACAGTCGAATATAGTCATGTGGATCAGTTCCCGTGAACTACTGATCTTTCTAGAAGCGTCTATACATCTATATAAGAAGGCACAGGAATGTGTTTGCTATGTCTTCGTCATTCGTCGGCTCCACCACGCTCTGGATTCACCCACCAAGGACAATCAATCGAATGGCCAACAACGCACCCGCCGACCGAGGACGACCAGCCAAGAACCGAGCCGAAGACGGATGCACAACCAGCGGCCGACCAACAAGTGGCGAGAACAGTGGGGACAAGATAGACTAAATCCTTGCAATAAAGTGTTCGCAGGTCGTTACACCACATGGGGTCCGAACCCTGGTCGTGTGTCTACAGGCAGCGCGCGAAGACGTTGCACTACTACTCACAGCGACGCGATCCCAGTGCTGGCGCACAGGAATGGCAGGAGGGGGCTACTTATAATCGCATTTCCCGCATAATGGGTTGCTAACAATCAGGTTGGCCTCCTGAGTTGTTGAACCAGGCGAGTCTGGAAGGCGTGGGATTTGCGGTGTATGAATAAGTCAGGGCTCAGGTTATTCCACTCCGCTACCCGACGTATGAGAAATGAGCGCTCATAATTGGACGTGTTTGGTTTCTCTGGTCTAATACGGAATAGGTGACCCCTAAGTCTGCCAACACCGGCAGCTGGCTCAAAGAGGTCGTAGATGTTAAGACAAATCTCATCCGTAGTCAACTTGTACATTAGAGTGAAGTCGGATATTTTGCGTCTGAACTCTAGGGAGTCGGCATGAAGTCTCGAAAGGCGTTCATTGTAAGAGAGGCCAGGTAAACCGCAGCGACAAAAGCAGCGATATGTGAAGCTCTCTTGGACTTTCTCAACTTTTTCTATAAGAGAGCTCTTTTGCGGGGACCAAATGGGCGTACAGTATTCAAGTAATGGCCTCACGTAGAGAGCGAAGAGTCGGAAAAGCATAGCAGGATCTCGCATTTTGAAGGCTCTAAGAATAAAGTTAGAATACTTGAGGGCCTCACTTACTTTTTCGTGGATGTAGCTATCGAAATTGAGATGAATGTCGTACACAACTCCCAAGTCTCGTATCTGGTCAACACAATTCAACGCAGTTCCTCGTAGGGTGAAAGAGAAATCTGGGTGACTTCGTCCTAGCTTTATGACAGCAGTTTTTGGCACGGAAATGTCTAAGTCCCACATTTCTGACCACTGTTCGACAGAATTTATTGCATCTTGAAGCTTTTGGCAATTGTTTACTGTAAATATCTTGGTGTCATCTGCGTATAAACTACATTTACAGCCGTGTGGGAGGGAGCACGGCAAATCGTTGATGAAAATTACGAACAAAAGTGGTCCCAAACAGGTTCCCTGGGGAACACCGCTTAATGAGGGATACGACGGAGAAATGCTATCGTTTAGTACAACAGACTGTACCCGGTCATTGAGGAATGAGTGCAAGAATTTCAACAGCTGCCCCTTAATTCCGTATGACGATAGTTTTTTTAACAAGTAAAGGTATGGAAATAGAATCGAATGCTTTTGCGTAGTCAAGATAGCAAACAGAGACGTAATTTCCCTTGTCAAGCTCTCTGTGCCATAGAGGAACAGTGGAAAGTAGAGCAGATGTTGTTGATTTACGTCCTAAAAATCCATGTTGTTCCTTTCGGAGGAGGTTATTGACGTCAAGAAACTCCGTGATTTTCTTGCACAGAATGCGTTCCATAACCTTGCTGGTTGAGCTGGTAAGGCATATGGGCCTGTAATTAACGACGTCGTTTTTCGGTCCCTTTTTGTGGACAGGACGTACAAAACCCACTTTCCAAAGTCTAGGAACATCCCCTTGGAGTAGAAATCTATTGAAAAGAATCGTCAAGGGGCCAACTAGACCAAGCGCTGCTCTCTTCAAGAAAATATATGGTATGTTATCTGGCGATGTGGAAAATCTGTTAGGCAGTTTCCGCAGTACGCTGTAAACTGCTTCCTTAGTCATGTCAACCCAATTCAATTCATTGTCAGTCATGGAGGGCAGACAGGCTCCGGTATCGCGTGGATGTTTATAAACCGATTTGAAGTACTCGGCAAAGATCCTACACTTGTCGTTGTCATCTCTAACTGAAGTACTACCTGTAATCAAATCTGGAATAGCATCCTCTAGCTTTAATTTATTTTTGCAAAATCTGAAAAACAGCCTAGCATTCCTGCAACGAGTTATTCTTTTTTCATTAGCTATTTGAAAGCTAGCAATGGCTCGCTTTAGCTTACGTGAGAACTTCATATATTTTGGGTCCCTGATGGACGAGGCAGAGTAGTAAAGCCGATCAACTTTGGATTTGAGGGCAAGTATTTTTCTTGGATACCTATTAGGAGTTTGACTGCGCTGAAGTAAAGGTACGTATTTTGCTATAAGGCTGTGGCATATCTCAACAAAGTTCTCATACAAAACGTCGACACTAGGTGAACAGTTGCTTATTTCGACCCAGTCTATTTTAGCTAACGAAGTAACTATCGAATGGTAATCACCCTTGGAAAAATTTCTAATTAGCTTGGGCACATTAGCACGCTGTGACTTTGTTTCACGAATTTTGAACGATATGGAGTTGTGATCCGATGTACTGAACGGTGGAAGTACATGAACTGCTTCAATTATGGTAGGCTGGGACACTAACAAGATATCCAATATATTTAGACCATGAGTAGGCTGGGATACTAACTGCTTCAGGTTGAATGATGTAACAAAATCGATGAAAAGAGATGAGGAAATTGTCGAAATATTTCCTCTATGCGACATGTCACTCCAGTCAGGGAAATTGAAGTCACCAAGTATAAGAATGTGGCCACTCCATTCATCATAGAGGCTGTGAAGAAAGTCGGTGAATTTAGCAAATGTAGTTGAAGTACAAGACGGGCTACGGTAACCAAGCACTAACAGCGTATTACCATGTTTGGTTTCAACACTGACAGCTATTGATTGAATTTCGCTATCGAAGTCTTTCTGTATTAATAGGTTGTGGATAAGACGCTTGTTAATTAAAGCTAGAACGCCGCCTCCTACTCTTCCACCCTGGCGGTCACACCGATATACTGCGTATTGGGAGTCAGAGCTTAGAGTGGCATCTTGAACGGTGTTAGGTTTACACCAACTTTCAGTAACAAAAATACCATTAGGGAATCGACTCAGGATAAAGTTCATGTCCGGAATTTTGTTTACAATCGACCTGGCATTAAACAAGAGGAAATCATGAGACGAGGGGCAAGAATGGTTTCGAATACATATGGATCTGGTATTATCTGACCCATTGGCTGAACCTCTATCCTAGCGCTGGGACGGCGATGGAAGTGAGTGAGAATTCGAAGCGGATGCCGGAAGAGGAAAGTGGGCCTGGTCATTACGTCTTGTCGGCAACTCACGGGGAGCGCTCAGCTTATGAATGACTAGGTCCCTCACAATGTATGTAAGCTTACCTTCCTCGCTGTTCATTGTACCTGCTTTCCTTCTCAGTAGACGGTCATACTCAAGCTCTTCTCTCGTGTAATCACGTCTCGCGTATGAATGTACATAGTCCTTCGTAAGTGATTGTCTTCCAGCTCTCATGTGCTCCAGCATCCTGTCTCTTAGCTCTTGACTACCTAGACATATTTTAATTATACGAGGTCGAGCACTGTTTACATCTTTACGAACTACTGGATGTCTATGAAAAGAAATCCTTCCGTTGTTAAATTCACTTATGAGCTGCTCGTCACCGGAGGACTCAATCACCTCCTTAA
Organism: Heligmosomoides polygyrus bakeri; assembly: GCA_947359475.1. Taxonomy (NCBI): domain Eukaryota; kingdom Metazoa; phylum Nematoda; class Chromadorea; order Rhabditida; family Heligmosomidae; genus Heligmosomoides; species Heligmosomoides polygyrus. Next base: position 51,792,091 of record OX375865.1, read on the forward strand.
TAGCTTCCTTATCGAAAGCCCGCGTGGCCGCATCGGATGCCTGCTCGCCGATGCCAATCCATGTTATGCGGCATGCCTTTGCGTCCACGACTTTCGTGTCTGATTTAAACTTCACAAGCGTGCTGTATAGAGCTGGTCTCGGATCTGAGTTTTTAGGCGAGTCCGAGATCAGTCTTTCTTCTAGAGCATCGAGCCTCTTAATTATGGCCTGCTGGGAATCCTGCAATTTGAGAAAAAGATCGAAAAGTTTGTCAAACCGCTCGAGATGGTCATCCCATCGTTTAAGAATCTGCGCCAGCCAGGCAGGAGCTTCATCGGCGAATCCTTTCTTCGGTGCCATGCTGTTGTCAGATGGTTATGGAAATCGGATGCAGCAGAATCAGATCAGAGTAGCAGCAGTAAGAATGTCGTACCGGCCGCAGTGACCTTAGTGGCCGCAGTGACCTTAGTTAAACAGATAATGCATAATGAGAAGGTACTTAGCAACCTTACCCACCGCGCGACACCCGAATTCAGACCCCTGTTAATTAACTTTAGAGCCCACAATGAAAAAACTTTAAAAGAAAAATTTTAAAACTTCCTGAAAACGAACACGCTTAGTACCACCGACAACAGGCTTCGGCGCCATGACACTTGGGGGTTCACCTTCCAAAAAGCTTTAGCAACACGCACAAAGAAAAACGAGACATACTGTTAATGAAGAATACAAACAATAATGCCGTTGTGCTCTCTCCTCTCCTCTCCTGACGAGGGAGACAGCATAGAATTGGGCAAGGCAAGGGACTTCGCGGTTTGGCCCGACTAGTGCACCAGCTTTAAATTTACCTTCCCTTGATAGAATATGGAGGCAAACAAAGGTGAATGTGTGTTCTAAAGAAAAGTAACAGTGCATTCGTGAATAAGAAATAACAGTGCATTTGAAGACTAAAATTTTGCATTCTATAATAACTGCCTTCGCTCGGCTACCTTTCACCAGTTATGTAATGTGCGTTTGCTCCCGGAGAGTCCGCAGCATTCTAAGAGAGTTATTCTATGCTGTCTCCCTCCTCTCCTGACGAGGGAGACAGCATAGAATTGGGCAAGGCAAGGGACTTCGCGGTGTGGCCCGACTAGTGCACCAGCTTTAAATTTACCTTCCCTTGATAGAATATGGAGGCAAACAAAGGTGAATGTGTGATCTAAAGAAAAAGTAACAGTGCATTCGTGAAGAAGAAATAACAGTGCATTTGAAGACTAAAATTTTGCATTACTATAATAACTACCTTCGCTCGGCTACCCTTCACCAGTTATGTAATGTGCGTTTGCTCCCGGAGAGTCCGCAGCATTCAAGAGAGTTAGCCAGCGTTTGTGCGACAATTTCAACCACACCGCAGAAAGGGGAGACCAGAACTGCCAAAACTACTTTGACTCTCTTTGAATGAGTTCCAAGTTTGCTTTTTTAGCAATTCGAATTTCCACTTGCTCCACACTGTCGCGTACAGTGTTATTCGATGGAAACATCAGTTGTTTAATCTTTCCAAATGATTCTAGTAATCGGCTGCATCCCGCTTCCACTCATGAATGATATTCCATCTGTCTTCGGAAGGGATAGCATGAATCGTCTATGAACAGAATGACCAGATGGTAGTTACCTAATAGGATGTGGATCAGCGAATACAAATTTCTTTTTCCCCACAAAATAGTCTCGCATATAAGCTGGAATGGAACGTTCCTCGACCGTAGGAATGCGTACCTTGCTGGAAATAGAGAAGTCCGATCTCCCAGTGAGCTTCTTTTTAATTTTGCGTTGTTCCTACTTCTCCTTTAGACCAGGTCTGGTACCAAACGGAAGCCCTTACAGAGTTGGAGAAATGTAAAAGTCATTAAAGCAAAGAGATAAGTCGAACTCGAGAGATCTGTGCAAAGTACGTTGTCTTCTGTCATGGTGCGACATCAGAAACACTAAAACGAACAGACGGAATGAGCGAGACTTTTAAATTGGGAACATCTTTATAACCAGGCTGCATCGCCTTATTTGGAGTTAGATCAAAGGTCATATTTACGAAAATTTACGATTTACGACCCAAAATGTCGTAAATCGTAAATCGTAAAAGTCGAAGTCGAAGGCACGGCAGCCTGCAGAGTGAGCGTTTGGGGAGTTTGATCAGAAATTCTCAGGTGCGCCGGGCACAACGCATATAAGATCGGGCCTATCAATCGAATGGGCGCGACAGCTTGTAGAGTGGGCGCTTGGGGAGTTTTATCAGAAATTTTCAACCGGCCTTTCCAGATATTGCTCTAGGACTGTCCAGCTTGCCTTTATAGTGCGCCGGGCACAATTCATATAGGATCGCACCTTTCAATCGAGTGGGAGCGACAGCTTGTAGAGGAGGCGTTTGGTGGTTTTATCAGAATTTTTTTGCGGCCCTACTAAGGAATTGCTTTAAGGCTATTCAGCTAGCCTTTGGAGTGCGCCGAAAACAAACAACATGTATATTCAATCGAGGCTATCAATCGAGGGAGGGGGATCGCTCACAAATTGCACGCGCGGGCTTGTTCGGAGCGCAATAACTCGGTCAGTTCGAATCGTTTCGGCTGCAACCCGTGTGACTTGTAGGCAGTTAAACTGTCTAGTAGAGCATTAAAGTAGAAAGGTGTAGCTTAGGAAGAGGCAATGTTACAGCGTTGCGAAATTGCCGTGAGGCTTTTATGACGCATTTTTTCCGATTTCGGCGGTCCACTGCGAGAAGACGTGGCAAGCTAACGGCCTAAAAATGCGTAGGCTAACATAGCGCTAAAGGTACTTTACGATAACGTGCTCTGAACTCTTCAGCTGCCTAAACTGCCTTTGCCTCAGCTCCGAGTTTCAAGCGGCAGAAGATAGCGGTTAAAGTTTTTGCGCTCTCACTCGCTCAGATTTGAGTTTATGACACTCGCAATGGCAGCGTTCTATTCAGCATAAAAAGCGCTATCGAATGGTTTCAATTTCGACCGATTTTGGAAAAATCGATTTTTTGACAATTTCGCATCGAGGACGAGGCCGCTTGAGGTCGCAGCAGGATAAGGATAAGGATAAAGGACGGCGTTACTCAATCCATTCTGGGATGCGCCAGCGCATTCTACTTCTACGGGATGTCGTGGAGGCGACACGAATGCGTATTTGGCCATACAATGACTTGCGGTGGCCAGCCGATGAACAAGTCAGCGCTTTATCCTTCCCAGACAAGTCTGGTACCAGTTCGCCGACCCCGGAGGGATGGAAGGCTTGGTTGGCCTGAGCGGGAAAACCGAACCAGGAACCTGGTGTCGGGTGCACGCGACAGTCGCGCCTCCTCCGATTGCCCGAGGCCGCAGCAGACTGACGATAATGTCATCGAAAAATCGATATTTTCGAATTGGGCTATGCTTGATACCATTCAGCATTCGATATAGCTTTTCATGCTGAATTGAATAGTGTTATTGAAGATAGGGAAAACTGTAATCTGGGTAAGAGCAAGAAGAACATCGGCCGTTGTCGTGCTAAATTCGCGCGCGGGCATGTTCTGAGAACGGTAGCTCTGTGAAGTGTGAACCTTACCGATTGCAGCTTGTGGGGTTTGTAGGAAGTAAAATGTTCTACTAGTGCGCTGAAGCACAGCAACGCAGTTTATTTCTGAACAAAGTTACAGCGGTGTGAAAATGTAGGATAGCATTGTGTGACACAATTTTCCCAATTTCAGTAGACCCCTGGATTCGGCTAGAAAACGCCGAAACTAACGGACTACAAATGCGCAGGCAATCAGAACACTTAAGGTGCTTGGTGACGACATATTCACAACTTCCTAGCTGATTAAACTGCCTTCGCCCCAGCTGCCATTTTTGGGGCGGCGGACTTAACGGTTGAAATTTCCTGCGAACTTACTCGCCCATGTTTGAGTGTTCGACACTCACAATAACACCATCGGGCGCTCTAGACCGAGCTGCGCGGACGCCGACGTCATAGAAAATCTATGATTTCGAAATTGGCCAAATTTTCTCGTACAAAATTTTCTAGGTGTTATTTGGGACGCTGATTACGAATCCGACACCCGTTTCTAAAAATTCAGCCGATTTCGGTGGGTTATTTGCCCTTTGTGGGTGGTCCGGTCACGATCACCCCCAGTTATCGGTATGGGTGGTCTCCTGCGATAATCGGCCAATTGGACTTCAGCATTGTGTTCGGCATTCCAAATAACCCCTTGGGTGGCTTGGACGGGGAAATTTTGTCGATTTCGAAAATATCGATTTTCGATGGCGTCGTCGTCCGCGCAGGCTCGGCGTAGGGCGCCCACACCCTCGATGGGAAATTGTCAAAATGTCATTGTCAAATGTCGAGCAAGTCATCGACTTGCTCGTGCAGGCGCCAGCAGCGTCTCCATTCGTCCCTGTTGGGTGCCAGAGTGCTCCAATGGATTCTCCTCGCTCGAGGGACGCTAAGAGCGTCATGTCGTTCGTTCAGGGCCATCGACTTTTCTGAAACTGGTCGTGATTGACACCATTCGGTAAAGCTTTTCGCGCTGAAGAGAGCGGTACCACTGCGAAAATCGAAAACTCAAATTTGGGCGAGTAAGGTCGGAAGAAACTTCACTGCTGCCCTCCGCCGCTCTAAAACGGCAGCTGGGACTAGAGCAGTTTAGGCGACTGAAGAGTTATGAGCACTTGTTCGCAAAGTACCTTAAGTGTTCTGTCTGACTATGCATTTGTAGGCAGTCAGCTCGTCGTGTCTTCCCGCAGTGATCGACTGAATTCGGAAAGCGATTTTTTCGTGTCACACAAGGCTAGCCTGCATTTTCGCGGCGCTGAAATTTCGCCTGTTTAAAAGCTGCAGCGCTAAACTTTTGCGATCTTCTAAAGCTCTCTATTGCCTACAAAACTCTTGAGCTACAGCTTAAGGATTTTCGACTCCGTATGCAATGTTCACGGCGCACTCCAAAGGCAAGCTGGACAGTCGTAGAGCAATTCCTGATCACGACGGCTAGAATTTTCCGATAAAACTCCCCAAACCGTCACTGTACAGAATGCCGCGCCCAGTCGATTGATAGGTTCACTTCCGTATGCATTGTTCACGGCGCACTCCAAAGGCAAGCTGGCTAGTCTTAAAGCAATTCCTGATTAGGATGGTTTAAAATTTATGATAAAACTCTCGAAGCGCTCATCCTACAAGCTGCCGCACTCTCGCTCTACAGGTTGTCTCGCCCACTCGATTGATTGCGTCGGGCTCGAGCTGCTGAGCTTAAATATATGCCTACTTTCACAAGTACTTGTTTTTTTCTGTACTTACAACGCCCGCACGCTCGCTTCGGAAGCATCCGTCGAGGACCTGATGATGCAAGCCAGGAAGATCAACTACGACGTCAGCGGACTTACCGAGACGAGAGGACGCCACCCCCTACACGCAGCCTACGACTCCGGAGAAGAACTGTTCCTCAAAACATGCGACAACAGGGTAGTAGCCGGCGTTGGTGACCTTCTCAACACGCACTTGGCCATGAACATCGATTCGTACGAGTCTCTGACAACCCGAATCGGACGTCTGCGACTGAGGCGATGTGGCGCCGTGCCGGCTTTGATTGTGTTCGTCGCGTATGCCCCAACATTCGACTACGACAACGAAGAGGTCGAAGCCTTCTACATCGAGCTGGAGAAGTTCTACAAGGAAGACCGCACCTTCTACAAGGTGATCGTCGGCGAATTCAACGCCAAGATCGGGCCACGAAGGTCGCCGGAAGAACTTCACATTGGAACCCACGTTTTGGAGTGGAACGAGCAAGGTGAAAAGCTGTCTGAGTTTATCATGTCGACCAAGACCATCCATGGAAACTCACAGTTCCAGAAGCCTCCCTCCGTACGATGGACCTGGGAATCCTCCGGTGGCCAGTTCCATAACGAGATCGACCACATCATCTTCAACCTCAAGTATTGCTTGACCGACGTTTCCGCTGTCCCCAAGTTCTACACCGGATCGGACCACCGCCTCCTTCGCGCGAGGTTCCGCTTTTCGCGTCAAGGAAAGAAGGCCGCAAAGTTCAAGAAGAGGAGTCCCAGAACAACCATCAACTGGGACATGTACACCTCTCTTGCCGGCCTTTGGGAAGATACCAACATCAACGAGGAATACGGCCGCTTCGTGCACCATTTCCGCGATAGTGTTAAGGGAGCCGAGAGCTTGAAGACCACCAAGAGACGTCTGCCTCCGGAAAATCTCGAGCTGATCCACCAGCGTGGAGCAGCACGAGCGTCAGGCAACTACCAACTGACGTCCGAGCTTGCGAAGCTAAGCAGAGAGGCGATAAAGAAAGATCTTAATGAGAGAAGGGCGGAAGTGTTGGCTGAAGCAGCAGAGGCAGGGTTGAGCATCCGCAATGCCCGCCGGAGCTTCGCCAACTTCAAGACCAAGACGACCGCTCCCCGAAGTCCTGACGGAGCCGCCACTCCTCCGGAAGGGCCATGGAGAAGGTCATCCACGACTTCTACTCCGATCTCTTCGATAGCCACGTCCACCTGCCCCATGCCATCTTCCGCAGGATGGATACATCGTTCCCTCTGTTCCCACTCCTGAGATCCGACACGCCATCTCGTCGGTGAAGAAACGTACAACACCCGGTCCCTACAGAATCAGACCCGAACACCTGAAGAATCTCCCCCGCCCACGCTCATCAACACCTTGGCGTGGCTCTTCCCACGCTACCTGTCGGAGTGCAAGGTTCCATCTCAGTGGAAGACCAGGAAGACCGTCTTGCTGTACAAGAAGGGATACGTGCACGACATTGGCAACTATCGCCCGACCTGCTTGCTGTCCGTAGCCTTCAGGCAGTTCACTCGAGGCATCCTGAATAGGATCAGCACAACGCCGGAAGAAGGACAGCCCTGCGAACAAGCAGGATTTCGGAGAGGATTCAGCACGGTCGACCACATTCACACCATTACGAAGCTCATCGTGATGTCGCGAGAGTACAAGCTGCCGCTGTGCCTTACGTTCATTGACCTGAAGAAGGCATTCGACTCAGTCGAAACTGAAGCGGTCATCAACGCCCTGCTCACTCAGGGGGTTTCTACTCAGTACATCAGAGTCCTTCGAGAGCTATACAATGGATTCACGACCAAGATCTTCGTCGTCGACGTGAAGAGAGGGGATGCCATATCTCCGAAGCTCTTCTGCGCCACCCTCGAAAACGTCATGCGTGAACTGGAATGGGAAGATATGGGATGGAAAGTCGACGGCCGGCAGTTGCACCATCTGCGGTTCGCCGGCGACATCGTGCTCATAACACCGAACATCAGCCAGGAGGAGCGAATGCTGGTCGACTTCGATCTGTGGGAACGTTGGATTGCTGCTGAAGTTTACGAAGACGATGTTCATGAGGAACGGACAAGTTTCTGATGCCTTATTCTCGCTAAACGGAACGAACATCTCCGAATGCTCCAGCTACGTGTATCTGGGTCGCGAAGTCAATATGGCCAACCATCAGAGCAGAGCAGGAGGAAACGTGCGGCTTGGGGAGCTTTCAAGAGCGTCGAAGAGGTCGCGAAGAAAACGAAGAACGTCCGACTCCGTGCCCACCTATTCGACTCCACTGTTCTTCCTGCCCTAACATACGCCTCAGAGACCTGCGCTATACGAAAGCAGGATGAACGCGCGATCAGCGTCGCGCAGCGTGGAATCGAGAGGGCGATGGTCACGACTCACGCAAGTGAGAGAAGGCCTCCGGAGTTCCGAGCTTCGCCGACGTTCGAAGATCAGAGACGCTGTCGCATGGGCCAAGTTGTCGAAAATTAGGTGGGACGGCCACGTAATGCGCTTCGCAGACACTCACTGGACGAGAGCCGTTACCGACTGGATTCCGCGGGATGTCAAGAGAACACCAGGACGCCCACCAATGCGTTGGTCGGACTTCTTCGTGAAAGCCCTGAACGACCGATATGACGCTCTTCGTGTTCCTCGAGCGAGGAGGATCCATTGGAGCACTCTGGCAAGCGAGAGGGACGAATGGAGACGCTGCTGGCGCCCGCTCGAGCAAGTCGATGATCAACGGACGACAGGTGATACAGGTGATACTTCATTTAAAAAAAGTTATTTAAAAAAGATGCTTTGGAATGCTCCAAAGCGGCTTTTTCGGCAATTGACCAAAAGACATGCGTGGTACTGTAAATAAGCAAGCTGAGCTCTACCTAAGTGGGTGTTTCTTAAACCATGCTGTGCAGTTATTTAAGTTATTTGAGAATCACATAAAACCAAACGATAACGAAAATTCTGATACACACTTGTCAATCAGGGGTGCACACAAAATTCTGTGCGTTAAATTTTTTAAACGAAATTTTTTAACGGAGAATGTTTGATAAATTTTTGGTAAACCATTAAATTTCGTTAAAGAGTACAGTTAGCTGCAAACCATTCTTTTAAAAAACAAAAAAAAACAAAGACCGTGAAAACAAAGACCTTATACGTTTCAACTTCAAGAGGTCATCAGCTGAAGATCAAGGAATGGAGTGTAACACTGCAATGTAAAATAAACAATTCAAACACAGAAAAATAAATAAGCCTTCAGCAACAAATTATCTACATTGTGTGGGATAAGAAAGTTATGGAATTATCATGCAAGATTATCACCGACAAGGCATCTTAAAATGTGCAATCAGGCAAAACCCGGAGTTCCCCTTTCTTAGTTTTTTACGAAACAGTTTTGAGTGACTGTTCTACGAGTATGCACTATACTTGTGTCCTTCCAAAATTTTTTCGAATAAACGAATAATCGAATATATTCGGTCTTATGAAAACCGAATATTCGAATAATGAATATGTTCGAATTCTGGACCTTGTCGAATATTCGAATAATGAATATATTCGAATTTTGGACCTTGTCGAATATTCGAATAATGAATGTTTTCGAATTTTGGTGCTCATCGAATATTCGAATATTCGAATTTATTCGAATATTCGTTCGAAATTACTCGATTCAGTCCGAAGTATAATACATATGTCTTCATGCCAGGGCGGAGAACCACTGATTACATGGCCACCTACCCCATCCCCGAGTCAATTTGCGCCTATAGCCGGGTGCGTAGCGTTCGTATCGGCTGGTTGTGGCCATACCTGCGGCATCATTCCTCTGGGCAGCGCGACAGGAGGTACACCCGCCCCTGCTGGGGGCGTGGGGTCAAGAGGTACACAGCCGTTCTGCGGACCGGAATCTTTTGTCTTGCGTGTCAAGGGTTTCGTAAGGCAGCACTTAGACTGCTGGCGAAGCCTAGGGGGTTAGGAGTAGGTGAGCAGAGGGAGGAGAGGAAGATCGCACGCCCCCCCCCCCCCCAACAGGGGGCGGGTGTACCTCCTGACCGTCGCCATTCCTCTGCTCGCCGTCTCCGCTCACGCTGTGACACCCGTCGCGCGCGCGGGGACGACGGAGCACACAGGTCGACCAGATTTGCTGGGACTGCAGTCAACAGAATGTTCAAAGGATTTACAAAACCAGTGTAAGGTATATGTTGGTCTGAAACAAGCATACCACTACATCAGAATTTCGAGCTCTATCTAATGAGCTCTACTCAAGCTTATCAATGCTGCCGTTGATGCGATATTCTTCAAATTTTAAACTGAAAAACGATTCTTCGCAAACCTGCGACGAAACTGTGAAAGGTTTATTTCCAAGCTAAAATTTCACACAGAATTAAACTACGTCGTCTAAATAACTTCTAGAGGAGCGCTTCTTCGAAGAAAAAAATTATGTGTGTCACCCCAAACGGGACAACAGGACATGCCTCAAAGCCAGCAGTCTACGAAAAATTCAATCACGGAGTTGATATCGTATCCTATTACATATAAAAGAGTTGTGTGTATTTTTTGTGTATGTCATTCAAGCGGTCCGAAACTTTAGCCGTAGGGGTAATCGAGACCGCTGAATATGAATCTGAAATTCGCTTTTCATGTTTTACTCTGGTTTTGTAAATCCTCTGAACCTTCTGTTGACTGCAGTCCCAGCAAATCTGGTCGACCTGTGTGCTCCGCTAGTCCCCGCCCGTCCATCGTGGGGCCGCCGCTGACGGCCTCCGTCAGGCCGATGTCCGCCGCGCGCGCCACGGGTGTCACAGCGTGAGCGAAGACGACGAGCAGGGGAATGACGCCGTAGGTATGGCCACCTGGGCGTGTGGCCGCGGCGCCTACACTCAGGTGATACTTACGCTCCCCCCCCCCCATATAGCCGTGGGCCATATGTTACCCAAGATCCTTAGAGATTCACAAACGCCTCGAATGAACCTCGTGGAACACCTGAGAACGCCCAGGACTCAAAGCCTACCATCTAACAGACTCATCTTGTGGAGGGGCTCCAGCCGCTCGCTATAAGTTTCTCGAATGAGTTTTATTTGAAAATCTGCGAAACATCCTTCGCGCCGGTGCGCTTGCAATCATGCTAAGTTAAGGCCCAGTGTTACGTCTCAGTTGACCATCAGGATAATGTACAGGAACTTCGACTGAGGAAGCCAAAGTATTCGAGATCCGTTCGACTAGTCAACATGTACCCCGCACCACTGCTCGGATTCTTCAAGATAGTAGGATGCTCGAGGCGCAGTCGACAACCGCTCCAAACTCTGTGATTGCATCACGAGTTTAAGGGAACGACCGCGCCCCAATCGAACGCCGGGTTACGGTGTCAAAGTCAGGAGTCGGATTTTATAATACTGTGCTCGATGTCGCAGTATAAACAGAACCTAGGACGGTGACACCCTTCAGCCAGAAGCAGTTAGAGGCGTTCACGTTTATTTGTTTCGTGGACATTTAGTCCACGAAACGAATGAACGAATAGACACGAAAAAATCCAAAGAAAAAAAAAAGAGGACGGACGCATACTTGGCGAAGGAACAGTGGCTGGCACAAAAGGCGGCGTCGCACGCGCTCGCACGCGCTTGCGGACGGACGACCTCCTGAGCTCAAATATGTCCTTGGTTTTTCATATAGTTGACTTTAGGCGAGTATATCCAGAAGACGCAAAAACTGGCTCCCAGTAATCTACACTGCTAGCGTCGAATATATTCGAATATATTCGAATTTTGGGCCATGTCGAATAGTCGAATAACGAATATATTCGAATTTTGGGCCACGTCGAATAGTCGAATAACGAATATATTCGAATTTTGGACCTCGTCGAATAGTCGAATAAAGAATATGTTCGAATTTTGGGCCTCATCGAATATTCGAATAATGAATATTCGAATATTCGAATTTATTCTAGTATTCATTCGTAATTATTCGATTCGGTTTGAAGTATAGTATACACAATCTCGATGCGGGCATCACTCCATTAATTACAGAAAGATTGGATAAAGATACAATTAAAAGCCTATCAGTGGAATATTTACACGTTGTCGAACGCACGACTTTCGAGTACCTGGTGTGTGGGACCAATCCATTTTTTGCAAGGTCGAGATCGTGACACGACATCCTGTCACATGGTCCTACATTGCCGAAAAGGTGTGCCACGTCGTCAACGTGTTAACGTTCAGAAGAAGTAGCTTTCTCAACTTTTGTTATGAGCGTTTTCTTAAATCGATAAAATACGTCCAGCGACCGAAAGCATTCTCTCGGTCAGGACTGGCATATGAGGATAGGCAAATCTTACGAGGAGGTTAGACCAGTATCTTTGTGGATCGTTGGCGTGCTTGGGGCTTGGCGAAGAAATTTCTAGGTCCAAAATGCATCAAAGGAGAGAAGGATAAGGGCGGCATTACTCAGTCACACTATCCCCGCCACTTCTCTGTCGTGGAGGCGATTTGAATGCGTCTTTGTTCATACAATTACATGCTGTAGCCAGCCAACGAACAATGGACAAGTCTGGCACCAATTTACCCCAGAGGGAAGGAAGGCTTGGTTGGCCTGAGCCGGAAATCCGAACCAGGAACCTGATGTCGGGGTGCGCGACAGCCGGCATCTCCGACTCTCCTCCGACTGCGCTACACGCGCCCCCCGAATGCATTTTAAAAAATTTCAAAAACGCAAAACAAATTCATGAAACCATTAAAACGTTCTTGCTGATTTCAAAAGTTTTTAGGAACAGTCCTAATAGGGAGGATGAGACCTGCAACATTAGTGAAGACTAAGGGCAAATGTGACAAACTCTCTGTGAAAAAAGTCCGTTAAAAATTCCGTTAAATTTCTAAAAATTCCCGTTAAGTCGTTAAGCGAGATTTTAACAGAAAATGCCGCTAATTCGTTAAATCCGTTAAATCGTTAACAGTTAAATGTGCATCCCTGATTGGCATTATTCGGAAGAGCTTTTTGTGGTGAACGGATCGGTATTAGTGGTAAAGTCCAAAACTCAAATGTGGGCGAGTAAGGGAGCGGGAAACTTCATACGCTAAGTTCCCCTAAAATGGCAGCTGGGGCTAAGGTAGTTTAATCAGTTAGGGAGTTCTAAGCACGTAAACTTGAACCAATTTAAGTGTTCTGCTCGCCTGTGCATTTGTAAGCCGTTAGCTCTCTGCACTTCCCACAGGTGTCGACTGAAATATTTTCGCACTGCTGTAACTTTGTTTAATCCTATACTACATTGTTCCTTTTAGAGCTCTGCTAGAGCAATTTGCTGCCTACAAAACTCAGAAGCTGCAACCGGAAAGGTACACACATGATAGAGTTATCTGATGTTTCCAAGATAGGTCGAAATTGACACTATTCAATAGCGCTTTTTATGCTGAACAGAACGGTACCATTCTGTGTGTCGAAAACTTAAATTTGGGCGAGTAAGAGCGCAAAAAACTCTAATCACTATGCGTATTAGTTTCTTGTGTGCCGGTTTTTTGTGAACGAGGTTTTTATGGTGGAACTTTATTCTGCGGCCTGATGTTTCGAGGAAGATCGTCGTCTTCATAAAGGAAGATAATGAAATGCACTCTACCCCACCAAGCGCCTTAACCGTCCTAGCGGTTCCGACCCCGTAGGGAGAAACCTTCTAATACCTCACGTAAAGAGGGAAGAAACTCACGGTAGCCGTCCACCACTCTAGTTTGGTAAGTAGAGCGAATGAGAACTACCGCAGACGTATATCAGTTGCAATAAAGCAACGGTCTGCTCGTCACACTTCCATTCTACAGCTCGCATTTTGGTACAAACGGCAAGAAGTGATTTGTAATTGATGGACGTTCTTGGCGGTCGTTCATTTGTGGATTTCTTGCGAAAATCCAAAACGCCTTCAATGCTTTCCTCACCGAAATGTCAGTCTCAGCTGCCATGACCGTGCACTTTATATCGAAATCGTTACCGTTGTGCTCAATCGCCTTATGCCTACCTAGGGGTGTTCTTGTGTTTGCACGCGCCTTGCTAGTTAGATGTTCCCTTAGGGCCCGTCTATACTTCGACGCTGAGCGACGCGACGCCATGTATTGAACCCACAATTATCGAGCAACGCGATCAATTTGGCCAGTATAGGCAGGGCCATTCGTTGAATCGTTAACCGTAGAATGTGCACCGCTGATGTCAATGTTCAAGATTGCACAACGGATCCTTCTGAATTCTTGCATTTGAGACTCGACTGGTTGTGCCTGAGATGGAGAATGTTACAATTTTGCTACTAATTGACCACGTTATCCTATGCTTCTTTTCACGTATAGAACTTGATGTTATGTGAAACTTGATTCGTTTCAACAAATATCACAGCTTTCTTCAAGCTATTCTATGTCTTCTCCATAAGTTTAAGTAGCGAAAACGGCCTGGTAAGTTTACCGCAAAATCGAATCATGTTATTCATCACTGTCATTCATGTTATTCACATCATTGTCATTTCCATCATTGTGATTGTCTCAATAATTCCTGAAAAATGAATAAATAATCGAGACTGAAACGTAAGGCTCCAGACAGGTGTATTGTGTATTCTTGACCATTTGCACGTATCAAAATTTTCGTTGTCGATCATTGAGGAGGAAGTACCAGCAATGGGGACAAATTCCACTAAGGCGGGATCAGTAGTGAGGGACCAATTGATCGTCCTTTACATAAAACAGAAAATTAAGGGACGTGAAATTGCGGAAAACTACGTCCATGGGGATTCAGAAGACCTGCCGAAGACGTCGTCCGCTAAGGGTGATCGTTGAGAGGAACCAAATATAAAGGATAAGGATAAAGGACGGCGTTACTCAATCCCTTCTGGGATGCGCCAGCGCATTCTACTTCTACGGGATGTCGTGGAGGCGACATGAATGCGTATTTGGCCATACAATGACTTGCGGTGGCCAGCCGATGAACAAATCAGCGCTTTATCCTTCTCAGACAAGTCAGACAGACAGTGGTACCAATTCACCGATCCCGGAGGGATGGAAGGCTTGGTTGGCCTGGGCGGGAAATTCGAACCAGAAACCTGGTATCGGGCATCACGCCTCCTCCGACTGCGCTGCAAGCGCCCAGTAATATACAGTGTCTCAAAAAAGAAATGTATGCACTGTTTGACAACACATTGCTCAGAGTAAAGCTACTAGAGGAAGTTAAGGGCTCATGAAGGCTTGAAAGCTTAAGAAAATAGAAATTTCCTGACATTTGCGCTATGTGCTTTTCTGAAACCTTGTATTTTACACTCGACTGATTGTGTTTCGCTTAAAGATTTGCTACAATTTCTTCACAATGTGGCCGTTTTGATTTGTGCTTTTTTAATGGTTTGAAACTTAGAGACACATATTCTTCTTCTTCTTCTTCTTCTTCTTCAGCGTTTGTCCCGCTTTCTTGCGTGGTCCGCTTTCCTGGAATATATGCGCCAGTTTTCTCGATCCAATGCCTGACCAGGGTGTACCCTAGCCATCTTCAAGTCCTGATGCAGCGTATCAAGCCAGCGCTGCTTTGGTCTCCCCCGTGGCCGCTTTCCGTTCACCTCGACGTTAACGCCAGTCTTTTGGACAGTGTCACCGTTTGCGCGAAGATCATGGCCGCACCATCTCAGACGAGCTTCACGCAATTTCTCAACTTCCCAAATCTTTGCCGAATGGAGTCGTTGCGCACACGGTCCTCCGGCCGTCCACCGCAGCATCTAACTCCGGCCGTCCACCGCAGCATCTTCGTTTCCATTACGTTGAGGCGCCTTCCAATTTCTTTGGGAACGGGGCCAGCACTCAGCTCCGTAAATGGCTACAGGTCGAACGACTGCTCTGTAGATCTTTGATTTAAGCCGCTCTGGTATCTTCTTGTCGCAGAGCACTCCCGTCAGAGAGCGCCACTTGGACCACGCTGCACTCAAGCGACACTAGAGACACACTTAGAGACACACTATGGCTTGCGAAAAATGCTTATAAAGCCTCTAATATTGCGGCTGTTGAAGATTTTGAAGATGCTTGTGATTTGTGTGCAAGCGCAGGATAACGAGATTGTTGTGACGTGCAAATGGTCAAGATTGCGCCGTGCCTCTGCCTGAAGCCTTGCATTTCAGACTCGACTGATTGTTGAGAAACCGCACGCGTGGTCCAATTTTGCGGCAAATCGCCTCTGCACTTTGACGATGTTTTTGAACTTCTAGTAGGCAGGATAATATGGTCGATTAATAGCAAAATTATGCCAAGCATTCACTCCATGCATAATCAAACGAGTCTGAAATGCAATGTTTTAGGCTTGTGCACGGCGCAATCTTGACTATTTGCACATCGCAAAAGTCATGTGACACCGTGCTTTCATATAAATTTCAAGCATCTTGAAAAGCTTCACTAGCAGTGATTGCAAAAGAAGAAGGGTTTGCATGAACTTCAATCTTGTGCCAGTTATAATTGAAAGTCATCCAACTAGTGTCACGAATACGAAGATTTTTCCTTGCTACATTTATCTAGCTTAGGAAAATATGCGCCTGCTTTCAGCAAATGTTCCTTCATGACAAAGTTGTTACTGCAGCCATTTTCGAAAACTTCATGATAAATTCAATGAAGGGCTGAATTTTGTGCTGTTCCCGTCTCCGTGCTTCGTATTCCGGTCTCCGGCCATTTTGAGCTCTTCCGTCCCGTGTTCCGTCTTAAAAAAACAATCCGCACATTCCTGGTCGAGACTCATGAAAAAAGTACTAGTTTAAAGAGCCCCCTTGGAAGATAGAAGCCGTCCCAGAATGACGTGCTCAATAGGTCGTAGCGCCGGCGTCTTCAGTACATTTGAATTTTGTGGCGCCGTTTTTTACTATACAATTTCGGTTTTTCTTTTCTTTAATGTCTTTGATACCGAGAAATCTTGGGCTGCTTTTGAGCTGTGTCAACTTCAATCCCAGTGATTAGCGCTTTTGGTTTACGTTGTTACATGGGCGTTCATCGAATTTCCTTTTCTTATTCTTGGCCGTGTACTATTATGGTTGCTGGCTGTAATAAACACAGGCATAAACACATGTAACAACCTTTTCAGTGCGCAAATGGGGGCTCCAGAAGGCAAGTCGGCTGCCGTTAGGAATATGATATCGTTCTGGTAAGTTTCGGCATCTACATAATCATAATGCACTAGTATCAGATCATTTCTTCAGGGTGTTTGGAATGTGCAACAATTTCGCCTACAGCGTTATGCTCGGTGCTGCGCAAGACATCTTGAAAAGGAGCTCCGAAAGCACTTTATCTGGAAGCAACTCTACGGATCACTGCGACGTATGTTGATTTAAATCCGAGAAGCGCTCTCATCGAGGTTCTCAATCCTTCGTTTTGCAGTTGTACGGTATGGTTGCGCAGCCTTGTGTCGATTTATTTGTTTGAGCTCACAGATTTGAAAGCCATTAATAATCAATAGTATCACCCACATAGCCACAGTTGGATAAGCTTCGAATGGAAACCCTAAAACTATAGAATTGACGCAGTTTTCACTTTGAAAATAGAAAAAAATCTTGTGTGGATTATGATTCAAACTATTTTCCTCGGAGAGCATCATCTAGTTCCCGTTCCGACACAAGCTGCAGCCCTTAAGAGGTTCCTAGGGAGTGTGAACTTAACTGAAAGCACTGATAGCAAAAGATTTTGCATGTCTTCTTTAGTTTAAAACGCACAGGAGCGCAACTAGAAGGGCACTAGCCGTCCACCATAGAAATCGAGGTCCTTGGTTTGAGTTCCGCCCCTCCCGTTCCTGTTAAGATCTTAAAATCCATTACCCCATCGATTGACTAACCCCGTCAGTTGTTCTTTATTCTCTTCTTCTTCTCTTCTTTAGTTTGTTGCCGACATTTAAGGATGGAAAAGAAGCAAATCAGAACTAGGGGTCTTCTGGGACGGCGTTGGTCAGCCCCTTTCGTATGCGCCACGACTTTCTTCCACTTGATCTCGCGGAGGCAACGCGAATACCTATTTAGTATAAACAAGGACATGCTGTGCCCAACGGATGAATGAGTCAGTGTTTTATCCTAATAAGACAAATGCTGTACCAATTAACTATCCCCTGAGGTATGGAAGGCTTGGTTAGCCTGGCGGGAAACCGAACCAAGAGCCCGGGTTCCAACCCGATGCATGCGGCAAATGGCACCTCCTCCAACTGCGCTTCACGCATCCAATAAATGAAGAGAGTGAGTTCAATATTATAGTTTCCCGAATTTCACAAATATTTCTGCTCTCTACGTGCATTAAAAACATTGACAAAGATATCGACCAACTTATGTTCGTGGCTAAGTATTCGATGACTAGGTGGATGAAACGCGAAACGTGTTTCAGAAGGAAATCACTTTCCGAGACTGCGCTCCGGCCTCCGTCGGTGTCGTGCTACTCTGCAACATAGTTCCATGCCTTGTCGTGAAATTGCTCTGCCCCTTCTTCATGCACCACATTCCTTATGCGTGAGTTCCTTCCTCTGTCACTCCGAGTCAACTTCCTATTGCTTACAGCCAATCACTTCGGCATGTGTTATAGTTCGGTGACACGTCGGCGACGCTCTGACCTGTCGCCGACATAGTGTCTCCGACCATCTGTCACCGACAGCGCGGGAGCCCCGGCACGACGAGCTAGACGCACTCGTTTCTCTCGCGCCGAGTTTGGCGTGAGAGGAAGAGAGTGCACGCGAGAAACTGCCGCTGACGCGCGCCCTCCGCGGCCAGAAGGCTAATGACAACCTGTCGCAGCGTTCCGCACTGTGCAGGCTGTCGTCGACGCTTAGCGTCCGCGGCGGGAGTATAGCACCTCCCTGCGACGCTATCAGCGACAGCGTCGGTGGCGCGCTAAGGCCTATGTTAGGCCCCTGTTATTCTCTCGCGGGAGCATCCACGGATGGGCGGAAATCGCGTCGGGAGCCTGCGCTGGGCCACTCGTCGCGGCCCGCCACATCCGCCGTCCGCGGATCGCCGCCGACAGACGACGAGGGGGCTGTTATACTTCTCACCCGCGGGAGAACAGCCGTCCGCGGTGCACTGCACCGCAGAAGGGCGTCGTCCCATGTAGTTCGGCGCATGTAACGCGCTCCAATGCTACGCTAGCCGTCCCGGGACGACGACGACAGTCCGCGGGGCACCTTCCGTCCGCGGACGTCCCGCGGATGCTCCCGCGGGAGTATAACAGGGGCCTAAGGTACAGTGTAGCGCGGATTGCTACGCACTGCATAGCACCCGCGCAGAACACTCACGCCGACAGCGTCGGGGAATGTGAAGTATAACTATGCCATAGTGGGGCGAACGCATTCGTTCGCCAAGAAGAGAGGGGGTAGCCTTTTAACGTGAACTTGAACGCCACTGCATCCTTGCTTTTGTGATGGATAGAGCTCAGTGCTGAGGTAGATCACCTGTTCGTGGTGCCATACGGTTGACCAGAAATAACGTCTTCAATGGCAGGAGTTGGGCGGCTCTCTTAAAAAATTTTTTGGGACTGTGGGAAAAACTGTATGTCATAAGAATAGCACAGCACGAGTTCTTCTAATATTCTAATAGTTGAATTCTGGTTTAATCAGTTTTATTTGCTTCTCAGTTTAATTAGTCTGAGGCAGAAACGCAGGAAATTACTTTTTAGCTGAAATTAAATTAGTATTTTATTCTAAAAAATAGAAAACTCCTTACGTAGGCAGTTTCCCACAGGGCTCGTAATCCTAAGTGGAACAAAACGATTTTCAGCTTTCTTTCCTTTTTTTCTCTGCAACGGTAGAACCAAGTATTGGACGTTACCACAGATGCTGATATCCGCGATCGAGCACTGACAGTGATCTTATGGTTAGGCAGGATGTCCTAGCAGGCAATATGTATTATAAAGAAGTGATTGCAGGGTTCGACATTTCATCATCTGTGTTTCTCAAACGGCTTCCCTTCTGGTGACGGCGTATGCGGAGTCAGTTCCCCAAGCGCTCATCGGCGTGCTGTTGGCGTCGTTCTCCTGTGGATTCGGTGAAACCACGTACCTAGGTTTAGCCAGTCACTACTCAAAGTGAGCATCGCTTTCCTTCAAGAACTGCATTGGCTATTAACCCATATATCTTTCAGCAAAAGAAAACAGATAAACATGTACAAACAGGCTATGTTACAGCACCAGACGCGTCTTTTGAATAGACGCCGCAAAAACCGCGATTTTGCGGTTTTTGCGTCTTTTTGATATAACTCGCTTAAAATCCATTCATTTCAAAAACCAACAATATATTTAAGCTCAGGAGCTCGAGCTCTACCGTTTGGTATACAATGCATTTTTTGGTATATGGAGCCATTAAAATATTCGAAATTGAAAACATGCGCTCCATTGCGAAAGGCGGTCGCGGACGAGTTGTCTTTCGCAAGCCGTCGAAAACCGTTGCGTGCTCACAATTCCTCTGGGGAGGTTTTTTTTGAGAAGCAGTTGGTACCGTTCGATTCGTCTCTTCGAGATCTACACAAACATGTACACTGCTTCGCCAGATCACCGCGTTCCCGTAGTGGGTGGTCCAAAATGACTGGAGCAGACTATTTGCGAATGGAGAAGCTTATATTCCAGGACTTGCATGTTCTCGGAGTATCTCAAGCATGGTGTAAAGTGTCACTGTCATGCCAGGAATCGTTTTAAGTGCGCCGTGCAAATGCATGCAGGGTCGAACCTATCAATCGAAGGGGGACAGCTTGTAGAGTGAGCGTTTGGGTAGTTTTATAGAAATTTCCAGCCGCTCTACACAGGAATTTCTGTGAAACTCTCCATCTGCGTAACCTGCCATAGTCCCAGCCGTCATTCTAAAGCTGCGGAGGTCAGCGGTGAAGTTTCTTCCCGTCTTACTTCCCAAATTCGAGTTTTTGACAAAGAAGATGATGCCGTTGTGTTCAGCTCAAAAAGCTCTATCGAACGGTGTCAATCACGGCCAATTCCGTGAAAACTGATTTTGCTGAAAATTCGAAATTTGCTAAATTTCCTTGTCCAAACTTCGTGTAAAATCGTCTAGGGGTTATTTGGAGCGCCAATTACGAATCCGACGTCCGTTTTTAAAAATTCCGCCGATTTCGATAAGTTTTGGTTTTTCTTCTGGATAATTAGGGTGTCTGTTTTTTTTCACACTTCGCCTAAAGGCAGGGGTTATTCAGGGTGCCGAATGCGATGCCGAAGTCCATTTGGGCGATTATGGCAGGAGACCACCCATATCGATATTTGAGGGTGGTCAATGATCCTGATTCTACCAACCTCAAATGGCTATTACATGCCAAAATCGATGGAATTTTCAAAAACGGACTTCGGATTCGTAATCAGCGCTCCAAGTAACCTCTAGACGATTTTGAACGAAGTTTGGACAAGAAAATTTGGCAAATTTCGAAATCGTCGACTTTCGATGACGTTATCACCCAGGCAAACTGGGCGAAAAGCGCCCTCGTCCTCGAGGGAAATTTTCAACAAAACCAATTTTCCCGGAATTGGTCGTGATTGACACCGTTCGATAGAGCTTTTCGAGCTGAACACAACGGTACCATCTCCTGTATCAAAAACTCAAATTTGGGCAGTAAGACCGGAAGAAGCTTCACCGCTGCCCTCGGCAGCTCTAAAATGACGGCTGGGAATATGGCAGGTTACGCGGATGGAGAATTTTTGAGCACGCACTTCATCGTAAAGTACCTAAACTGACTTGCAACCTACTCATTCGCAGGCCGCTAGCATATCGCGTGTTCCTACAGTGGTCGACTGAAATCGAAAAAAAAATTATGTCACACAAGGTTTACCTGCATTTTTGCACCGCTGTAACCTTGTCTAATCACAAGCTTCTTTCCTATGTTTCAGCGCATTCTGCTGCTTACAAAATCCACAAGTTGCGGCCGGAAAGATTCAAGAAACAGAAGAATTGCGCTCAGAACACGCCCGCGGTACAATTTGCGAGCTGTCGCGCCCAGTCGATTGATATGTTCGATCCTATGTACGTCGTGCACAGCGTACTCCAAAGACAGGGTACAGAAATTCCTGTGTAGGGCGGATGGGAATTTCTGTAAAACTATCCAAACGCTCAGTCTACAAGCTGTCCCCTTCCTCCTCTATTGATAGGTTCGACCGTACATGCATTTTGCACGGCGCACTCTAAGAGGATTCATGGCATGACAGAACGCTTTACACCATTTGAGATGCTCTGAGAACATGCAAGTCCTGGAATATAAGCTTCTCCTCGCAAAAAAGTTGCTTCAGTCATTTTTGACCACCAATTGCGAAAACGCAGTGGGTGGTCAAAAATGATCTGGCGAAGCAGTGTATATGTTTGTGTAGATCTCAATGAAGCGAATCCAACAGTGTCAACCGTTTCTCAAAAAACCTCAAATTAGAGGAGTTGTGAGCACGCAACGGTTTTTGACAGCTTGCAACCAACAACTCGTCCGCGATCGCCCTTCAATGGAGCGCAGGTTTTCAATTTCGAACATTTTCATGGCTCCATATGAACAAAGCATACCAATCGATAGAGCTTGATCTCCTGAATATATCGTTAGTTTTCGAAAGAAATGAATCTTAGGCGAGTTAATAAAAAAGACGCAAAAACTGCAAAATCGCAGTTCTTGCGTCTTTTTTATTAACTCGCCTAATACACAATGCTATATTTTCACTCATAAAATAATAAGAGAAATCAGAAAATAGCAAATAGCAAAAGCAATAAGGGGAGATAAAAGAACAGAGTATTGAGGTATTGAGAAGTTTTTCAACACTTCAGTCTATCGATGTTTTGAGTCTGACGTTCCAACGATTTCTATTTAATCGCTTTAATCCTTAACGACATATGAATCTAAATCTAATTAACAACATTGAAATGCACATTCATCCCTCCCCACCAGGATTATGTGCCTATACGGCACTAAAACATGTCACCATGTGTCAAACCCATATCACCGCTCTATTCATCCCACCTTTCGCTACCGAACACGTCATCATCATTAAAATCATAGGCTCTTGCAGACACTTTGAAAAGAAGTAGGGACGTTCTTTCCAAGACGGCTGTCGAGATCGGGGTAACCCTTTAAAATCGAGTGAGCAATGTGAAAATGCAACTCGGCACTTCCGCGTAATCAACCACATTTTCGAAACACGATTTCGACGTGGTCGTCCGGATCGGGCATGGCCGGCTTCGCCGGCACGTTCTCGTATGCAGTGCTCACTGACGTAAACCTGCTGGCGCTGACTCCAAGCAAAGCTATGGTCGTGATGCTCGTCGTGCCAATCTCATTCACATTCTCGTGAGTCCTGCACCTATTTGCATGGAATCGGATGTCGTTTTCGTGTTCAGATATTATGAAATCATCTCTACATTCACTTCAGGTACTACTGTCTTCTTGTTCGAGCGCCCACTGTGCCCGCTATTAAGCTACTGAGGCCTTCGACTTGGGTCGACTTTAACAGTAACGCGTATGAGTTAGTCGATTACAACATAGTTTTACTTTTCTCCCGCGATATAAGTATGTAATTTAATATGAACAGTTTATCTACTATACGAAATACAAATGAACAGACAGGGAAACACAGTGATGAAAAAATATAAGCGCTTTTGGTTTTCGTGGCTTACCTTTTGCAGCGCTTTATGGGGTTTTCTGAACTTCTTTCGTTTTAAAGGCTTATCACTCACTACAAACAGCAGTCAATTTCTCAAACCGACCATTTGTTGTAAAATTCAAGTGGCGTTGACATATTTGCTATGAAAGAAACAAACAACTGTGTGGGGATAAACATATTACCAGGCGGATAATTTGCCACCTTCCCTCATTGAGGGTGGCAACCTTAGACACAGACAAGAACTGATAATGTGATTTTTTTGAGCGAACCGAAACTTCCTCATTTCTTAAGACCACATCTTCATGATTCCATCGGAGCTTCAAAATTTCACATGTCTACCTCTTAGCGAAGATGTTCAGCAGTAAATGTGACAGCTGTTCTTGTAGAAAACAAATTGGGAATTCTTTTTAAACCGTGAGACGTAACTTCCTAAAGTGTATCCTAATTAATTTAAAACAGGCATGTGCGCACCAGATGGACACGTTTAACTATAAAGGATTTAGCGATTTTAGCGAATTATCTGCGGTTTCCGTTGAAATCTAGCTTAATGTTTAACGAAGTTTTTTGGAATTTTCGCTAGATCGAAAATCTATGGATACATTTACAGCTTTCATTCTAGTAATATTTATTTATTCATTCATTTTATGCACACATGGGTGCGCCACAATGAAAAAATACCAGGAACAATGAAGGAAGAACCACCATTATTATGTCAGAACGCAACAAAAAGAACAAGGATAATATAAATCAAGAACACAACAAGAGTAGAAAACTTAGGTGATTTGACTACTCTCTAAATAATGCTGTTCCTAAAATACCTCATGATTTTTAAAAGCTGGGAAAAATATTACTCTCGAGGTAATAATTCAGCCACGCTGAAATGCAGAAAAGAAAGACAGGTCCAGAATGCGGTTCTACTTATATAAACTGAAAGAGTAACCAGAAAGCAAAAAAAAAGCAGCTGGTTGAAGGTAGTTAAAATATTATAAGAGTTAGAAAGCTCGACTTTGAGTGCTACGACTTAATAGGCACGCAATTGGCATAGCCATACGAGGAGGGTTCTCTATTCCAATATAAACTACTACGCAGCCCAGGCGATAGTCTACTAAGGAGACCTTGGAGCAGATAAGGTGTTGAGATAAATCAGATAAGAGTATTAAACAAAAACTGTATAATATTATAACATGGGGTTAAATAAGCCTTGATATATTATTTTTAGATAAATAAAAATTGCGGTATGAAGATAGATTGCCTATAAGCCAAGGATAGTCGGTAAAACGCCTGCTGCACCTGAGCTTTTCGGACTGATGGTATTTAACACTTTTGAGAGGCGATAGTGTAGGTGTCTACTGCACCAGAGGAGTTGAGGTATTTCGACGAAGAGAACTCACAAATCGATTTAGAAAAAAAAAATCGATTGACATGTAATAAGTATTGCGCTATCATCCAAGAGAATGAACCTACTTATTGTAGTGATTGTACCCGAGGCAGCGATAATGGGTCCAAGCACGTGCGAGACCTGCAACTAAGTAAAATAACTCTACAAAATGGCCTAACAAGGAGTTGAAGACTTCCCTCACAAAGCAGAACCCTACATTTGCAGGGCAGTTCATAGAGCTAACATAAGTTTCAACCTTGCCTGCACGGAGAGGGTGCTAAAATGTTTCAATTTAGACGTTCTTGTAGGGAATGCCCTTCGTCAGCTAGGAGGTGGGCCAATTACCGCAAATCCTCAATACCTAACACTCTCAGTAAATCAAAACAATCTCCAAACGCGTAACTTCGGCCGTCCACCGCAACAGCTTCGTTTCCATTACGCTGAACCGCCTTTCAACTTCTTTGGAAAAGGACCAGCACTCAGCTCCGTAAATAGCTACAGCGCCATTTGGAAAATCCTGCACTCACGCGTGAGTTGGCTTCAGCGAGTAGACCGCCATCGGACGCGACTGCTGATCTAGGTGCTTGAATACCGAAGTACGTGGCAGCTCAATGCCATTTACCTAAATGGAGCTGGACTCGTCTTCGTCAGTCGTCAAATACTCGGTCTTTTTGACATTGAGTTTGAGTCCAAATCTCTCAAAGCGGTCGCCCCAAGCTTGTACCTGCCACTGGAGTTCAATCTTATTTTCGCAAGCGAGCATTACATCATCAGCATAAAGCAACGTCCGAGGGAATGGCCGTTGAAAATCACATGATATGGCATCTGTAACGAGGAAGAAGAGTAGTGGGGAGAGCGCAGACCCTTGATGTACTCCGACAGAGATGGAAAACTCCATCGACGTACCTGCTGGCGCTTGCACTCTACTCCTCGTACAAGATTTGAGTAGCCACCCACTCAATAAGCTCTTCGGGAACGTTATGCTGTCCTAAAGCATAACATATCACTTCACGCGGAACGCGATCAAAGGCCTTCTCCAAATCCAGGAAGGCAAGATGCACCGGTTTCTGTTTCTCGGGTGTCTTTCTACATATAAGTAGATGAGTGACGTGTATGGCATCGATTGTGCCACACGTAGATACGAAGCCACACTTGATGGTAGAAAGCTGGACGACGTCTCGAATGCGCCTATCAACAATTCGCTCGAAATTTTCATGTTATGCCAAAGCAAACGAATTGGACGGTACCTTATGCAGTCCCTTCTTCTTCCAAATCGGAATCGTCGTACTTATGTGCCAACTATCAGGTAATTTCTTCTCCGTAAGCACCTGGTTGAAGAGCATTACCAGCCACTCAGCTAGATACCAGGATTTTGACTTCCACAAATCGGCCGCCAAGTCACCAGGGCCCGTTGCCTTGCTTAGCGTCATCTTTTTCAATGCCACTTCTATCTCCACAACAGTGATTTTCTGAACGGGACCGTACACAGGAGCAGATGGAATGGCTGGATAGGCAAACTCTATCGTCAAGATTTCCTCGAAGTAGATGCGCCCTCGATTCAAGGCCATTTTTCGGTCCATAAGGAGATGACTAACCTTGTCGTTGATGCCAAAGAACTTTTCAATATCCTCGGTCTGGCGATGACGGACCTTGGCGAGTCGATGGCTTCGCCTCGCCAGGTTTCTTCGACGGTCGTGAATTCGCTCGGTCTTCCTAGTGCTCGGAGTAGCGATTCTCACAGTGCAGATCAGCGGTCGATGTTGCGTGGCGACAGTCTCGTACCGATTGCGTCAGTGGGTAGCCTTTGGTCTTGATTCCTCATAAGGGCAAGGACGATTTGCGTTTTAGTGTTCCCGCTATAAAACGAGATGAGAAGGGAGTCACGGTTTCAAAATTTCGTGTTCACGACGGTGAGGTTGTGTGATTCTGCATACTCAAGTATGCGCTGACCATCGACATTACGTGAGCCGTATCCGAAACCATAATGACAGCTGTTTTTCGTTACTCCAATTAACCCTTAAGATCACCTGTAACGATAGTTAGTCCAGTGACAAAACTTCTGCTGTCTTCTCATCAAGCAGGCTCCAAAAGTCACCCATGTCTCTTTCGGAGCAACCAGTCTGTGGAGCATACACAGAGAAGAGGTGATACATTCGGCGTTCAGCAGCGACAACGCAGCAGCTTCATCAAGCGTCGCTAAACGCTGCACGTTTGCAATCGCGTTTCGGAAGCGTTCGGAGACGATTATCGACGATTATCGTGGAGGTGACTTGAATGCGTATTTGGCCTTACAATGACTTGCGGTGGCCAGCCACTGGACAAATCAGCGCTCTATCCTTCCCAGACAAGTCTGATACCAATTCACCGATCTAGGGGATGAAGGCTTAGTTGGCCTAGATGGAAAATCCGAACCAAGAACCTGGAATCTGGTGCACGCGACAGCCGGCACCCGCTCCTATACCTCCTATGCGTGCATGAAAACCATCATCATACTATATAATAATCAGCTAAGAGCTATCGATCAGAGGGAAGAAATGAGCACGCGCAAGAGGTTAATTTAACGTCAGTTTCAGATGATTTTAGAAAAGATGTCGCATCTATCTCAAAAGTATGAATGCAAGGTTTGAAGTTTTGAGTTTTTTTTTCAGAAAAATGAATGTTTTTAAACTTATTTTAGAGTGCAAATAAAGTTAGCAATTTGTAGATTATTCAGCAATCCGCGGCCGCGTCACGCAATAGTCTATGACTTTCATTTGATTGGTAGTGAAAATAGAACTTATTTATAGCTGCGAAGTGTAAATATGCCCTATTCTCTTCTGTTATGCAGTTGATAATCAACCCAACACCTGTATTGTAATTAAAGAATATGTTACAATTCAAAGGCTGTATTCACTTTTGGGGTAGACAAATTGCAAAATTTTAATGAAAATCATAATTAGTCATTACAGTCAAGTAGTCAAAGACCTACTTAAATCTGGAAAACGTTCGCATTTCTTTGGACGTATCCATTTGTTTCTAAATCGCTTATTATGGCGTGAAAATGATTGATAAAGCACACTATTACCTTTTTTGTTCAAAATCACGATTTTATCTGTAGTTTTAGGAAACATAACAATTCAATGGAAATTTAGGAAAAAGTTCCTTAAAAGAATTCGCCATAAATACTTAAAGGGTGGAGCACACTTCACTGCCTCTGTTGAGGCAGCAAATGTTACGATTACTATCAATCCGCTGCCTCTTTTGCTGCGCAGCAAAGGCAGTGCCGCTTCCGTGAGCATAACGGGGGCCTTTTTGTCGTAAGACATTTCTTGCTGTGGCTGCAGGTAAGAAGGCGCCGCTAAAAAGCGCGCGTTGCTGTTTACTGTTGCGCGCATCCTTTGCGAAAGCAGCGTGCACCCTCTTTTGCTGTTCAAGTCGGGTTTGCTGCCACAGCAAAGTGTGCTCTATCCTTAAGGGATAGGCGCACTAATGCTGTTGATGAAAGATAGGGCAGAGACGCAGAGTGTGGGTCTCTGCGTTAAGGCCCCCATAGAGTTCTGCAGCAGCGCCGCGGCTCTATGCTTAACCATAGGGCAGAGACGCAGAGCTCGCCGCTGGCGGCGTCCCTGCCCTATCCTTAACCATAGCGGCGAACGGCGTTACCGCAGAACTCTGTGGGGGCCTTTAGGGGTGGCGGCGCTGATGGCACACTTCGCTTTTTTTGGCGCACGACGTCAACGACGTAGTGACGCTCGCCAGCGACGTTTCAAAGAATGAGTTCGGTCATTTCGTGAAGTGTCGCTGCCAAACGTCGCTCCGCCCCGTTTTTTTTTCGGAAAACGATGCCAAATGTGCTGGACCCCTTAGCGATCAGAATTTAACGCCTACCGCTGTGCGCACTCAGGCTTCACACCATTCAAGTGTTGTAGTCTTGGATGATGCAGCGAAAGCATGTTTATAGTGGTATTTATTAGGACGATGTATAAGTTCACGAGATTTAGGAGTGTCTTCATTCAAGAACAGTACTCAGGCTGCCGCCAGCAGTGTGTCATCTCGATACTAGAAGAATGACCTAAAAACCTTTCCCAATAATTCACTTTAATCTTATTTATAGCTTGTGTTGTGGTTTCGTAATCCATGCCTTCTGAATCCTAAATCGCATCGTCGTGGTACTCGAATTCGTATCTTTCCTCAAACCATTTGTATCTAAAACGTAAAGTACGTGCAAAAGATGTTTTTGTTTCTAAACCACTGCCTATTATCTTTGCTGGATTTTCGACAATTGTGGTTACCATTCAATCTAGAAAAAACGCACTTTTGGTGCTGCTTCTAGTCATGCTGGTCAAGGTGGACGCGGCCCTTCCGAGCTAGTCTCAAACCTTCAACCTCTGTTGGTGAGGCTTACGTTCGTAGACTACAGCCTTACAAGAAACAAAAGTTAGGCTTATTTGTGGTCCAGGCACTGACTCACCGCTCCTTGGATGGCTGGGCGATATAGCGCTTTCTGTCCTCATACTGAGGAGGAGCCATGGATCATCCGCCATTCTAATTACTTGTGCACCGAATAATGTGCTCGTTCTAGCAGCTATCGACGTTCCTTGAGGATCGACGGAATACACGAGGTAGAAGACAAACCCGGTGCGCCAGAGAAAAGCCGGCGCTGTGCGTTTAGGTGTACATAGGATGTAAATAGCATTATGTACCTCCAACAAGACAACGCTGGACCATCATTGTTTAAATATGGTAAAATCAGAATACTTTGTGCTCCAAATGCCCGAAGACTTATGAAACGTTTTTTTTTCACATTCCACAGTTTATTTTCGTAGCGTCAGCTAAGGAAAGATCTCTGAATAACAAGTTATCCTATCTCATCAAAAATTAAGATC
The DNA here is from genome assembly GCA_947359475.1 of Heligmosomoides polygyrus bakeri. NCBI lineage: Eukaryota > Metazoa > Nematoda > Chromadorea > Rhabditida > Heligmosomidae > Heligmosomoides > Heligmosomoides polygyrus. The sequence continues at coordinate 51,821,182 of OX375865.1, forward strand.
ACAAGACGACTTAGCCCGGAAATTACTTTTAGTGTTATTTGGAACCAACTATAACAACACATCTAGAGATCCAGACAAGGCTAAACAACTTAAGTTACCTTGTCCCCGTAGTCGAAGTATAGCCGACATGATCATAGTGTTAAGATTCTTACAAATAGGGTTTCGTTGTTTGGTAGCCTCTGATTACGAATAGGAGAGCGAATCTTATGCATTATTTTCCTGTTTCGAAATCGCATACGAGGTCAAAATTCCTCATAGGAACCTCAAAGAGTTGAACTTGTTACTGCGTATTAACGGAAATATCATCAATGTCTCTGTGAATTCGTTCAAGTCCTTATGATTCGCAGCAAGATATGTTATGATGTCATCATACATGTAAGCTAGTATTTTTGTTATTATTTCTGTAACGTTGCTCATTTAACGCATGATCATGCCTGGTAAATAAATAAATAATGCCATGAAGCATGATGTGAGAAAAGAGACTAAGGTTATTCTATTTAAGAGCACATCGACTCTAGACTCGCTTCAGCAAAATAGCGGCTGAGGCAGTCGTGCCCCAAAGATGAGATACCGATAGAACTCCAAAGACAATGGCCTAGGCTAACTGCCCTTGCTGGGAACTACAGAGCAAAAATTTTATGGTAGCGAAAACAGCCCATGTCGAAAGAGATGACATCTCTAAACGGTTTGTCTGCTTAGGTGTCCTGTAAGACGCAAGCTTCTTTTAGTTGCAACATTTTATAGGCAATATAATTTCATGACGTATATGATAGGAATAAGAATACTCGGATCGGAAGATTTTTACTAGAAGAATTTTCCGTTAACTTTTTCATATTATTGAACAACTGTCCTTCTTTTTGTTTTTTAGAGAATGCCCCCGAAGCATGTAAACATTTCAGAAAAATGAGGGTTGCAAAAAGGTATGCAAGGAAACCTGGAGAAGCATATGTTTTTATTCACTGTGCATACACATATACGTGCACGAATATTCATTAAGGCGTGATTTGACAAGGTCAGGTACCAATTCAAATTCGACGGAGAAGATGGAGGAGGACACCAGTAAGCTGGAAGCTCAGAATCGCCCAATTCTGGAACAACTTGTAGTAGTGAAGGTAATGCATTCCTGCCTCTTACGACTAGGACTCATAATTCAAGGCTTGCTTAGCCACGGTGAATTGAGGCGCAGTTTGCCATCTTATTACTCAGACACACAAATTACCACTGTTTGCAGAGTCTACTGAAGTACATGGTGCCCTTTGGCACCGTATACTTCATGCAGTATTTCGTCAAACAAGGACTGGTGAGTAGCACACCTTTGAAGTATTTTCAATATTTTCAATAAGCGCATAAAGCACATATCACAAATGGGGGGAAACAGGTAGATCCTTGTGCGTAAGGACCAAGAAGTACTTGGACGGGTTGCGTAGGTCCCAAATCTCTACTCCCTTGGGCGAGCATAGGGTGCGGCGGCACGCAAACAGCTGTTTTGGGGTGGAGGTCAAGATCCTTGTGCTTCAGGATGAGATTTCGGCGCGCCGAACTCTCGAGGCGCTATACATTGCAGCGAAGTCCCCGCAGATCAATAGGAAGGACGAGTGCTTGGGTGTGACCCAAGAGCCGGCGCCGTACGTCTCCCTCTGCGGGTTTTGACCTGTGGGTCATAACCCGCTAGTTCCCTAGGGCGAGTGGTCCCTCATTCATCCATCTTTCGTCCAGCCAGGGTGACGGTGGACGCCTTTTGTCCACATCTAAGGTTAGCCATGTTTATCGGCTTCTTACGGCATCGTTTTCGTAGTCTGTTAGCCTTTTGGATGGGTTCCTGCTGAATGAAAGTTTCTAGTTTCTCAGATGACTTCGATTTTCCCAGGCTCTGAAGAAAGATAGCCGATATAAAGAATTGTACCAATCTTGACGCCGAAAGATAGCCGATATAAAGAATTGTACCAATCTTGGCAACGCTGAACAAACTACTCGTCTAAGGCACATATCATTTGACTAAACATCATGTATTAAGAGCTATTCGCTATTCATTCTGTTTGTATTAATCGCTTGAGCAGCGGACATGAACTATCGTGACATGAACTATCGTCACGCATTTCCAATCTAAATACCACGCTTCACTTAATAAAATCTGCATGGGAAGGGTTTAAAAAAACGAAGAGGAAAGTGGTAGAGCACATTTCTTTTCTGTATGCTCTCATTTAGATCGAACTGGTCGTGTTCGACTGCTCACACGGCTTCAACACGACGCCCGCATCTCAGTATCGCTGGTACCAGGTAAGCGACATCTTCAAGAAAATATGAAAAACACCCGAGATATGTGCGAGCGGCTGCATGCTCGTCATTCTTTTCAGGTCTTTTACCACATCGGAGTCTTTATTTCTCGCTCATCCATTAACCTCGTTAAGCTGAATTTCTTCTGCATTACACTCACGGCATTCATCCAGGTACTTCGTCACTGGTGCTTTTTTGTCGTGGTTTTGTTTTGCAAAGTGGCCGACTTCATTGCCTGATGCAGTGGTTTCTCCTTTTCTTGGCTACAGAGCAACGAAGTGATCGTTATTTCACGGCATGCCCAGTGGAAATTGCGACATTGCAGACGGCGTCGACCATATTGGTCTTTTTCACCGCCATATATGCCTTTATTCCACACTTTGCCATCGTCTGCGGTCTCATTTTCTTCATAGGAGTAGTGGGCGGAGCAAACTACACAAACACCTTCTACCATATACACCGAAATGTGAGTTTTCTATCCCTTGTTTCAGTTTTCATGAGGAGGTTGAGTTATGGGGAACCAAAGTCCTCATACTTTAACGAACTGTGCGGTTTGATTCAAGGCTGTATGAACCATGAGCACTCGTTTGATACACCTGTAAACGTTTGACTTCCTTCAAGAAATAGCTCAACGCGCTCGCCTTTCAATATGAGAATTTCCACCGTTTCTCTAACAACTGTTCTTTGCAGGTGGACCCAACAATTCGCGAGTTCGCTCTGTCAACAGTAACGTTCGCCGACACAATCGGAATTTTGGCAGCAGCTGTAGCGGCGATTCCCACCCATAACTCAATCTGTGGCATGAAGTGGTTTGGATAGCCGGGTTTCGAGCCTGGTTGTTGCCGAAGCTCTAGAACATTCATGGTGACGTCATCACCGACATTTCCTGAGCTTCCTCTTTTGACCTTGACGACTGTTGATGGGTTTGGAAGCGACTTCTGGTCCTTTCGGTCCATCCAACATGAACTTTACAGAATTTAGAGAATTGCTTGTGATTAGTATCTTATTTTCAACCTGTATCCTCTGTACACATATTTCTGAACAACATTCTCTCAGACTTTTCACATTTAAAAATAAAGCTGAAAGAAGTGTCAATGAGAACGGATGATGTATGTACTGGTTCATCGCGCAGACAAGTATGTGGCGTAAGCTTGTCCACGACGGCATGTTCAGGTCCACTGTTCGACGGGTGACATAGATGGAGGCTTGGATATTTTCTCAGCGTGCCTGGTAAACAGGGAGATGACGGCAAAAGCCTCTTACAACTAGCTGATGTTGGCTTCTCGGCCACGCACTTTAGTGGAAGAAACTGGGTCATTGAAGAACACTGGACTTCGCAATCCAGGGTGGCGAAACCTGACGACTGTGATGCTGGAATCATAACATAGCTACCGTACCACAATTACTGCACTCTAACGTCATCTGGGAACGTCGCATATTAGCCCGATAAAGAGAGATAGAAAGCTCAATGACAAATCGAGTGCTGTTTGACAGCGATCCATAAATGGTGCTTCAAATAAGATTTCAATTTATTCAAAGACAATACTGCACTCTTTAGAGAGATTCGAATAGGCCGATGAGCACCACGCTCTTCGTTAATGCAACGATCTAATCGTTGATTCTAGTTTGAAAAGCTGGACGGTGTATAAAACCGCGATCAAAAGCCCACATAAAGCACTGCAGGAGTGTGTGGTAGAGAGGAAGAAATGTATGCGATTTTGGTTATTTTTTAAGTCGCGGTGGCGGTTTTTTCGAGTCAATGACTTTCTATGAAAATGTTGCAGTATGTAGCACATTCTTTGATGCAGTCACAGCCTGTTATCCTTAGGGATCTGAATCCACTGTCGAATGAATGGAGCTATTAGAATCTTCTTCAAAAGTGGTCCTTAACTCCCCTCCCTTGATCTACATATTCACGGATGAAATGTTTTCCCGCTTCTTCAACGACGTCCAAAAAGCGTTGTTGTCAATATTTTTTAAAAGCTATAATTTAAAAAGAATCTTTTTTACAGCGCAGTTTAGAATAGCGGTCCATAGTGAAGACTATTGTGAATTCTTAAATAAGATACCTCTGAAAGAAAAGACGAGCAAACAATTTCCTAAAGAGTACATTTTAATTATTCATTTATCTATAACGTAGATCAAAGTCTAGCATCAACGATGTTTAAAAAACGGATCGCAAAAACATATCTTCCACAAAAACGCAACAAATACTGTTAAACGATGCATGAGTAGTAACTTGTCCTCGGCACTTCACGGTATTCAACATGTGATAAACCGTTACCACTCTTGCGCAGACAGCCTCGCTAAATCGTCGTACTTGCCAAGCAACAAGTTGAATTCCTTTCCTGTAGGTTAAAAAAATCTGGCCTAATCCGTGACTTAGCAAGTGACAATTGTTATCATCTCATCAAAGAAACCTGCCGAATTTATTGATAACATCTTGGGAAGAATTTTATACATCATGATAGCATCGGCAGTCTTCCTTTTGTTTTTCAATGATGGAAGGCCAAAAAGCTCAGAACGTTGGAAACCGTTTGGATTTTGGCTATAATCCACTGAAAAACACCTTATTATGAGCTTCCTCGTCAAGCTATTTTGGACACTTTCCAAAATCAATATCCTTCTTCCAAGATGGATTAGATACTGTCATTCCAGTTTCAACGATAGGTCACACATAGATTTTGAAAGCCCGTATGTAGATCTCGGGAATACAAGATTTCAAAGCTCTGAATAGGTTATAGATACGGAAACTGGCCATCTTCACCAAATGTTTGCAGTGCTTTGGAAATGACAAATCATTCGTTATTTTTTCAGAATCTGGCCAAAATTTACTCGATATGTCGGTGTTTGGATATGATACCTAGATCCGATCACTAGAAAGTGCGTCTTTTCAGCTGCAAGCGACAGCTGCCATATTTCTGTACAAGAACTAATAAAATCTGTTGCCGTCAGGAGAGACATTGAGTCTTCAGCATCATCTATTCTTCTGTAGATTTTCACATTGTCAGCATACATTTTACAAGTGACCTGGAAATTAGCAATGCATTTTGGGAATTCGTAGGTATATAACACGAATAATATTGGTTATAAACCTTGAGGAACAACACTAAAAGCGTCTGAAAACTGATCCTTAACATCTACCTGATAAGCTCTTCCTGATAAAAATTCTCGAATCCGGTTTACAATTGTGGGCTTAACCCCAACTGTCTCCAATTTGACCATTAGATTTTTGACGGGAACTTCGTCAAAGGCCTTCGAAAAATCAAAATACACTACACCGATGCATCTTTTTTTTTCAAAAACTTTCGACCAATCCTTCACGGAGGTAATGACTGTTGTCCCTACAGATCTTTCCTTAAGAAAACAGTATTGGCTATCAGATATTACACCATGAGCTTCGAGATGACTCAGGATATGCTTTTTGAAAATTTTCTTGAGTATTTCTGCAAAGACTGAGGTGATGTTTATTGGCCGGCAGTTCCTGGGATCATTTCGTGGAGACTTCTTAAGGATAGGAGTCACAAACGCATGCTTCCACCTAGCATGAACTTCCGCTCTAGTGTGGCTCAAATTGAATATATGCTCCAGGGGGTAAGCTATTTAGAGAGCAACGTTTTTTGTGAAGCTCAGAGGGTCGAAATCCGGAGATAATGACGAAGATTTCGGCATTTTGGCCAACATCTCAATAATCTCGTCTCTGTAAAACCAAGGCGCGGAACCATTTGCGGAAAACGCGGCAAATCTGCCATATCATCCAATATGGAACTACCTCCATCGAACTGACTTTTATTATATACTTTCTTGAAAACTACTTCCAACAAGTTCGCTTTATCCTTCGTCTTAGAAACCGTTTTACTACATTCATCAACCAGGCTAGGGACTATATTACCTCTCCGAGTCCGAGACCGAATAAGCCTATAAAATGCTGTCTTGCCTGCAGAAATGATGGCTTTCGTTTCTTGGTAGACGTAGCGATGCAAAGCCTAACGAGGAAGGTCAAATAGTGACTGTGGAGTTTTTCAAAACGACCTGTATATGATTGCAGTGTGTTGTCTGAGAAGCACGATAGTGGTTTCCATATTTCCACCTTTGGGTAGGTCAAAAATTGTAAAAAAAACTACCGCTTCAGTGCGGGCCGGTAATGCAAAACTGACGCCTGGAACACCCTTGTTGTGCTCAGAAATAGTCCTGCAGAAGATTTAGAGCTTTAGTGGTTGATAGAACGTGGGATTTTATAAATACCTAATAGAAGCGGGAAGGCACATCCACGTTAGATATTCACCAGCTGCGCCTCATCGACTGGATCGAGTGACTCATCGAGTGAATAACGCGGTGGACTTGCGAGAGGGTGGTCAAGCGATCGGTTACGGGGTGGAGTCTTTGTATTGCTAGGGGTGCATTTTTGCATTTTTATCAATGTAGAGGAGTGCATTTTGGCCTCAACAAGGTTCAATGTTCACGTTTCAACCTCTTTCTAACCTCTTGCTGGATGTGAGACAAGCTAACCTTCGTCGATTACATGTGGCCAGTGATCCATGCTTGTCTTGTTGGGTCCCTCGTTTGATAGGAGTTCTGTGTGTGATCCCTTTCTAATGCTTTCTATGAGTTTTAGAAGTGTGCCTCGTAGTAACTTTGTAGTGAGGATGATCGACTATTACTTTGATCCATCACCAATACATGCTGATCGCCTCTCGCAATTCTATGGAGAGCTGGCTTCTTGTGACCTCTCCTAATTTTACTGACTGTGGCGAAAATTTGAATTTTTATCCTTCTTGTGTTATTGTTGCATTTCTGCCTATTTTGGTGCCGATAACTCTTCGCTACTCTAGATGGAGGGTAAGGGTAGCTACAGGTATGAACACATGTACTCTCACGTCTGCATAGTCGGAAATTTTTCACCAAGGTTCGTCTAAGGGGAAGGCGTTTGGGATACAATCCAGAATCCGTTTTTTTGTTTTGGTAGATTACAGTAGGCTACGATGTGAGCAGGGTGGAGACTGGTTAGCCGTACTCATTCCTTCACTCCATTCGTCTAGGGTTGTTATTGAGGCGATGACCACAAATTTGGTAAACGTTTTTGGTTTTTAAATTTTTGAGGGCTATTTTCAGTTCAAGATACGATCTTGGGAACGAAGTGCGGCCAGATGAAGAACACGCTTGAAATCCAGCTTTTTCGCAGTATTCATATCTACTCTAGCCTGCTGTATTTTGCTATTATACCGAAAACAGACGCCAGATGTCGAAACTACGAGTACGAGGGAGGTTGAAACGCGAACTTTGAACCCTGACGAGGACAAAATGCACTTTACATTGATAAAAATGCAAAGAACACCAGCAGTGCATAGACCCCACCATCGGAACCGATCCCTTAACTACCTTCCCGCAAGTCCACCGCGCTATCCAGTCGGCCATCCAGCCAATAGGGCGCTTCTGGTGAATGCCTCCCGTGAATGTGCCTTTTCGTTTCTGCTAGAGATTTATCAATCCCACGTTATAGCAATTATTGAAGCTCCATACCTTTTGCGCAACTATTTCTGAGCACAACAAGGGTATTCCAGGCGTCAGTTTTGCGTTGTCGGCACACACTGAAGCGATACGGTTTTTTGCAAATTTTGACCTACCCCGAGGTCCGCAGGAATTTGGAAAAACACTATGGTACTTCCCAGACAATCCTATATAGGTCGCTTTGGGAAACTCCACGGTTACCTCCTTGACCTTCCTCGTAAGTTTTGTGGACCAAAACTCGGTTGAACATGCCTTTTTCAGTGGTGGTTGCATCGAAAAATCATTCTTTTAAGATATATAGGGTATTTTTCCCCGTCACCATTTAACTGTCTCATAGGAACATACAATTCGATAGTGTGAAGAAGAATTGCGAAAGGGGTTTCGTAAAGTTCATTAAGGGTGCCTCTGGAGTTCGTTACGCCAATCCAGTCAATGTCCATCAGACACCAATTTGAAAATAATCAGCTTTATTGAAGTTTCGAACCCATATAAAGCCCTTTGGCTTAAGGTTCATGTCTAACTCATAGGATATAGTAGCGTGGCCGCCATTACCGATAGGAGGTTCTACTTGCACATTCCTGATGAAACCTTACTTGTTACATAAACTAAATCCAGGGTTGAATTTCGCATAGTGGGCGAGGTTACTAACTGCTGAAAACCATGGGTTTCAAAAACCTGAGAAAAGCCCCTAGCTGCATAACTGCTTTGATGCGACATTAGATCGTGGAGATTAAAATCTCCCATAAAAATCGTGGTGAGCTCAGTGGCACATGAAGATCGCCGGAATACTTCACATTGGAACCCACGGTTTGGAGTGGAATGAGCAAGAATAAAGACTGTCAGAGTTCATTATGTCGACCAAGACCATCCATGGAAACTCATAGTTCTTGAAGCTTTCGCTCTACGACGCACCAGAAAATTTCTCAGGGGCCAGCTCCAAAACAAGATCGACCGCATCACCTTCGACCGCAACTATTGACTGACCGACGTCTCCGTTGTCCCCAAATTCACACGCGACGGGCACTTTCTAAGCAGGGGTGTGCGTTTAACGGTTAACGATTTACCGGTTCAACGAATTTACCGACATTTTCGCGATAAATTCTCTTAACGAAAATTTTCGGTAAATTCTCAAACTTGCCGGAAAAGTTAACGACTTTTGCCATACAAAATCAGTTTCTACCTATCGACTGGAGAAGGAAACATTTTAGAAGTGATTGTTTCTATCTTCTCCGATAACTTGCTATTAACGTTCGTGGTCCTGAACCTCATTGAAACATCCACGTCCACATCACGAGGCGGAGATGGTACGCTCCAATGTGCGCTCCACTGGGATAGTACCTCGCACTGAGACTCCCCACATGACATGAGACAATTTGAACTAGAAATATTGAAGCTCTCACAATAGACGATCGCCAGAGGAATAAGGTAAATATACGCTCATGTCTTGTTCTCGTAATTTAGTCCAAGATGTAAGGCATCGGAATGCATAATCTGCTAGTCTACCTGATCTCCTGGTGGACCCTTAAGCTGCTTTCCAGTTTAAGAAAAGAAGGAAGTTTGTTATCGTGTCACATTTCATAAATAAGTAAATAAATAAATTTCGTTGTTTTTTCTGAAGTGTCTGGCTTTGCTTTAAAATATAGCTTAATAGTTCAAAGAAGTAGTAGTGTAAAGTGTAATTTTGTAAGGTGTGTTATTCTTTCATCGAATGAAATGATGATAATTGTGATAATTTGAAAAGGCAGTTAGAATATTATTCCAAAACAGATATAGCAATATTCAATTGGATGTCGGATATTCCAGAAATGTTTTTGTAGAGTTTCAATTGAGTTTTATCTTTTTTAAAGCACCCACAAAATAGATCGTTTTACTTATGCATTGTCAGGCTTCCGCTTGCTTTGTTTGTTGTAGGATGCTCGCTGCTTTCAGGGCGTTGTTTGCCTTGGGACGACGTAAGCATGACAAAATGAAGATGATATGGTTTTCGTGAACGTGATGATGTTTCCGTGAAAAGCTTTACGCTTTTTTTTACACCACCGCCGCTTAAAACTAGTTGTTCTTAAGGGAATATGAAATTTAAAAAATTAACGGATTTTCCGAACTTAACGGAATTTACCGGCAAATCTCTGCGTTAAAAATTTGTGGTAAAAAATTCACCGGCGACAGGTCAGCGCACACCCCTGTTTCTAAGCTGGAAGGAACCACATCGCTTCAGTCGCAGTCGTCCGTATCGGGTTGTCAGAGACTCGTAGAATCGATGTTCATGACCAAGTACGTGTTGACAGGACATCGACGCCGCGTGCTCGCCTGCTGTCCCGAGATTTTAGCAGACCCTCCATACTCCATACTTGCCCTTCCCATCTCCGAAAAAATGGGAGGGAGGGGGCTTTCGGAGTCAGGGGAATAGGCTGCTTTTAACTGGGCTACACACTGGTAGCCAGTCGTGTTCTTTCCTGCGGGCGAGGAACTACTGGCTGCGAGGCAGATTCCCCGAAGAGACTGGGCAAGACTTTCAGGCGAGCTCGAATTGCCTACGATGTACTCTATCGAGTACAAGCTTTTGGCCGGGTCGACACAGATGCAATCCGCGTTGGTGCGAACACGTCCACGAACTCCTGCATGAACACGCCACGCCTGCAAACAAGGTGTGAGCCGACCCGACACAGCAAGGAGCCCCCTGCGTCACTGGACAGTACACGGTCGCATTTTGCTCGCGATTCGTTCCCCTACTACCATTCGAGGACGCGGCTGCGACAAGCGGTCCGAAGACTCTCATAAGAGGGAGATCCGCGGCCAAATACTCATTGAAACCGACATCCCGTAGAAGAAGAATGCGCGGCGCATCCCGAAATGGACAGACTAACACCGTCTGTGTCCTTTCAACCTTTATATAGAGGCTAGGACTTGAATCTCTAAGGAATCCGCAAGCTGAACAAGCACGATGTGACGAAATCAAGCGGCGTGTCCAAAGGCAAAAATATCGTCGGATCAATCACCATAAATCGAACCTGCTTGCCGAGGAATTCCTTTATCCCGCATTTATGCATGATTTTATTCAGGTTTTGTTCGACGATGAGCATGCAGAACTTCCAGGAAGAGGACGAAACATACAGAATTCCTGGTGTCGGGTCAGAATGCGGTTCTTAACCGAGCATAAGAAAGTGTCAACTCAATGAAGAGACACGAGATTAACTCGGCCGGCCCGGTTTGGCCGAATCCAGTCGCAGCAGACCTGTCTCCCGCCCGCATAATGTTATCATTTCCAGATATTATCTCATAGACGACGAGCTTTCTCTCCACTCGTGCGCGTTGCATTTCAGTCATCTGCGTTTGTTCCTAACAAGCATCCGTCACAAGAGCATGGAATCAACTCCACGCACTCGCCCATAGTTGCTGTCCCTCCCTCAAGCTTCGCATCGTCCGCGGTTTCTTCATCCTTTCCCACGTGTCAGAGAAGTAGAAACTGTCAGCGGGAGTAATAGCACTCTTCCCAGGTTGCTGGCGCCTCACTATTTGTCAACATTAATCCGCCAAGTTGTTAATTATCTTTAACATCGCTTTCCTTTGTTACATTTCACTGACACTGCATTGTATATAGGTGGAATTTCAACTTTGTAGAAACCCTGCTAGGCACGTCGAAATGCACAATCGTCATCTGTGCGGACCCTGTTGCGTTGTCGCACAAGTCCCATTTTCCATCGCACACAACGAATTCTTCCAGCATCGTCATCTGGTTTTCCTCCAAACTCAGTGATGAGAAATCGTCGTGTTTTTTCAACACATTCTGGAAATTTTTTTGTTTTTTTCACTTCTTCATTTTCAAGTGCATAAGTATTGGACAACGTTCAGAGTGGCCCATTTCACTTACTCACCCACCCTCTCAACACTCACCCTCTCTCTCTGTAGTGTTCAGTGGCAATACCGCCATAATTCCATACCATTGTATTGTACTACGTCCTATATCACGTATGCCTTATGCATCGTACAGAAATAAATAAATAAATAAATTCCTACAAATATTCCTGGCTAACATCTCTTCCGTTTGCTGTCATTCTTGGAGCACTAAAAACTTGAAAAAGGCCAGTAAAGTTGACTTCCCGCAAAACTATAGAAACAATCAATTGTCTCTTTCAGGGAAGGGCTTTAAAGAGAGACTTACTCATCAGATCATGTGCTTATTTTGTGAGGGATGTTTACCTTTACCTGGATTACAGCACTAGAACCACTGCCTTAGATAACGGGTACTGTGCGGTAGAGAGGACTTCTGAGGCATCTACATAGTTTGTTGTACTGGAGCAGCACTCCTGCCCGGTCAGGAAGAGGCGCGGGTTCGATTCCGCCTGGTGCTAGAGTTTTGATCACAAGAACACATCGCTGTAGCAGCTTACATCCTCAACACCAGCCGCTTGAGGCATAAAGAAAATGAATTGAATCGGAAGAAATATAACTTTTCCCCTCTATTCTATTCTTTGTTGCATCTCCATGTTTAATCCGCCTTAGTCTCTTTTCTTGTCTTATTCTCTTGTTGAGGATGCAACACATGCTCCTTATTCTGGTGGCAGCATCAACCAGCAGCGCAATAAAGTTTCCGTGTGGACCCAGCTTCACACCCTGTGAAACAAAGGCATTTGGACAAAGAAATCTTAAAGGTTGGTTCGGTAATATTTGTTGCATCGACTGTAAATTACTGATATTTTCAATCTACTTTGCTGCTCATTTCATGCAAATAACGCAAGTGGACCAACTGGCGATTTTAATTTTGGCATGAAACAAGGGTCACTTCCAATGATCTGGATGATCAACAGTAAAAGCGGTGCTGACACAACATCGGAACTGGCTTTTAAGCACAAGCAACAGCATTTCACTGCAGTTGTCTGTTATATGACACATAGAGCTGGAGCTTCAAACTTGGAATGAGTACTTGGTCAGCTCTTCGAATCGAATGGCCTGCTTGGACAGAGTTCGTCGCTGGTGCTGTGTTAAGGGATGACCCTTTTCGAGATATCGTCCTTATGAAGGGCCCTACCTTTAAAACAGTTGAATGTCTTCATTCATAATCACACCAAGATCTTGAATAATCGGCAAAAAATAGTTTAGAATGTGATGCTTTGGGCTACATACTTTGCTCCATAGGGAATACCACTCCGGCGGTGTCACCATTATCTCCTTGCGCTTCGCCATGTACTTGCAAAGTAGACTCTCTAAAATGCCGTTCTCGTCACGTGCTTCTGTAGAGAAGAAACCTCTGGGACACCCATAGGAATGCAAAGTCATCTATGTGATGCGCAAATACATTTCAATATTGACCTGAAGGTAGAATGTGATGTCTCAGCATCTGGTCAGCAATTCCCTGAAGATTCAAGACTTGCTTCGTTGTGTGACAATGAACCATTCAAAGCCCGAAATCACCATTTTCAGAGGGTGGTGGAGAGAGCCGTAAGTCTGTGTTCGGAGATGAAGAGAAAAGAGATGCAGATCAAAAAGAGGTGATTCTGAACAGATCAGAAATTGAAGACAGTGCGTTCCAACGTGAGCTTAGTTTGAGGCTTCAAAACTGGTACCACGCTCGCAGTTGGCTGCTGCCGTTAGACAAGCCATGGAAGAAGTCGAGATTATGTTCAACCAAACGGAGAAACACCTTCAAAGAGTCACATCAGGTCAGTTGGCTAGAGCTGTTTTGCCTCTCATTGGATAGTTTGGCAGCTATTCAAATGGCAGATACCGAAGTCCGATTGCAGATCGCAATTTTTCATCTGCGGAGCTCTCTTGGGCGCAGTACACCAAAGGAGACCACTACTCGAAATATCTGTCGTTTTCGGCTTTGATATCGATAAAGACCACACAACATGCTGCCAGGTGGGTTTTGGATATGTGCTCCCTTTCGTGGTGTAGAGGCTGAAACCAATAATTGAATTTGCAAAGAAATGTTTAATTGCTTATCTTTTACATCCCGTAGCTGCTATATATTAAGTTGTCCCATAAGTCCCCGCCGTTTTTTCAACGTTTCATTGAGGATATCGCCGGCGGTCTCTTGCATTGAGCTATACAGCTTTTGAAAGAATGATTCGCTCTGTCAGAGCATGTATTGCATTTTTCATCCTGAATTTTGTCATATTTTAGGTCGATAAAGTGAAAAGTGAAAAGGTGAAAAAGTAGCCATTTGCGCACTTCTTCTCTCCGCTTACGTTTGGAATTTTTTGCGCAGTTTTTATAGCATTTTGAAGAAAAGGCTCTGTACTACAAGAATACATGTTGGTCTTGGTCTATAAGGACTTGTGTCGCGTTTATTGGATCATGATGATTTCTGTCGAATATCAACAAAATTCCAAAAGGAGAAAAATCATCTTCACCAACAACCCTCCTCCTTGTTCAGTCTGTCTTGCTCAGACTTATATGACACTCGAAAGTGCATGTCATGTTCTACCAGAATGTATGATTTGTTCTTCGGCCATTTAAACTCTTGCTAAATTTCAGGTCATCAAAATGGAACAGTGCCAGGTCGACAAGGATGAGCACTTTTGGCACCTTTTCTCCTTGCTTTGAACCAGACTTCTAGTGCGGCTAAGACACTAGAATCCTGGTTGAACGTACAAACACTAATTCTCATCAGCAATTACAATTCTGTGCAAAAATCGTTGAATATATATCCGTTTGATGAATGATGACGGACAGGCAGGCCGGCAGCAATCGTCACTCGCTGGTTGCTGATGTTCATTCATCACACGGACATATTCAACGATTTTTGCACAAAATTGTAACTGGCGTATACGGTCAACCAAGGTTCTTGTGCCTTAGTCGAACTAGAACCCTGGTTGAAAGCAAAGAGAAGAAGTGCCAAAAGTGCGCATCCTTGTCGACCTGGCACTGCTCCATTTTGATGACCTGAAAATTAGCAAAAATTTAAATGACCGAAGAACAAATCACATGTTGTGGTAGAGCAAGACACCCACTTTCAAGTGTCATATAAAACTGAGCAAGACAGACTGAATAAGGAGAAGGAATTGTTGGTGAAGGTGATTTTTCGCTTTTTGGAATTTTATTGATATTCGACAGAAATCAGCATGGGCCAATAAACGCTACATGAATTCTTATATAACATGACATTCTCTTCCGAATGATATAACACTATATAACACTGAGCAAAAAGTCCCACCATAGAGCAGGAGTTTCGGTAAAAGTTTGGACGGAAAAGTCGGACGTCCCAATTTGATGACCTAAAAATCAGTAAATGACAAATGAGCAGATAGGACCAACATGTATTCTTGCAGCACAGGACCCTTTCTTCCAAATGCCATAAAAAACTGCGCAAAAAATTCCAAACCTAAGCGGAGAGAACAAGTGCGCAGATGGCTACTTTTTCACTTTTCACTTTAACGACCTAAAATATGACAAATTCTGGATGAAAAAATGCAATACATGCTCTGATAGAGCGAATAATTCTCTTTCGAAAGCTGTATAGCTCTGTGCAAGAGACCGCCGGCGAAATCCGCAATGAGTCGTTGAAAAAACGGCTGGGACTTATGGGACAACCTAATATATAGAATGGAGTCGAGATATCGCGACTGGATTACGAATGACTCGCACGATCTAGCAAACTAACACGATAAGGGTCGAAACGGATAAGGGATGGCATTAATCAATTCCTTTTGGGATGCGCCATGCATTCTACTTCGACGGGAAACGATTTGATTGCGTATTTGGCGTATCCAATAACTTGAAGTGGACACCTTATGAACAAGTCAGTGTTTTACCCTTCTCAGGGAAGTCTGATGCCAGTTCACCGGCCCAGGACGGATAGTAGGCTTGGCTGGTCTGGGCGGTAAATTCAAACCCTGCACCTGGAATCGGGTGAACGAGACAACCGGTACATCCTCTGACGTTAAACATAACCATATGTTTAGTAATTTCACTATGATATAGAAGGCAATGCAAGAGTGCTTTGGCAGGATCTCGTCAAATTCGGGGATTCTCGACATTTTACCGTTCCTGACCCTCGAAAGGTCGGATCTTCTCAGCAGCTGTCCTGTCAGCCTGATCGAGGAATGCGCCGCAGAAAAATATAGGTATAACAGCTCATTTCCATAACAGGTTACGTCTGCAAACTGTGAATGGATTTAGAGCCTACACGGGACACTGCAATAACGTGAATCGTCCACAGTTTGGAGCTGTTTACGAGCCCTTTCGACGACTTCTTCCTCCTGACTACGAAGACAGTATGCACTTTAATTGCTCTTTGATTAAATCAGGTATTGGCAGGAATATTGAACATTATTTGCTTATGCAGTACTGATCACGTGCGAGGAGATAGAATGAATTGAAGAAAACCCATCTCGTCTCTATTGCCCTGCGTGTCGACCTGAATTCTCGTGCAGAACGTTTGCGTTCCTTGTCCTCGGAGAATCTATGAGGAATGCGCCGACCAAACAAACACTGCGTTGTAGCAGTGAGCTCCATGGGTTGCAGTACCTTCAGTCACAAAAATGCGGCATCACTATTTTAAACGAGAGCGGATTTCAAACCGAAACACTCACAATTCCAACTTTGAGATATAATCCAAGGTATTGCGGACGCTATCCGTATAACAACTGACAACTACATAGCCTTACGAACGACTGCCAGTAGCGCATGCACGTTTTCTAGGCACTATTAGCTTGATTTTCATGACTCAATTACACAAACGCGGAGTCAACTACTGAACGCGCTACACAAAGGTCTGTGGTTCTGTAAGAAACCTGTTGCTCAGGTTTACTCACGTTTTTCCGTAGTGTAGATCACACGACCTCTTGGGTTGTTGCATAACAAAACACGAGGATGATCATGAGGATTTTTATCAACAATAAAAGAAGAACATGAGCAGCAACAAGGGGACCACGGAAAGAGGCCAGCACTGACTAAAACGATCAGGTGGGGAGTTACCTTTGTCCTTTTCGAATTTCGAATAGTCGACTACTCGACTATTCGAAAAAAGTCCAATATTCGAATTATTCGTTTATTCGGACATTCGAGAAAGTCCAATATTCGAATTATTCGTTTATTCGAATATTCGAGAAAGTCCAATATTCGAATTATTCGTTTATTCGAATGCTCGAAGGCTTCGAATACCGAATATTCGAATATTCTTTATCAATCTCTTAACAAATCAGTTCTACTCCTCTTCGAAAACCAGGGAAGTGCGACCTTATGTTAAAAATGATGTTTGAGTTTCGCGCGTCGTTCAACCGATTTGTGTGTATGCAATCTGACAAGGCAACTGTCTGAAGCGCATGGCTGTCATATAGGTAGAATCCTCATCCCTCAATAGTGTAAAAATGTGTTTATTTTTTGCCAAGTCATTAAACCAAAGAAGTAGGGGGTCGTTGTATTTACAATAGAATTGGCGCCTCACGAGTTCGGGTTCCTGTACAGCCCCGATGCCTCTGCCCCCAAGCGGATCGGAGCGCAATGGATAGTGTCGTTGCTTCATTGGTGGGAGGTCGGGGGTTCGATTCTCCTGCTCTGCTGCATTCTTGCACTTCATCTGGTTGGTTGAGATTTGAAGGACTCTGACATACCATTTTCAGATTTTTTGCCTAATTTTCCAGCTGTACACCGTGGAGAGTAACTTCCTTGCCACTTTTTTATTGCTGTTTTTAACCACAGGCAGTGAGAAAGCTACTCAACACAATGATGTACAAACGTTCAACACCAGTGATGCACAGGCACAAAGTGCATGAAACAGAAGCACTGGTCACAATACGGGCAGCGTACAAAAACTTCAGGCTCCTCACAGGTACACCAGCGACACCACCTTCAATGTCATTATAGTAAATCCGTTCTCCTTCAGCTACCCGCAGCTACTCGCAGCTTCGACACTTACCTTCAGGATGTTGTCCATTTTTTGCAGGTTAAAAGGAAGGTCGTGCAAAATGACGTCAGAGTGAAATCGTTTCACCCGAAAACGTTATCATGTGTCTACTGCTTGCTTGCCTCTCCACGTTCATCAGTTCGTCTTTCGGATTCCAATCTTCTTCTTGTTCTTCCACCACTTCCAGCTGTTCGTCTTCGTCAACCTCAAGTTGACGTGCTTCGAAGTTCATGAGTATGCTGGCCAACAGTTCGGATTTCTTCCCTCGAAGATTTCTTGTCTAAAAGTGGGCCACACTTCAGCGTGAGCAGGTGGATTACCACTAGAGCATCGGCGGACATTGTTGGTGTTAGGTTTTAGAAAACCTCCAGCAGACCTCTGATTTCCAGGCGACAGGCAAAAAGAGGGAAAGAGTGTATCGATGCCGTTTATGTTAATTTGCGGGATCCACAGACCTCATTTCTCATTTTAACCACCTCCGATGTCACACCTGTCTCTTTTGAAAATCCGAGCAGGATGGTTTTTCACGAGGTCGTTGGTCCATATATGGAAACAAACTGTGAGGAGGCTGTAGCCTTTATATGCTGCCCGTATTGTGCACAGTGTTGCTTCATGCACTTTGTACCTGTGCGTCACTGATGTTCAACATTTATACATCATCATGTTGAATACCACAGCATGCAATTGAAAAATTGCGCAAAAAACCTCTGAAAATGGTAAGGACGTCAGAATCCTTCAAATCTCAATCAATTAGTTGAAACGCAGAAGTGCAGCAGCGCAGGAGAATCGAACCCTCAACCTCCCTCGCATGAAGCAACCCTTTATCCGCTGCGCTCCCGGGCAGAGGCATCGGGGGTGTACAAGATCCCGAACTCGTGAGACGTCGATTCCATTGTAAATACAACGACCTCCTAGTCCTTGGGTTTAACGACTTGGAAAAAATAAACACATTTTTAACTAATTGAGGGGTGGGAATCTCCCTATATGACTCGCTATTCAGACATACGCTTCAGACACTTCCCTTGTTAGTCGACGCGAGGTAAGCGCGGGCAAACGCGGGCCTCCGCTGCGTCCCTGCTTCCGTTGAACGCCATCGAGCTTCCTGGGCCAGTCACGTGAATAATATGTGAATCAGGTTATGGCCGTACAATGACGTTTTTGCCTTCGGTATACTACGGGAGAATCTCCGCTTTGTATTTCTACCCAGTAACGGAACGATTAAAGCCGGAAGGGGCTGCGGGGGGGGGGGGGGGGTGTAGCACTTTCTGGAGCCTAGAAGGTCCTGCTTTCTGTCAGTAAAGACATTAAAGAAGAGAGGAAGAGCAATGGCTATGGAGTATAAGAAGCAGTCATACTCCGCTTCCTATGAAAGCGAGTCATGCACATTTTCGCTATAACACTGTCCAAGTCGTAGTGTCTTAACAGTTTGTATTCCAGCCATGGACTTCGGGTCCGTTTGTTTCTAAGTGACGCGAAGCTAGAAAATACACTGAATGCCATTCATGAGCCTCCAATGTGCTTTTTCTGCACCAGATTGCCCTTGTGTTACTTCTTCGTCCGTGTTAGCCATTCTTTTACCACCTAGAAGCTTCTATATAACCTAAGGACAGTTACCTATGGAGCAAGATCTATAACAATCTAGCTCTGCTTATCCAGGGTGGTTCTTTCTTCTCGGTGCACACAATTCTTATGGAAGCAAAGGGTGCTTCATTGCCATTAAACCTTTGTCATCGCCCTTTTGTCTCGTGAAGGAAATGGATGGAGCAGCCTTCGCGGCGGTTGGGCAACGGCATTTAGGCCTGGACACCGTCTTCCGCAGCCTCGGCTCGGTCCTCAGCTTGCCCTCGCCTTGCTCATCGCCCTCAGCCTCAGCAGCGCTTATCACTACTCACTGTACACGATACTCTCCACTCCGTTAGCCCTGATTTAACATAAGAGTAGTGGTAGTATGTCGGCCACGGGACAGGAGATCCATTGATCAACATCGATCTACCACAGTTGATAATTACCGATCCCCTTTCGCAATTAACGAATTGTTAGAAAAGTAATGACAATCTGAAGCCTTCGTATTGCCGCTCTGTCGAACACAGTTTACATTGGGTCATAAAAATAATAAAATGTCAATCATTGGTTGACCACAATAAATAAGAGTGTTCATTTGATTAATCGAAT
>OX375865.1:51841179-52000294 GCA_947359475.1 Heligmosomoides polygyrus bakeri
ATTGTAAAAAATACACATATCCCGACTTTCTTGCTGCATGTAAGCAGCATTTACGCTATCAATCAAATAAACTTTGCGTTAAATTTTTTGAGTGCATGGTGCGATCCAGTATTTTAATGTGGGACATGAATGCTGCTTTGCTGCTCCTTAACACAAAATTTAATTTATGATTTTTCTCAAAAAATAAAAGTTTTATAAAATTATTTCACTCAGTCGGCAGCTAAAGTAAAAAAATCAAAAAAAAGTTATTCTAAGTTTTTCTTGAAAAAAATGATCTAACCGCTTTGAAGAATTTGTAGGTTAACCTGCAAGAAGCTCGTCTCGACTTGGAATACGTACAATTTGATTTTAAAGTTTCTGCTTGAAGAGTGATTTTTATTAACACCAAGGGAATTCCATCACAAGTCACGGAGATTCTAAATTTGTTCTACGTAGGACCAAGTCGAGTGACACATGGTAGGAAATTGTTGTTCACTTGTTTACGAAAGGTCAGAATCACGAGAGAAGGAATTTGCAAAGGCATGCTGACCGCATCTCAGCTCTACCAGAATTAGCTCTTGCACTGTTCCCCTCACCAGTCACAAGAGAAGTTACGGGAGGCTAAGAGCGTAGTCTAGAGTTCAACAGTTTTAAAAAAGCGGACTTTAAATTGGTATGCATAATTTTATTTTCTACTGAGCGATTATAAGTTGCAAGATAATTTATCGTTTACCCTCTCATATGCCATCCAGTAACTCAGTACCGTACTTCATCGTCCTTTCCCATGCTAAGAACCTCTTCTTCCACATTGCCTAGGTCTTTAAGCTTCGATCTTGAGCAGTTTAAGTCCGACCGCCACCTTGCATTGACTTGCTAGTATGAATAATGTTTATCTTCCGTTTCCACAACTAATTTAATTTACTTCTGTTTTTTTCACAACTACACAGCTGCAGTTTTGTAGTCTAACTAAGCCTATCCTACTAGTGCCGTTCACAATTTCTGGGCGCTATTCTGATTAAGTAAATTTATTTATTTGTTCACCAGTCGTTCAGCGGCCTATCGGCCGCCAAACGACTGGTTGGGGGCTTCGCCCCCAAACCCCGAGAATAGAACACTCCGGCCATCTTTTCTGAACGTTTAGACCTTCGAAGCCGTTGAGAAGCCGACTGGTTCTAGAGATATGTATTGATCACCAACGTCGATGCCGCTCAGCATTAACAGCACGAAGTGTTTCAATCTCGGCTTCGTTCATTTGTTCTCGAGCACGTCGCTGTCTTTCAGCATTGGCAGCACGAACTGTTTCAATCTCTGCTTCGTCCATTTGTTCTCGAGAACGTCGCTGTCTTTCAGCTTGAGCAACACGGCGTGCCTCAATCTCTTCGCCGCTCATCTGCTCTCGAAACCGTCTCTTTCGTGCAGCATCGGCAACACGGCGTGCCTCAATCTCTTCGCCGCTCATCTGTTCTCGTGACCGTCTCTTTCGTTCAGCCTTGGCAGCACGGCGTTCAGCACTGCTTGCACGATGGTCTGCAGAGCCATGTTCGTAATGATCGTATTGGTTTGCTCCGGCACGACTGTCTTGCTCAGGAGCATTGCTTGCACGACGGGGTGCAGAGCAATGTTCGTAATGATCGTATTGGTTTGCTCCGGCACGACTTTCGTGCTGTGGAGCATTGCTTGCACGACGGGGTGCAGAGCAATGTTCGTATTGATCGTATTGGTTTGTTCCGGCACGACTTTCGTGCTCAGGAGCATTGCTTGCACGACGGGGTGCAGAGCCATGTTCGTATTGATCGTATTGGTTTGCTCCGGCACGACGTTCGTGCTCAGGAGTAGAGCATAGCCGAAGCTCCTGCTCATCCATCCCTAGCAAACGATTTGATGTTGCTATGGATTCGTGATCTTCAAGAAGCTGCAGAGCCGCCAAACACTGCATGAACAACAATTCAAACTCGTTCGGACGTTGGACGTACAACGAACGCTCAAGGCTAACACCTCACTTCAAATGGCGTCAATGTACAGACGTCGGCTGCTTATATGCTGCTGGCCGAGATTGTGCTCCGCCCCCTTTGAGGCGGGGCTTCGTCAAGCAGTTGTGCATGGCGAGCCGCAGACGTGTCGAACACGTCGGCAACCGTGCATGGCGAGTGCTATGAAATCTGATAAGAATAGTCATTTCACCATGACCGTGCGAGGATAAAAAAATGCTTCTAGAAACTACAAATACAGAACATTCATGATAATACTTCACTGTAAACAATGTTGCGCATCAAGCGTTCAGGTGCTTTTACAGCAATTCCGTTGCGGCTTCGTGCCCGAGAAAGGGCAACATATAATTGGCCATGAGCGAAAATTGGATCGGAAAGAGCAATGCCAACTTTAGAAAACGATTGTCCTTGTGGCTTGTTTATTGTCATAGCAAATGACAGCCTGATGGGGAATTGTCTCCGTCGAAGTCGGAATGGTAGGTTCTGAGAGAAGTAGCAATCGATTCTCGGAAGTAGTACCTGAGAACCTTTGCGGCTACCGACTGCATGTTCGCAAACCAAAACTCTTCGACCTATACTTCTGACGATAAGGCGTGTTCTATTGCATAGGCCATTCGCTACGTCAAGATTTCTGAGTAGCATCACCATGCAACCAACTTTTAGGTTCAGTACGTGTGGAGGCATCCCAGTTGGTGTCATTTTGTTAAGAAATTCCGTTGGGAAGTTTAACGCGTCGCTGGGATCCTCTACGATGGCCTCATCTTCACTCAAGAAAACGACTTTGTCGCCTGTCAGGCGATCAAGAACATAGTCGTTAATGCGTAGAGCATCAACGTTTCTCGGAGTGAGTATAGCCAGTTCCGAAAAATCGCCATTCCCTCCATCAAGTGCTTCCCCAAAAATTGCTTCTGCAATATCGCCTTCACAAATTAAATCATCGGGAACTTTGATGTCCCCGTTCTCGTCTGAAGGCACTTCTCCGTTACCGATTTTGAGAAGCCATTCTCTATGGCAGTAGTCATTGTCATTCAGTCGCATGTTGGCTGTCAATTTATGTATCTTGAAAAGTGGCCATAGAACAGACATTTTGAGGCAAACTTCCACGAAGTCTCGGCGGCTTCCTTTCTCTACTACAGGTAACACCTGGCGAAAATCTCCGCCAAGTAACATAATTTTGCCTCCAAAAGGCTCGTTCTTCTGCATAATATCCTGCAGAAGGGAATTCACGGCTTCGAGTGCTTGCTTGGGTGCCATGGGCGCCTCATCCCAAATGATAGCATCGACTTCACGTAATGTTTTGGCTTCCTTTGACTGCCGCTTCATGCCCGATGAGCGACTTCTGTCATCAACCAATAGGTGAAATGCTGAGGTGACGGTACGACCGTTTGGGAGCAAGTTGGCTGCAATCCCGGTCCACGCCACATTTAGGATGCGCTTTTTCCTTGCTGTTGCCAAATGATAGATCGTAGTGTACACAAATGTCTTACCGCTTCCACCCGGTCCATCGACAAAGAAGCACTGCCCTTGTTGGCGTTCAATTGCGAGAAGCACGTCGTCAACTACTGACTTTTGCTCGCTATTGAGAAGAGCGTAGTTACCTTCTCCAATACGATTGTGTTGATCAACGTCGACATGGAGATCGTCTGCGAACAATCGTTGGATATCAATGTTCAGGTATGCTCGGTAATCTTTGCCAAGAGTAGAAATGCGTTCGGCGATATCGTAGAAGGCTTTGGATTCAGCAACATCAGTAGAGTCGCCATTAAGTACAAAGTCCTCCATAAAGTTTTCCTTGTGTAAATTCCAAAGTGTCACGGGAAGAGGATCTTGAAGGTTACCATATACAATTAGTGAAACGAAATAACTGCGAAGTTGCGCAGGCAAATGAAAGCTTGCGGCTTCATGTAGTGATTGCACAAAAAATGTGTCGTCTGTAAGGTACCCTGCAGCCCTTGCCGCAGACACAAACGAAGGGTGAAGAACTCCTTCAACTGTTCGCACATCTTCAAACGATGTAAACCCTTTTCCATACAAAAGAAGGAGCCGAAGTGCGAATCGTTCTTGCTCCTGTGGCCCTACAAAATACATTCTACCGATCGTACGTATTGACTTCTTCCTCTGCTTCCATTCCTTTTTAAACTCGAAAGCCTGAGGCATTTCATAATAGTGAAAACTGCGGGAATCTACCATTCCTTCAGGTAGCCGTCCGTATTGCTGAGCAAGATCATTGCAGGTTTTGTTTATAGCGAAGAAGCCTGTCAAAGTGCTTAGCCGATTTTGAGCGGCATTAAGTGCTTGTTGTTCAGCGCCTGCTTCGAATGTTAATGCTTCGAAGCCCGGTAAGTGAACTTGTAACCGTTGCACTGCATCACTTCGGCCCTGCATTTTAAAGCCAAATATTCGGTGGACAGCTTCAGGAGCACACACATATCTCGCGTCGATGTATGCTTCAATTTCGTCGTGAACAGTTTCAGCAGCATCATTGTTAGGCTGGTAGATGTGGATTCTAGCACGGTCAGGTCCCTTGTACACGTACTTGAACAGATATTTAACTGCATGAATTAAAGCACATATTTCTACGTTAATATGTGCTTCAAACATGCGAGTTAAGTAGGGGCAGTAGGGTACTACTGACCTGTTATCCATTCGAACGTCACGACACGTTACATAACGTCCGTCATCACGCCTTCTATACTCGGGATAGCCATCCACATTAAGAGACGTTTCACTACGAAAACTTTTGGGAAACCTCTTTGTGCACACACCGTTTCGCATGCAAGGTGAGGTAGGATTCAGATTCCCACAGGGACGGTGTATCATGTTCTTAGATACTATGTCAAACAGTTCGGGATCTGAATCGCGATCGGGAAGCTCCGCACTGATTAGGTGATCAATTTGATCCGCACTGTTTAGTTTCCATTCCTGCTTTAACGTAATGAGCATATGCGCGTGAGGAAGCCCGCGTTTTTGAAACTCAACAACATAAATGTACGCAGCCACTTCGCCTAGCACATTCCTTTTAAAAAGTTCATGGCATAAAGCCTTTAGCTTGAGATTGAAAACGCGGGCAACCAAATCTGGCCTGTCAGATGCGGACTGACCACCCGCCAAGTTATTTTGAATCTCGCGCCAGTTCGGATTGCAGGTGAATGTAAGGAATATGTCAGGCTTCCCGTACTTCGAGACAATTGACATTGCGTCTTGATACTGCGCAATCATATGGCGTGGACCGCCTGTAAAACTTGCTGCTAGGATTATCCTTCTTCCTGGTGGGCCGCCATGAGAATCGTCTCCGATCATATAGTCGTGGAGACCCCTCACTGTATCCAACCTGAGCTCCTTCTGATTCTTACGGAGGTAATTAAGACGATTCATCTCAATTTTCAACCAACTGTCCACAACGTATTGCTGAGATAGCTTTCCGGCATGGAGCAAAGGGTTGAATGTACCGGTTCTGGCGAACAGCAGGTATGAGTAGAACTCTTTCTGCGTAACTCTTGTTCGCCTGTTATTTCCAGTAACGGTCTTTTCCATGTCTGGATGCCAACCATCTTCTCCTCGCGGGAACAGTAGCGGATAGGAAAGAGGGTCGCAAAGTTTGTCTAAGTAGCTGATGGTACGCAACCCTTGGCCACGTTCATAAACGACCACATACCTTTCTCCGGGTATCTCTTCATCGTTACCGACGTAAACTACAGCTACCTCGTTAGCTGTTGCAATGTTATACCGTCGATGATCGTCGGTATTAAGTTGGCAAAAAACCATACGTACTGGCCTCTGTGTACGCTGTGCTTCAATTGCCCTCTGCTCTTCTTCTCGTGCCACTTCATCCATTAGCCGGTACGCTTGCACATAGGGATTAACCGTTTGCAACAGTTGGTGCAACACGGCAAATGTGGCGCGATCACACTCTCTGTTTACATCTCTTCCTGCCAGCTCAGCAGCCGCCTCCTCAGTGTCCATAATCAACACCTGAGCGCATTGAGGAGCGTTTCCAGCCAATGGACGAAGCGCTCCAATACGATGGTATATTTGGCCATGTACTTTAAAGCAGTAAGGTCCTCCGCCACGCGGATTCTCTAACTGGGCTGTTGTTGATGCCATGGCTAGACTGTTGTTGTAATTTCGTATGTGCTTAAGGAACTGGATGCTTTCCGAGCCTCTACCGGTGTACAACTGCTGCAGAAGAACTGGAAAGTTTTCAAATACATTCATCGAAACTTTCCCAAGATTGCAGCACATATTATATACGGTGCTGTTAGGCGTGGTTTTCTCGCCAGGGAAATGTAATGCCCCACAACCGCTGCAAACCTGGTCCATGTTTCCCAGCGTATTGGATGGAGGCCTTTCGCGCGGAGAACGTGCAAGGCCAGTGGCGTTTCGTGGCACAGTGCGATGTGGTCCAGCATTACTTCCACGCGAAGCAGTTCCTGCCCCATCTAAGCGTGGTCGCAAGCGTCGCTGCCATTCAGAATCAACAGCGTGGCCTGATTCCTCTCGACTAATATTTGAACGCGCACGTCGTTGCCGTTCAGCATTTGCGGCGCGACGCACTTCAATCGCTGCTTCGTTCATTTGTTCACGAGAACGTCGCTGTCTTTCAGCATCAGCAGCACGAAGTGTTTCAATCTCGGCCTCGTTCATTTGTTCTCGAGAACGTCGCTGCCGCTCAGCATTGGCTGCACGAAGTGTTTCAATCTCGGCCTCGTTCATTTGTTCTCGAGAACGTCGCTGCCGCTCAGCATTGGCTGCACGAAGTGTTTCAATCTCGGCTTCGTTCATTTGTTCTCGAGAACGTCGCTGCCGTTCAGCATTGGCTGCACGAAGTGCTTCAATTGCTGCTTCGTTCATTTGTTCACGAGAACGTCGCTGTCTTTCAGCATCAGCAGCACGAAGTGTTTCAATCTCGGCCTCGTTCATCTGTTCTCGAGAACGTCGCTGCCGCTCAGCATTGGCTGCACGAAGTGTTTCAATCTCGGCTTCGTTCATTTGTTCTCGAGAACGTCGCTGCCGTTCAGCATTGGCTGCACGAAGTGCTTCAATTGCTGCATCGTTCATTTGTTCTCGAGAACGTCGCTGTCTTTCAGCATCAGCAACTCGACGTGCCTCAATCTCTGCGTCGTTCATTTGTTCTCGAGAACGTCGCTGTCTTTCAGCATCAGCAACACGGCGTGCCTCAATCTCTTCGCCGCTCATCTGTTCTCGAGACCGTCTCTTTCGTGCAGCATCGGCAACACGGCGTGCCTCAATCTCTTCGCCGCTCATCTGTTCTCGAGACCGTCTCTTTCGTGCAGCATCGGCAACACGGCGTGCCTCAATCTCTTCGCCGCTCATCTGTTCTCGAAGCCGTCTCTTTCGTGCAGCATCGGCAGCACGGCGTTCAGCACTGCTTGCACGATGGGGTGCAGAGCCATGTTCGTAATGATCGTATTGGTTTGCTCCGGCACGACTGTCTTGCTCAGGAGCATTGCTTGCACGACGGGGTGCAGAGCCATGTTCGTATTGATCGTATTGGTTTGCTCCGGCACGACTTTCGTGCTCAGGAGCATTGCTTGCACGACGGGGTGCAGAGCCATGTTCGTATTGATCGTATTGGTTTGCTCCGGCCCGACCTTCGTGCTCAGGAGCATTGCTTGCACGACGGGGTGCAGAGCCATGTTCGTATTGATCGTATTGGTTTGCTCCGGCACGACGTTCGTGCTCAGGAGTAGAGCATAGCCGAAGCTCCTGCTCATCCATCCCTAGCAAACGATTTGATGTTGCTATGGATTCGTGATCTTCAAGAAGCTGCAGAGCCGCCAAACACTGCAGGAACAACAATTCAAACTCGTTCGGACGTTGGACGTACAACGAACGCTCAAGGCTAACACCTCACTTCAAATGGCGTCAATGTACATACGTCGGCCGCTTATATGCTGCTGGCCGAGATTGTGCTCCGCCCCTTTGAGGCGGGGCTTCGTCAAGCGTCGGCAATAGTGCATGGCGAGCCGTAAACGTGCCAAACACGTCGGCAACCATGCATGGCGAGCCGTAGACGTGCTCGGCACGTGTCTACGGCTCGCCATGCATGGTTGCCGACGTGTTTGGCACGTTTACGGCTCGCCATGCACGGTTGCCGACGTGCTCGGTACCTCTCCGGCTCGCCATGCACGGTTCTCGACGTGTTCGGCTGCCGCGCCCCAACTCAGTGGGACGGACGGACGGTGTGACACACACAGTGACACACGCACACAGTGACACACGCTTGCTGCTTTATATATAGTAGGATTCGAGAAGGTCCAATATTCGAATTATTCGTTTATTCGAATATTCGAGAAAGTCCAATATTCGAATTATTCGTTTATTCGAATATTCGAAGGCTTCGAATTTCGAATAATCGAATTTCGGATATTCTTTATCAATCTCTTAACAAGTTAATGGCAATCTTCTTCGAAAACCAGGGAATTGTGACCTTTTGATAAGATTGATGTTTTCTTTCGCGTGTCACTCAAAGTGGCCAAATTGTGTGTATGCAATCTGACAAGGGAAGGGTCCGGAGTGTATGTCTGAAAGGGAAGAGCGAGTCATATAGGGAGAATCCCCACCCCTCAATTAGTATAAAAATGGGTTTATTTTTGCCAAGTCGTTAAACACAAGGAGTGGGGAGTCCGTTACAGTAGAATTCGTGGGTCTTGTACGCCCGCCAAGTGCTCGGAGCTCAGTGGATAGAGACGTTGTTTCGTGGGTGGGAGGTCGTGGTTTCGATTCTCCTGCTCTGCTGCATTTTTGCATTTCATGTTTCGTTGAGAGTTGAACGATTCTGACATCTATACAACTTTCAAATGTTTTGCCTAATTTTCCAGTTGTACACCGTGGAGAGAAATTTTCTTGCCACTTGTTTATTAGTGACCAGTTTTTTAACCGCAAGACAATGAGAAAGCTACTCAACGATGTACAAACGTTCAACACCAGTTATGCACAGGCCCAAAGTGCATGAAACAGAAGCACTGGTCACAATTGGACAGCGTTTAAAAGCTACAGGACCTCACATGTATACCAGCGACACCACCTTCAATGTCATTATAACAAATCCGTTCTCCTTCAGCTATCCGCAGCTACCCGCAGCTTCGACATCTACCTTCAGGATGTTGTCCCTTTTTTGCAGGTCAAAAGGAGGGTCGTGCACAATGACGTGGGAGTGAAATCATTCCACCCGAAAACGTTATCATATGTATGTCCAATTCTTGCTTGCATCTCCACGTCTATCAGTTCATTCATTTTGCAAATCCCAATCTTCTTCTTCCACCACTTCCAGCTGTTGACTTTGTCAACTTCAAGTTGACGTGCTTCGAAGTCCTTGAGAATGCTGGCCATCCGTTCGGCCAGCTTGCTTTCTTCCCTCGAAGGTTCCTTGCCTAAAGGTGGGCCACACTTCACCGTAAGTAGGTGGATCACCGCTCAGCATCGGCGGACATTGTTGGTGGTAGGTTTAAGAAACCTTCAGCTACCTCTGATTTCCAGTTGACAGGCAAAGATAAGAGAAAGAGTGTATCGATGGCCGTTAACGTCAGTTTGCGGGATCCAGAGTCTTTGAAAATACGAGCAGGATCGTTTTTCCCGAGGTCATCGGTCCATCTAGGGAAACAAACTGTGAGGAGCCAGTAGCCTTTATACGCCATCCGTATTGTGACCACTGCTTCTTCTTCATGCACATTGTGCCTGTGTATCACTGATGTTGAATGTTTTTACATCACTATGTTGAACACCAAAGCATGCAGCTGGAAAAATGAGTAGAAATCCTCTGAAATGGTATAGACGTCAGAATCCATCAAATCTCGACAATTAGTTGAAATGCAAAAGTGCAGCAGCGCAGTAGAATTGAACCCTCGATCTCCCTCGCATGAAGCAACGCCTCTATCCACTACGCTGCGACCCGCTTGCGGCACACGCATCGCAGACATACAAGACCGCCGAACTCGTGAGGCGCCCATTACATTGTAACTACAACGACCCCGTACTCCTTGGGTTTTTTCTTGGCGAAAAATAAACACATTTTTATACTAATTGAGGGGTGGGGATTCTCCCTATATGACTCGCTCTTATCGTTCAGGCATACGCTTCAGACACTTCCTTTGTTAGTCCACGCGAGGTAAGCGCATGCAAACGCTCCGCTGCGTCCCTGCTTCCTTTGAACGCCATCGAGCCTCCTGCGGCCAGTCACGTGAATAACAAGTGAATCGTGTTATGGCTGTTCAATGACGCTTTCGCCTTCGGTATACTACGGGAGAATCTCCGTTTCGTATTTCTACCCCAAGTACAGCGACGGAACGTTTAAAGCCGGAAGGAGCTGCGGTAGGGAGGTAGCACTTTCTGGAGCCTGGGAAGCTCCTGGTTTCTGCCAGCAAAGACCTTAAAGAAGAGAGGAGGAGCAATGGCTATGGAGTACAAGAGCCAGTCATACTCCGTTTCCTATGAAATCCACATTTCCGCAATAACACTGTCCAAGTCGTAGTGTCTTACCAGATTAGATTCCAACATGGACTTCGGGTCCGTTTGCTTATAAGTGACGCGAAGCTCTTCAACAGAGCCAGGACGCAGATTGAATGCACTCATGAGCCTCCAATGTGCCTCTTCTGCACTTGATAGAAATCGATGCACCGCAATTGATAATTACCGATCCTTTACGCAATTAACCAACTGGCATAAGAGTAATGACAATCTGACCCTTTTATATGCCGCTCTGTCGAACGCAGTTTACAGTGGGTAATAAAAAATAAGTAAATGTCAATCATTGGGTGACCACAGTAAGTAAGGTGTTCATTTGATTATTCGAAATTCGAAATTTTGAGATTCGATTAACATTCGATCATTCGAAATTCGAAATTTTGGAAATCGAATATTATTCGATCATTCGAAATTCGAAATTTTGAAAATCGAATATTGTTCGATCATTCGAAATTCGAAATTTTCCCCAAGGACAAAGGTATAGTGCAAGCCTGATGCGACCGTCTGGCGAGGTTAGGACTCAAATTGAATGTCAAGAAGACCGAGTACCTAATGACTGACGTAAACGAGTCTGGCTCCATCAAGATTAGCGGTACTGAACTGCACGCACTTCGGTGTTCAAATACCTGGGATCAGAAATCGCGTCTGACGGCAGTCTGATAGTTGAAGTAAACTCACGCGTGAGTGAAGCTTGGTCCAAGTGGCATTCGCTGACTGGCGTGCTCTGCGATAGGAAGATACCAGAGCACCTGAAGTCGTAGATCTATAGAACAGTCGTCCGGCTGGTAGCGATGTACGGCGCTGAGTGTTGGCCTGCGACTAAGGAAGTTGAAACGCGCCTCGGCGTCATGGAGACGAAGATGCTGCACTGGACGGCTGGAGTCACGCGCATGGACCGCATCCGAAAATGTCATTCGGCAGAAGTTCGGTGTCGCGCCGATAGCGGAGAAGATGCGCGAAGCTCGCTTGCGATGGTACGGCCACGTTGTGCATGGGAAAGAAGACAGCGTCTGCAAGATAGGCCTTGAGTTGGAAGTATCTGGAAAGCGGCCTAGAGAGCGCCCGAAGCAGCGTGGGTCGGATGCGTTACACACGGACATGAAAGTAACTGGCGTCCACCCTGATCAAGCGCAGGATCGGGAGAGGTGGCGTCGTGACACCAGAAGAGCGGACCCCACCCACGGGACAAACACTGAAGAAGAAGAAGTTGCCCGCGGTGTAGACGATGAGGCGCAGGTTTGAAAGCAGCGTGAGATACGCTTCATCGAGCCCCGCGCAGACAAAATGTGCCGTTCAACATGGGATGCTGCTGCAGCGGAGGAAGCGCAGCCTCCTTCTGTTTGACACAGCGGGATCTGCGCACGTTTCTCAGCGTCGTGATTCTGAATACGTGTCGTCAATGTCTGCCGTGAACATGGGAGGACCACTGAGGGGGTGGTGGAGAAGGGCAGTATGGGGGACCTCTAGGATGGACCAGGAGAGCTACCAGGAAAGAAAGGAACAACCTGGTGGAGGTACCAGAACGATGAAACCAGCAAGAAGAGCAGAACGATGAAACCAGCAAGAAGAGGTCAGTTAGACGGTCAATAGTGGAAATGTGGAAGTGGGCCAGGAGTTGGGATCAGGAAGGTGGCGAATGGAAGGGGGAGGGAAGACCAGTAAAGGCCGACCAGCAATTCGATCGAGTAAGAAGAAACGAGTGAGGGGGTACCTGGCGTCCGGATTCGGAAATCATGTCAACGATATCAGGAAACACAAGCTGTTGGCCATGAGAACGGTTGCAGAGGAGCAACCTGAGGGCAGAAGTACTGCTCAGCACAAACCAATGGCGTTACTGGACGGTCAGGAGAGAATGTATATGGTGAACGTGCAGAAGTGGCGAACGGCTTGATGCCAATAAAGTACGCCGCAGACCTCGATGTTAGCGAAATTTATGTTTTACAAAAACTACTTTCCGTAGGTCAGTGATGTTGCAAAGCTGAGCGAAGCGCGCAAGTGCGAGACACGCCGTTAGGTTACATCATATTATATTACATTGCCGGATAGCTTCCAAACGTCTAATTGGGGGCTTCGCCCCGAACCCGGAGAACAGAACACCCCTACCATCTTCTTGTTCTCTTTAGTCCTTCTTCCATTCATGTAAAAAAAACTGGTTTTGCTATATAGAATGATTTAGCGGAATACGGTAGGGCGAAATCTTCGAAACTGCTCCTATTATGCCTCACCCTCTATTGCACGTACACGATTCATTCTCTGAATTATTCGTTCTACACACGGCGAGGAACAGATGGAGAGCATTTTAATCCAAAGTGCTTAATCTGGGGAAACACAAATGAAACCAATTGCTATTGGTAGACCGCTCGATACCGTTCACAGCTCGACGGGAATAACGTTACCCCGATTCTCCTTCTCATTCTCCCTACCTCCCCCCCCCTACTACACTAATATTTCCTTACCCATGTACCAGCAGGAAACGGAAGTGAGATTTAAGTACGCGCACATTCGTTGCTGCACGAAGCCTTTAAAAAGTCATATGAAAATCTCACGGGTGCTGAAAAAGCCTTACCTGTGGCACGTCTTCTGGATCCGGGTGCACGCTGGAGAACGTCTGTGACACATTTGCTGAGTCCCGACGTATGTGTCACGACGTCTACGACACGCCAGTTAGACGACAGAGATTATTGATCCGTTCATTGGTCCCTTTCACTGGTTCCCTTCACTAGTCTCCTTTGCTGGTCCCCCTTTAATGGTTCTATTACTGGCCCTTTACTGAACCCGCTTAACTGGTGTTCCCTTTATTGGCTCCCTAGATGGTCCCCCATTGACTTGTCCTTCACTGGTACCCCTTTTATTGGCCCCCTTCACTGAATCTCCATTCCCTTCATCGCTCTCCATAATTGGTCCCACTTTCACTGGTTTCCATTTATTCGTGAACCCTTTACAGACCTCCCCCCCCACATTCACTGGACCTCCTCCTTCACTAGTCCCACCCTCACCGGTCTCCATTTACTGGTCCCTCTTCAGTGGTCTCTCTCTTTAGTGTCAACCCTTTTCCGGTTCACCTTCACTGGTCCCACTACTGGATCCTCTCACAAGTTCCCCTTCACTGCTCCCCTCTTCAGTGGTTCCCCTTTATTACCCTTTACCGGTCCCTCCTTACTGGACTACCATCCTTCACCGCTCCACCCTTACTGGTCCCACCTTCACTGATAACGCGTCGTCTGAATCCGGACAGGCCTTTCGCGACATCAGTGACACCTCTTCTGAATCCATGCCGTCGGTGACATGTCTGTCTTCTCAAGCTGGACGTGCTTTGAGCGACATCGATGACACGTCGTCTGAATCCGGCAGGCCTTTCGCGACATCGGTGACACCGCTTCTCGTGATTTTCTATATCGTGGGATGTGGAATGCTCGAAGCATTCAATAGAATTAGTTGTAAATCTATGCATAAAATTCTTTAAATATTTATTATGTTGTCATTTATTGAAATTAAAATTGTATTCATTAAATTATTTTTTAAATTATATATATATATTGAGCTTTTCAACAACATGAAATACAACAACATAACAATCTTATTTAAAGGACAACAACATTCAAAACAACGAAACAAACTAACAAACTCCAAACTAACAACAACTCAAACATGTTTTGTTTCGCCTCTACCTTCATACAAAACATGTTTATAATTAGTCACCCCGAGGCTCATCAGAGAAGAAGGCGACTAATTAATTTAGTTGTTAGTATTATTAGGATATATTATTCTGTATTAGGAGATATATTTTTTTTTAATTTGTGTTTATAAAT
This sequence comes from Heligmosomoides polygyrus bakeri, assembly GCA_947359475.1. NCBI lineage: Eukaryota > Metazoa > Nematoda > Chromadorea > Rhabditida > Heligmosomidae > Heligmosomoides > Heligmosomoides polygyrus. Next base: position 51,855,440 of record OX375865.1, read on the forward strand.
TGTTTTAACAACTAAATTTTACAAACGAAATCATAGTAAACACTTATGTTCTAATACAAGTGTACCATAATTCAAAACTATTAACACATTGTTGCTAACCACTAAATAAATTTTATATAATTATTTATACATATACACATATACATACATATGTATATACACACACGTGTATACATATATATGTATATACATGCACACACATTCTTGTACATACATACATACATGCACACATATGCATATACATACACATAAACACAAATACATACCTACACAGATATATACAAACAAACACATATACACACTAATGTATATACATTATTTAATTTTATAATTTATACTTATAGTTTATGTTGTTTTAATTGTTATTTTACATCCTTTGAAATCAAATTTTTATGATTTCAATTTCTTAGTCATAACTATTTTTTGTGAAATTATTATTTTATTAAAAATAAGTAAAATATTATTTAATTTGTTCATTCATTTATTTAAAAAAGTTTTACTGTTTTTTTTATTATTCAATTTTTTATAATATTTTTAAAAATTATTTTTCAAATTATATTGTTTATTATTTTTTTATTTATTTTTTTATTTATTTTTTTATTTTTTTCAAATTCTTTCTGCTCAAATCAAGCTGCTTGATTCATCTTGACTGCTAACTCTTCCTGCATAGATCACCATATGATAACGAGTTGGAATATGGCTTAAACATGCTGCGGTCTACATTATTTCTTTGAAAGGTTACGACGGCCACTGCGATCCATCCATTTCTCATGAGATGTCCACGGCGGCCTTCAGATTTGGGCACACGCTGATAAGATCGAAATTCCCACGAATGAATGACGAGTACCAAAACATGACTGAAGCCGTAGAGCTGAAGGTTGGTATAAGGCCATGCGTGTAGTCTTACTCTATTTGACTGTGGTTAAGAGTGCCATCATTTTCAGGACCACTTCTCAAATCCTTCGCCTCTCTATGACCAAAAACTTGGTCATCTAGAGTCGATGCTAATGGGTTTACTGGGATCGGAAAGGTAACAGTGCATTCATTGATTGCTTTGCAAGAAGGCAGCCGCGAGAAAGTGGGTGGTACGGTATTCAAACAAATTAGGAAACAGTTGATTTCAGCATGGCATTCGATCGCCACGTTACAGACGCGGTCCGTAACCACTTGTTCGCGAAACCTGGAGGTCCTCTCACGGGAATCGATTTACCAGCTGTTAATATTCAACGTGGAAGGGACCACGGAGTGCAAGCGTACAACAAATATAGGTGAGCTGTTGGAACACCCGCCTGGGAAGCGGCCTGGGGGAGGAGTGATTCCCCGCCTTTTCCGCCACGCTTTGACGAGTTCCGTAAGTGGCCTAGTGATCGTAAAGAACAATTAGATAGGCTCAAGAAGTGAGTATTTCACTGCGCATGAAAGTGAATCCAACGCCTTGTCTCTCGAAAATTAAAAGCTGAAATGTCTCAGAAAGCCAAAAAAATATTAGAAATTACTGGGAGATAGAAAATGTTAGGTATAGAAAACAGTGAACTAGAACGCTACAAATATTCGGTATTTTTTCCTTAATGTTGGGTGTGAAGCGGTGTCGGTATCGTAAAATTCGTTTTCAGCCCCAGCCATCAATGCTTTCCATCTTTGCTGTTGAATCCCTGATGGAATCGTTTGCGAGGGTATAACAAGTGACTAAAGGACATAGCTCACTATCCAACTAAAGAAAGGCAGTATAATATAGAACAATAGGTTTCAATAAAAACCATAGGGGTTCAATGGTGCTAGGCTAGCGACCTACCAGAGTCGGGCTAAGGCAGTGTGCTCCGATGTGCTCCTTAGCCCCGTCGTCCTCCCGGCGCCGTTGCCATAATTCTCGGCGTAGGGATACTTCGCAACAGTGAAATGAGCGTCATCCGTACTTTTCCCTTAGGACCCATCCATCCTAGTTATTTTCTAAACGCTTTGGCGTGCCGTTTCCTTTTCGAACGTCGTCGCCGTTTGCGGTAATTTGGCGTCGCCTTGCTTTTTTCCCTTGCTTCTTCTTCGCTTCAGCATCGGAGTTTCTCCGCTTGAGTTAGGAGTCAGTAAGATCCGAATTCGCAGGCCCAACTAAGGAAAGCTACGTTTTGCCGTGCTCCGTAACAGTAGGTTTGTGAGAGCAACTATCTTATCCCTACCCACACAGCTTTTTAAGTGCCATGTATTAAGTTCTTCAAGTGTTAGTATTCTGCCAAAGGAGGTTTTTATGGTGAATCTTCTTTATTTATTCGTGTCCCAACTTGGGCTAGATCGAATAGAGAGTGGTGTCAGCGTAGCCACCAAGAAATCCACAATGATGTAGCGGCGGTCCACTTATTAAGCGAGGCAATCACCTGCCTGATAGTGGTCGGGAAGGAGGGTTACTGGTTCGCTATGCCGGTGAGCACGTCGTAGGCTAACTAATCCTGGCTAACGATCTAGGAGGGGGTGAGAGCCATCTGAAGGACCTTTTCGTGCGAGGGTTCACCTGGGGCCAGATTCATTAACCGCTTACCGCCCTCTTACGGTGCAAATACCGCAAAACCGCCTGATATGACATTAATTAGGATCAGGTTTGGCGGTATTTTCACCAATGCAGGGCGGTAAGCGGTTGATGAATCTGGCCCCTAGAGAACGGCAGCAGAGGAATGAAGGCGCCCATGGGGTAAAGGCACCGGCTCCATGCACCCAGTTGGTGAAAGAACTCTCTATCTTAATAAGGTCATCATCAAGCTGTCTGTGACACATAGCTCGCGAAGATAGAGACTGAATGTGATCATTGCTTGAGGGGGACAAGAGCATAAATCGGCCAAGTCCTTGTCCCTGAGAAAGGAAATGAACGCGACAAATTTCTTCCACAAGAAGGTGCACCATGACAAAATATGTCCAGGTGGCTTACATGACCTCATTCATGTAAATTATAGGCGCCGCAAAGAAAATACCCACAGGGAATACACTGAAGTGGTTAGAAGCCTAAAGGCTTCGGAAGAATTCTAAACAACTCCTCGTTTCTTACAGTACATACCGGAAGCGTCTTTTGAATAGACGTCGCAAAAACCGCGATTTTGCGCTTTTTGCGTCTTTTTCATACAACTCGTCTAAAAGTCACTTCGAGAAACCAAGGGCATATTTGATCTCGAGTTCCATCGGTTGTTATACACAGATCATATGGAGCCATGTAAATGTTCGAATTTGAAAACTTGCGCTCCGTGGCCAAGGGCGACCGTGGACGAGTTGTCCGTTGCAAACAGTCGAAATTCCTCTAATTTTAGGTTTTTTGAGAAACAGTTATACCGTTTGATTCGTCTTCTCGAGGTCTACACAATCATGTACAGAGCTCCACCAGCCCACCGCATTTTCGCTGTGGGTAGTCAAAGTAACTGGAGCAGACTTTTTGCGATTGGAGAAGCTTACATTTCAGGACTTGCATGTTCTCGAAATATCTCAAGCATGGCGTAAAGTGTTCTGTCATGCCAGGAATCCTCTGAGAGGGTGCCGTGCACAATGCATATAGGATCGAACCGAAGCCAAAAAATGACTGGAGCAGGCTCTTTGCGATTGGAGCAGCCTTTTTCACAGGCATGCATGTTTTCGAAGTAATTCAATCAATATCAATCACAGCATACGTTGCCAGGGCTCTATCGTGCCAGGGATGGTACGAGAGTGCGCTATGTACAATGCACACAGGATCACTACTCTGCTCACTCGATTTTTTGTCGGGAAAAAATGTGCATGTGCTGTGAAATAAGCTGCTCCAATTTCAAAGAGCCTGTTCCAGTTATTTTTCCCATAGCAAAAATGCGGCGGTCTGGTAAACTTGTATACAAATCCGTATAGATCTCGAGAAGACGAATCGAACGGTGCCAACCTTTTCTCAAAAAACCTAAAGTTAGAGGAATTGTGAGCATGCGACAGTTTGCGACGGACAACTCGTCCATGGTCGCCCCTGGCAATGGAGCGCAAGCTTTCAAGTTCGAACATTTGCATTCCTCCATATGAGCTATGCACTCCAAACGATAAAGCTCGAGCTCCTGAGCTCAGATATGCCCTTGGTTTCTCAAATTGATGATTTTAGGCGTGTTATATAAAAAAAAACGCAAAAACGCAAGATCGCGATTTTTTCGGAGTCTATTCAAAAGACGCGTGTAGACGGTGCTGTACATAACTCTTAAGAGCTTGACAAAGGCTGCGAAGCAAAGGCAAAAGGCACGGAGGTGGTTCACCCTATACGAAGCTGAATAGGCTAAAAGGAAAAACGGTGTGCCACTCGGGCTGGCGATGGTACTCTATCGAAGAAGCCTTGACATACGGGAAACAATGGTGGGTGGAAGAGTGCTGACAGAACATTGCTCGGTGTCTTTTGTGAATTGGTTGAATACTGCTGGTTTAGCTTAATCATTCTGCTCATGTGATGATCTATACGTTGCTGAGCATTCGCCTTTTTGAGAGATCTGATAAGGTAGCAAACATTTTCAGAGAGATGTGCGGACAGCGAGCTGCTCGCTCCTTTGATGACCTTCGCTCTTCCATGGATACCTCTGCTATAGAGGCCCTGAAAATGGTCTACGCTGATGTAGAAGACATTGATCTTTTTCCTGGTATCATGAGCGAACGGCCAACAAAGGGTTTGTTTTAGCAATGTAGCAATAAGGATGACTAGAATCTATCAGTATAAGGAGCAGGAGGGTAACATAACAGCCGTGCTTGCGTAATTTATGCAACACAAAAAATCGTCCCTAGACGAGAGATGGAAGGGAACCCGAAAAAGAAATGTTCTCCTCCGATCTATGGCGATTTCTAGGTGCTCTGGTTGGACCCACGCTTGCTTGCATCATTGGGGAACAGATGCTGCGATTGAAGAAGTGCGATCGTTTTTACTACGAAAGCGCCGATCCTGCAGTGCGCTTCACGCCCGGTGAGCGACGGTCCAATTTACTTCTGTATTCCGTTTTTTAAATGTTAACTATAGTCTTTCGACCTTTACTAGCAATGCCAATGGGTTATCGGAGAGAATTTTCAGTCGAAATGTCGTCAAGCGAGTTATCGTAGCGCTTGTACATATAAGCTCCACTTTGAAACACGTTATCTTAAAGCACAGAGAATGTTCCTCAACTGGCAGTGAAGAGGGAAAGTGAAGAAATGGCTCCACATGTATGGAATGATCTGAATTTCCGATGTTCTTCTTGAGGCCAAGGGTTGAGGTTAAGAGGTACCTACATAATCCGAATTGAAAGAGTCGCCTCAACAATTAGGCGACTTTTACGGAACTTGTGATTACTTCTCATTCATCGTCCCAACACCGTAATCAAACTGTTTTCAAAGTTGGTCCTTGTAAAGACTTAATGTAGGCAGAAGGTGAAACAAAATTGGAAGTGATGAGGTTACTGATGGTTACTTAAGACGACTGCTTTCTGAGTCATTTTTCATCGCGATGAAATGTTAAAAAAAAGATAAAGTTTCTCTAACCACAAGAGGATATTACCATACAAATCCTCAACTATCTTGGCATAGAATACGCTACTCCTCTTTGACCAATTATTCCTTAGGTTAGACTTGCCTGAAATAGATATGTTGTGGCTAAAATACTGGTTCAAAGGAGAAAAATTCCACTCCGCAACAAATGTCAGCTCTGGCCTCATCCTCATTCTTCAATCTGATTTTAATGTTGGTAGCTGGACAAAACCCTCCACTAAAAACAGGTTCAATACGTCGTGGTTTACAGCCAAGCGACATGATCACAAGACCATCAACATAAGATTGTTTAAGCGATTCTCAATGCTGCGGTTAGGAGCAAATATGTGCATAAGAGGTAAAAATGTGTCCATTGTTCTTCTGCCTCAGCAAATATGTAATGTGGAAGAGAGTAGAAATACGTAGCTGTTGGAGAGGCGAGCAGCTGATTCCACACTTTTCTTCTTCTCTTGCACTGTATCACCTGCATCATCTGTCACCCATTGATCATCGAGTTGCTTGAGCATGCGTCAGCAGCGTCTCCACTAGACCATGTCGGGTGCCAGAGTCCCCAATGGATCCTCCTAGGGACCTGAAGAATATTACGTCGATCAATCAGGGCTTTCACGAAGAAGCACGACCAACATCTTGGTGGGCGTCCTGGTGCTATCTTGAAATGCTGCGGAATCAAGTTGGTAACGGCTCTCGTTCAGCGGGTGACTGCGAAGCACATTACGTTGCCGGCCAATATAATTTTCGACGACTTCGCCCGGCAGCGTCTCTGATCTTCGAACGTCGGCGAAGCTCGGAACTCCGGAGGCCTTCTCTCACTTGCGTGAGTCGTGTCACTCCGAGCATCGTCCTCTCGATTCCACGCTGAGCTACTCTGATTGCGTGTTCATCCCACTTCCGTATAGCTCAGGTCTCTGAGCAGTATGTCAGTGCAGGAAGAACAGGGGAGTCGAACAGTTGATGGCTGAGGAGCACAATGGAGGGTTAACTGTTTATTTCCTGTTATAACCTGTTTATATAGAAGGAGAGATCATTCAATCTTCTTTGCTTATCCTCGCTCTCTTCATTCCTGGTTGCTCCGCTCGTCCATCTGTCCTTCTGCACCTCTCCTCCAGCCGCCCCCAACTTCCCCCCGTAGTGACCGAAAGGTCACTCACTACTTCTCATTCTACCTACTCATTTTTTCCATCTTCATGTTACTATTTATTTTTAACTTTTACCAACTCTCTTTTTTAAATCCTTTTCCTTTTAACCATCCCTTTATTTTTTCCGACATCTTTAGCCTGTTACACCTTTACTCTTTATCAAGAATACAAGTTCTCACCAAAAACTTTATTTCCTTCATTTTATTTTCACTTCACTTTACTCAAACTCAACGATTGTTGTCGGCTCTCTCTTCCATATCCGGGGTGCGTGTATTCCGTGGTTTCCAGCAGTGGCAGGCGTGCTCGGCGGGCTCGGCGTGGTTGGCTCCGTGAGATATGGTGGCGGTGGTGGTGGTGCTCTTCTCCAATATCCCCGGCGCCCCGGACGCGGCCTCACCCGACTTCCCCTGTTGCCTGTAACCATAAAGCGTGGTATTACTCTTCCATTGGCTTGGACGATTACCACTGGCAACGTTGCAGCTGGCGGGAAAGCGGCTGGCGGTGTTCCGCTCCCCACCACCCAGACGGTGGTGGGAGCTGCTTGTCCATTCCAGGGAACTCCTCTTGCTGTCGTCGTCGGGAATCAGGGCGTTGGCGGCATCCAGGGAACAAGTTGTTGAAAGTTCATCGTCGATTGAACCTTCCTCACTCCGCGTTTTGCTTATATAATGGTCTGGTTGAGTCATATCCAATATCACCGCACTTATCCCTAACTCTCTTCTTCTACACTTTCCGAACTGATTCTCAACATAAGCTCTCATCTTTTCCGTCATTTTGCGTTTACGGGTGGAGCGCCGCTCTACACCTCCTCCCCCCTGGGGCAGTTGTTCACCACTTTGTCCACTAGGGAACGATCTCTTTGCCTTTTTCTCCATTTCCCTACCTGCTTCTTCTTCTCCCTCCCAGTATATAACTCTCTTTTTCAATTGATCAGCATGTGCCAGGCGGCTGCCTGTTCCAAAATAAACTCTGTATGTATTAGAACCACATCTCTCCGTCACTATGCCTGGCACCCACTTATCTTGGTTACTTTGATAATTCCGTAGGTACACTTGTTGTCCTACTTCGAATGTTCTTTCTTTCACTCTTTTATCGTAATTAGATTTCATTTGCTCAAGACATTTATTTCCTATAAGATGTTTAAAACTCTTCACAATATCTAAAGTTGTTCGGAGATTTCGTCCCATCAACAATTCTGCGGGGGCCTTCCTAGTCGTTGGGTGTTCTGTCGCCCTATACTCAAACAAAAAGTCTCTAACGGCTGCTGCCGCATCTTTCCCCTCACGTAAACCCTTATAATAACCATTTTTAAAGGTTAGTGTACAAAAAGCTCGGGTTCTCCGTTTGAATTGTGGTGGTACGGTGGGATAAAAGTAAGCTCAATATTCCGCCGTTTACAATATTCTTTAAATGAATTAGCTACGAACTGTGGACCATTATCCACGACGATTTGTTCCGCTAACCCGTGAATGCAAAACAGGTCTTTTATCTTTTCTAGAGTTCTCTCGGCCGTCGTAGAATTCATTTTCATTACTTCTGGCCATTTGGATTTGGCATCCACTACTACCAACCACATTACCCCACCTGTAGTCTCCGCAAAATCCATATGCAATCACTGCCACGCATTTCTTGGCTCTTCCCACGGATGTAAAGGGGTTCTTATCAACTCATTCCCGAACGCTGCACAAATCTCACACCTTTGGGCCACCCGTCGTATGTCCCGATCAATCTCGGGATACCACACTTTTTGCCTCGCTAACGCGGTCATCGTATTCCTTCAAAATGGCTGTGGTGCAGTATCTTTAGCACCATTTTTTGGAACTTCTTTGGAATAACTATCCGGTTGGCCCACATCAAACAACCGTTATACTTGTTTAGTTCCGTCTTCCGTTTCTCATAGGGTTTTAGCTCTTTCTCGTCAATTTTTTCCGGCTAACCTTCCGCTACATAGCTTTAAACCTTACGCAATACTTCATCCTTCTGTACTGCGTCGGCCAGCTCTTGCTCATTTAGTACCATGTTTTGCCATGTTTCGGCCCGTCATATTTCTTTCTTTTATCTCATCAATTACCATTTGAGCACTAGGCAATTCTCGAGGGTCTGGTAATCTAGATAGCCCGTCCGCGTTTCCGAACTCAGATGTTTTCCTGTACTCGATATCGAACGAGTATATGATTAGACGTAAACTCCAGCGGTGTAATCTTTTTGCTGCTATCGTCAGTATACCCTTCTTCGGGCCAAAAATCTTTACCAGCAGCTGGTGGTCTGTTAACAATGTAAACTTCCGCCCATACAAAAACTGGATAAATTTCTCTACTCCATAGACTATGCCAAGGGCTTCCTTCTCTATTTGCGCATAATTTCTTTCCTCTTTTGTTAGCGTTCGTGATGCATACGCTATTACTTTCTCTTTCCCATCGGGCATCTTATGATATACGACCGCACCTAAACCATACTCGGAGGCGTCAGTCGCTAGCACCACAGGAATCTGTGGATCATAGTGCGTCAACACATCAGCCTCAGTTAATCGCTGCTTAATTTTGCGAAACGCTTCAATTTGTGGCTTTTCCCATTTCCACTTCACTCCCTTTTTCCTAAGATCGTTTAATGGGCCGCTATTGTGGACAGATTGGGAATGAATTTACCGTAATATTGCAACATGCCAATGAAGGACTCTATTTCCTTTAAATTTTTGGCTCGGGCATATTTACTATAGCCTATATTTTCCGCGATGCCCTTATTCCTTGTGCATCTACTACATGTCCTAGAAATTCCATCTGATCTTTCAAAAATTCGCATTTTTCGCGCTTTAAGCGAAGTCCTGCATCCCTTTATCGTTTCAGCACTTGTTCTAACCGCAGCAAGTGTGTCGCATCATCAGATGCCGTTATTGTAATGTCGTCTAGATGGGCTACTCCTTCAATTCCAATCGTCGTCGTCTCCACAATACGCTGGAAAATCGCTGGTATGGACGCTATTCCGAAAGGCATCCTGTTCTACATGAATAAGCCCTTCTGCGTATTAATCGTTGTATACTTTTTTGACTCCTGCTCCAACTCTACCTGCATATATGCATCTGATAAATCCATCTTAGAAAACTTTGTTCCTCCATTAAGCATGTGGAACAAATCGTCCGGTTTGGGTAGAGGGTACTGGTTTATATCTAGCTGCGGATTTACCGTTACCTTATAGTCTCCGCACAATCTTATTTTTCCTCCTGGTTTGGGTGTACTACAACTAACGAGGTAGCCCACTCTGAATGCTCTACTCTAGTCAGTATACCGTTTTTTACTAATTCTTGGAGCTTCTCTTCCACTTTTGGGCGTAGTGCGATCGGCACTGGCCGCGCACGGCAAAACTTTGGTTTTTCTTTTCCTTCCTTAAACTTTAAGGATACTTTCGCTGTCGCACCTTTGCCCAATCCCTTTTCAAACAGAGACTTGTTTTTATTTAAGATCCGCGTTATCTCCTTACGCAAATCTTCGTCCGTCATTTTTGACTTTTTTACTATACTTCGTACATACGGGCCACAATTTATTGCTAACTTCTTAATCATATCTCTACCGCGTAATGGATGGTTTGCTGTAGGCAACACATACACATCCATTGTTTCAGTACGCCCCTCAAAATTCAGCGCAAGTAAACACTTTAAACAAATCGGGCTATTGTTATGAGCCATTGCTTCTAAGTTCGTCGACGTGATTTTTGGCTTACCTATCTTGTGCCAAGTTTCCTCGTCGATGATGGAAACCGACGCACCTGTATCCAGTTCAAACTGTACTACTCTTCCGTTAATTTTGATTGGCAGCATTATAGCTGACTCTACTTTCATTTTAGTATTTTGGGCGACTGTATCGCGGTTGATGACCATACCGCGCTCTTTTCACTTTGTGTTTCTTTCTCGGCTATTGCGGACTCTGCTCCAGTCGCTTATACTGGCTTGTTGCGGAGGATGGTTTTCTAGTCTGTCCTTCCCGCCACATTGACTCAATTTCAAACTATTTACCATTGGGTGAGTCTCACTTAATTCCTCATCGGAATCTTCATGCTCCGCACACCAATGAACTTGGCGTGAAGAATTTTTTCATCCGATACGCTCGGGTTAAGTGTCCGGGTCGGGAACACAATGTGCAATACGCCTTAGCTCGGAAAAAAACACTGTGCTTCCTTATGCCCCCTAACCGCACACACCCGGCACGGCGGCACGCTACGGAACGGTTGAGATCGCCTGTTAGTCATCTTATTTGCTCTCATATTCGTAGACTTTCCCACATTAGTTGCTTTATCCGGCAGGCGATCGCATCTGTTCGAGCGAGCTCGAGAGAGGACCTTCCTGTCATTCGACGGAGTTAGTAAACTTACACCGACTTTCGTCGTTCCTTGCTTCAGGTGTGGAGCATTCTTGCCCACTCTTTCAAACGCTCCTCCTCCTAGGGCTTCTTTGGAGGTCATTTCCTCTCTCTCGAGCAACCGCTTACGTGTTTCTACTGAACGTAACCCACCAATGAAGGCCATCGTTACCACTGCATCTCGGTGGTCCTTAATCCTGTCGAATCCACATTCATTAGCGGATTTCTGGAGTTCGGCGTAGAACTCTTGTAAGGTTTGTCCCTGTTTCTGCGTCTTTGATAGGAGACCATATCTTTCCGCCATTAGCAGCTTCCTTGGTTGGAAGTGCTTCTCCATTGCTTCTTTGAGCTCCGTCAGCGTTGCCTTTTCTGGCTCCTTACGTGCAACAATGAGTCTAAGAACTCATAGTTAGACATCCCGACCTCCTGGAGGAATATAAGGCGTTGATCGCCCGGGTCCGTAATCCTCCTCAAGGCCAGGAAGTTTTGGAACAACCTCCACCAGGTCTTCCATGATCGAAATTCGCTGCAGGGTCTCGCACCTCCGTAGACCCGGTGGAGGCCGTCACGAAACCGCCCTTGTTCTCTTCCATCTTCGGCTTCTGTTGCGACTGCTTCTAGTTGTTCCGCAGGGACTCCTTGTCTTCTTCGGTGTCTTCTTCTTCTCGCGTTCTTCGTCTCCTGATCACCAGTTGATGGCTGAGGAGCACAATGGAAGGTTAACTGTTTATTTCCTGTTATAACTTGTTTATATAGGAGGAGAGATCACTCAATCTTCTTATCCTTATCCTCGCTCTCTTCATTCCTGGTTGCTCCTCGTCCATCTGTCCTTCTGCACCTCTCCTCCAGCCACCCCTAACAGAATAGGTGGACAGCGAGTAGGACGTTCTTCGTCTCTTTCACGACCTCTTCGACGCTCTTGAAAGCTCCCCAAGCCGCTCGTTTCTTCCTGTCCAGTTCGGGCGTTAGGTCGTAGTCAGTGTTGATTTCGCGACCTACATACACGTAGCTGGAACACTCGGAAATGTTCGTTCCGTTTAACGAGAATGGGTACCAAGTTGCTCGTGTGGAAACTGCGTTCGTCGCCCAGTGGGAGTCCGTACCAGGCTAGGAAAGGGACTCCAGGATGTGGCTCAAAAATTGCGCACCGAAGGCGAACCGAACCCCGGCCTCCCTCGCATGCAGCACGCCACTGCACCACTCACCGCCCCACGATCCGCTTGCCGTGAGTGTCAACGCGGGCACATAAGACATCGATCGAACGCCCACATGGAGGCCGACACGATCCGCGATGCAACGGCAGCAGCCACACACTACAGTATCGCGGGTTGATGAGCAAACTGCACATCAACCCCACGACTCCATGGAGTGCATCAGCAGGATTTGGTCAGGTCTAACAAGGGAGGTCAATCAGCGTCCCGTGGTAATTTTAAAAGCCGACAAGATCCGCGATGCAACGGCAGCAGCCACACTTGTCACACGTCCTCCGAGTCGCTGCCCAGCCTGCAGTGAATGATTCACTTGAATGAACCCTCCAGCCTACTTGAGGAAACCGAACAAATTGTTGTACTGGCTTCTTTTAGTCCCAGGCTGGGTGTGCCTTTTTATTCGCTGTACAACTGGAGTAGCTTATTAACTTTATCCGGTTATGCAGCAATATTTATAGGCACGAAGAAGCTATACAAAAAAAATTTAGTGTCAGTAGCACTGTTGTCGCTGGCACCGCGAAGGAAACACGCGATGGGAGAGAGGGTGGAGAAGGAACCGACCGCCGTGGCCAATGGAGGAGAGACGAATCAATGTCCTCTGTCCCTCCTATAGAAGGCTACCTAGAACTTGGAGCATGAAGAGAGACTACACGAAAGGATGAGACCACAGAGTTATTGACAGGCATCTTGGCAAGGAAGGGTGGTCAGGTCATGGACTGGTTGTGAAAGAGTCATGAGGATATGAAGAAATCGGCGGGCGCTCATGAGACAGGCCGGAGATGGCGGAACAACAATAGGCACATCTCCGGTTACGGTAGATCCATGAGCAATATCCACACGCCGGTCCTCATGAGAATCAACTCCGGTGACTCATCGTCGTCCTTGTCCTCGTCCTCGTCGTCTCTGCTTCATGTACGGGGCATGCTCAGCTCGTTTCGCCTTGGGGTCACGTAGGTACATGACTTCGGGGCGTTTCGGTAGCTTCCTCTTCTTTGGGGTAGGCTCGTCGCCGTCGTGGTTCTCCTTGACTGTAGCTGACGTGGTGGCTTTGTTCGGGCTTCCTTCGGCCTCCTCTCCTTCAGCTTGAATCGTGGCAGACGCAGAGTGTTTGAGGCAGCATCTCTCAACTGCTCCAGAAACACTTGGACTTGCCAACCATGGAAGCAATGATCGGCCTTCCGTGGGCTCAAACCCAAGCTCAGTGCAGGGTGAAGCTTAAGGATGTCCTCTGCGCATGGACCGTAATGGTGAATCACGCGTGCGTCAAACCCACGCTTTGGGCCTGTGAGCATGTGCACGACCTCAACGCACACACGTCGCATTTGCTCCCAAAGATCCTGGCGGAGTTTTTCGAAGGGCGCCGGGAAACAGTCCAGCGTACCACCACACTGTAGATGCCTCTCGACTGCCTGCAGGCAAGTTCGCATATTCGGCGAACTGGGCGTTGACTCGGGCCATACCCGCACCACTGCTGCACTGATTGCCAGCCTGTCAAGTTGGTCAGCCATGTCTGCAAGATGGCTGTAGACCACAAACTCGACTGTGGGCTCCGGCTCGAAGCCCGTTAGCACCCTACCGAAGCTTTTCGGAACAGCCAATATGATCGAATTCGTTGGCATATCATCGCTGCACTGTTCCGAAATTTGCTCTCGACGGACTATGGCTTGGGCGTAGTACGCAGAGATGTCGTAGCCAAGGTGGTGGCTAAAGATTGACGGGTGAGCCAGCCTCACACCCTCCTTTTCCTTCACAGCCGCTGCGAAGTCGTGGCAGAACTGTCGGTGTGCCGATATTGCACAGCTCAGCGCGTACACAGTGAGGTGTGTTGACTGCTTCTTGAGCAGTTCAGCTTCCTTTCGGTGCTTTCCCCACGCTAGTTCGAGGGCAATCGAGGCCACATTCGCCAACTCGAACAAGTTTCGCACTTTCTTCGACCGTGCCAAATTGCATCGAAGACCAGGAAGTCCAACGTGTGCTCTCCACTTGAAAACGCCGCACGTGCAGGGGTAGTATAGATGAAGCGGATCCTCATTTGGAGCGCCGATCGTTACTCTGAAACAAGATACTTTATTACACTTGTTTTTCTTCGGTCTACCCATTTTTGACCTAGTCTTAGTCGTCTGGAGTGGCTCATCATCTAACTTTCTTGGTAGTTTTCTCAACTGGTCGAATGGAACCCGCCTAGGTTCTTGGTTTGCGTTCATAGCCGTTATCAGCGCACTATTCTCACTCAGTTCTACTACTCTGAAAGGTCCACACCACTCATTTACCAACTTAGGATACCTCGACGAGCTTTTCTCCGCAGGAACACGCATGTACACCCGGTCGTCGAGAGTCAGCGGTTTCTCGATGACGTGTTTGGCTTTATCGTATGCTGTTTTCATGCGATCTCGGGCTTTGTGCTTCCGTTTCTTCCGTTTTCCAGGTTTCAGCTGGAGGAAAATCTTCCCAGTCTTTAACGGGAAACCTTGTTTGGATCGAGAACGCACCTCCAACCCCTTCATGTTGTTCAGGGTGTAGCCCCAGTTGTTGAGAACGTTCGTACCCAAAACCAGTACGTTTTCGCATTCTTTCATTACAAAGAACGCTGCCCATGTAGTAGGGTTACCTTTCTTGCCTAACGTTAGACGACTGCCCCTTTGAACGGCATACGTTGCCCCGAAGCGTTGAAAATTGGCACCTCCTTAGCTGTAGGGATCTCCTCGACATCATTGTCTAGATCAAACCCGGCATGTGCAGCTTTCAGCAGGAGCGCCAAGGGAAGGATGCTTACCTGTGAACCCGTATCGAGCAACGCCTTAAACCTTTTGCCCCAGCAACTCCACCTCAGCTACGATCTGAGAACCAGTGAGCTCAGAACTCTGAACTCCCGTCTCGGAAATGCCGCATGCCCATGTTTTCAGCTTGGCCACAAAACTGCGTTGTTTTCCTTGTGGTTTCTGCCGCTTTTCACCCTGATCAGGAGTTGACAGGCTTGGCTGAACCACAGTGGCTCTTGGCACTAGCTCCTTACAGTCTCTACTGAGATTGCCTGTTTTCTTGCAGTTATGGCACACAACTTCTTTTTTTCCCGTTGCATTTCTCCCATCCGTCTCAGTTTCCTGCTGTCCTGGCTGCAATCTTGATCGCGTCTGTGGACCAGGAACAGAGCTACGCTCGTTGGATCTTCTCCACTGAGGATTTGGACGACGCTGGTTGTCTTCAAGCTTATGCTTTCGAGCTTCTGCCACTTGACGACTACGCTCCACGCGTTGTGCCAGAGATCTCAGTTTCTCGTAGGGCTGATCACTTGCGGTTTTTCGAATTCAGTGAAGAGTTGCACATATTCCGGCCATGACGTGAGTTTCGTGATCAACTCACCTGTACGCATGGTGGAAAGCTCACGCTCCGAAAGGTCGGGGTAAGCTACGAGAGACAATTGCTCCAGCTCGACGCAGTAGTCGGCGGTAGAGGTCGCGTACTTTAGGTATCTCAGCTTAACGTATGCCTTCATACGCTTAGCGGATTCATTCTCCTTGAATTTTTCAGAAAGTGTTGCTACAAACCCGAAGAAGATACCCCCTCGAATCTCAAGTGGTAAAGTTTCCATGATTGCGCGGGGTCGGCCTCCTGATTTCGAGCTTAGGAGATGGATGAGTACGTCATCTCTTATGTTGAGCCACCCATACTTTATGTTAAAGGACTATAAGAACGTCTCAAGTCCTTTTCCTTGCACTTTTTCCTTTTCCTTTTCATAGATCTCTTCATCAGGCAGAGCCATTGCAGCAAACGCCGCTCCTACAGAATTTCCACCTGTACCCGCAAGGACCGGTAATTCCTCACCTTGGCTCCTCTTGAACGGTGGCAGACTTGGCTGCTCGCTCACGGGCTGCAGTTTCTGTAAATGTGGATTATTCTGTCTCTTTGGCAATGTATTTTGCCTGACTTGACACCTCGTGGTGTCAGCAGCCTCTGGCGAATTTAATTCCTTACCTTCGGCAGCTGCAATAGGATCGAAATCCAGCATTTCGACGCCCTGTGGCACTGTATTCGAGTGCACTCTTTGCATTGCCTCTCCAAAGGTAGTTTGCAGTGAGCCAGGCTTGTTCTGACTACCTTGAAATGAACATACTTTAGGATGCTCAGATACTAACTCTTGTGTTTCAGAGACTCCGGCTCGCAAAGCCGGCTTTCTGACTGTTTCTAGAAGAGTTTTCACTGCTCCCACTACTTTAGTGGAATCAACTGTCAGCAGCTTAGCTAGAACGCGTATGCAGACGCCATCATGACGTGCTTGCTCCATCACTTCTAGCATAAGCGCATTTAGCTGGTCCAAGTTGAACGCATTCAGACATCTATTTCACTAGACAAAGACTGCAGTTTTGTCATCTCTGCCTCAATGTCATTGCATGCTTTGTCAAGAACCTCTTGGAAATCCTCCAGTGGACCCAAAGGCTCTGTTGGTGACTTCACCGGTTTTCCACGCGTTTTGCCCAATGCAAAATTTTGTGTACTCTCCCTTAATCTAGTCACCTGCTCACTAACACTGAACAGCATCGCGCTTACCTGTGTTGTTTGCGTTCCCGCGAGCTGGCGGACCTTCTCTGTGAGGCCAGCTACTTGCTCCTGTAAGTTAGCAACTGTCCGGTCCTCGCCCTCTAGAAGCATCATTGCTTCTACTTCCTTTTCAATGGCGTCTTCGGGCATTTCCTGCAATATACGAATTAACTTCGTAGCTTCGAGTCGATTTTTCAACTTCAATCGATCGATTCGGGATTCACTTTATAGCTTGGTGATCTTCCTCACATGTAAAGCGTTTCTCCGCAAAATGAAAATTTGCGCAGCGTTTAGCTTTGCAAAAACGCTTTTCTAGACCGTTCACGTACGCTAGCAGAGTACCAAACTCCACTAGAGAACTGACGGAATTCACCCCACGGTGAAATTCAGATACTACCGTGTTTAACGGCCTGGTATCTGTAGTGCTTATTGGTTTCTACAAGGATCCACTGTCCTCTTGAAATTAGCACTTTCACAAAAAAAGTCCTACGCAAATTTCCTAGGCGTGCGTTGGAAGCGACAACAGTTTAGGCAGTTGTTCGGCTCCCATGTACTGGCTTCTTTTGGCCCGGGCTGGGTGTGCCTTTTTATTCGCTGTAGAACTGAAGTAGCTTATTAACTTTATCCGGTTATACAGCAATATTTATAGGCACGAAGAGGCTATACAAAAAAATATTTAAAATATTTGGCACACGAAGGAAACACGCGATGGGACAGAGGGTGGAGAAAGAATCGACCGCCGTGGCCAGTGGAGGAGAGACGAATCAATGTCCTCTGTCACTCCTACAGACTGCTACCTAGAACTTGGAGCATGAAGAGAGACTACACGAAAGGATGAGACCACAGTGTTATTGACAGGTATCCTGCCAAGGAAGGGTGCCAACGGACTGGTGGTGAAAGAGTCATCAGAATATGAAGAAATCGGCAGGCGCTCATGAGACAGGCCGGAGATGGCGGAACAACAATAAGCACATCTCCGGTTAGGGTAGAGCAATGACCAATATCTGCGTTGTCAGATTTCTAACATATAGCCATAACTAAAGCTAGCTTTTCCAGATTAATTTCTGAGCATTACAGGGTCATCAAAGATTGCAAATACTATCGTGACTTCAAAAGTTGAGGAAAGATCGAGAAAAATTTCCGCCCAAACATCGCCCAGCACTGTTATTTTAGATGCTAAGCACGAACATGGTATCCATTTTTAAAAATTCGGCAGACCAGACACTAACTTCCATCTGTTGCTTTCCAATCTTCTACTTTGTGATAATCTCAAAGTAGAAGATTGGAAAGCAAGCCTGATCACATAGCTGAAGAAAGAGGTTCTATGTATTGACATTGATGACCTTGGTCACTCATGAAAATGCGGGTTCATGCGATCACATGAAGACGTCTATCAGATTTGTGATCAGCGCCTCAACCAGCCTACAAGACGAAGTATGGACGAAAATTGCTTTCGATCTCCAGAGTCGCGAGAATGCAAGTCTCAACACCTTCGATTAGTGGTGTGGGGAAATTAAGCAACATCGTTGTTAAATTGTGTTATACGGGTTAAAATAAGGTTATAACGTCAGCATGGTCACTACGGTGTTCAAGATACTTCCAAACTCACGGATCCGAACCTTTGACCCTCTTCTTGCAAGTCCGCGCCCACATCCACTCCGCCATACAGTCGCTCCCACCTGTCTCGAGAGCAGCGCACCTCAATGTTCCGCTTTGGTTACTGTATTGCTAACAAGCAAATTGTGAGTTCGCTGTAATTCCGCTGCTGTTCCAGCCCCCAACCTTTTGCAGGTTAGATTCTAATCACGACATGGCAGTTCCAGACGTCAGTTTTGCTTTATCAGCTCGCACTCGAATGACACCGTTTTTTGCAATTTTTGACCTACCCAGATGTCAGTAGAAAATTTGAAGACCACTACGGTGCTTCTCAGAGGACCCCTTACAACCATCAAAATAGGCCACTTTGAAAATTGCCGGGGAACGTTCATTGACCTCCCTTGTGAGTGGTGTGACCATCGAGAAGGTAATGTGACTGCACCGTATCTGGTGTGGCCTATCTGATCTCCTGCCAAACCTACGTCTAGGAGTACATACATCAGGAAGACCTGGCGACGTCTGCATGTCAGGGTAGAGGAGAATCATGATGGCAAGAAGAAGCTCAAGGGGGGGGGCAGGATCCTAGGATACCATAGCATCCATTGCCATCATGGCGAGGATATCGGCGTTGAGGTGAGGATTCTAGGGCACGAGGCTTGGCGAGCAGAACCTGGAGGCGTTCAGGATCTATTACAGGGACCTCAAATCAACCGGGAGGGGTATGCCTGTATATTTCGACCGAGCCAAAGCCTTACCTCAGCCTCACACTCTAATTTGGAGTAGGTGCTGTTCCGTGCCCATCGTCTACCCTTTGTGGCCTCCTCTGGTCTATCAGTGGACAACCGTAAGGTACCGTGCTTGCACTTTGGATTCATTGGCAACACTTTCAAAGATTCGACATTCAATTTCGTAAGGTTGAGGGAATATTTGGTAGGATAACTCCTAATTGATTTGGCCCTTTCAGGTTCTAAGCACAGCTATCAAGTCGAAACGATAACCATTGAAGCCGTTTAACAGCTTTGGAAAAACCTAGCAAGACATCGATAATGGTCGAATTTCTTTTTATAGATCAACTAGCCGAGATTCGAAAGACCACTTTTGCAAAGATGGTTTGTGCGAACAGCCTCTATGCTCAGAAGATTCAACCGAACGTTTTCTTGATGCCAGATGATTTGACGTGAGCTGTTGTATAAGAGCCTGCATGATGGTGCTGGTCGTTAGCATGCCAATCTTCATTTTAGGAATGCACCTACTTCCTGCTCAGAGCTTCCCGATGCAGATTTATTTCTCTGGCTTGAAAGAGGTATAATCGTGCTTTGTTGGTTAAGACTGTTGGAGGGCACCCTCCCAAATATCCCAAACGATTGCTTTCAGAGTACTGCATCGTCGACCACAGAGTGATAAATCGTGGAAAAACGAAACGGATCACTCCGTGCGTCACCTGTACCTGCACCAGTGAAGGGGTGAGCAACATCCTCCAGCATAGTCGTTTCCTTCCTCTTTACCGGCTGCACCTCCTGTAATAACCTGCTTCAGCCTGAGTGTCACTCCATAGTAATCGATCGTTGCGATCGGCTGCTCGAAGAATTCCTAGTTGTTGACGTTGCAAAGGTAACGGCGATACACTGTGTTAAGCAAATTATGAGTTAGGCTTTCAACCACATTTTTCAGGATCCCGTCTGTGTTATACAGTGCTCTCAGTTAGTCAAGAAGCGTTTGGCTGCTACCTACAAAAGCTAGTCGAGGATTATATCGAAAAACTGCCAAAAAGCAGTCGATTGTTGTGTTATTTTACGTGCAATTATGCGTTTGGGCTGCGACCACCTGATCTGACGATGATTTTCTGTACATTCCAACTTCACAAAACGTTGTCTAACTTATTGAAGAGAATAAATGTTTATTTATAGAGCGAATGGGCATACATTTAATATATGAGAATCATTGAAAGCAAATTCAGTCATCAACAATTGCTTGCCTACAATGCATATCTCAGAGCAGTGCTTAAATACGTTACGACGCAACGTATGATGAGGTCTAAGCAGTCCTGCGCCAAACATGAATATGGTGGAGAATTTATACAAGATGGTTTTACAAAAATGCTTCGGATAAGAGTATTCATTACACCAGCAATACGCCGGTCTTTGAAAGGAACAAGATTTTCTATTTGCACACGTTTGCCTGCGTTTGTTTCAGGGATTTCTATCCTATGTAATCTAACATTGGAAGCCAGATTTCAAGAGCCAGACCTAATGTAGGGTTGGTATCTGGAGTTCTAAAGTTTTCAGCAACAACAAAAAAACCGTTTTGCCATATTCACTGGGCGATACAAATGGTTGACCGATACCCACAGAAAGCTTCTTAATATGTTGACCGATACCTCCGGAAAGCTTCTCCAGCAGGTTTCTTAATAGTGTCTCTTGTTCGCGTTCATGCGTGTTGATTATTAATTGGCAGTGTTTGGCTCACTCAACACCACCGGACAGAAAACGCCTTTTCAGACGCTTTTTGGTAGCGCTCCCAATTTGAGAGCTTTGAAAAATGAAGAGGATGTTTGGCATCTTCCTGATGAGGTGCAAAAGGTCCAGCGAATGTAATCATAGTAATCCCCTTCCGGCATTCGCCGCTGTCAAAAAAATCGAGGCATGGCGGCATGTCGCAAAACTCTGCTTCCGGCCTGTTGCACGACGTCGACGACACGCCTTCTGACACCGGACGCTCGCGACATGACGTGGGTGACACATCTTCGGAGCCCGAAAAAACTCGGATGCCACCCGACATACGAAATTAACGGTGAGTCTCTAACAGAGTGGATGAAGCTGGAGATTTAGGCTGCAGTGTTACCAGAGACCAAGGTTTTTCTAAGCGTTACAGAACTTTGGTGAAAAAAGCCAATTATCGTTTCTACAATCTCCTCAGGGCTTTGAAATCCAAGCTCCCTGAAGTCTATATACCTGTCTATAAAACCTAACAAGGAAAGGTTCCCAACTCATGGTGAGCTTTTGCGATGCTATTTTGACAGGATGTAGGGCTCTGTGAGCGGAGTTCAGAACCACAGTTAGTTTTTGCTGAACATTTTTTGAAGACCTGAAAAGGAGGTCTGAAAGTGTGATGCGGGCAACTATTATCAACCCCTACGACACCCCACGAGATGTGCCTAGGTGGGGCAGCTGGTAGCACACCAGCCTCACAGGAGCTGGCCGACGGGCTTTTCAGTTCGAGCCCGAGTGTTGCCATTATTTTTGCACGTATTGGTTTGCTGTTATGACACTTTCTCATAATCACAGTAATCAATTATAGGCGATCAATGCTCACAACAAACCAAGGCTGTCTATTTGCGCCTTCATATGTGCTAGTTTTTCAACGATGCGTATATGCACCATAACATTTCTCTGGAATTAAAATTCTTATTTATTATTAAATTAACGCACCGATGAAACCACTTATATGATACGTGTAGCAACGGTCCCATTTTCAGTATACTATCTCTAACCTGTACCGCCTCTTCTTCCTCAAAGTCGATGTATCCATAAATGGCGCCCAGGAGGAGTCCTTTTATGGCATCCGCAACCGCAATCTTTCTCCTTGTCGGAGAAGTGAAATCCGGTGTGAAGGTGGAAAGTAGTCGACAAACGACACGTTCAGGTGAGAACGACATTTTTAATGTACTTATGTACCGATATGGCGGTGGCCATGTCGGTTCCTCCTCGTGGTGCCACTGGCAACTGCTCGCGTTGTGAGCTAAGCTAAGCAGGGACACTCGAGTGGAGGCGACAGGCCCTTGTGACAGGCCGGCCTACGAAGACCCATGTCACATCACATGGAATAGTCATGTTTTTCGAGATATTGCTACGGCGTCCGCGGGAGCCGACGCCCACTCGCAAAGCCTGGCGAGTGTGAAAAGTATGTGAGGGTCCCTGGTGTGAGGACTGCATCGAGCGGCAACTGAGCTAGTCCGAAAGTCCAATAACGTGAGCAGGACCCGCGTGGCAACGCTGAATGTGGGTACGTTGATGGGCCGCTCGTGCGAGTTGGTTGAAGCACTGGAGCGAAGAAGAGTTGATTTCTGTGCGGTGCAGGAAACGAGGTGGTCCTGCAGCAAGTCAAGGGATATAGGACGTGGCTTCAAGGCCGTTCTATGTGGAAGTCCCAGGACCACGAGTGGTGTCGGAATAACGTCTCCGAGCGATTTCGTGACTCGGTTGTAAGTGTCGAGCGCCTTAACGATCCTTGATGAAGATCGTTATCGCCGCTAAGCAGCGACTCTATCATTTCTTCTCTGCGTATGCTCCGCAGACTGGCTGCTCCGATCAAGCCAAGGATGAGCTTTGGAGCCTGCTTGATGAGAAGGCAGTAGAGGTACCGCAGAAAGATGTCAGCATAGTCGCTGGTGACCTTTATGGGCACGTAGGTGCTACGAAGGACGGGTACAGCTGTCATGGTAGTTTCGGAAACGGGTCACGTAACGCCGATGGTGAGCGTATTCTTGAGTATGCGGAATCGCATAATCTCACCATTGTGATCACCGTTTTCCAAAAACGCGACTCTCACCTCATCTCATGCTATAGTGAGAGCTCCAAGTCTCAGACAGACTTTGTCCTTGTGAAGGATCGCGACCGAAGCATTGTCACAGACGCGAAGATTGTGCCGTATGAGACGGTCGCCCACAGCATCGACCGCTGGTCTGCACTTTAAAGATCCCGAGGCTGAAGCAGATTGAGCGATGCGGTACAGCTAGAATCAAGTGGTGGCGAATGAGAGGAGGAAGCAACTGTGATTTCTGGCGTGGGGTTACCGACAGTTACGACTGTCGATGAAACTTGGAAGAAAGCAACCGACGCGATAAGCTAAGCTGCAAGGTTAGAACTCGGCACTACGAAGCCTGGACAATGCAAAGTCGACAAGCAGACGTGGCTGTGGACGGACGATGTAAAAGCGAAGGTTCGACAGAGGAAATTGCTGTATCATGTGTTTCTCGGCGATAAAACAGCCGACAACTGGCGGAAGCATCAGAAAGCAGAGAAAGCTGCAAAGAAAGCCGTGGCTGTTGCGAAAGCCACTCATTATAGTGATGTCAACGATAAGCTCGCGCCGCGCGATGGTGAGCGGTATTTGTACTTGCTAAAACCCGCCATCGCCAAACCGAGGATATTGAAAAGTTTTTTGGCATTTATGATGAGAGCGGCCATCTTTTGACAGACCGCAAAAGGGCGCTGAAGCGATGGCGTGGTTACTTTGAGGAAATTTCCACTATGGAATTTCCTCACCCGGCCATCCCTTCTGTGATTTCTGTTCACGGTCCCGTTCACAAGATCACCGTGGAGGAAACAGAAGCGGCTCTGAAGAAGATGAAGCCATGCAAGGCGACAGGATCGGATGATCTGACAGCGTTGTTTGGAAGTCCAAGCTCTGGTATCCTGCTGAGTGGTTGGCTGAGTTCTTCAACCAGGTAGTAAAGGAGAGGAAACTACCGGAGTGTTGGCACAACAGTACGACGATTCCGATTTGGGAGAAGAAGGGCAGTCCTGCAGACTGCTCCAATTACCGTCTGGTTCGCTTGCTTTCGCACAGCATGAAGATCTTTGAGCGAACTGTCGATGGACGACTTGGTGACATCGTCATGCTCTCCGACAACCAGTGCGGCTTTGTGTCTGGTTGTGGGACCATTGATGCTATACACGCCTCCCGACTCCTGGTGGAGAAGTATCGCGGGAAACAGAAGCCGGTGCATACAGCCTTTCTCGACTTGAAGAAGGCTTTCGACCGCGTACCGGGTGAGGATATATGGTACGCCTTACGACAACACAATGTACCTGAAGAACTCATAGAGTGGGTGCGGATGCTCTACTCTTGCCCAAAGAGTAGAGTGCAAGCTGCAGCTGGAACCTCAATGGAGTTTCTCATCTCTGTTGGGGTGCACCAGGGTTCTGCGCTTTCTCCACTCCTCTTTGTTGTCCTCATAGATGCCATCACACGAGATCTTCAGAAGCCCATCCCATGGACGCTGCTTTATGCTGATGACGTGGTGCTCGCTTGCGAAGATAAATGTGATCTCGAGCGAGAGGTGCAAGCTTGGTGCGACCGTCTGGCGAGGTTCGGACTCAAATTGAATGTAAAGAAGACCGAGTACATAACGACGACTGACGTGAACGAGTCTGGTTCTATTAACGGTGCTGAACTAGCACACACTTCGGTGTTCAAATACCTGGGATCAGCAATAGCGTCTGACGGCAGCTTGATGGTTGAAGTGAACTCACGCGTGAGTGCAGCTTGGTCCAAGTGGCGTTCGCTGACTGGTGTACTCTGCGATAGGAAGATCCCAGAGCACCTGAAGTCGAAGATTTACAGAGCCGTCGTGCGCCCGGTAGCGATGTACGGCGCTGAGTGTTGAACTGCGACTAAGGAAGTTGAAATGCGCCTCAGCGTCATGGAGACGAAGATGCTGCGCTGGACGGCTGGAGTCACGCGCATGGACAGCATTCGAAATGATGCTATTCGGCAGAAGTTCGGTGTTGCGCCGATACCGGACAAGATGCGCGAAGCTCACTTGCGATGGTACGGCCAGGTTCTGCCTGCGAAAGAAGACAATGTCAAGATAGGCCTTGAGTTGGATGTGTCAGGAAAGCGGCCTGGAGGACGCACGAAGCAGCGTTGGTCCGATACGTTACACATGGACATGAAAGTAACTGGCGTCCGCCCTGATGAAGCGCAGGACCGGGAAAGGTGGCATTACGGCACCAAAAGAGCGGACCCCGCTACGAGGCGGGACAAACGCTGAAGAAGAAGAAGAAGATGTACCGATATGGCCCGGGTTCATAACATTCAACCGTAAGATAAGCGTATTTGTGTGCAGTTACAGTATCATTGGTGATACGGTATGGTATCGTGGTTGTACAGATAGTTGATAGTTGAAAAACTAGCACATATGAAGGCGCAAATAGACAGCGTTAGTTTATTGTAAGCATGGGTGGTCTAAAATTGACTCCTGTGATCATAAGAAAGCGTAGTAACAACAAACTAATATGTACAAAAACAACGGCAGCACTCGAACTCGAACTGAAAAGCCTCCCGCCGTGCTCCTATGAGCCGACCGTGCTACCGGCTGCGTCACCGAGGCATTCCTCGTGCAGTATCGTAGGAGTTGATAATAATTGCGCGCAAGCTTTCAGACCTGCTTTTCAGGTCATTAAAAAAGCGTTCGGCAAAAACTGACTGTGGTTCTCGACTCCGCTCACAGGGCCCTACATCATGCCAAAATAGCATCGTAAAATCTCACCATGAGTTGGGAACCTTTCCTTGTAAGTGCAACTGATTGTGGAAAAAATAAACGGAAAATTCGCCTTGAGAGTTGTCAAGGTGGTACCCTTTTCCGGCTCATTCGATAGAGCTGTCAGCGTGGCAGCGCGAGTCGACGCTAATTGGCTCCGCAGGCGCTATCCGCGTTGTTTGACCGCGCCGCTTTCAGGCGCCCCACCGCCCTCGCCCCGTTGGTTATGGTTTGCGTTTGGAGGGAGTGCAAAGGCGTCATTCAGTATGAGCTGCTGCGACGGAGCGCAATCCTCACTGTCCGTCAAAATCGAATAGAAGCGTTCGAAGCACTATCCGAGTCCTGCACGAGGACGCTCGCCCACACGTTGCAATAGTGACTCGTCAGAAGCAGCTCGACATTGGATGGGAAGTGCTGTCCCACCCACCGTACATCCGTGACCTTGCGCCAACAGACTAACGCTCTGCAACGGCATGCAAGGACAATGTTCGCTGATGAAGGTGGTATGGATAGCTGGATCAACAACTTATTCGAGTGAAAACAAGAAGCGTTCTACACTGTTGACTTCAAAAGTTTGCCCCAAATGTGGAAACGAGCGATGGAAGATGATGATCATTACATTGTTCCTTATTATGTTTTTAGTTCGTGACATCAAATATTGAACAATGAAAAGTCATTACGCAATATTTCATGTTAAGAAAACGGCGGGAACCTTCCGTAGAAACAAATAATTTCTAATTGTTAACAGCGTGTGTGATACACTGCGAGAGCACTGACAGATCCAACGCTTCACACCTTAAATTTGCCGTCTTACAATTAGATTGTGAAACAGCTCTCAATCAGAAAGCAAGAAAACACCTTTACTCATTGAGCTTCCTCTTAGGTGATGATCATGTTATTATATCGGATGAGCGAAGTAGCGCCCAGATTCCACTTTCTCATTTAAGAGAGATTTGTTTCAAAAGCCCTTAATGTGACCACTTCAGAACACAATAAACACAGAAAATATCAAAATTATTACACTTCGTGCAAGAGTCACCTACATGTGCATGGGTACATAAGTCTCCTCCTGCTTGCTGGCCTAATTGCACGTGTGTCAACGCTAGCACACAAAAGAAGCGTTTGGATGGTCTTTTCTTTATCAAAATTCCAAATTTTTTTGTATTAAGAACTGCCATATCAAAAAACGTTCCCGACTGTTCTATTCGGCGTCGACAGCCTCCGCTCGTTTCTAAAATTATAGATACTAGTCCACTGCATCCCACTGTGAAGACAGCTTACACCCGACCTTTCTCTTCCTGGTGACTTTCTCCATGAGGCTCGATGGAGCGGTTGACGTCAGTCGCCTCAATTTCGCCTCCTTAGTGCCTGCTCTCACGTCGTAACCCTAGAACATCCCAGTTAAATCACAACAGGCCTGCGAGAGTAGTTAGCGTGACCAACCTCCGCGTGCAAGAGTGTTATTCTCTTTGCCAATTCTCTCCACGCTGCCTCGTCAGCTGCCATATGCTTCTTCATTCCCCACATAAATGTTCCAGCTGTCTCCAGCACGAACTCCAGCTTCTCCAAGTATCCATCCTGTTAGAACTATACAGTTACATGCTATGAAGGCCGTATAGTAAAGACATACCGATACTTCGTCGCCGGGAGGTTCAGCAATGACTGCTTGAATCTGAGGATTGTCAGCACCCAATGATGCTCCTGAATCGACTCTCTCAGCTCCACCAGCACCCCCTTCTCCTTTCCCTATTTCTGCCTTCTGAACAACTCATGTCCTATTTGCATAGCGTTGCTGTAAACTGCTGTCCTCAAATGCTTACCGCTGCGGCTTCTGTCGCTGACAGCTGGACAGGAGGCGGCTTCAAATTTCTTTCTCCCTTTTTCTCAACGACACTGTTAGCACTCTTTTTCTGTAGGGCACACTTATATTAGCTATCGAAAGATGCAGGTCATTTACTTCAACCTGTACGATAGCCTTCAATTGTTGATACAACTGCTTCCTTCTAGAGAAGGAGAGCCATCGCTTGAAGAATTTCTAGGTAGTCCTTGAAGCAATCTAACAATTGTAATGGTTTTCCAGATGAAGGCAAAATATTCTTTCCCAGTGAAATTGTTTCAACGTTTATAATTCATATTTATTTAAAAGATCCTTTTCTTTCTCGCTTCCTGTGTACTAGTTTGAAAAAAATGAAATGATACAAGCGATGTTCTACGGTACACGAACCAACAAAAGATCTTCAATGCTACAATGCACCATATCTCCCCTCAAATCGATCCGATCGCTTCTTGGAAAATTTAGTGCTCTGTCTGTGTGGAATAATTTGATTACATTAAAATCAAATGACCTAAAGGTTTCATAGCCTCCCAGCTCATGTCAATGGGCTTTTCTAAGACTCTGCACCTAAAACCTCATTTAAACATTGTTGTTGAATAAAAGGGGACCATAGAGCTCTATGATCCGATGAAGGACGAAGACCTTAAGGTCTCTGAAGATTTTGAACAAGATTGAACTGTAATATCATTGCAATTTTGAGGACGTGGTAATAGTATATGGAACAGTCAAAAGTAGAAGCCCCGTGAACCAGCGAAGCAGAAAAGTGAAAAACACGCTTTCAACCGTGCCAAAGCATTGTATCTTTAGATGTCAGTTTTTATTTTTTCCAATCTATCAATGACTTTAGTGGTAGTTTTTATGTTCAGTCTTGAAGCAGTTAAAAATTGAGAACCTCTCAAGCGGCGATTCAGTTATAAGAATGGGCAAAAACATAGAATTGTTTTCACAAAATAAAAGTCGCAAAAACAGAAGAAAGAGATCGCAACATAGGACATTGCGAGGTTTAACTTTCTTGAAGCGTGTTGTTTTTCGACCCCCACATTACTTCGTTTTTGTGGGTTTTTTGTCTTCCAAAAAAGTTTTCCACACCTATACCCATACATCATTCTCGTTCGCCGCTCGAGAGATGATAACCCTCTCGAGGATGAGAACCTTCTACTGAAACAAGCCGAAAATACTGCCATAAGGATACATTATATTAAATACCTAGCATTATATAATAAATATATTGTGTGTTATATGTATCATCCTATAATAAAGCATAATTTAAGCACAACGTATTCTGTCGGAACTGGGAAAGTGAGTCATGTAGGAAGAACCACCACCCTTCAGTTAGTATAAAATTGCATTTCGCTTTTGCCAAGCCTTTGAATCAAACCAGTAGGGAGTCCACGAATTTACTGTGGAGTCGCGGCGGCGCCCCTAAAAGCCCCCACACACTTCTGCGACTACGCCGCTCGCCGCTATATTTAAGGATAGGGCAGGAACTCCGCCGGCGGCGAACCCTGCGTCCCTGACCTATGGTTAAGCATAGGGACGCGGTGTTGCCGCAGAAATGTGTGAGGGGCCTTGGGACCCATTTATTATTCGACGCCGAGCGACGCGACGCCAGGTATCGTGGCCACATTGACCGGGCACGCTCTTGCCACTATAGGTGCCTTCGCGTTGCTCGGCATCAGGGGTATAAACGGGGCCTTAAGGCCCCCGCAGACTTCTGCGGCCAGCGGCGGGCGGCGGACGGCAAAACCGATGAGTCACGCCGCTCAGCGGCGACGGCGAGGTACTGTAGCCTTTCTAGTCGGGACCCCTCCGCGGAAGGGCAGAGCGTAGACAGACTCTCCCGGCGCCGCTGGAGTGGCGCCGTCTCGTATGATTCAAATCATTTCCGGTAGTGCGCTCCAGCGGCGCCGCTGGGGTCGCCGCTGGCGGGGAGCTCTGCGTCCCTGCCCTATGATGAAGGATAGGGCAGCGGCAACGCCGCAGAAGTCTGGGGCCTTTTAAGCCGGAGGCATACTTCAATCGCCGCGATGCCATCGCGGCGCTCAGTTCATGGCCGCCGCACGCGGCCGAATAGTAAAAGGAAACTTCGCCGCGGCCGCCGCAACAGTTGCAGTCGGCGGGCGCGATGGCTTCCCGCGCCCATCGCGGGCATGACATACTTTTTCGCGCCGCGCGCGATGTTTAGCGTTGGTCCTGAACGGATCGCAGTCGCGCTCCCTTGCAGAGCGATGTGCGATGCGACGGGCGGTGAGAAGTTCAAATTCTTTCGCGTCGCTCTCCGAAACTCATCGCCGCGATTTCATCGCGGCGACGCGACGGGAAGTATGCACGAAGCCTTATACATGCCATCGTGTCGCCCGGCGCCGGAGGTATAAATGGGGCATAAAGGGTCGGGCACACTCGACATCGGTTCTTGCGCATCAAAAACGGGGCGGAGCAACACCGGGCGCCAAATGTGAAACGAAGTGTGCTATAAGCGCGCAGCCACTCCTGATGCAGAGACACACATTCTGTGTCTCTGCCCTATGTTTCATCATTGGAGCTGCGTTCGATGCTGAGTATAGCCTACGTTATATACTAATGCTCTCGCAAAACTTCGAATATTCAAATATTCGTGGTTTCGAATACCGAAAATTTTCGAGCACTCGAAATCGAGTATATTCGAAAAACGTGGTTCTTCTGAATATTCGAATTCGAATACAATAGAAAAACGCGATTTTTTGAATATTCGAATTCGAATACATTCGAAAAACACGCTTTTTCGAAAATTTGAATTGGAATGAAGGATAAGTTGCATGATAGACATGATAGACGACAACCCAGAAGAAAAATGAAGCAACACATAACAGAGTGCATCGTGAAAATGAGGTAGAGAACTTACACATATTAGAATCAAAGGGCTTATGGAAGAGTCTAAATTTCTTGTTTGCTGGAACACGAATTTTTCTCAATTGAGCTTGTGTGTTGTAAGGTGCTGCTCATGAGGAACAAATGAAAGGTTTTCAAGACATTTGAAGGCGACAATCCGCTTCAGCCACTGTAAGCTTGGAGTTCACTTCAAAACGACCATTTTGGGAATTGGTGGCTGACGGGCTGTTCAAGAACTTTCATGAAGCAATGTTTTCCCCCAACGGCAGCTAGTGACGGACTGACGACGTACGAAGTATTATACGTGAATCTGTAGCAAAACTGTCCTCTCATCTAAAAACGTGAAATATCACACTGTTAATTTTGCGGCCACAAAATGTTCTGGTGATTCGCCCAGGTAAGTGGTAGAAACAGGCACTTCTTGTTTGAGATGAACTTGTGAATGTAACTATTCTCCAGCCAAAATATTGATTGGGCGGTTAACTTTAAAAAATCGATCGTAAAATGACAGGCAGTCGATCTATAATATATCCTCTCCCTTTTGTGAAGTCTGGCGTACGGCCGGCATATCCACGCGACTCCAATTCCCAATGGCCAGTTCAGAGCAAAAATCGATAAAGTCGATCGATAACAACCGGTTGGAAAAACATGACTATGCACTGTGCCACTGTAAAAGAAGAAAGAAAACAATAACGTCGGTACTAATGGGCTGGTGCCCGCTTGCACACTGCCAAGCGTACTCTTTTGTGCTCTCCTCTGGTGAAGCGTCAGCGGGGAGAGCACAGAAGCCGTGAAGCCGTGTTTATGTGAGTATTCCATGACCACGTGCAATGTGGCCGCGAGCACAAGCCCGCTGAGTACCATAACGTTCTTCTTTACAACATGGCTTAGACAAAAATGTGCCTATATCATTTATGCCGTTCAACATTGTGAGACGTTCTGGAAGTTTCGGGAAGTAACCAGAATCAATAAGGCGCTCAGTATCCCGGCACCGAGCCACTATCGCACCAGGGCTTTGATTCAGCGACAGAACCTTTTGGAGATCCTAATTACCTGAAAAATCTAACAAGGCTCTTCAAAACACGCCGTTACACAAATTCCCGTTGGGCATTCGAATGACACTTTTCGAATACTCGAATTGGCTTCCTGGGAAATGTTGAATATTCGAACGGTTTCCAATACCGAAAATTTTCGACCATTCCCGATCGAATATATCCGAAAAACGCGATGTGACGTCACAGATGGTCAAAAAGAGGAAACAAGGTCTGCGGAATCCGAACGGCCATCGATACAGTCTTTCCCTCATATTTGCCTGTCACCTGGAAATCAGAGGCCTGCTGAAGCTTTTCTAAAGCCTAACACCAACAATGTCGCCGATGCTCGAGTGGTGATCCACCTGCTCACGCTGAAGCGTGGCCCACCTTGAGACAAGGAGCCGCCGAGGAAAGAAATCAAGCTGGCCGAACGGATAGCCTGCACACTCAGAATTCGAAGCAGCTCAGTTTAAAGTTGACAAAGACGCACAGCTGGAAGATGTGGAAGAAAAAGAAGAAGATTGGGGTCCGCAAGAACTGATAGACGTAGAGAGGCAAGCAAGCAGTGGACATATGATAAAGCTTTCGGGTGGAAGTCTTGTTTCGGAATTAAGAATACGTCTTTAGTCGGATTTTGTCTATGGAGCCGATGTCATTGTCTCATGCATGGAAGAAAACTGTGAGGAGCCTGTAGCTTTTATACGCTGTCCGTGATCACTGCCTCTGTTTCATGCACTTTGTGCCTGTGTATCATTGATGATGCACGCTTATACACCATTACGTTGAATAGCTTTCTCATTGCCTTTTGGATAAAAGAAAAACTGGCAATTAATAAATAATTCCCAAGAAAGTTACCCTCAACATCATACAGCTGGAAAAATGCGCAGAAGACGTCTGAAAATGGTATGGACTTCAGGATCCCTCAAATCTCAACCAATCAGTTGAAATGCAAAAATGCAGTAGCGCAGAAGAATCGAACCCCGGCCTTCCTCGCATGAAGCAACGTCACTATCCACTGCATTCCAAGGCGCTTGCCAGCAAAGGTGTCGCGGGCGTACAAGACCCGCGAAGTCGTTAGACTCCAATTCCATTGTAACTTCAAGGACCCCTACTATTTGGGTTCAAAAACTTGGCAAAAAAGAAACACGTTTTTTACAAATCGAGTGGTAGGGATTCTTCCTATATGACCCGCTCTCCCCGTTCAGAAATTTGCTTCAGACCCTTCCCTTTTAGAGAAAGAGTGACGTGAAATAGTGCAATATTTTAGTGTGGGCAAACTTGTGTAGGAAATGGGAGCAAACGCCTTCGCAGCAATCTCTCTACAATTAGCTGAGCTGGGGCCAGATCCGTCAAAGACACCGCTGGTATCATCTTCACCGCGGATTCACCATATCTGTCTACGTAGTGAGTGATACAAAGAGATCCAAAGATGCACAGATAAAGATACGATAACCGATGTACCGTTTCCGACCGGTAACCGGTTGATGAATCTGGCCCTTGAACTCGAATGTCGCGTTGTGGCTATTGCTTGATACCTTTTCATTGAGAAGCGGGTGTGTAACTACTTTCCTGCAGCGGTCTACCTACCGTGTTTACTTTTTGCGTCTAAAATGGACTTGTTTCGACTTAATCCGCGTTCTTCTCAACTCAAAACATCCTACTATATATAAGCGAGAACGGTCGTTTGTCTGTGGGTGAGTGCGTTTGTGGGTGTGTTTGTTTGCACAGAAGTGCTGAAGGAGTGTGTTGGGAGGAAGTATAGGGAGGGGGGGGGGGGGGAGGGAAGGGGTTGTAGTTGTCACCAGTTGTCAACTGTTGTAGTTGTCAACAGGCGTCCATGTTCAGAAGACATGTCACCAATGTCGCGCAAAGAACTTTAAGGTTGAGAAGAGATGTCACCGATGTCCCGCAAGGGGTGTTCGGATTCAGACGACGTGTGACTGATGTCGCGCAAAGCAGGCCCGACTTGAGAAGACATGTCACCGACGTCGTTCATCAGGTGCCTGGATTCAGAAGACGTGTCACCGATGTCGCGCGAGGGTTCCGGATTTAGAGGACGTGTTACCAGTAGGGGTGGGACCAGTAATGGGGGACCGGATGGGGACTTGTGAGGGGATCCAGTGAAGGGGAACCGGTGAATGAGGGAGGAGGGGTCCAGTGAAGATGGGACCGGTGAGGAAGGGACCAGTAATGGGGACCGGTGAAGGGGGGGGGGGGGGGTGGGGGAGTGGTCCAGAGAAGAGTGGACCGATAGAAGGTTAACCAGTGGAAGAGGAAACCAGGTGAAGGGGACCGGTGAGGAAGGTACCAGTAATGGGGACCGGTGAATGGGAGGGGGGGGGATGGGGTCCAGTGAAGGGGGACCGGAAAAGGGTTGATGAACAAAAGGGGGACGAGTGAGGATGGGACCAGTGATGGGGATCGGTGAAGGATAGGATGACCAGCAAAGAGGGGACCAGTAAGGGGAAGTCCAGTGAAGGTGGGAGCAGTAGTAGGGACCGACGGAGGGGGGGGGGACCAGTGAAGGGTGAACCGGAAAAGGGCTGACAATAAACGGGAACCAGTGATAAGGGATTAGTTAAGGGTGGTCCAGTGAAGGTGATGGACCTGTTTTGCCCTATTCCGCTATACCATTCTATATAGCAAAACCAGTTTTTTACTGTAATGAATGAGAGAAGGTCTATAGAGGAGAAGAAGACGTTCGGAGTGTTCTATTCTCCGGGTTTGCCCAACCAGACGTTTGGCGGCCGGCAGGCCGTTGAACGCCTGGTATATATATATATATATATATATATATATATATATATATATATATACAAGAAAAGGTCGAGCTGGTTCTGGCACTTGTGTTGCGCTTCTCAAGGTGTAATACAGACTATTACATTTAAAGAATAAAAGGATAAAGTACAACGTTATTCAATCCCCTTTGGGATGTGTCACGCATTCTACTTCTGCGAGATGTCGTGGAGGCGAGTTGAATGCGTATTTGGCCATACAATGACTTGGGAGGGGCGATCAGAAGGTACACCCCCACCAACTGGAGGGCGTTCGATCTTCCTCACATCCCCCTTGCTCACTCACCCAACCCCCAGGCTTCACCGAGAGTCTAATGGCTGCCTTACGAAACCTTTGACACGCAAAACAAAAGTTTCCGGTCCTCAGAACAGCAGCTGTACCTCCTGACGCCACGCCCCCAGCTGGGGCGGGTATACCTCCTGTCGCGCTGCCAATGACTTGCGGTGGCCAGCCAATAAACAAGTCATCGCTTTATCCTTCCCAGACAAGTCTGGTACCAATTCACCGACCCCGGAGGGATGGAAGGATGAGTTGGCCTAGGCGAGAAATCTGAACCAGGAATCTGGTATCGGGTGCAGGTGACAGCCGGCGCCTCCTCCGGCTGCGCTCCACGCGCCCACTATTACTTTTACCATAAATAATTCCTTTGGAATCCTGCAGACTCGGAAAGCAAACGTTCGCTACAGAACTGACGAAGGGTAGGTCGAGCGTGTGCAGGGAATTATTGAGTAGCAGTGCCATACTTTTAAGTTTCCAAAATCGCACAAATACAGGGAGACTTGCATAGGAAACCGGCCCTCTAGATAGGCTTAGATTACCGCGATGACTGATGTTGGCTGATCGATGGTTTAGAACTTGAGCGCACTTTTAAATTTATGAAATGCCTTCACTCCAATCTCTCTACAATTAACATAGCTTTCCAATTCCAGAATCGCGCTGTAGTCATTGCTTGGTACCCTCTCATTAAGCAATGGATGGGTAATCACCTCTCTGCAGTAGTCTATATACCGTTTTCACTTCTTGCGTTTAAAATGGACTTCTGCAAACTCAAACTTAATTACTTTCAGCTTAAACCGAATTCTTTCCAACTCATAACTCAAATAGGAATACTTTCTAACCAAGCTAAACACCTCCTGAATAGAATTTGTCTCGTCTATGAAATCAAACTGAGGATGCCTCAAGAATTTATCATAACGTTATCATTCCCATTTTAAAGCGACTACAAAAGATGTCCATGAAATATGGTGAAACTGATTCGGTGGCTAAAACTCTCTATCCTTTTGCTGTGGCAATGTTCCTGGTGTTGCGATCAATCGCGATCTTCAATCGGCTTATCTCGGTTTGTGTTGCATTCTTTGATGAGAAGATTCTTGGAAACGTTCTTGTTGTAATGTTTTTGCTGTATTTAAGGTCTCTTGAGAATAACTCGAGGCCCTTTGGCTAAGGATGTAATAAGGATAGAGAGATTGCTAAACCATCGACGACAGTTTTGGTGCATCGGCCGAATCTGTCATCTTGAAAATCTGGTTCCCAGTGAAAAAAGTTGATTCCAAGTGGCCCACTAAGGTTCCCATCAAAGAAAATATGAAATCCATCAAACGGAAAGCCAATATTGCATAGCGTCCCTAGGCTTAAGTTACTGGTGTCTAATTTAAAAGAATATGCAGCACAGCCAAAGTTTACGGATGATGACAATGAAGCACAATAGTGTGAGAAAACGCTTCACTCAATAGAACTCATCAAGGGCAGCATTATGCAGACCGAACCGACCAAATTTACCGACTAGAGGGCGCGAGTAGCGCAGTTGGAGGAGGCGCGACTGCCGCGTGCACCCGATACCAGGTTCTTGGTTCGGATTTCCCGCCCAGGCCAACCAAGCCTTCCATCCCTCCGGGGTCGGTGAATTGGTACCAGACGTGTCTGGGAAGGATAAAGCGCTGACTTGTTCATCGGCTGGCCACCGCAAGTCATTGTATGGCCAAATACGCATTCATGTCGCCTCCATGACATCCCGTAGAAGTAGAATGCGCTGGCGCATCCCAGAAGGGATTGAGTAACGCCGTCCTTTATCCTTTATCCTTTAATGAGACAAGCCGTAGAGCTGCTCATAAAGCTTTGCACAAGACTAACTGAATTCTGCAGTAACTGGTGTCTAATTTCAAAGAATATGCAGCACAGCCAAAGTTTACGGATGATGACAATGAAGCACAATAGTGTGAGGAAACGCTTCACTCAATAGAACTCATCAAGGGCAGCACTATGCAGACCGAACCGACGAAATTTACCGAGGTAATGAGACAAGCCGTAGAGCTGCTCATGAAGCTTTGCACAAGACTAACTGAATTCTGCAGTAACGAAAAGAGACTGCTACGTAAGATGCAGAAGACGCGCTGTACATCACAGGGAAACCAGAAGCCGCTCACACTGAAGCTGAACAGCCGCTGTCGAAAACGATACCACCTCCCTTGCTCTTTGCTACTGCCACTGATCTGCTAGCACGTCATCTTCCGCTCGTCGATGGGTACCGCTCCTGTATTCTCTCCTCCATCTTAATAATTTACTGTCGTCCGACGTTCAGCCGCCCTCGCCTGCTGATGGATGACCAGATAACAGCCTGCCCTGCTCGGATCCCGTCGTTAGTCAGCTGTTTATTCACTGCTTCCAGCAGTGCTGGTTCGCAGCCAATAGAGTTCTGAGGATAGTCGAGACAGTCGATGCCGAAGATGCCGAGTCGCATGCCACGTTATCTACGCCATCTTTGCTCTAGCGTCGCCAACAGCCGTCTACCCAGTAGATTTCTATAATTTAGTGTATGTGTG
Source organism: Heligmosomoides polygyrus bakeri (assembly GCA_947359475.1). Classification (NCBI taxonomy): domain Eukaryota; kingdom Metazoa; phylum Nematoda; class Chromadorea; order Rhabditida; family Heligmosomidae; genus Heligmosomoides; species Heligmosomoides polygyrus. The sequence goes on from OX375865.1 coordinate 51,892,364, forward strand.
TTGTTAGCTGTTTAATGGCAATGGAGGGATGAATCAGGGGCTTATAATACAATATTTACAATACAATATTTATTGAGCCAAAATTATTACAAAAGCGGTTGCGAATGTTGCACTACTTCAAAATAAGGTTTTTATCGCATCTGTCTGAGACTTCGAATGGCTCGAGCATCATGAGTTGATTTTTCTGCAGTTTAGCGTTTAAAGAGGATAAATACGGCGGGTCCGAAAAAATATGCTGCCAAGCATAAGGTAGATGCTGCTCCTGAAGCGGCTAGGGATGCCTTCCAGTAAGGTTTTGTTGTTCTTTCCAGTGGGCTGGAGTCAACCATTTTCCACTCGTGAACCCATTGCGAAGGTTTCCATGCCGTTTCAGTGAAGACAGAACTTCTTGATGGTCTATGTGAGGCAGGAAAGCGAGAGTTACAGCAAACTCCAAGTTGAAAGTACGGATGCTACACTCAACAAAGCAGTTCTGGTTGAGAATAGCTTGCTGGAAGTCTAGTGTGTGTGTAGTTCGCTTTTCTGTGGGGTCATACTCAACGGGAAATACGTGATCATCACAGTTGACGATTACCAATGTGTGGCTTGGAGTGGTGCACATGGTGACTAGAGAAGAGCCGTCTTGACAGTTGTAACACCCAGGAAGGTTTGTTAGAGAGATGTTACAGCTCTGCTGGACGATGTACCCGTCTCTTTCATGTATTTTGATTTGTATTGCTAAGGTCATTTCTTCCCTTTGAGAGTAAGCGATTATTCTCTCGCCTTTGTTGACTATCTTGACGGACGGACTAGATTCTGGAATGAGGTTTGAAATAACGCTTCTTATGGCCTCGATTATGTTGTGTTGGCAGCTGCATCGTGTAGGTTCTGGTTTCTTACATATAACTTTGTTTTTACAAGTGTGGAAGCTATACACAGCGTCTTTTGCTGTTGGGAATTCAACGGGTATTTGTAGTTCGCCGGTATTATCGTAGCTTCGTAGTTTGATATTGCAAACATACTTTGCAGAACCGATACTACTTATGATCCCGATATGCTTATTACAGTCAGTGAGACATTGCCGATTATTTGCGTCACATAAGGATGAAGAGTTAGCGCAATGCTCTCGCTTGTGCCGTAGATAGGGAACGATAGCTTTAAACGTGTTGCTAATCTCCTTTCCATGCATTTAGAAATTTCGTAAGCTGCGTTATTTGCATTGGTAAGGCTTTTGTCATACCATCGCTCACCCCGAGCGACGCCTAATGATATGCTCCCATATCGATCGGGCGGCGCGATGGAATCGATATGGGTGCACATCATTAGGCGTCGCGGGGGTGAGCGATGGTATGACAAAGGCCTAATGCTACATTAGAGATCCGATAAAGCGAGCATAATGCAGAAAGCAGCCACAAAAGACTCCTTCGCAAGATGGTACCAACCTGCATGCCCCGGATATTGCGATACGTTGGCAAACTCTTCGATTACGCTACTGGTTTAATTTCAACGCAGGCATTGGTTACATGACCCCATTTGGGTACATCTCGTTGAGCTGTGCACGACGTAGTCTGTGTCACACGTGAAGAACAAGTTGCGCTTGGCGCAGTGGAGTTCTGCTGGAAGTCGTTCTACGTGAACAGTTCCCATTGAATTATTTGTGTGAAATATGCTTACGTTACTCATACTATGGACCTCATCGAATATAAGTTCTCGAATATAAGAATTGGAAAAAGCATGTGTTCTTTGACGAGCATGTCACTTCTACGCTATGTCGGTTGTATCCGTGTTGGCAGGCTTTTCCTTGCGCGACCAGTAAGAGTATTCAAAGTACTACGGCTGCGGCAGTGCTCGGTCGGCGCAACGGCGATGGTCGGAACGTTCGGAGTTGAATGTTCACGATTTCGCTGTGCTGGAAATCAGCGTCGACCGAGATTGAACTTCTGACATCTGTGCTAGAGTTCACCGACCTTTCTACTACTAATAGACGATCGTGGGTGTCCTGTGCGTAACGCGAACTTGACGCATAGCCCAACAGCAGAAACAAGGAAGTATAGTCACTCCGATTGACATTACGGCTCCTGTGAGGGCCAACAGTGAGGGCTCCTTAGCAGATGTTTTGACAAAATGGTTTGAGAAATATCACATACATTTGGCAAGACGCATTTTACATGAATTCCTTTGGAGCCATCTTCGGAAGGATGCCTGAGAGTTACTGGTAAAAACTCATTTCTTGTTGATGCCGGAAGTTGGAAGGTGAGGTTTGTGGAAGCGTTTGGAAGCCTTCTGCATACTGTAGGTGTGCACGGTTCAAAGTCGTTTGCTAGAGGATCACTAATTCAAAATGTAGAAAAGCGGAGATCTTTCGGTGCGTCACTTGTGGGATTGCGCCGTGCGTTCACTTGGTGCGTATGGCAAGTTCCCGTCGTATAATTCTGTATGTTTGTTGGATTATTCCATGCGCAGTTGCTGTTTTCGCCGCACTGTTTGATTTTGAAATGATTTTTCAATTCTTAGTTTTGACAGTGGCTTCTTCGCTGTTGCTTCTGGTAAATACCATTTAGATTTATACGGAAGTTAGGACTTGGTTGTAAGTTAGCAATCTAATGAATACTCAACCGATGCAGGCTTTTTGTTGGAATACCATGCATAGGCTAAAGTAGAGTTTTTGAATCTACTGTTCTTCTGACTTTCTTGAAAGGTGTAAAGTTTAATTTGAATGATATTTTACTAGCAAGAAGACGTTAAAACGGTAAATAGTTTGGCAAGAAAATTGCTCAGCTTGGGCTGAAAATAACACGACAAATAAATTAATATTGAATCACAACTATATCTTGATCAATCAATATTAAATTGGCAAAAAACCCTCTTAGTTGTACTACACTACGGGTCAGGTAGCTCTTATGATTTACGGTTTACCATTCACGATTTACGACGGTTTTCTGTAATTACGATTTACGATTTACAAAATTTCAAGTTTTTTTCACGCACACCACTAACTAGTCTTTGGATTATGTACAACGGAAATTATTCGTCTTTCGCCCTTTCTGTTGTGGAATTGTGAAATAATCAAATCGAAAGAAACTTTCTATAGAGGAATTGGAACTCACCTTAAAGCAGAACACAATATTCAGAATGACAACGATTGTCATATTTATTACTTGAAGAGTGAAGGTTATCAATGTTATCCACATTTTGAGCTAAAATTAATTGGTTCAATTTGTTACTTATCAGAAGCTCCTGTTCTGTCTTTACATTCTGTTTGACAAGGCTATAGTAGCAGTAGGGTTTTTAAAGCTATAACCATGTCGAGGAAGGCTGAATTCATCATCACATCCAAATATCCATTTAAGAGAAAATAATCTGCTAGCGTTACTTTGACGAAATCGCACAAGATCACCAAGGCACCGAAAAAGTCAGATTTTGGGTTTTCACCATTTTTGCACTGCTCGACACATAATTCCAATAATTAGCTTTAATATAAATTTATTCATGGGTACTTATGAAGCAGAGAGCCTGTGATGCCATGGGGGTTGCCGGGAAACATGTTAATGCAGCAACCCCATGGCACCACGGGGCCGATACTTATGAAGCACCGCTCCCGAGCGCCGTGGGGTTGCCGCGTTTCCGTTGCCGTTGCCGCGTCAACATATTTTTCCGGCAACCTCACGGCACCATGGGCCCTCTGCTTCATAAGTACCGATTCATGTCCATCGGGGGGAGAGGGTGCAAAAGCCCGAGCGGTAAATTTCTATATCGATTTTTTAAACGAAAAATTTCCGTTGAATTCAGGGTATATCGCTCCATTCCGTTGAAAAATAAAGTCAACTGCGCATTATTCTTTGGAAAAAAATAGTGTTAAAATCGAAAAAAATCTATAGACTCATTTCATATGCGATGTGCAGTATAAGTCAATTTTTACACTTTTAAAGGAAACTGAATACTTCTGGAATCCATCTGAGCGCAGAATGTTTACTATCATTCAAATAAAGGTCGCAGACAAGTGACCTCTTTTTGTAGCACACTAAAAATTGCTGATCTCTCCTAATTTCAAATAGGCTTAAACAGTTCTGAGCTTTAAAAAAAGTCGAAGATTCATAAAATCTCACCTGATTCATTTTTGCAACAGGTGAATTATAAATTTGCAAAAAATTACTGTAAGCTTTGAAAATCGAACACATGCCATTCCTAGAAAAAATGAAAAGCGTATGTGCAAACGAGGAAAGTTAGTCATGTAGCAAGACTTTCCACCCTTCCATTAGTAAAAGTATGCTTCTTTTTTACCACTTCATTGAACCAAAGGAGTGGGGGCCCCCAAAGTTCAACATGTTGCGGCGGCGGTGCGCCATTACGCTGTGCACCTGCGATGCCACGAATGGCGGGCAGTTCGGCGCGTAGTATGTAGGGGCTTGTTTCATGAGAGGCAGATCGGCGGTTCGGTTGTCGTGATTTGCGGTATTTTAATCATCATCATTTATTACATGGAAAATCCATGTGAAGCTTGCAGAACGAACTAACAGACACAAAAAATGTGTACACAGCATTAGTATGCACAATAAAAAAGGAAACGCATGAACGAAAAATAAGTGAAGAATCAACACATCAGAAATGAGATGGATAACAAACCCGTTATGAATTGGAGGTCTTGCACGAGAGGTACTTGTCCAAGAATGCTTTAAAAGTAGAGAGTTTAACAGGTATAGGATGCTTTCTGCTGAGTTCTTCAAATTGGGAGCCCGCTCGGTTAACAAAATGGACTTCCTTTTCTTTACTCTGGCGAGCGCTAATCTGCGAGTACAACCCCTAGTGGTAGAGCTCCTAAGACTGAACAATGTGCTAGGTTTTAGACGTGTAAGTTCAAATATCATTTTATAAACCATGATGTGGCCAAACTTCCACCTCCTTGACGCTAGGAGCTGTAAGCCAAAATTAAGATTTCTCAACTCACTATTTGGAATAGAATCGTAGTTAAATCCTAGCGATCTACTCATCAGCTTTCTTGTGAAGCTGTTTTAAACGCTTTCCAGCTTAGTGATGATATTTTTCTTATAGAGGTTGAATATCACTGTACCATACTCAAGGATTGGGCGTACGTACATCTTATAACCTCGTAACAGAATTTCAGTCTTCCTTGTGTATAATGTTCTGAAGATGCAGTGCACAGCTCTAGTCGCCTTCGCAGCGGTCTGAACGCAGAGGCAATCAAAACTGAGGTCCTAATTAGTTAAAAAGCCAAGATCTTTGACCTGTCTCACTTGTTTAGCCGGGCTGCTTTTTACAGTGTACTTATGACGTGCATTTGTTTGACCTATATGATCACCACCTATACGTAAAAGAGTTTGTCCGTCGAGTGATCTAACCTAAGTGAGTTGCGCCGCATCATCCACAGCAAGGGCGGTCGAGTGATCTAACCTGAGTGAGGTACGCCTCTACATCTACAGCGCGGGCAAAATTTGCCATTGAACGTGGGATGTTGCTGCAGCAGGGCAAGCGTAGTCCTTTACTGCTTAACACAACAGCACCTGTGCGCGTTTATGAGCGTCCAGATTCAGAAGAAGTGCCGCCGACTTCGTACCATTAGCACGAGAAGACCATTAAAAGGTTAAGAGTAAAAGGGGACTTCGAGGGTGGAGAACCGAGAGCGATCAGGAAGGAGCGACCTGGAGGAGGCATCGGGATGAGGGGGGGGGGCGATGGGGGGGGGGGACAATGAAGCAGGTCTGGAGGAGGCACCAAGAAGGGTTTAGGCAATAAGGAGGGACCAGTAGGGAGTTATCAATAAGGGGGAAGGGGGCTGTAAGGAGGATCAGCAAGGGAATCGAGTACCAGTAAGAGAGACCGAATCTAGGAGATGTGACACCGATGTCACGCAATGGGCGCTCGCTCGCTGTCGTCGTGTCGTGAGCGCGGGAGGACTACTTAATTGGGGTAGAGTAGTAAGAAGAATCCCGAGGGGGAGGACTGCATCTCCCTGGAAGAAGGGACCTGAAGGGGGGACCAGGACGGGAAACCAACAAGAAGGTAGCCGTAAGGGACTTCATACGGGGAACAACGGATCTGCTATATGCGTAGCCTCTTCATGCTCGGCAACTGCACGCGTTTCTGAGCTTCTGGATTCGGAAGACGGGTCTGGATTTAGAACACGGACTCCCTACCTCGCACAACAAGAGTCCTGTCACCGACGTTTGCCGTGAGCATGAGAAGACCACTAATGGTAAGGGGGTGGTGGAGAAAGGCAGTAAGGGGGACCTCTAAGTGGACTAGGAGAGCGACCAGGAAGGAAAGGGACAACCTGCAGGAGGGGTCAGATCGAGGAAACCAGACCAGTAGGGGATCATTAGTGAAAACAAAGAAGTGGGCCAGGAGTTGGGACCAGGAAGGTGGGAGAAGGAATGGGGAGGGAGAAGACCGATAAAGGCGGACCAGCAATTAGACCCAGTAAGAAGAAACGAGTGAGGGAGGACCTGGCGTCCGAATTCGGAAGGCGTATCAACGATATCTGGAAACGCCAGCTGTTGAGCATGAGAACGGTTGCGGGGCAGATCCTGAGGGGCAGAAGCACTGCGCAGCACAAACCAATGACGTTTCTGGCCGGTCTGGAGAGAATGCATATGATGAAGGTACCGAAGTGGTGAACGGCAACGGCCGATAGAGTACACACCAGATCCTAGATGTTAGCGAATTTTTTTGTTTAACAAGAACTTCTTTCCATAGGTCAGTGATGCTGCAAAGCCGCGCGAAGCGCGCATGTGCGAGACACGTCGCCGAACAACTGCTAAGGTAGCCCTAAATGCTTTGCAAATTCAATTTTTTTTTTACGCACACCCCTTCTTCTTCTTCTTCTTCTTCTTCAGCGTTTGTCCCGCTTCGTGGCGGGGTCCGCTATTCTGGTGTCATGACGCCACCTTTCTCGACCCAGCGCTAGATCGGGGTGGACACCAGCTACAGTTGTGGCCGTAGCCTTTTCAAAAATGCCGAAAAAGCCGCATTTTCCCGGGCTTTTCGGCCTTTCGAAATAACTTCCTTCAAAGTTAACCAATTGCGAAAGCAAGTACATTTTTAAGTTCAGCAGTTCAAGCTCTATCAGACAGCTTTAAAAAATTACCAAAAATTTCAAAGTTCAACCGAATTTTTTAAAGGTTAGTTTCTCGTTCAAAATCGTGCTCCATTGCGAAGGGCGCCTGCGGACGAGTTGTCGGTAGCAAGTCGTCGAAAACCGTTGCATGCTCATAACTACTTCAGTTTTAGGTTTTTTGAGAAGCGGTTGGTACCGTTCGATTCGTCTCTTCGAGATCTACAAATAACGTATACAACTTTGTCAGACCACCGCGTTTTCGCAGTGGGTGGGCGAAGATGACTGGAGCAGACTTTTTGGTACTTGAGAAGCTTATATTCCAGGACTTGCATGTTCTCGGAGCATATTCAAGCATGGCGTAAAGGGTTTTGTCATTCCAGGAATCCACTGAGAGTGCGCCGTGCACTATGCATATAGGATCAACCTATCAATCGAGGGGGGACAGCTTGTAGTGTGAGCGTCTAGGGAGTTTTGTGAGAAATTCTCGGCCGCCCTATTCAGGAGTTGCTATAAGGCTGTTCAGCTAGCCTTTGGAGTGCGCCGTGCACTATGCATATGTGATGGAACCTACGAGTCGAGAGGGGGGACAGCTTGTAGAGTGAGCGTTTGGGGAGCTTTATCACAAATTTGCGGCCAGCATACTCAGGAATTGCTGTACTATATCGGACATGCCGCTGCGTCCAACAAGAACAAGCGGCGCCAAAGGGCGCCGAAGAGCACCGTATTCCGCTCGCCACGTGTCGCTCCGGATGCAAGTCGCGTTAGGGCGCTGCGCCCTCAACTTCTGGACTTTAGGCTGATGGAAGGAGCCTATCCACGCGTTTGGACAAGCATGACATACTGTTTGGAACTAACTGCCGGCATGGCGTGCTGTGAACAATGTATATAGGCCCGACAGAATCAATCGAGTAAGTGCGACAACCTCTAGAGCGAGCGACAACTTGTAAAGTGTGCGTATGGGAAGCTTTAAAGGAAATTCCTAGCCTTCCTATTCACGAACTGCTCTAAGACTGTCCAGTTTGCATATGGAGTGCACTGAGAACAATGTATATGCAATATATGCAATCGAACCTATCAATTGATGGGCGCGAAAGCTTGTAGAGTGAGACTTTGAGGAGTTTTAACAGAAATTCCCAGCCGCCCTACTCAGGATTTCCTCTAAGACTGTCCAGCTTGCATCTGGAGTGCACTGAGAACAATGCATATGCAATCGAACCTATCAGTCGAGGTGGCGCGGCTGCTCGCAAATTGCACGCGCGGCAGTGTTTGGGGCGCGATAACTCTGTCGAGTGTGAACCCTTTCACATGCAACTTGTGGATTTTGTAGAGAGTAAGAAGCTTTAGCAGTGCGCCAAAGCAGAGCGATGTAGCCTATGAATGGACAACGTTACGATGGTGCGAATATGCAGGTCAGGGTTGTACAAGCCATTTTTTTCATTTCAGTCGAATACTGCGAGGCGATGAGTTGACGGCCTACAAATGCATGGGCTAACAGACAACTTAAGCTACTTTACGAGGAAGCGCTCACAGCTCTCCAGCTACCTAACCTGCCTTAGGTACAGCTAGCATTTTAGAGCGGTGGACGGCAACAGTGAAGCTTCTTCTGCCCTTACTCCTTCCGTCCTTGAGTTTTCGGCACTCTCGGCGTTCAGCTCGATGAGCTTTAGCGAACGGTGTCAATCTTGACCAATTTTGGAGATATCGATTTTTTGACAATTTCGCGTCGGGGGTGAGGCCGCAGCGGAGGGCCGATGACGTCACCGAAAACCACTGCTTTCGAATCTGGCCAATTTGGGCACCATTCGATAGCGCTTTTTGATGCTGAATTGAATGGCTTGGCTAAAGTAGCGAAAACCGTAATCTGGGCCAGTAAGAGCGGGAAGAACATCGACCGTTATTGTTCTAAATTTGACACGCGGGTGTGTTCTGAGCGCGATAACTCTGTCAATTTTGAACCTTTCCGATTGCAGTTCGTGGGTTTTGTAGGCGGCAAAAAGTTCTACTAGCGTTTTAAAACACATTGATGTAGCTTACGATTGGACAAAGTTACAGCGCTGCGAAAATGCAGGTTAGCCTTATGTGGCACGATTTTTTCCAATTACAGTCGACCCCTGCGGAAAGACGCGGAGAGCTAACGGCCTACAAATGCGCAGTCTAGCAGAACACTAAAAGTACTCTACGATGACGTGCTCAGAGCTCCTCAGCTGTCTAAACTGCCTCAACCTCAGTTGCCAGTTTAAAGCGTCGGAAGATAACAGTTAGAGAGCGGAAGATAACAGTTTTATCAAATGGTATCAAATTCGACTGATTTTGGAAACATCGATTTTTTGACGGTTTCGCATCGAGGACGAGGCCGCTGAAGGCCGCGGCAGAGGGATGACGACGTCACCGAAAATTGATTTTTCAGAACCGGCCCAAGTTTGGTACCATTCGATAGAGCTTTTTGTGCTGAATTGAACGGTGCTATTGTGTTTCATAAAACTGTGATTTGGGCGAGTAAGAGCGCAGGAAACTTCAACCGCTAAGCCCGCCACCCTAAAATGGCATCTGGGGCTAAGGCAATTTAATAAACTAGAGAGTTATGAGCATGTCACCTAAAAGCACCTTTAGTGTTCTGCTAGCACGCGCATTTGTAGGCCGTTAGCTCTCCGCGTCTTTCCGCAGGGGTCGACTGTAATTGGAAAAAATCGTACCACACTAGGCTAACCTGCATTTTCGCAGCGCTGTAACTTTGTCCAGTGATAAGCTACAGTCTTGTGTTTTAACAAACTACTAGAGCTTCTTGCTGCCTACAAAGCCCACAAGCAGCAACCGGAAAGGTTCACAATTTACAGAGTTATCGCGCTCAGAACACACCCGCGTGTCAAATTTAGATCAATAACGGTCGATGTTCTCCCCGCTCTTACTGGTCCAGATTACGGTTTTCGCTACTCTTAGCCGAACCACTCAATTGAGCACAAAAAGCTCTATCGAATGGCACTAAACTTCGGGAAAATCAATTTTCGATGACGTCATCGCCCCTCTACCGCGGCCTGGAGCGCCCTCGTCTTCGATGCGAATTTGTCAAATAATCGATGTTCTCAGAATTGGACGAGATTAGTACCGTTCGATAGAGCTTTTCGAGCTGAACACAATATTACCACTGCGAGCGCTGACAACTCAAACACGGACGAGAATGAGCGCTGGAAACTTCACCGCTGCCCTCCACTGCTCTAAAATGTCAGATGAGGCCGAAGCAGCTTAGGCAGCAGGGGAGCTATGAGCATGCCATCGCAAAGTGCCTTCAGTATTCTGCTCTTCTACGCGCTTGTGGGCTGTTGGCTTATCGCGTCTTCCCGCAGTGATCGACTGAAGTCGGGAAAAAATTAGGCCACACAAGCCTCACATGCATTTTCATTATAATTTCGCCTTTTTAGAAGCTACAACGCTGTACTTTTGCGGACTAAATAAAGCTTTCTGTTGCCTACGAAACCGCGAGCCGCAGCCGGAGCGATTCGATCTCGACAGAGTTATTGCGCTCCAAACACGCCCGCGCGTGCAATTTGCGAGCTGTCGCCCTACTCGATTGATAGATTCGATTCTTCACTGTTCACGACGCACTCCAAAGACTAGCTGGACTGTGTTAGAGCAATTCCTAACTAGGACGGCTAAGAATTTCTCACAAAACTCCCTAAACGCTCACACTACAAGCTGTCCCCCCCCCCCTCTATTGATAGGATGATCCTATATGCATAGTGCACGGCGCACTCTTAGTGGATTCCTGGAATGACGGGACACTTTACGCCATGACCTACTCCGAGAACATGCAAGTCCTGAAAAATAAGCTTCTCCAATCTCAAAAGGTCTGCCCCGGTCATTTTTGACCAACCAATGCGAAAACGCGGTGGTCTGGCGAAGCTGTATAAATGCTTGTGTAGGTCTTGAAGAAACGAATCGAACGATACCCACCGCTTCCCAAAAAACCTCAAACTAGAGGAATTGTGAGCACGCAACGGTTCTCGACGGCTTGCGACCGACAACTCGTCCGAGACAGCCCTTCGCAATAGAGCGCAAGTTTTCAGTTTCGGCCATTTCCATAGCCTCATATAAACAATGTACACCATACGACAGAGCTCGAGCTCCTGAGCTCAAATATATCGTTTGTTTTTGAAATTAATGAATTTTAGGCGAGTTATATCAAAAAGACGCAAAAGCCGGGAAAACGCGGCTTTTTCGGGATTTGATCAGAAGATACGGCCATAACTGTATGCTCTCATCAGCCGTTTGGTTGGTGTGCCTTTTAGAGGAGTTCCTGTACTTTCAAGTCCGTATGTAACGTATCAGCCCAGCGCTGCTTCGGGCGCCCTCTTGGCCGCTTTCCTATTACATCGAAGTTAAGGCCTATCTTGCGGCGCTGTCTTCCTCTCCAGGTAGAACGTGGCCGTACCATCGCAAGCGAGCTTCGCGCATCTTGTCAGCTATCGCCGCGACACCGAACTTCTGCCGAATGACATCGTTTCGGATGCGATCCATGCGCGTGACTCCAGCCATCCAGCGCAGCATCTTCGTCTCCATGACGCTGAGGCGCGTTTCAACTTCCTTGGTCGCTGGCCAACACTCAGCGCCGTACATGGCTACTGGCCGGACGACTGCTCTGTAGATCTTCGACTTAAAGCGCACTGGTATGTTCTTGTTGCAGAGCACGCCAGTCAACGAGCGCCACTTGAACCGAGCTGCACTCACGCGTGAATTCACTTCGCCCATCAGTTTGCCGTACACCCCTACTGCAATTCAAAAATATTATGCAGGATGTCGTTCAATAACGGTGGGTTGGGGACGTGCACTGTCGCGATGACACCTTTTCATACTTCTCTTTTTCTGCTTATGAATCTTTTTTTTAATCTAGCTAAATTCTAGAGCAGAGGTAAACCAGCTTACGGTGTACCTTGAGCTGTACATTGAAGAAATCCGCAACTACGGGGAAGTGCCCCCTAACCTGCATAGTGACGGGTCCTTTTTTTCTATCTTGTCCGGCACGTGAAGTTACCGGCATCAGGTAAGCACGAATGTTGAAATGAAGCTACACATAGGCCTAAATGTTGGGTCTGTCCTAGTGGACACTTATTTGACAAGGAGGGTAAAATAGAATGGACACTGTTTTACAAAGACTACACAATAAGCGAATCTACGAGAGTTCTCCTCTCCTTGTTTTCAAGTCTCTGGCTTGAGCAGGCCAGCGTGTTTGTGTTTGTTTCTCTTTTCTAGCCGTGTACTCCTCCGACAAGAGAAGTTCCTATATGTCCATGTTACGGCTGGACGATCACAGTGGTGATCGTGTGTAGCGCGCCCGTAGCCGGCTAGTAGAAAGCCGATGACCACCCACGTAGGCGCGGTGGTAATCCGCCAAGGCAGGTCAAAGTAACGACCGGCGGGAAAACGGGGCGCATATAAGGCCGCTGCCGAGACCCTCAGGGGTCGTCGTCGCAGGTCGCCGCCGAGGGTCACCGCACCGTCGCCTAGGAGCTCCAGCCGCCGCCAGCCTACCTCCACCGCCTCCAGTCGTCGTCGTCGTCGTTGGAGTGGACGCTGTATTCTACTAATAAAACTGTATTATTCTCTGCTGCCTCTAGCACGCGGAAGTGAGGCTCTCTGTTAATACAGAGAGCAGTGAAAGAGACCTCAGAGGTCTAGTAGCAATAGGAAGAGACCCCAGAGGTCTAGTGAAGGTTGTATGCTCAGGGATACAACAGTGGTGATCAGGTGTGCCACTTCCTGCTACAGGAGCGGGAGTGAGGAAAGGACGCCTGAGCAAGACTTCGAGGAAGTCTGAGGCTCTGAGAAAGAAGCCTAAAGAGAAGTACTGGGTTGATCTAAGATGGATCCCCAGCTAGTCATGTCCATGTTCAAGGAGCTCATGGAGGAGCAGAGAAAAATTGCTGAGAAGCAGCAAAAGGACATGTTGGACATGGTGCTCAGGCACGTGAGAGGAGCAGATGTGTTGAGCACGACTGGTGAAGCCATGTCGGTGCCAAATGCAATGGCTGCATTGAGTAATCGGATCGACAGGTTCGTGTTCGATCCTGATGTGGACTCATGCTTCTCGAAGTGGTACTTAAGGTACAGAGCAGTGTTTGTAGAGGATGGAAAGCAGCTACCAGAGAGTGCGAGAGTGAGACTTCTCTGTGAGAAGCTTGATGCTGCATCCTTCGAGAAGTTCCAGAGGCATGTCTTGCCTAAAGAAGTCTCGGAGATCGGTTTTGATGAAACCGTGAGCACGCTGAAGCAGCTGTTTGATGTGAAGACTTCAGAGTTCACGACCAGATACCAGTGTTTAAAGCTGGAAAAGAAAGAGTGTGAGGATTACCTCACGTATACTGGTCGTGTGAACGAAATGTGTGAGAAAGCGAAAATCCATGAGTTGGATTCGGACGGAATTAAGTGCCTTCTATGGATTTTTGGACTGAAGTCTCCAATGGAAGGCGAGATAAGGCAGAGACTCATTGCAGTCTTAGACAGGGAGTAAAAGGCTGAAAGGAAAATGTTCCTGCAGGAGTTGCATATGGAGTGTGAGAACTTCTTGAGTCTAAAGAGGAACAGTGAAACAGTCGCTGGCAATGTGAAGGCTGTTGATATGGTAGCCAAGGAAGCCAAGGAAGGGAAGAAAGCAATTCAGTGTTGGAATTGCGAAGGGAACCACTACGCAAGGGCATGTAAAGCGAAGTTGTGGTTCTGCAAGAACTGCAAGAAGACAGGGCACAAGGAGAAATTCTGCGGTGTCGCGCAGCTGCGGAAAGATGCCGAGCTGAAGAGAACGGGACGGAGAAGCCGTCGTGGTAGCGACAACGGTAAAGCAGTAAAGCAGAATTCAGGACGACACGTGCGCACAGTCAAGATTTCGAGTGCGGCAGCTAGAGTGAATTCCACACGCGTGTACGTGGAAGCAGTCGTCAACGGTCACCCTGTAGAGTTCTTGCTCGACACTGGTTCGGATATTACGTTGATAAATGAGGGTGTTTGGAGGAAGATGGGCACTCCAACGCTCGAGAAGACGAATCTAGTGGTGAATAATGCCAGTGAAACTCCAATGACGATTCGGGGAAAGCTGAGGTGCGAGTTCGAGATTAAGGGTGCGGTATCAGAAGGATACGCCTATGTGACACCTTACAACTCGCTAATGGGCCTCGAGTGGATTGAGAAGAATGAAGAAATGTCACATCATATGAGGATGATGGTGACAGAAGTGAAGTTGGAGGACAGTGCGAACCTTGGAGAGGAGTTGAAGAAGACCTATCCAGAAATGTTTGAGGAAGGTCTAGGACACTGCACAAAGGAGAAAGCTGAGCTTCAGCTTGTTGATGGTCCAGTGTTCCGAAGTTGCAGACCAGTCGCACACGCTGCTGTTGAAGCTGTTGATAAGGAACTTGACAGGCTTGTGGAAATGGGTGTGATTACACCGGTGAGCCACAGTGAGTGGGCTGCACCTATAGTGTGTGTGAAAAAGCAGAATGGGAAGTTGAGAGTATGCGCAGACTTCTCAACTGGTCTGAACAAAGCGCTGCAGTCGTTTGATTATCCCTTGCCGGTGCCAGAGGATATATTCGCGTCTTTGAATGGCGGGACCGTGTTTTCACAGATCGACCTGTCAGATGCCTACTTGCAAGTGGAGTTGTCAGAAGAGGCGAAGAAGAAGGTCGTGATAAACACGCACAGAGGATTTTTTCAGTACAATCGGTTACCGTTTGGGATAAAGGCTGCACCTGGAATTTTCCAGCAGATAATGAACAAGATGGTCTCCGGTTTGAGAGGTGTGACGTCATACCTGGATGACATCTTGGTCTGTGGAAGAACGGTACAGGAACACAAAGAAAACCTGCAAGCGTTGTTTGAGAGAATCGCTGAGTACGGTTTTAAGGTTCGATTAGAGAAATGTGCATTCTCAAAGCCAGAGAATCGGTACCTTGGTTTTATAGAAGACAAGGATGGCAGAAGACCGAATCCGGAGAAGATCCAAGCGATCAAGAGTATGGGTGAGCCAAAGAATGTTGCTCAACTGAGAGCATTTCTCGGCATGGTAACGTACTACTCATCGTTTATGCCAACGATCAAAGAGCTTCGAGGACCGTTAGATGCCTTGATGAAGAAAGATGTGAAGTGGGAATGGAAGTCCCAGCAAGCCAAGGCATTCGAAAAGTTGAAGGCAGCATTGCATAGTGAGATGAATTTGGCTCACTATGATCCCAAGCAGAAGATAGTAGTTGCAGCTAATGCGTGCGACTATGGTATCGGATGCGTTATTTCGCATAAATACCCGGACGGTTCAGAAAAGCCAATAGCACATGCTTCAAGGTCGCTGTCAAGCGCAGAGAAGAACTATTCCCAGATTGAGAAGGAAGCGCTGGGACTAGTATTTGCAGTGAAGAAGTTTCACAAGTATGTGTATGGCAGGAAGTTTCTGTTGCTGACAGATCATAAACCGTTGTTAGCCATCTTTGGGGACAAGAAAGGAGTTCCAGTGTACTCCGCTAATCGTCTCATGAGGTGGGCTACGATACTGCTTGGTTATGACTTTGACATTGAATATGTCAACACGATGAAGTTTGGACAGGCAGATGGCTTGTCAAGGCTGATGCAGACACATCGAGCTGCTGACGAAGACGTGGTGATCGCAGCTGTTGAAGGAGATATGAGTTCAGTGCTGCAAGAATGCATCAGAAAGCTGCCAGTGACCCATGAAGATGTTGAGTCGTGTACGGAGCAAGATCCGTTGTTGAGAAAGATTATGGCATGTGTGAAAAGTGGAAGATGGCCAAGGGTGGACCCTAAGTTGGCACCTTTTCACAACAGAAGAGAAACATTGTCCGTGGTTTGGAAGTGTCTCATGACAGGAGAAAGAGTGGTGATTCCTTCGAAGTTGCAAGGAGACGTTTTGAAGGAACTGCACGTTGGTCATCCTGGGATCGTGCGAATGAAGAAGTTGGCCCGAAGTTATGTGTACTGGCCCAAGATTGACAAGGACTATGAAGACGTGGTACGCAAGTGTTGTAAGTGTCAGGAAGGTGCAAAGAATCCTGTGAAGGTACCACTAGAGACATGGCCAGCGCCTACCCGTGTTTGGCAGAGACTTCATATAGATTTTGCTGGACCAATTCATGGTTCCTACTACATGGTGGTGGTAGACGCGTTCAGCAAATGGCCAGAAATGTTCGAGATGGCAAATATCTCTGCAGGGCAAACCGTGAAGGCCATGAAAAATCTGTTTGCGAGGTATGGATTGCCGCAAACAATAGTTAGTGATAATGGCACACAGTTCGTGTCGTAACAGTTTAAAAGGATGTGCGAGGAAGGAGGAATTGAGCACATCAAGACTGCCCCCTATCACCCCCAGTCTAATGGACAGGCGGAGCGCTTTGTTGATACGCTTAAGCGAGGTTTCAGAAAGCTTAAAGGGGAGGAGAGGCCAACAGAAGAGACGCTCAACGTGGTGCTTCAGGCGTACAGTTCTACGCCAAACGCGTGCCTGAATGAGAGAACTCCGGCGGAAGTGTTTCTGGGGAGAAAGCTAAGGACGCGTTTAAGCTTGCTGATTCCGATGGAAGAGGAATCAGAAGACCCGCTCGCGAAGGAAAGACGAGCTAAGATGAAACGGCAGTTCGACAAGAGGCATGGTGTGCTGCCCAAAGAGTTCGCTGTAGGCGATCACGTATACGTACAGAGATGGAAGGCACCACGATTTGTATGGACGAAAGGCAAGGTAGTGAAACGCCTTGGTGCCGTCAACTATGAGGTCGAAGTTGACGGAAGAGCGATTCGCAAGCACGCGAATCAGATGCGACGTTGCGCCGAAGAGCGAACTTGTCAGGAGGAAAGCTCTGCGCTCAAGACGTTGCTCGATGTTCTTGAATTGGACGACGCATGGAGGGCGGAACCTGCTTGCTCATCGACCGCGGGTTCAACCAATCAACGACGCGATGCGGACAGAGAACAACCACTGCAACTACGACGTTCTACAAGGACCAGAAGACCAGTCCGACGCTATGGAGTAGACGACTTTTCTTAGTTAATTGTTGACTGTTGTAGTTTTCATAGACTTCGTTTGTTAATTAAGTTCTCGTTAAGTAGTAGAAAAATATTTCGCTGTAATTATTTTCCTACTAGGGGAGGTGTTATGGCTGGACGATCACAGTGGTGATCGTGTGTAGCGCGCCCGTAGCCGGCTAGTAGAAAGCCGATGACCACCCACGTAGGCGCGGTGGTAATCCGCCAAGGCAAATCAAAGTAACGACCGGCGGGAAAACGGGGCGCATATAAGGCCGCTGCCGAGACCCTCAGGGGTCGTCGTCGCAGGTCGCCGCCGAGGGTCACCGCACCGTCGCCTAGGAGCTCCAGCCGCCGCCAGCCTACCTCCACCGCCTCCAGTCGTCGTCGTCGTCGTTGGAGTGGACGCTGTATTCTACTAATAAAACTGTATTATTCTCTGCTGCCTCTAGCACGCGGAAGTGAGGCTCTCTGTTAATACAGTGAAAGAGACCTCAGAGGTCTAGTAGCAATAGGAAGAGACCCCAGAGGTCTAGTGAAGGTTGTATCCTCAGGAATACAACAGTCCATAATAACTGGGAGCTGCTACAACCACTAAAATATGTAAAATATGAAACGAAACTTATTCAAATAATTCAAGATCCTCGTTAGCCCTTCGACATCGATGTGATCAGTTCAAAATGCAGGCAGTATCTAGTGATATCCAGTGATAGCGCTGCCCACTCTTATGAATACCAAATCTTCCCTACACCCATCATCCTTACTAAGCAAGCTTATCAGCGGGAAGTTTTATCCAGTGAGGTTCATTCATGAGCAGCTCTTCATGCAGTCGTCAAAGATCCTATTCCACACAAAATTCTTTTGTCTTTGGTTCTGAAGCAACGAAACAATAATAAACTATCCCAACATACGCCTTATGGTGTTAGTCAAAGCGAGGTGTGTTGAAAACACCCTAATTTAGAGAGCAAAATACATATATATTCTAGCTATAGAATTAACATGCTCAAAGTATGTTGCATTATCCTTGTGTGATTGTGAACCAGAGTGATAGACGAGATTCTTTTTTCTTTTTTATAAGCGCATAAAGTTTTTTGTGGATGCTATTTTTTTGGCTAAGAAACGCTGTTTCGCTAAAAGTACACATGTCCCACCACAGATGAGCGTCTAAGGATTGCTTATTCTCCGAGGACTTCCACTAACTATCTAATCTACTGGGTAGAAAAATGTCTGCAAATAAACTTCGAACTGAATCGAAATGTTCATCACTGGATGAACCGCTCGACGAATTTTTACGCATGAAATGACTACGCTGATAAGCTGTTCATGAATACCAAACTTACCCTCCACCCACTATCCTCCTGGGGCCGGATTCATCAACGACTAACCCGCGGGTATAAGGGGTAGAGATACCCACAATGAAGCCTGCGTCTCTGACTCTTGCGTTATCTCTGCCTGACTCTTATCTTATCTCTACCCCTTATCACCCGCATACCCACGGGTTAATTGTTGATGAATCCGGCCTCTGAGTAAACTTTTCCATCCCTATCCTTACCAATCATGAATCCGGCCTCTGGTGAGTGAAACCAATCGATATCAGGCAGATCAATGACAACGCAGGAGTGATTACAAGACAGCGTGTCACTCAGCGATTAAAGTAGTTGCACAGAGTTTGCCTTCATGCACCCTGGAGCTCTAAAAACCACCACCAGGCGAATGCCCTCACCTCCAATAATAACATCTGCGCAAAGAACTTCATACCTGTTATCCACGGTTTCGATAAAAATGACTTGAGGAAAGAGAGACTTTCTAACTAGTAGTGCAACTCCACCGCCTCTCTTTTTAGATCAATTCTCGCATTAGCATGTCATATGCGTCGCACAGGCTACCAATTAGAGAGTTTTCGTCTATATTCGAATTAAGACAAGTTTCAGTCAATGCAACGACATTAATACGTGACTGACTCAGCAAAAAGCGTACACCGTTAATGTTTCAGGAAAATGAACGAATAATTGCTAGGCAACACACTGGACGAATACCTAAAGTGCAAAAGGACTGGTTACAAAGCTTTTCGCGGTTTCCCAAAGCTGACCGACCATATGAGTGCAAAACAACGTCAGTAAGGACCACGGGCGCTTCAGATGAGCATTGAGAAGGAATTACATGATATTGGTATACCGCTTTGGGGAAACATTCCACATCAAGAAAGTCTAAGATCGAATTAACACAGTCAAAATCATAATTGATTATATCGAAGGCACTATTGAAGCAGGGTTCAGGAAACCTCTTATGACCAAAGAACGTTTGTGGTCAGGATCACGAGTAAAGTCATCTTTCGACTTCGATTATATAGGCAATTGAGAGTGACATACATCGTGTTTATTTTAGTCGACATCAGTCCCTCAACTCTTAATTTGAGCATGTTATTCTCTTTTCTTACCTTACGGTTCTCCTCAATAACCTTTTCATTCCTCTTGCTGATCTCTGTGAGTAGTCTCCTCGTCTCGACCAACGCGTCAATAATCACCCGCACGTATGGTGGGACGTCGCTAGATGGCAACGAGTCAAGGCGTTCAAACGGATCACTCGATCGTGGCGGCTGGAACAGAGGTGGAGCGGGAGGGCGAAGAAATCAGCAATAGCAATAGCAATAGCTGTAAAAAGCCCAATCTTGCAACCGACAACGATGACCTATCGACTGGCCGGTTGAGCAGTTTTAAAGAATTACCGTTAATAGCGGCGTAACTGATTGAGCGAATTCATTCCCCGCCACTGGGAATGTAAGTAGGCGAGGCTAGGCGTAGATGCGGCCGAGCAGGTATTTTTGCATTTCAACTGTTCGATTGAGACTATATGGATCCTGAAGTCCACACAATTTTCAGCCGTATTCCGCACATTTTTCCAGCTCTGTGCCGTGGGAAGTAACCTTGCTAGAACTTATTTGTTACTGACCGATTTTTAACCACAAGGCAATGAGAAAGATGGTCAGCATAATGATACATATCAATGGCAGTGATACACAGGCACAAAGTGCATGGAACAGATCACTTTCTTCGAGCAGGTCTTCATCTCAGGGATGGAAGGTAGCTGCAGTCTTATTCTAGACTCTTGGACTTCATGAATCAGTTGGCGATTCAGGCCACTATAGTCCGAAGGAAGACCTTGAGTATTTGGACTATACCTGCGGTTGTCACTGGCCAGAGCTCCTTCAGACAGATGAAGTCTCTTTTGAAGCGATCCCACTCCCACTTCACTGTCACGACCCTCGTTTCGATCGGCAAAAAAGGAAGAGCCTTCCGAATATAAGCGTCGGAGTTACGAGTGGCTGAAGGCGAATGGATCCGCTATAATGATTTTGAAAGTCGTGCCCTGATGTACGGGCTCCTGTGCCATCCTCGAGTTGAAAATTTGATTGCTTATGTCTAGCTCAAAGCCAATACGATAATGCCTCCTGGTTTCTCTGAAAATTCGAGCAGGAAGATTTTTCCGAAGCCACTGACCCATGCAGGGAAACAAGCCGTGAAGAGCATGTAGGTTTTATTCGCTGCTCGCATTGTGACCACTCCTTCGGATTCATGCACTTGGTGCCTGTAGAGTGCCTGTGTGGCTGTCTACCTGTACCACCTGCCGTCCCCTTGATCTTCGAGATGTTCGAGGTTTCGACTGAGTCGAATGCCTTCTTCAGGTCACTGAACGTAAGGCACAGCGGTAGCTTGCACTCTCGCGACGCCACGATGAGCTTCGTAATGGTGTGTATGTGGTTGATCGTGCTGAATACTCTCCGAAATCCTGCTTGTTCACATGGCTGTCCTTCGTCAGGCGTTCTGCTGATCCTATTCAGGATGCCTCGAGTGAAGAACTTGTAGACTACGGACAGCAAGCAGGTTGGGCGATAGTTGCCAATGTCGTGCACGTCTCTCTTCTTGTACAGCAAGACGGTCTTGCTGGTCTTCCACTGAGATGGAACCTTGCACTCCGACAGGTAGCGTGTGAAGAGCCACGCCAAGGTGTTGATGAGCGCTGGCGGGAGATTCTTCAGGTGTCGGGTCTGATCCTGTCAGGACCGGATGCTGCATGTTTCTTCACCGACGAGATAGCGTGTCGGATCTCGGAAGGGAGAACAGAGGGGACGACGTATCCATCCTGCGGAGGATGGCATGGGGGCAGGTGGACGTGGCTATCGAAGAGCTCGGAGTAGAAGTCGTGGATGACCTTCTCCGTGGTCCTTCTGGAAGAGGTGACGGTTCCGTCAAGACGTCGGAGAGCGGTCGTCTTGGTCTTGAGGTTGGCGAAGTTCTGGCGGACATTACGGATGCTCAACCCTGCCTCTGCTGCTTCAGCCAACACTTCCGCCCTTCTCTCTTTGAGATCTTCCTTTATCGCCGCTCTGCATAGCTTCGCAAGTTCGGACGTCAGCTGTTAGTTGCCTAACGCTCGTGCTGCTCCACGCTG
Source organism: Heligmosomoides polygyrus bakeri (assembly GCA_947359475.1). Classification (NCBI taxonomy): domain Eukaryota; kingdom Metazoa; phylum Nematoda; class Chromadorea; order Rhabditida; family Heligmosomidae; genus Heligmosomoides; species Heligmosomoides polygyrus. The sequence goes on from OX375865.1 coordinate 51,913,878, forward strand.
GCGTGTAAGCTCGAGATTTTCCGGCGACAGGCGTCTCCTTGTGGTCTTCAAGCTCTCGGCTCCCTTAGCACTATCGTGGAGATGGTGCACGAAGCGTCGTATTCCACATCGACGCTGTCCATGACGGTATCTTCCGAAAAGACCGGCAAGGAAGGTGTAAAGGTCCCAGTTGATGGTCGTTCTGGGACTCCTCTTCTTCGCGGCCTTCTCTCCTTGACGCGAAAAGCGGAACCTCGCGCGAAGAGGACCGTGTTGCGACCCCGTTTTGAACTTGAGGACATCGGAGACGTCGGTCAGGCAATACTTGCGATTGAAGATGATGTGATCAATCTCGTTGTGAAACAGGCCACCCGGGGATTCCCAGGTCCATCGTAGGGAGGGAGGCTTCTGGAACTTTGAATTTCCATGGTTAGTGTTGGTCGACATGATAAACTCAGACAGCACCTTGCTCGTTCCACTCCAAACCGTGGGTTCCGATGTGAAGTTCTTCCGGCGACCTTCGTGGCCCGATCTTGGCGTTGAAGTCGCCAACCATCACCTTGTAGAAGGTGTGGTCTTCCTTATAGAACTTCTCAAGTTCCACGTAGAAGGCTTCTACCTTATCGTAGTCGTAGTCGGATGTTGGGGCATACGCGACGAACACAGTCAAAGCTGGCACGGAACCACATCGCTTCAGTCGCAGACGTCCGATTCGAGTTGTCAGAGACTCGTACGAATCGCTGCCAAGTGCGTGTTGACGATGACACCAACGCCGCCTACTTCCCTGCTGTAGCATGTTCCGAGGAACAGTTCTTCTCCGGAGTCGTAGGCGGCGTGTAGGGGTGGTGTCTTCTCGTCTCGGTCGGTCCGATGACGTCGTACTTGATCTTCCTGGCTTGCATCATCAGGTCCTCGACGGATGCTTCCGATGCGAGCGTGAGGAGTTGTAAGTACAGATCGTCATTCTAGTCCTTCTCAATTTGCGCAACCTGGCCCTGAGATCTTAGCAGCCTCTCCGTACTCGTCTTTCCATCGCTGAAGAAATAGGGGCTCTTTCGAGGTTAGGGGAATGAGACCCTTTAGTGCTGCTATGTTTGACTGCAATACAACACGGGTAGCTAGTCAGGCTCTGTCGTGCAGGCAAAGAACTCTCGGCAGCCAGCCAGACTGCCCGAAGGGACGGGGCGAGACTTTTGAGGCGGCCTCGAATCGCCTTACGATGTACTCCCAGTCTATTGAGTGCAAGCTTTTGGTGCGGCCAACAATCCGCACAGGCGCGAACACATCCACGCACAATGTGCATGAACATGCCGCCCCCACGCACAAGGAACGCGTCGACCCGACACAGCAGGAGCAAGGAGTCCATCCCCTGCATCCCACCTGCGTCTCTGGGCAGTAAACGGTCGCAGATCCCCCTTAGCAAGAGAGCCCGAAGGCTCTCTATCGAGGGAGATCCGTGGGGAGAAGAAATAACAAAATTGTATTCTGTTCTTAAGCGCGGCAAAGCAGCAACCATAAAGTGCATTAAAAGACCAGATTGCGCCATGCACTCGAAAAGCTGGTCGCGATTTTTATTTGATTGATAGTGTAAATGCTGTTTGCATAGAACAACGAGGCATATGCGTTCTTAACAATCGTACTTGCTGCATTGTCTACTGTTTTTGTTCGAAAAAATTTCAGTATGATTTCTTCAAACCTTTATTTCACTTGCCCAAATAAGTGAACAATTTGTTTGAGATTTTATAAAAGGCTAATTTTTCGGGGAAAAATAATGCTTTATAGCTTGTTTTGAAGAACGGAAAGCCGGAAATGTTTATTGTCAAAAGGCGAGATTAAGCCATTCACTCGTCCAAGACGTCTCGATTTTTATTTGATTGATAGTGTAAATGCCGCTTACATGAAACAACAAGGTGGGGATATGCGCGCTCTTCACAATTGTAGTTGTTGCAAGTTATTCTGTATTGACTGTCGTTGTTGAAGTATTCTTTTTAATGTCATAACCTCCTTTATTTGGGTAACGTTTCTGTCCTATCTTTTGTGTTTTTTGTCTATTTGAAGCATGCAATGGAAAAGTGGGATACTGCTTGCGTAGATTTGTGTTATATGTATGTTGGTTATATTTATATGTTGATTCATACATGCCTGTCGACAACGACACTTCTGTTCTTTAAAACAAGCTATAAAGCATTATTTTTCCACGAAAAAATAGACTTTTATAAAATTACAAACAAAGTGTTCACTTATTGGGTAAGTCAAATAAAGGTTTATTGAAAACATACTGAAATTTTCTTCAAACAAAAAACTGTAGACAATGCAACAAGTACGATTGTTGAGAACGCACATACCTCGTTGTTTCATGTCAACAGTATTTACACTATCAATCAAATAAAAATCGCGACGAGGTTTTCGGGTGTATTGCACAATCTGGTCTTTTAATGCACTTTATGATTGCTGCCTTGCTGCGCTTTAAAACAGAATTCAATTTTGCAATTTCTTCTCCAAAAGTAAAAAATTTATAAAATTATTACACTCATTCGGGCAGCGGGCAAAGTAAAAAAATCAAAAAAAGTTATTCTAAATTTTCCTTGAAAAATTTAAAAAAATTTCCAACCAACTTAATGAGTCTGTAGTTCAACCTGTATAAAAGTTGTTTCAATTCGGAAGAGTTCTCTTTGATTTTAAAAGTCATAGGAGAGCTTAGGGGAGTGTCCAATTTGATTTGAAATGTGTCCAATACGACCTGCAAATGGTATATATTGGACAACGAAAGCATGCGGAAAAGACTCCCTGTCACTGGATATTGCATCTATAGGACGTTGGAACTGTTATATTGCTGCTGGTATTTTGGTTTCACCAGAAAGGGCTTTCAACCGCCCATGGAACGTTGATTGAAGAACTAGATAGCCGGATGGAATCTGTGATGCGGATCACAAAAACAAGATTAAAATTGTAACATGCACCTCCTAAACCGTTGTGACCTGTTAATGCGTACCGTGTGGACTGCTGGTTGACCACTTGTTGCACAATCTATCAGCGCAGTTTATCATTGCGTTCGCGTAGGTTCTAGTGGCTTATTGGTAGGGTTCCTGCTTCATGGGAGACAAGATTTTGGTTCGATTCCCTCTGGTATGCCCTACGCTGACATTGTCTTTGATAAATTCTTCTATTCCCATTTACAGCACATATCTTAATAACCACATAGTAAGGACTATCACATGCTTTGTTGAGGTGTTTGCGTAGGCAAAGTGCTGCAGATAAAAACATTCTATCCCATCATGAAGGAAGCAAGATATGTGGCCACCACCCACATAAAATTTTTGGATAAAATCGGTGATCCTGTCTCAAACTTACCCTGACGTCTACTCGCAATCAAATGCCCATGGCTTGCTGAACCTCGGCAGTCATGAAAATAGGGCAATGCATGTGTGTTTCCCAAAGATGGGAGGGTGCTGGTGGCAACACATCTTATACTATATACTCTTATCGACGTAAAGGAAGTCAAAAACTTATCAAAGCCAGCTACCGATGAGAAAATAAGTGGAGCAGGCGTACTGTCTTCCAGACTACTACCGCACGTATTATTACTATATTATTTTATTATTATTACTGCCTCATGCCTGCATTCGGTGAAACTGGTCAGCTTAAGAAGATCCAAGAAACACAAGGAGCAACAAACCTGCCTGAATGATTACCAACACCCTTGAAACCTCGATAGTTCAAACATTTGAACACATTCGGCCATGAAACGTTTGTTGGCATTACTGTACATCGTGACACCCAAGGTCTAGAAATCCGATATGGGTAGATTACGGGTAGACGTAGTAATCGGAGTGGGGGGGGAGAGACTAGAACCACCGATATCACCAAAATTTTGTGTATAGGGAGCAATTTGTGGTACTCATGACGAGTCTGAGTTCCACCAATTGACCTATTCCACCAGCGAAAAAAGCTAGGAGGTCGAGATTCGACAAAATCCACGAGAGCCGTTTTGGCTTGGTCCTGATTGGTGATGGTTTTACCAGCGAGAAAGTGGTGAAAGCGTTAGTGGTTGTTGAGTTGTTGAGAAGTCTGGAGAATATGGCGGGTGAGGCAGAACTTCAACTCTTGATTAGTTCAACTTTCGAATAGTAATTTGGAAACGTGTGGGCAGGCGTTATCGTGCAAAAGAACCGGGCCTCTTGTGTGACCAATGCTGGCTGAAGATGACGCAATTTTCAGGGTATTTCGTCGATTTCCTTACAGTAGGACTATGGTGTGATCGTTTGACTTGGTGCCAAAAAGGTTAATGGATAACACCAGCCACCGACCACTACACAGTGACCGTAACCTTTTTTGATGGAGGTTCGCCTTTGCAAAATGCCTAGGGGTTCGTCGGCGTGAAACCACTGTCTGACACGTGTCCTGTTGTCATACGGAATCCACTTTTCATCACAAGTGATGATTCCACCCAGAACGGGTCAGCTTTGTGGCGTAAAAGTAGAAGAACAAATCTCGAAACGTGGTGATTTTTGCCGCTCACTTAACTCGTGGGTCCCCACCTTCAAGCTCCTTCACCTGCCCAAAGCGTTTCAAAGCATCCGCAACAGCAGTTTTACTAACATCTAGCTCTCGCAGTTTTACCGACGTCTATTCCCTCATTCGCTCGCCGCCCAGGATTGCTCTGCGTTGACCGCTACGGGGGTCATCTTTGAGGCTGAAATCTCCGGTCCGACATTCATTGAACCACTGGCGCACAGTGCTTTCTCCAACACTATTAGGCCCCACACTTGACTGATTTGTCGAGATGCCTCGGCTGCGGATTGCCCCAATTTGAAGTAGAAATAAAATATCGTCTGGAATTACTCCTTTGACATACTTCAATAAGCCCTTCAAGAACAGAAATACAAAACAACGTTGAAGCATACGTTATTTAATCAGATAAAGCGAAAAACTCCGTACAGAAAGTAGCATTAATGCACAATGCAAGTTGCATTTCAACTTAATGATAGACGAATGAAAATAGATAGTAATCCCAAAAGTCTGAGGACTTCCGGGCTTATTCATCTCCTTTTTGGTTCCTCCTCCTGGTCCCTTTCCTTGGTTGGTTTATTGAACACCCTTACCTGTTCCTTTTTACTGGTTCCCCATCCGCCGTCGAGATCACCTTAGATTCCCTTAGTGGTTCTTCTACGCTCATAGCACGACTTCGGCGAAACGTCTTCTGAATCCGCTCCACAGGCCTGCTGCCCCCTTACTTGTCCTCTCTTACTGTTCCTACCTCCTGGTTCCCTTCCTTTCTCCTTCTATTAAACCCACCCCCTCTTAAGGCCCCCGCACACTGCTGCTGCTGGCGAAACGATGAGTCATTCCGCTCAGCGGCTCCCGCGGCGGCCGCTGAGAGGCATGACTCATCGTTTCCCCCGTCCGCCGCTCCTCGCAAGTGTGCGCAGGCCTTTAACAGTCTTTTCTCACTGCTTCCCCTTATTCGTCCCCTTCTTGGTTCGACATCATGGTCCCTTTCCTCGTTTCCCTCATTGTCCTCTTACTGGTTTTTGTATTCGTTCATAGAGACCGCCCCTCGAAGTTCTCTGTCGTCATAAATGGACACTGTGTGAAAGGGCGTGGATTGAGTTTACAATTAGAGTACATCGGTCTTGTTCAGACCTAACCATTCAGCCAATGGAGTACTGGTTGACGTGCAGGTTTGCGGGATACTGTAGAGTGTGGCTGCCGCCGTTGCGTCGCGGTTCGCGCCGGCGTCCACGTGGGCATTCGATCGATGTCTTATACGTCCGCGATGGCGTAGCGGATATCGGCGTTGCTTCGTGCGAGGGAGGTCGGGGTTCGTTTCTCCTACGTTGCGGGATTTTCGCATTTCAGCTGAGTGGCTGAGATTTGAGAGCTTTTGACCCCACATCTACATAGTTCGTTGGCGTTTTCCGCGCATTTTTCAGCTGTATTCATTTCTGCACTCAAAGAGAGCAGAAACTCGCTGCGGATAAACCCTGTGCGATGAAAACGAGCACCAATGACATTGGCTCGGATGATGTGCAGGTTTGTGGGATACTGTCACAGGCGCTGGCGCGTTGCCAACGCAGCCCGTGGTTAAGCCTAATGGCTATCGAATACATCGATATCACCTCACCGACAACAATTTGACAATGCAAAGATGCGTGAATGACATAGATTGCACCAGTGCCGTACTACTGACGTCATGGCGTTTGTGTAATGACGTGCACAATACGTGAAGTATGCGAGAAGATTCTCCAGGCTACACTTGGTGTTTGAACGGATTAAGTCCCTCTCTAAGCGTACACCAAAATAACTTGGGGTGCAATCCTAGTTGATGTTAGCCGCCCCTCAAAGCTTTCATAGGAACTGAAAGCGTTCAGTGTTGCCATAAAACGAATTTCATAGAAAACAGCTAACGAACACAATTTCATAGAAAACAACTACATTAACGAAATCAAAATAAATAACTCAGAAAACATGAGAATGTATAACTTTTGACAGCTAGTTCGCGACGTTTGCAAATGATTGGAACGTGAAGTGCCTTTTCTTGTCCGCGTCCATGGAACGTAATAAATAGCCATTTGTGGAGGGTGATGTTGATTATACTCGGTGTAGAGGGGGACGGGGGGGGGGGGGGGAGCAGCCCATGGGCTTCGACCGCCTTCAGCGTAGCAGTCGGATATGGTGACGTGGAATTTCCCACATTGTACGCAGACTGACACGTACGTACGTGTAATGCAAGTTGCAGCGAGAGGAGCCTAGGACAAATGGTACGTCACGGGTCAATCAAACTTGTTCTGCACGGGTAGAAACACGCTTTACACGTGGGGAATGCTGCGTGACCTCGTACTTGTGTTTGAGTACGGGTGGGCTGCCCCTATTCCTTGCATGCCTTATACTCTCGCTCTAAGCGTTTAATGTGTATTTTAGGATCGTTGTTGTTTACTGATGGAGGTGCAATCCTAGTGGTGGTGGCCGCTCTTAAACGATTTCCCGGCATAACAAAACAAAACAAGTAGGCAACAACATATAAAAATAAGTGCAATACATCAACTTGGCTGCTCAGATAGATTCATCGTCAGTTCCTGAGTTCCCTATCGAAAGGGATAACTCATTACTCATACTCATTAAACAAGCGCCGAATCATAGCAGATTGTAAAAGCAACGTCTAGCAGTTTCATCAAGGCACTGTTAGGATGGGAGGATTCAATCCTCGACATGGACTTTTCCAATGTAGAATTAACGATAGCGGAGGATACTGTTCCCTTGGTTTTTACTCACTGTACTTACTGTAGTTTTTCGATTGCCTTGGAATATGAAACCGAGGTAGGAAAGGGGGCGAGGGAAGCCGTCGTTACTTGACTGGACCCCGCCCCCTTTGGCATTGCTCCAGCGCTTGCTGAGTATAACGAATCTAATAATGCGTTTTGCCCGACTATCCCCTTCCCTGAATTTGCTATGTGGAACGATGGCATCCTTTCGAACCCAAGGGGACGTTCAGAGCGTTCACGTAGCAAAGCGAAGCCAACTGTGAATGCGACGCGATCATCGCGGCGCTCCCTCCTCTGGAAGTCGCAGGGCTATGAACGGCACGTAATTAACATCTGATCATAATCTCTAACATCTTACTATAATCCACCATAATCTCCCATATCGCATGAACTTGTCGCGTCCCCCCGTCGCAAAGTGTTTTTACCTGTTCTGCAGCTGACACCTTATCATGCCAATTATAAGCATCGCCACGAGAAGATGACACCGCCCAATTTCAAGCAGCAATGGAGTTATAGGCCTCTGGTATAGTCCCGCGGAAGTGTCCGCGGGACGGGAATCATCTAGTCGGGACCCAACGCGCGCCCAATAGCCGCAGTGCAATGCACCGCGGGAGGCTGTCGGTCGGTGTTATCAAAAATGTTATCAAAAATAAACGTGCTCCAACTCGAAAGCGACCGATTCCGTGAACTTGGAACGTTCCTAATTCGGAATGATAAGCGCGCTCCAGTGTGTGGTGAACTTGATTTAGACACAACGCCGAATTTATTTGGGAACCCGGTAGTCGCTACCCCGTGATCACCAGTACCATCCACGCCCTCCGACCACTCACGGCACATACCGTTCCGCCCTCGCTGAGGAGGCTATAAAACAGCAGGCCAAGAAAACGCCTGGCGGTCTCCTCCCCCATAGACGAGCTCGGGCGTTCCTCTCCCTTCTACCCATCCTCTTCACCTTAGGTAATCCTCTATGTATACTGCCTCGTGTCTAGGACTGTAATTGTTTAAGATGACCTTGTCCTCTTCCTCCTGAACATCGTTCTCATATAATCTGTACTCCATGTCCACATTCTGTATGTCCAGTATCTCCTCCGCATGTTCCGTATATTCTGTGGGTCTGTGTATGGAGATAAACTCATATAAAAGAAGCCTGGTGTTTGTTATCTCCGCTACGGGATCGTGCCCTTCGGCACTTCTTTAGCACGTTAATAAACCGAACCGCTGGTTTATTACAAGTGCGAGTATCATTCAGTGTCGGCCGCCGACCGTACTGGTCGGCGACCGCCTTCCGCGGTGCACCTTCCGTCCGCGGACGTCCCGCGGGTACTTCCGCGGGACTATACCATAGGCCATAGCGAGGCGATGCAATCTAGTTTTTCTATTATCTCTGTTTAGAAGTTATCCTATCCTACTATATATAAAAGAGTAAGCGGTTGTCCGTCCGTCTGTCCGTCCGTCCGTCTGTCCGTCCGTCTGCCTATCCGTCTGGCCTTTCCTATCCTAGATCCTAAACGTCGAGTAACAGGCGTCCGGGTTCAGACCATGGGTCACCCATGTCAGGTCGACAGGGTCAGAAGGCGTGTCACCGATGTCGCGCAAAGGGCTTTCGTACTCACCATGTCACCGACGTCGTTCTACAGGCGTCCGAATTCAGAAAAGGTGTCACCGACGTCGTTCAACAGACGTCCGGGTTCATAAGAGGTGCCACCGACGTCGTGCAACAGGCGAACGGGTTCGGAAGAGCTGTCGCCGAAGTCGCGCGAAGGGGGAAAGGGGGGGGGGCAGGTACAGAAGACATGTCAGCGATGTCCTTCAAAAGACGTCCGGCTTTAGAAGACGAGTCAACGATGTCGATTAAACGATGTCCGGGTTCAGGCATGTCACCGATGTCACGCCGTGAGCGTGGGAGGACAAGTTTGGGGGGGGGGGGGAAATATCTTGAAAAGTGAAATTCTTGAAATTCGTGGAAGTGAGCTGGAAGGGGAGGGGGGCTGGAGGTGACACGGAGACGGGGAACCAGTAATACGGGATCTCTAAAATGGGGTCAGTAGACGGGACCAAGGGAATGGGGAAACCAATAATGGTGTTCAGTAGACGGTTACCAATAAGGGAACAAGAAAGGAGGAGTTAATTAAGGATGGTTACCAATAAGGGCAATCAAAAAGGAGGGGTCCAGCAGCTGAAGCGGGACCACTAAAGGATGACCTGTTCGAGAGAACCAGTAAGGTGGGGTGGGGAGGGGGGGGGGGGTGGCGTCCGGATTCAAAAGATGTGTCAGTGTTGTGGGGCAACGGGCTTCCGCGTTCAGAAGACGTGTCTCCGATGTCGGTCAAAGGCCGCTTGGGATTGCAAGACGTGTCACCGACGTACAGAGGCAGGCGCGTTCGCTTATCCGTTTAGTATCTCTTATTATTGACAGTTTTGAGGAAAACATTTTTCTAAAACATAGGAGAGAGGTTATCTCCTCAATGGATGATATCTGTGTGATTCTTTCCATCTTCTAACAGTGATGACTTTATTGGGAACTTCATTTCAAGAGAGCAGTTATATGAAACAGCTGTACCACAATCGCAGAAGGTTTCGGACATGAGCAAACCGAATCAGCATGGTATGCGTCTGTGTAAAGAAGTTTTTCAGGGTTTCAGGGTTTGGGGGCGAAGCCCCAACCAGACGTTTGGCGGCCGCTAGGCCGTTGAACGTCTGGTATAATTTATATTAACCGGGAAACTGTTTCAGACGTATGTCTGAATGGTGGAAATGAATACCACGACGAGAACCTCCGCCATTCAAATAGTAGAAAGGTATGCTTCATTTTTACAAAGTCCTTGAAAGTAGGTTTAGTGGGAGTGGAGGTGAATCAATGGCACATGGTCAGGTGTTCGGTCCACGTGACCTGCCGATTTTTTGCATTTTTAAATGTTTATTTCTTGGTTGGTATCTATAGCCTTCCCAACTCTTCCCATGTATATACTCTACTATAGGCTGCCAAGCACGTGCTCCATAAGAGCTTTTCATCAATTGCGCCTCCCCTCCCCTTATATACGACACATGAATTTCTGCGGATTTTTTGATGGGATCTTTAGCTACATGGCTCTGTCAGGCCCTTATTTGTTTTCTAGCCATCCTGGTCTTCCAACAACCGCTTAAATCTATTAGCAAGGAACGTTTTCCTTCTCACTATCCACTTCTTATTTCAGCTGCTACATTTTACATTAGTGGTTGTAACTTGGTCCAAAATTGAAGGAGGCTGTGCCTCCTTCAATTTTGGACCAAGCTACAACCACTAACGTATAGATGTGCGAAGAGGCGTAGTTCTTTGGTTGGAAAAAAGGGGTTGCACTTTTATAAAAATTCTAGCGATTTCCCAGGAACACAAGTAGTTGAAAAGAGCAGTTTCTCCGCCTTCGGTGGCGCTACTGAAATGCGGATCGTGGCGCAGTAGATGTAGCGTTGCTTCATGCGAAGGAGATCGGGGGTTCGGTCCTCCTGCGTCGCGGGATCTTTGAATCTCACCTGAATTGTTGGGATCTGAGGGGTCTTAACGTCTACACAACTTTCTGGTGTTCTGCGCGCATTTTTCCAGCTGTATGCGCTTCTGCAGAACCCAGCTGCGGACTCTCCTTGTGCGACAGAAGCAGCTTTCACACGAGCAGCATGGTTGGGCCTACCCCGGAGTCCCTTCTTTAGCCTGGTTCTGCGCCCGAAGAGCGCAGAACCCAAATGCATACTCCCCGTGAGAAACGAAAGCAGTTTCCACACGAGCAGCATTGATGGAGCTCAGAATCTATTCCGATCTGGTTTTAGTTGCTATAGATGCACTCGATGACTTCATGGCTGCTTGAAATGGGCGACATCATCATTGCCTGGCGATGCTGATAATTGCTAGCGGTAAGATGTTCACTGCAAAACGGGTATGAAACCTCGCGACGAGGCGACGCGATAGGGCTTGATCGATACATGGGAGATTATCATTACGTTTCGTAGCGCCGCGATGATGCTCTAAACGCCCCCTAAGTGAGTTGTGACCCAGGGGCCGTATGCTCGTCTACCCCGAGTCTCCCCGATCGGGGATCGGGGTGTGACAAGATATGCTGATATTGATTGATTTTCCCCCAGCGGGGGAACACGAGCATACGTCCCCAGAACGTGAAGTGTGCACGTGTCGACTCACGATCAGTTATCATTCGACAGTTGTCTCACGACTATGTTCAGTTGATCAGGGAAAAGTGATTTACCTATCGCTCATCCATATGCAACCCGCGTAAGAAATGAAACTGCTAGTAGTGGAAGCTCACTCGCTCTGATTCTGATAAAGCATGGCTCTCTTGGTAGTGTAGATATTCTGATCCACACCATCAGTTCTATTCGAAAGTGGCGGAGAAATGCTCGATGGTGCAAGTCCAATCGGGAAGGGAGGGGGCGCATGGTGCTCTTTGCCAGATAAATAGATTCTCTGACGGTTCGCTTCACCTCGTTCCCTCTTGTGAATTCATGTACAGTGTTTTCTAACCCAAACGAGTGCGCGTCGACAGATTGACTGTGCGATAGCATAGTTTATTGAATTTTCTCAAGGTTTTTTCCGCAGTTTTTTCACCTCTCCCCTCAAATACGAATGCAGTATTAGGCTTTCGTTCGACCGTTCGTCAGAGCTAGGAGATACAAGGTAAGTATGATTGTGCCTTATATCTCATGTTTTTTATTCCTTCCATGATTCTTGTTACTGTAACAGGTGGCCCCCCATTGGCTTGCATCTGCTCGGGGTCGGTGCTCTAACACCATTTAATAATAAGGCTTAGAGAAATCTTGGCTCGAGCTTGCGTTCCCTCTTAAACTAGAAAATTCCTTATGTGCAATAAAGCTGCCTGAAACATAACGCTATCTTAGGAACGTCACTTTCGGGTAAGGTTAGTGGAAGGAATAGACCGAGAAGTGTGGGAATGGTGGGGGGGGGGGGGGGTGTCGCCTACGTCGTGTTGAGGCGAAACAGAAGGCGTGCGGCCAATGTCACGCAAAGAGCGTCCTAGTTCCGAACATGTGTCATCGACGTCTTGAAAGCGAGTGTCCGGGTCCAGAAGAGGTGTTATCGACGTCGTTCAATAGGCGTCTGGATTTAGAAGACATGTCACCAATGTCGCGCAAAGGGTGTTCGGATTCAGACGACGTGTCACTGATGTCGCGTAATGGGTGTCTGGGTTAAGAAGACGTGTAACTGATGTCACGCAAACGACGTCCGGCTTGAGAAGACATGTCACCGAAGACGTCCTTCATCAGGTGCCTGGGTTGGGAAGAGCTGTCACTGTCGCGAAAGGCCTGCTTGGATTCAGACGACCAGTCAAGGTGGGACCAGGAAGGATGGTGGTCCAGTAAGGAGGGACCGGGAAAGGGTTGACCAATGAAGGGGGACCAGTGAAGAGGGGACCAGTAAGGGTGTACCAGGGAAGATGGGACCAGCAATGGGGACCGGTGAAGAGGGGAGGGGTCCAGTCAAGGGGGGACCGGTGAAGGATAGGGGGACCAGTGAAGGGGGACCAGTAAATCGAGGTCCAGTGAAGGTGAGAGCAGTAGTAAAGACCGACGAAGAGGGGGGCGAAGGTGAACCGGAAAATGGGGACAACAAAGGGGGAACCACTGAAGGGCGACCAGTAAAAGGGGGACAAGTGAGGGTGGCACCGGTGAAGGAGGGGGAGTCTAGTGAAGGTGGAGGGAGGACCTGTAAAGGGTTCACCTATAAAGGGAACCAGTGAAGGTGAGACCAGTAGTGGAGAGCGGTGAAGGGGTGGGGATCCAGTGAAGGGGACCAATAAATGGGGTACCAGTGAAGGACCAGCCAAGGGGGACCAGTAAGGAAGCCAATAAAGGAAACAACAGTTAAGGGGGTTCAGTAAAGGGTCCAGTAATAGAACCATTAAAAAGGACCATAATTAATAAATAGAACGAGTACTTCAGAGAATAAATCGCGTATCGTGCAGTAGAGGGTGAGGCACCATAGGAACAGTTTTGAGGATTTTGCCCTACCGTATTCTGCTATACCATTCTATAGCAAAACCAGTTTTTTTTACTGTAATGGATGAGATAAAGCCTAATGAGGACAAGAAGACGTTCGGCGTGTTATATTCTCTGTTTGGGGCGAAGCATCCAACCAGACGTTTGGCGGCCAGCAGGCCGTTGAACGTCTGGTTTGATTTTAAGCAGAAACCGCATATCCTTTTCGGTATTCGCTGTTCAAAATAAAGTATTTAGATTACTGGCCCTACAAAATTTGGCCACGATGACCTACGCATTGAAAAAGAAAGGAAACTTTTGGAGTTCAGCAGTTCAAGTTACATGAGGGAACTTACAAGGGAGTCCCATGAACTACCCCCAAAGATTCTCAACGTGACCTATATGGTCTTGTAGAGCATCGGACGAGGATCACAGAACTGTGCTACTTTTTTGCTGCGGACCGCTGGGTCGCCCGAAAATGGCAAAAAATGGTACCGCTTCAGGGCGGGCTGATAAGGCATAACTGACACCTGGAATGGCTCTGTCGTGCTCTGAAGAACTTAACTTACAAAAAGGTTTGTAGCTCAAATTAAAGTTTGAATATACTAATATCCTACGTTTCCTAGACAAAGCTGCAGTGTACATTCAAGTGATTCATTCGCCGCAGCCTACGGCAGCGACTGGATGGCCGAGTGGATAGCGAGGCGGACCTGCGGGAGGGGGTCGAGGGTTCGATACCGAGGTGGGGTTTCTATCCCCGAAGGTTGACTGTTAGTGCTTTTATAACGAAGATTACATTTTGGCTAGGGTATCTTCTCCGCGTCCTAACCCCGCTTTCAACCTGTTGTCAGATGTGGAAGAAGCTGGTTTTGTTGCGTGGGGCGATGCCGTGCATCCATTAAACGATGCTTGCCTCGCTGCTATCCCCATATAACCTCTTTGGTATGCTCTCAATTACTTTTGAAAGTGTTTCTCGCTGTCACCTCAGTTGCGAACACGATCGATATGCATTGATTTGACCCGTCATCAGGACACGCTCATTGTTCTTCGGATTTCTTTGCAGACTGCTTTTTATTCTTTCCGGAACGTTCACTATTTTAGCTAACTGTTACCAAGCACAGCATACTTTATGCATCTCGTGTGATTGGTCGCCTTGCTGTGTGTTTCTTCCTCACCATTCTCACACAAACTTATGGGAGATGGGTTGGGGGCTTTTCAGATAGGAACACTTGCACTCACTCCCTCTACTCTAGAGGTCGAGAAAAAATTTTGTCAAAAATTCACCTTTAGGGGTGTTTGGGACGCAGAGCACCAATTTGGCAACTAATTTCGGTGAAAGGATAGATTACAGAAGGTTACGATGGGTATGTGTAAGTTGAAGGAGTATATGCAGAATAACCGGCACTGCAGCCTTTCATGCCTCCAAAGGTCGAGGAGAAGTCGAAAGAAAGTTGTCCTCTCAAACATCGCTCAGAGGGGTGCTGATCACGGATATGACATCCATTTTTAAAATTTCGGTCGATTACGGTAGATTACGGTAGATATGGATGAGTGACTAAAGCTGTGCACGTTAGTGGGATCGCTTCCTTCTCCAACGTTGTCAGACATATTTTTTTCCAATCTTCGACTTAAACTTTGACGAAAGGTACTACAAGCAATATGATAATTTAGAAAAAAAGTGACAGACTCGTGGTCAGCAGCTTAAATAGTTCCCAATCGGGCCATTCCAGGTGTCACTTATGCCTAATCAACTCGCTATGAAGTGATACCTTCCGGACCACCCAGTGGCCCGTAGCAAAAACGAAGCACACTTCTGTGATTCTCGTCCGATGCCCTACAGGACCATATAGGTCTCGTTGACAATCTTTGGGGGAAGTTCATGGGCTTCCCTTTTTAGTCCCATCGAAAACCGCTGAGTCAAGGTAGAGCAGACTGAAACTCACGATCAGATAAACGAAGGAATAAAAATATGAAGCTGAAAGACCAGACAGCCATGCTGAATTGGCAGTGTGGAAATTACAGATCAACAAGAATAAAAATATTATGTATCGTATAGTTTAGAAATAATCTGATATGACATAGTTTAAAAATTACAGTGCTTCAATCAGCAAAGAAGCGAACGGCAGACGACCATACAGAAAACGAAATGATGGATTCGTCATTGTAGTATAGGTAGTTTGGAATGCGCACTATGTAGTGCAGTCGAAGTTAGTTGACTTACTGTTTAGGTTGAGCTTTTTAGGTTAACGCCTAAAGGCACAAGGAGAGAGTACGAATGCTATTGTTCGGAACGAAGATATTCGAACTATCCTTTCTTGCACTGCAGTTTTTAAGGATCCATTATTTTCTTAGAGAAGTTTTCATCTCTCTCGGAAGAATACGAAAGAGAATGTAAAATATAAAGCTTATTTCGCAGTTGCCATGTAGTATTATGGTAACATCCGCAAATTCACTGGATGTTGAGAAAGTAAACCCTCGCTCTAGACCACCCGTATCAGAAGCAACATAAGGCGCAATTTCGAAGTGGGAATTTTTTATCAGTCTGGTAGAAGGCGAGGTTACTCCACTTTATTTCTAGCGTTAACGACAGCAGGTTGAAATGCAGTGTGAGCCCAGTCGTGGAGCATCGAGTAATAGGTCTGGACGTCATTGCATCGGTTATCCTACTTTTCCGATCTCAAAGTGGCTCGAAGACTCACAATGTAAGGTAGCCCCTCAAAACATTTTTTGTTGCACTAAAGTCTGAGGTGGTCTACTCATGAGGTGAGCTGAACTAGGCCACCTCGGTGTTTGTGTCCAAAAACGGCCACTATGTCGGCGCTATATTTTCTAAAAAACCACGTGTGAGTCATCAGTCGGTTGAAAGAGTCGTAAGCGCGGCAAACCCTAAGAAAGCTGGGATTACAGGGCGGGGTTTCCAGATGTGATGGTGAAGATTTAAGAAGGAAAATACGAGAAGTCTGTGGATCCCGTGCCAGTGAACAGAACAGCTCCTGTGCAGTATCCTAGCCTTTCTCCGAAAGTCAGGGATCGTCCAGCGTTCTTTCCCAGCAATTTTTTAAAGAAATTGGAGACGGAGCGCTTTTGTTGCCGCTCCAACTCTGAGCAGAGGCCGGTGAGACAATCTAGAATCATTTCCCAACTAAAGTCTCACTGAAGAGCTCGAACAATGGAAGCCATTCATGTAAAATAGTTTGCGAGGCAGACAGCAGGCGATGTCCGTTCCTTCACGTAGTGCCACTGGAAACTGGAAGCTTTGCGAGCTAAGCCAAACATGGACATTCGATTGCAGGCGACAGGCCCTTGTGAAAGGCCGGCCTACGAAGACCCGTGTCACATCGCATAATGTATGACAGTTCAAGTATTTCGAGATAGTGCTACGGCATCCGCGGGACCCTACGCTCACTCGCAGAACCCGGCGAGTGTGAGAAGTATGCAAGGGTCCCTGATGCGAGGACGACATGGGGGCAATTGAGCTATTCCGAAAGTCCCGTAACGTAAGCAGGACCCTCGTAGCAACGCTGAATGTAGGTACTTTGACGGGGACTAGCTGCTCCGATCAAGCCAAGGATGAGTTTTGGAACCTGCTTGATGAGAAGCAGCGGAGGGACCGTCGAAAGATGTCATCATAGTTGCTGGTAACCTTAATTGGCACGTAGGTGCTACGAAGGACGGTTACAGCTGTCATGATGGTTTCGGATACGGATCACGCAACGCCGATGGTGAACGCATTCTTGACTACGCAGAATCGCATAACCTCACCATAGTGAACACCGTCTTCCGAAAACACGACTCGCACCTTATCTCATAATACAGTGAGAGTACCAAGACTCAGATAAGCTTTGTCCTTGTGAGAGACCGCGACAGGAGTCTTGTCACAGACGCGAGGACCGTGCCGTATGAGACGGTCGCCCACAGCACCGACCGCTGACACTCTGAAGATCGCCCCTCCGAGGCTGGAGCAGGTCGAACGATGCGGGCTGCAGGAATCAAGTGGTGGCGAATGAAAGAGAAGGAAGCATGCGGTCACCGACAGTCACGACTGTCGACGAAACTTGGAAGAAGGCGACCAACGCGGTTCGTCAAGCTGCACAGTCGGAACTCGGCTTTACGAAGCCTGGGCGACGGAATGTCGACAAGCAGGCATGACTATGGACAGATGACGTGAAAGCAAAAGTGCGAGAGAAGAAGGTGTCTTTATCAGGTGTTTCTCGCAAAAAGACGGCCGATAACTGGCGGAGGTACCAAGAAGCCAAGAAGGCTGCAAAGAAGGCTGTTGCAAAAGCCACTCATTATGGAGGTGTCAACGAGAAGCTCGAGTTGCGCGATGGTGAGCGGTAACTGTATCGACTTGCAAAGTTTCGCCATCGGCAGACCGAGGATATTGAGAAGTTCTTTGACATCAATATGAGAACGGCCATCTTATTACTGACCGCAAGAAGGCATTGAAGCGATGGCGCGACTACTTTGAGGAAATCTCTACAGTAGAATTTCCTCATCCCTTCTACGGCTCCTACCCACGGCCCCGTTTAGAAGGTCACCGTGAAGGAGATTAGAGCGACTTTGAAGAAGATGAGGCCAGGCAAAGCGGCTGGGCCCGATGACGTGGCGGCTGAAAGTCCAAGTACTGGTACCCTGCTGAGTGGTTGGCGAAGTTCTTTAATCAGGTTGTGGTGGAGAAGAAAGTCCCTGAGTGTTGGCGCCAAAGTACGACGATTCCGATTTGGAAGAAGAAGGACAGTCCTGCAGACTGCTCCAATTACCGTCCGATTCGCTTGCTTTCGCACAGCAAGAAGATCTTTGAGCGAATTGTCGATGGACGAATTCGGGACATCGTCCAGGGGCCGAATTCATAAAAGTTACTGCAGTAACTTTAACGGAGAGTTGTAAACAAAAAGCTCGATAACGTGGCTTATCAAGCGATATGTTGAGCGATAAGCCACGTTATCTGAGCTTTTCGCTTACAATCCTCCGTCAAAGTTACTGCAGTAACTTTGATGAATCCGGCCACAGCTTTCCATCAATCAGTGCGGCCTCGTGGCTGGCTGTGGCACAGGTTTTGACCGCGTACCGTGTGAAGTGATATGGTACGCCCTGCGTCAACATGGAGTTCCTGAAGTGCACATAGAGTGGGTGCGAATTCTCTACTCTTGTCCAAAGGGTCGAGTTCAAGCTGCCGCTGGAGCCTCGATGGAGTTTCCCATCTCTGTCGGGTACACAAAGGTTCTGCGCTTTCCCCACTCCTCTTTGTTGTCGTCATGGATGCCATCGCACGAGATCTTCAGAAGCCCGTCCCCTAGACGTTGCTTTATGCCGATGACGTGATGCTCGCTAGCAAGATAAAGGTGAACTCGAGGGAGAGGTGCAAGCTTGGTGTGATCGCTTGGAGCGGTTTGGACTCAAACTGAACGTGAAGAAGGCCGAATATCTAACGACGGACGGTACTGAGTCCTCATCAATGTTAACGGCATCGAGCTTCCACGCACTGCGGTCTTTAAGTACCTGAGATCAGCAGTCGCGACTGACGGCAAATTGATGGTCGAAATGAATTCACGCGTGAGTGCAGCTTGGTCCAAGTGGCGCTCGTCGACCTGCGTGCTCTGCGAAAAGAAGATATACCAGAGCGCTTTAAGTCGAAGATCTATAGAGCAGTCGTCCGGCCAGTAGCGATGTATGGCGCTGAGTGTTGGCCAGCGACTAAGGAAGTTGAAACGCGCCTCAGCGTCATGGAGACGAAGTGCTGCGCTGGACGGGTGAAGTCATGCGCATGGACCGCATCCGAAACGATGTCATTCGGCAGAAGTTCGGTATCGCGCCGATAGCTGACAAGATGCGCGAAGCTCGCTTGCTGATGGTTCTGCGTGGAAAGGAAGACAGCGTCCGCAAGATAGGCCTTAACTTCGAGGTAATAGGAAAGCGGCCGAGAGAGTTCCTGAAGCAGCGATGGGCTGATACGTTACATATGGACTTGAAAGTAGCTGGCGTCCACCCTGATCTAGCGCTGGATCGAGAAAGGTGTCATGACACCAGAATAGACCCCGCCACGAAGCGGGACAAACGCTGAAGAAGAAGAAGAAGCGCGATCGACCTCTAAGCAGGAAGGGCTAAGGTGGCGTATCAGCAGTGTAGTATAACGTTTTTGATCAATAAAACGTGTGGTCCGATCGGTCATGGAGTAGTACTATACCATTTTTGTCAATCAATGCGGGTAAATTCGACGCAGTGATTGGCGAACTTTGTCGATTTCTTTGCAGTACTTCTCCACTATGATGGCTGGGAAGCTGTGGCGGGTCAAACCGGCTGCTAACCACCAAACAACGAAACGTCTCCATGTTCTCTCATTTTGAGCGCCGGCATCGTTGTTAACTGTGATGTTTCTGCTTTGTGCCAGCGAGTTTGGTGTGTGGAAAAGTTAATTAGCCTGACGTTTCGACCATTTTGTCGTCTTCAAAGGCCCAAGGCGTCTTTTATATTCCCACCTCGGCGCGGGGCGACTTTCCGCAGTGCATTCCGAATTTGTCGAGCCGCTGCGGACTGAAGCTAACTCCGGCGATCACGCCCGTAGACGGAACCAATAAAAAGGGCAACTATGTCACGGAAAATCTAGAGGCCTACCGTATCCAGTTTTGTCCCCGTATGTCATAGTTGTCTACCTATATCGGATATAGCTACGGGAAAAATACCGTACCTGAGCGGGTTTTGTGACGACACAGGCGGATTTTTAAAATGGCTGAGAAAAGCCAGAAAAAATAGGTTTTCGTTCTGCAGACAACCAAGTACATTTCGACCTACGTCTAGCAAGGTCAATTAGCGATAATGAAACGAACTAAAAGCATGTAACATATTAAACCGTGCAAGTGATACATAAACAAAAACATAATGCTGCAGTCTGATAATGCAAAATGGAAAATACAAATGCAAACATGGAAATGCGACAACTATGCTGCAATTCGAGAGAAGAAGTTTCCGGAAAAGATGTCTTCTTCTGGAATAAGCGCACAAATAATGTTCACCACATCTAAACCTGCTTAACTCAGGAAACTGATAAGATATCCATTTCACTTACGATTAAACGTACAATAGGAACACGAAGTTCAGCAGCAGTTAAGTGCCGGGAGCGGAATTTATGGATGAAAACTGAGATTGGGTAAGAGAAAAAACTGCGACGACTGAGTGACGTGCACATGTGACTTGCCTACAACTGCATGACACAGAGACAGCGCTGAGGCAGCAAAAGTGGCAGCAGGTGAGCAGCAGATGTCTTCAGCACCACACATCCCCTCACCAGAGCACAGAGCGGTAGAGCACTGAGCAGTGCCACAAACAGACCTGCAGCGAAACTGCGGAACGCGATTCCTACAGTACACAACAGAGCACGTGCCGGAGTCGCTGTCCGGGAGAGCAGAAATGAAGGGCAATAAGCGTTAGTTTTGATGAATTTAGATGAATTTGGGCAGTTAAACGGAGCAGACGACTTGATCACGAAACAAATCGCACAAGGACAGCACTGAAGCAGCAGCGCCATTCCTACACACATCTCCCGCCTCCAGAGCACAGAGCAGTACCACGAACATGAGCTAAGAGTCCTGTAGAGTGAAGTTGAGCCAGCAAGACAGAGCAGACGGACCACAGACAACTTGATCACGAAGCGAATCGCACAAAGACACCGCAGCAAAGAAAGCACCGAGGCAGCAGCACCACTCCTACACACATCCCCGCCACTAGAGCACAGAGCAGTACCACGAGCATGAGCAGGAGTTCCATAGAGTGAAGTTGAATGGAAGGAGGTATTAGTTGCGAAGATTCGGCCTGTAAAACGAAGCAGCCGACTTGAACCGAGTCGCACAAAGAGAGCTAGAAAATGGTTACTTCGTTTTGCGAGAACGAATTATCCTAAAAGGTCCAAGGAATGCTATTTTTCTAGCCTATTCTAGTCTACAGCAGTCCATTCCGGAAGGATATCGGCACACGTCAGAAAAATAGTGCAGCATAAATGTCTAATAAACGGCAAAAAAAACAGCAACAATGAGTCAAGTAAACCAAATCATTGACAACATCATAACCAACAATGCAATGTGACCTATATAAGACGGCAGCAATGGTTTATCGTCTTGTCAACCAGCTCGACTTCGTTCACGTGATAGCCGAACTGGTCGGTATAGGCTAGTTTTTAAAGGGGAAAAAATAGTTTTTACTTACGCGAATCCTACGTCCCACTGAGTTCTACCACCACCATACCGTCATAGTCGACGAAGACGCCGGTTCTCCGACGCAGAGTTCTAAATGGTCAGCAAATCACAAAGCAGATTTGCGCACAGAGAAGGAACCGAAGCGATTATTAAGTTACTGCAGAAAAACTGACCGTCGTCCCAAGACACGGCTAATTTTTAAAGGGGATTAATAGTTTTCCTTACGCGAATCCTACGTCCCACTGAGTGACTCTTCATCATTCATGATGGAGAAAGTCGAGAAGTTATTGTGAAGAAATTTTCCAAGAGAGTAATAACGAATTCTCATGAGACAAAACTTTTCCAACTTCCCATTGGGTGCCTTGTCTAATAGTTCAACAAACCTAATCCATAGAGCAATTCATAAAAGAGGTGGAATCTGCTACGGAGGAACTGCGTGATAGTAGCTCTTACACCATCAGCCAAGCATATTAGACGACTGCATTGCTCGATTTCTAACGGAAGCAATCGCACAGGTTTTTCCAGTTTGGAGTACCCTAAGAACAATTTTCCTGTACAGACTGGGATGTTGCTTGCGCACACATTAAATTCTGATGGTGCGATACCTAGGCGAAATTTCTATCTATGTCCTGCTGTTTTCTCTTTTCTGACCGATTTCGGCCATTTTTCCACAAGAAAACAGAAAAGTTTGTTCACAACGGCCAGAAAATTAGAAAACTGAAATTTCGCCCACCGCTGGCCGCGACTGGTCCAGCTAACAACATCGAAATACGTGATATAGACAGTTAACACAAAATACGAGATAGAATAAATTAACAACATCAAAGTGCGAGATTGCGTTTAAAGAAAAGCCAATGGCACCAACGGAGAGTAGGGGGGCACAAACAGGCACGAAGAGGAGGATGTGAACTACTAGACTTATTTTATCTCCGGATTCTAACGCCGAAGTCGACCGTAGTAGACATTCATATGAATCGACCCATTCGAAAATTTCTACATTTATTTACTCCACTGAAATATAGAAATTAACCAGAATTTGCTGCAATTTTCGCCCAAGTAGCTTCAGCTTTCTTCCTTTTCTTTCTTCATATTGGTTAACTACTTAGGATTTCTAAACGAATTGCGCATAGGTTTGATATGTCCTTCTTTGTGTGAATTATACCTCGAACTTACTTTTGCAGCACCAACTCTACTGAGCTTTCCTTTCTTTATTTTGGCGCTCTTTTCAATCCTCATTCACCTTTTTTGCCAGAGTACATCTGAATTCCACAGGAACGTGAAGTTTGGGACTTTATACAAAGTTTTTTTTACGTGAGCGACCATTGATTCAGCTGCATTTCTTTTCAGTGACATCTCTCTTCATTTTCAATAAGAAAAATCTGCTGTAAGCCTATCTTGCGGATTCCTTAGTTAATTACAGAGACACACGCGGAAGTGAATGTAAAAGTGGAGTATTGCGATGGAGTATTGTAATCGAAAATGTTTGAAGGATTCTGTGGAATCACCAGTCTCTAAACACCCAACTCCTCATCCGCACTGCCCAAATTAAATCCCTAACATCCCTGAGTTCCTATCCGGTTTGTTAAGTAATAGAAAACGAATCATCGCATACAGTGCCCAAAGATGACTCTTATTGTTTCACCTTCCAGAGAGGGAACATAGGGTTCAACGGCAGCCACGTCAGTGTGAGAATCGTACTCAAAATGTGCTCAAACAGGAGCGTCGTAGGATTTAGTGAACGTCGTAAGGAACACCAACTAGAAGTCTGGCGACAACACACTACCAGCCACGTGACTGTGCCATAAGTGCGCTGCAACCGGGCCTCAATCACACACTAGACTACAATTATAGCAAATTCAGGTTGACTTCTGCTGTTTCTGTCAGCTCTTCCTATAAATCGACCCATTCAGAAAATTCAACGTCTACTCCTTTTTCGGATCCCCTCGCGAAGTCGATTTTTATGTCGCTCCTATGACTCGACCCTATGACTCGAAAATTATCGCCTTTTTTCCTCTTTGGATCCCCTCGGCCAAGTCGATTTTTTAGGCCTTTCTATGATTCGTCACATTTCCTCCCCTCAGACCGAATTCGGAAAACATTCACATAAAATACACAAAACATGCCGTCCATATACAGCAGCAAATAAGTAATAAGCACGATAACGCAACATGAATTACAAAAAATGCAAAAAAAAGAAAAACTCACACTCGTGCTGTCCATAGTCAGTCACGCTGATTGATGATGATGCAGCGACTGCTCTGGCCGCCGTCGCCTCATCGCTCACGCCCTGAGCGTGGCCTTGCACACCATTTCCTCTCTTTCTCTCCATATCCAAGTTCTTCCTTCTTTGAGTCCGCCACCTCTTCTTGCATTTCTCCTAGAAAGGGTTCTTATAACGACCCAAAGGGCTCGGTTTTTTTCATTCACTATATCTAGACTTCATTGTGGGCTCGTAAGTGTCGGCATTTTGAACGAGTCACCTACACGATGTTTGCATGAGAAGGCACCCACACTTCTGCGACAATGCCGCTGCCCTATCCTTAACCATAGGGCAGGGACGCAGAGCTCGCCGCCGGCAGCGAGCGGCGGGCGACTGCAGCGGTAATAATGATGCACATCATGTTTGGAAGAGCGCCCATCGATGCGGCTCTGGCGGCATTTCTTGCTTCTTATTTCACCCGCAAGCACGGACGCCCACATTCTTGTGCTCGATACGTTACGGTAGGGTTGTTGTGGCATGTCCAGCCTAAAAATGTGGGTTTTCGTGCCAGCGAGCGAAATCGCATACGAAACAAATGTCGAAATGAACGCAGGCACGAAGAAAACCCGGTTCAGATAACATCGCTTTAAAAAACTAGGCCTTCAAATAACATATTTTTGTCACTGCTTTCCCCTGTGACTTCTACTGCACAGAAATGTGAGTTTCGAGCGAGAATGAGCATAGGCACGAAAAAAGACCAGGAAAAGATCCTTGGGAAACCAAAACAAAAAGTGCACAGCAAAATGGTTCTCGATTCTTCGAACACCGCAACCAAAGATTCCGTCAAATGTGGTGTTTTGAGGCGGTGGAGGATAGAATCTACAGACCTCTAAAGACAACGAAACGACCGAAACGCCACACCTAAAAATAAGTTTTTTCACCCGTTAACCTCGCTAACACAGAAGCAGAAATATCACGGTGACTTTTCTTTGGCGCAATGCCAGCTTTGGTAAATGCTATTGAGCTTTATCGTCGTCCAATCATTGATCTGATTGTGATCTTAGAAAATCCGTCACGTCACTGCACGTTCCAAAAAAGGATCACTTTTCGCAAAAGAAAAGACGACAAGATTCCTGATCTTCGATCAATTTTATGCGGCACCCACTTATCGAGTGTCTTTATCTTCCAGTTTTCTTCAAATGCCCTGCTGCGGTTGCGTGGTCAACGTAACCCTTCAGTGGGTGTTCTCGAACATTTATACATACCAATCCATGAGCATGCTACTGCCTTCAACCCATCGTTGTCAACCTCCGATAGTCGACCGCGACCCATCTTCGAGAGTGAAGTCTCGAGCTCGGAATTTCTTGAACTATCTACGCGTAGTACGTTTGGCTGCGAGCCATGCGCTGATGATATTTCGAGTTGCTTTCGCATCACTATGGAACTCGTGAAGTGACGACGCGAACTTCCCGTTTTGACAGCATCTTCGCAGGCGACCCGAAGTCAAAGAGGGAATGGTGATTTCTGTTTAATCAACTTTTGCAATGCGGAAAGATAGCATTAACGAAAACGGCCGTTATTTTTGCACCAACATAATAGTTACTATTGCTGTTACTATATTATTTAGTCCTATAACAAAACGACAAATCAACAAGCGAAAAACATGACAACTCCACCTGGAGTTTCGGCATGAGACAAACTGCGGTTTTGGCATGCTTCTGGAAAGGGCGGAAGTGGTAACTTCTCAGGTGGCCTTCAGTAAGTAGCATACAGGCATGCCAATACGATAAGCACGAAACCGGACTCCAGACACGAGATATGTGGACACGGCATGGAGAGTCTCATTACCTTTGCCCCACCCCTAATAGAAGTCTACTTTCTCTCAAGGTCCAAGTGCGGTTGAGATACATGACCTGCACCGGTTATACAGGCCGCTATCTAGGCACGTGGTGGTGTTGATACATAGAATTGAAATGCTGCTTGCGTGCATTAAAACCATCAGCATCTCTACCTTTGGCTGACACAGAAACTGAAAATACCATAGCATACCATTGTTTAAAACATCCCGGGGCCTAGGGAGCTCACGCGGAAACTTCAATTTAACTATGTCGAAGTCTCGGGCTACACACGCCAACCTCCCTCCCTAGCGTTGTAATCGCCCGCATCCTTCCGCAGCGCTCGATCCAAATCAAACTCTTCAGACGTGTAATCCCTCCGAGCGTATGAATGGACAAAGCGCTGCGTGACGCTCTTCCTTCCACTACGCATGTGAGCCAGAAGCGAATCAGGGGGTCTGATTGGGTAAGGTGATCTGTATAATCCGCACCTGGCACCATTTTTGCGCCCCCGAAGGATGACTATTAGCAGTAATACAACCTGCCTCAAACTCACGAATGAGTTCGTCGTTGTCAGATGTGAGTACCTCCTCCTCGAGTATCAAAATGACGAGTGGCCTCATCCTTTGACTCCTTATCGATACCGAGCCACGTTATCAAGCCCTGTTTCTCATCGATTTTCTGTTTGTCTGCATTTATATTGAAGATTGTTGAATAGAGGGGACTTTTTTGAACAGATGGTTTGACACTCCGAGAACCAATTTAGGCCTTTAATTCAGATAATTTGTTAGTTCGTTATAGATGGTTAGTTCGCCGTTCATGTAAAGAGTAAATTTGTTATCTACAACATCTTTTATCTAGAAAAAGCTCGACAGTTTGAAATTGCACAGCACTGTAGAAGGAAATTTCTTTCATACTTCGGTTAGAAATGTTGGTGGTCACGAATCTGTTTTAAATAGATATATGAAGGATTAATGATAAAGGATTCCGTTATTCCAAATAGGGAGTCACTGTACGGTTCCCTTTTGTGATATACCACACATTGAAAACAAGATGGCTAAAAAGTAAGCATTAATGGTTGAGATAATACTTACTAATCTGGAGATAGAGCACCTTAAAATTATGGAAGGGTTTGCTCAGAATGGATGATCATACAAAAGCCTAAACGGGAGGAAAACCCTATCAATTTTCTGTAAATTAGCGCGAGGTGTGGGGTGTTGAAAACACAAAACACTGTTTCCACAGTACGTTATGGCGCCTTGACAGATACGGGAGGCAGCAGTAACCCCTGGTTCCTCCTTTTGTTGAAAAAGAACGGAAAAAATGTTTAGTGGTTCTGCATTAGAAATAACGGGTTATGGGGAGCAGTACAAAATCGTTTGCAAAAATTATGGAATAATTAGACTCGTGTGATTACTGCGAAGCTTCTAGGCCACTCTAAAAAAATCATATAAAAGCTCACTCTATACTCCAAAAAATCATGTTTGATGATTTATTGCTGACATATTTTGCAATGGAGTCTATGGAGGGAACTGAAGGATTGGAGCGGAGTATGCTGATAAGAATATCTGAGCATTGTTTGAAGATCTGTTGCATGTTTGCCCGGGGAATTTGTCAAAATATTTATTTTACGACAATTCATGAGATCTAGCTGAACAATTGTTCGCGATTAGAAAATAATAAGGAATGGCTTGCATTGGTTGAGATACGCCAAATATAATAGTTTTCTCCTTAACTAAAAAGGTTAACTCTACCGAAGTTATGATTACGGGTTGATGCTGCGTGAAACATTATACCAACGCACACGTCATGCTGTAGACAACGAGAACTATGACAGGCGAGACCTTGCTTAAAAGATCCGTTTAGCAAGTTCGGTATTTGAAGTACAAAGTTCTACGGGAAGCAGAAAACATTCTCTGGTGATTAGAGGAAGATCAGAAATTCATGTCCCCAAGGTGCCTAAAAAATCTTTGCAAATCTTAAAAGAACACTTAAAGCTACTTACCATTAGTAACTAGTATCAAATCTTTCTAGAATACAATTTTAGTTCCATATTTTATCTTTTTTTAGGTTGAAGAAATATGTCGATATATGACATTCCGCTAAAATCGAAGAAAGGTGGAGTCGTGATTGATTACCGTTGAGAAAATTGTTTTTTACTGTATCCTTCAAAACCATATAGACCGTTATCCATATTCTCAAGCTGCGTGCGAATCTCCACATTGCCATATACATTTGAAAGAACAAAAACAGATACAAAGTAATTGGAAAAGTTACCAGGCAGTCCTCCAGAAGATCAGTACTCCCCGTTGTGCGGCCTCTCCGTCACCAAAAAACCAACAGAGAAACATAAGACCCCATTGGATTCTCGAATCTGAAGGTTGACTTTGCCCTGTACCACGATACAGGAATAAAGAGTGTGAATAGCGTGGCAGCACGAACAGTAGGAAGTTTGTGAGCATGAGGGTGCTGATCGTCAATCTTGAACTTTTAAGATCGAGTATCTCTTACAAATTAGAGGATTCACCATCTCACTTCAAGCAGTCTGCTCTTTACCTGAAGCAGTTGAGAGAAGATGGAGACTATCGGTAAGCCTTCATTAAGCATAGCACTTGCCAGTGCTTCACAGTACCTCTTCATATTTTGGGCTATGTGATATTGAGCTTCTAACCGACGCTGGTGCAGAGAGTGTACACTCTGCGGTTGCAGCCGCACATTGCAAGAAGATTGCGAAGGTTTGCTGTTCTCTAATTCTTTGCTTAGATGCATTGATGTCTCTTGATGTCTCACATCTGGCTTTGTTAACGCAACATGACGTCTATTTGTTATTTTTGTGATGTTCGTTTATTTGTTCATTTTTCCAAGAAGATAAGGTAGAGTAGGCGGCGTGGATGTCCGTACTAACACGCATGAACATCGATTTGCTCAAGTCTTGGACAAGCTCAGTTGGACGTTCGCGACTGAAGGGATGAGACTTTGCTTGTGCTGTGGCTATATTCGTCGTGTACGGCAGGTCACGTACCGTTTTATAAAATAAAAGGGGTGAAGCCTAGCCTGTGGTCAGTGCTTTAGATCGCTGGAATGACTCCATCCCCAACAATCTGCAGTGGAAATGGTTATATAACAGAAACTGAAAAAACGAAAAAGCAACTTTACGGTGCACTGATGGGAGTTACAACCGATTAAATGTGATTTGCAGTAGTCTTTCGATTAGGCTTTAGCTTCCCATGCCGTGTCTTTGATTAGTGGTTAAGAGGGTGATGGACCGTAGGCACGATTTCGAATCTCTTGGGTGAGGTTGCCTTCTGTATATCATTAAGCTGTGCAAAACTAGCAGCGCTTTTAGGATGGACTGTCCTTGCGAAGGAACAGTGAGGATCTGCTTCGAAAATTCGATCTCGAAGAAATTCGGGGTCGCGGGCGCACGTCGTCGCTTGACAATGAACTTTTGAGATGAATCGTCGAAGCAAATCCGAATACAAATACGTTAGCAATATGTGCATTCGCAGATGGTCTTGGCGTACAACATAGCACGGTAACAAGATATTTGGTGAGTATCTACAAGGTGATGAAGATGTCGAAGTGGGTGCCTTATGAGCTGACCGATGAGCAGCGTCTGGCACTTGCCTGCTCCAACCTGCTAGTTTGCTTTAAGAATGAGCCTTTTGTAGGTAAGCCGCATTACAACTGTAGATGAAAAATGGGTTCTTTGCGATAACAGGAAGCGGGGATGGGATTTGTCTAGGTAGATAAGGATGCTTCTCCAACATCCTTTCCTAAACCAGATCTTCACCCTAAAAAGTTATGCTTACTTTGTGGTGGCGTTGTAAAGGTGTAATCCATTACATCTTTTTGCAATTTGGTCAGGCAGTCACAGCAGAGACTTACTGTGCTTTAGACCAAATGTATGAGAAGTACCAAAAATTGTAGCCGGCAGTGGTGAATAGAGGAAGGCCGCTCCTGTTGCAGAGCAACGCAAGGCCACATACCTCACAAACTACTCGGCTAAAATTGACCCATCCAGGCGTCGATATTCTCCCTCACTCACTATATTCTCCCGACCTTCCTCCACTGACTGTCATCAGCTCTTTATTCTCAGTTGCGTCGAAACAATTCACTAATTCGGCCAATGTTGAATGTGCCCTGCTCGACTTCCTTAATTCCTGTGATATCAGTTTTTGTTGTAAAGGATTATATTCATTATCGGTTTCTTGGCACAAATAAATAGATCCTGGTGGTTTCTATATATCGATTAAAAAGTCGTGCTTAAGCTGAGTTATAGCAGTTTGAAGTAAGCGGTCCGTTTCGGCGATTAATTTTGCGACAGCCTAAAACTAAAAACCCAGATAGTTGGATTCACAGTAAAGGTCATTGGACTCATCACTTTATTCCCATTTTTTTCAATGCAAGGAGTTACTCAAACATTTACGGTATCCCGCACATTGTACCACGCGCTGATGCTGCCTTCGAGATTCAACTCCATCCGTTACGTGTTCTCCTAACGATTTGTCTGCCCTTTGCAATGCAATGTCGCACTATACAACTTGTTTTTTGCACGCGAGATAAGAGTAACCCTCAATAAATTTATTAGTGAAACAACCGAAACAAATCTTAACCTGAGGGTTTCGGTACATTATTTGTTCTCAGTTTGAACGGTAGCGTAATATTTAGATTAATATTATACACGTTATTTGTAGTAATATGTGGAAAAAGTTGAGTCCTGGCGCAGTGCTTGTTTGGAGGGCAAGTGTTGACCACTACTTTTACTACTCTCTTTTCTTACTATAGCTTCATACTCCGCCTGTGCTCTGACGGTGCGTGGCGGGTCGACTGTTGCTCTGAGATTGATCAGTTCGTCCTACTATTCGCCCTGACCCTGCATTTCACCCACTCCTGTCTTGGTATTCTGTTGTCTACTTCAAGGAAAGTGTCTGAGGATCTCTCAAGTACCCGTGTGACAGGGTACGAAGTCTCTGGAATGTGTGCCACCAAAGCAGGTATATTATTAAATTTGCTTCAATTTTGGTCGTCGGATCTGCTGTTCATCGACGACTCGTATTCTATATTAGCTAGTTGCGTCTCTATAATGTAAGTTACTTCTGTGATCCCAGTGTGTATTCTGGAAGGGCAGAAAAAATGCGCATCGAGTTTGTTCTGTCACCGTCGACGCCAACGGACTTCAACCGAGCGGCTGATGAACTGCTGATGGATCCTGAGTCCTTGCTACTGTACGCACCATTCTCGTTTTTCTGCTCAACAGTGAGAAGGATTTCGACGCATTAGTGGCTGGCAACGACGAGCTAACTAAGGAGATTTGTGAAATGACTAAGGAAATTACAGCGCTGAAGGAAGAAAATGTTAGGCTTTGTAAGGTTGTTGAAAGGAATGATCATCCTGTTAATCATGGATTGTCTGGTGATCGTTTTACGCATAGCCCTCCCCCCAACTGCCAAGGTTCAAGGTGCTTTGCATGAGGAATTCGAGCGTAAGAGGTCGCTTGTAATAGTAGTTGTACTGAATTCAGGAGTGGCAGAAGCTCCAACAAAGTTGCTCAATTGTGTACGTCCATTATTTGACTATCTCTCTGTTGACTGTTCTCCTATCTCCGTATATCGCATGGCTAGACCTTCTTTTGATAGGCTGCTAAAGGTGCTGTCACCCAGTTCTTATTTTGTAGGTCTTTCTCTGAAGCGGGTGCCTCAGCATATGTAGTTTCCCATATAAAAGAGGGTCCCAATAAGACCCTCACTTCCAAAAAGAAGAGCGTGGCGGACCCGTACCGGCAGGGTAGCCGGCGCTAGTGGCTGTACGCAGAGCTGTTTATTCATGAAAGTGAGACTAAGAACTCCAAATGTTGGCAGTGTTGTAATGAATAGCACTTTATCTTCGCATTGTTTTGTCCAGATTTTAAACATTTAGATGTTCGAAGGATGTCGGGCACTTATTTTTGTTGTCTTTACGTTAATAATCGCTCACTTTGTAAGAACATAAATCATCTCATGTTTTTGATAAAACAGAACGAGTTTGATTTAATTGCGCTAAGTGAAACCTGAGCCTCCTTTGATTTTAGATGCACTCCCCTCTCGTTATAACGCGTTTGAAGGGATCGGAGAAAATCCTCGTTATCACGGGAGTAGCGTCCTAACCTGAGCTGATCTTTTTAAAACTCTTTCACGCGCAGATTTATTTAGAATTGCATACCATCGGTAATATGGCTATAGTAATGGAATATGTAACCATGAGGAAAGTGAACATCTTTAGATTATCAGTGAAGTCCTGTCCTCGGAGAGACTCTCTGATATATGCATAAGTATGACAGATATGCGTGCAGAATAACGATTACCTGAGGAAAGTTAGATCTAATCAACAACAAAACTCTGTAGCCTCATGTTACAGTATATTTTGCCACCATCAAAGCTGTCGCGGCAGGCGGGACATGGACCAGCACTCTATTATCCAAGCAGAATGTTAGCCCATTGCGCTATCAGCGCTGTTAAATCGCGCCGCATCCACCGTATCCTCGTCGCAGTGGCGTCTCAACGCTTTTCATGATATCAGGACGTTGCGTGTGATCAAGCAGCGCTTTGGCAGTAGTCTTGCCAGGAAAGCAGGGGTGCGGGTGGAAGTCCTACATAGCGCGAGAGTTCTACTCACAATAAACCATCATGTGACTGTACATAGCCTCTTTACCAGCTGCTCTACGCTTAGAACACGTGTAGGATATTATCACCATCACCACCTGTATATAAAAGAGTTTTTCCATCGAGTGATCTAACCTAAGTGAGATACGCCGCATCATCCACAGCGGGGGCGGTCGAGTGATCTAACCTAACCGAGATAGGCCTATGGTATAGTCCCGCGGGAGTGCCCGCGGGACGTCCGCAGACGGGAAGTGTACCACGAAGGTGGTCGCCGACCCGGCACGGTCGACGGCCGACACTGAATGATAAATGCGTTGGAGCGCTTTATCACTCCGTAAACTAGGAACGTTCCAAGTTCGCGGAATCGGTCGCTTTCGAATTGGAGAACGTTTATTTTTGATAACTTTCTTGATAATGATAGTTCCGCGGATGGTCGGCGGCGGTCGGTGGACGGGCTGGTATACTTTCCGTCCACCGACCGCCGCCGACGATCCGCGGAAAATGGGTGTTTCGGACTGCGGCTATTGGGCGCGCGTTGGGTCCCGACTAGATTATTCCCGTTCCGCGGATACTTCCGCGGGGCTAGACCATAGGCCATACACCGCATCGTCCACAGCGCGGCTCTCGAGTGATCTAACTGAAGTGTGTAAGCCTCACAAACTACAGTGCGGGCAAGATTTGCTATTGAACGTAAGATGTTGATGTAGCAGGGGAAGCGCAGCACTTTACTGCTTAACACAACAGCACATACGCGCGTTTCTGAGGGTCCAGATTCTGAAGCCGTGCCGCCGACTTCGTGCCATTAGCATTAGAAGACCACTAAAGGGGTAAGAGGAAGGGTGATTTCGAGGGTGGAAAACCGACAGCGACCTGGAGGAGGCATCGGGATGGGAGGAGGGTCGATAGGGGGAACAACGAAGTAGGCAAGGAGGATCCTGAGGGGAGGAGGAATCTACCTGGAAAAAGGGACCTGGAGGCGGGACCAGGACGGGGAAGCAACAAGAAGGGAGCCGTAAGGGAATTCAAACGGAGAACAAGAATCTGATATCTGCGCAGCCTTTTCATGCTCAATACAGCGGCAACTGCTCACGCTTCTGAGCTTCAGGATTTCGGAAGACGGGTCTTCTGAGCTTCCGAATTCAGAAGACGGGCCCCCTACGTAGAGCAACGAGCGCCCTCATTCCGAATACAACGACGTTGTGTCAACGACGTCTGCTGTGAGCATGGGAGGACCATTATGGGTGGTGAAGGGCAGTAAGGGAGATCTCTAGGGTGGATCAGGAGAGCGACCAGGAAGGAAAGGAAGAACCTGGAGGAGAGGCCAGGACGGGGAAACCAGCAAGAAGAGACCAGTAGGTGTCAATAGTGGAAACAAAGAAGTGGGCCAGTAGTTGGGTCCAGGAAGGTGGGGACTAAAGAGGGGGAGGGAAGACCTGTAAAGGCGGACTAGCAATTAGATCCAGTAAGAAGAAACGAGAGAGGCAAACCTGGCTTCGGAAGACATGTCAGCGACAATTTGAAGCGCTAGCTGTTGAGCATGAGAACGATGGCGGAGGCACAACCTGAGGGACAGAAGTACTGCGCAGCACAAACCAATGACATTACTGGCTGGCAGGAAAGACCTTCTATGGTGAAGGTACTGAAGTGGTGAAGGGCTTGATGCCGAAAAAGTGCGCACCAAGTCCTACATGATAGCGAATTTTATGTTTTTCAAAAACTACCTTCCGTAGGTCAGTGATGCTACAAAGTCGCGCGAAGCGCGCAAGTGCGAGACACGCCGTTAGGCGTGTCGGAGCACTTGTTCTGAATATATGACTTCAATTTTTCCAATATTCTTTGGTCACGGAATAAGGATTCATGCACTACTACTACTATGAGCAGGTCCTTTCTTGAGATGTGTCGCTCATTCAAATTTCTCAATTTGTCAGTAGTGGACGTCTTCACAGCAACATATTGGATCTTTTGCTCTCAAACAATACACACTTCGAGAGGGACTTTGTGCTCCATGATCCCGTTTGCTCAAGTGATCACGCTGCAATCCAGTTTGGTCTTAACCTTAGAGCTTCACGAGAATATAGTGCGATCAGAGTGATGAGTTTTAAAGGGCAAACTTTGGAAAATTTTTAAATTATCTCAGCAATATTGACTTCTTCATTCAATAGCGTAGACTCAGTACGTGCAAAATACGGGATTTTACTTGCAATTCATGAGCAAACCATAGGTTTATTTCTGTCGTTTAAAGAGGTTTCCTATTAATCTGGTCTTCCAGAGCATTTAGATAGACTTGCCGATAGGAATACTGGGGCTTGGAAAACAATCAAAAAAGTAGTGATCCAAGAATACTTTTTATAAGAAAGTGAGTATAAAATTAGACTGCTGCGTGCGTAAATTCAATAACATTGTCGAAAGGAAAGTGGTCAGCACTTAGAATAAGAACAAAAACTCTTTTTTAAGATTTCTAAACTCGCGAACGAAAGACAAGGCACGGCTGAGTTGACCGCTTAGGGATGTCTGACTATAGCCAGAACTGGGCTAGAAAAAGCGGATGTTCTTGCGAAAAGTTTTCAAGCTTCGTTCAACGCTGAAGAATCTTATGTTCATCCTATTTCTCCTAAATATCCAGTGATGAGGGATTTGGTTCTCTGAGGACGAAATTTTGACGTTGCCTTCCAAATGGCCAAATTCCTGTTCGGATACACCCGACCACATACCTCTCCAGTTTATCAAGAACGTGGCACCAGTAATAGTGGGACCTCTTGCCTTCGTATTAATCTTGGTTTTATGAGGCGAAATAGGTGGCGGACATCCTCTGTCACACCTCTTCCTAAGAATGGTACGTATTCCGATCCTAACAACTTTAGGCCAGTCAGCATAACCTCTATTTTTGCTATAATATTTGAAAAGATTCCCAAGAAAAGAATAGTACGACATCTGGACGCTAGGCGTCATCTCAGATTTTCAACATGGTTTTCAAAGAAATAGGTTGACTATAACAGCAATGATCGAGTCGCAAAATGACTGGGCAACATTCCTTCATGACGTACAAGGTGTAGGTGTAGTTTACGTCGACTTTTCCAAGGCTTTTGATAGAAATAGGTTGACTATAACGGCAATGATGGAGTCGATAAATGACTGGACAACATTCCTTGATGACGTACAGTTTTAGATGTAGTTTACGTCGACTTTTCCATGGCTTTTGATAGCCTCCCATCAAAAGCTGCTGGTAAAGCAAACGGAAGTAGGTATTCACCCTAGGATCATAGCCTGGATAAAGTCATTTTTAGCGGAAAGAACGTTCTCCGTCAGAGTTAACTCAGCGCCTAGATCTGTTTTGAGTGGTTATCTCAAGGCGACGTTTTGTCACTAATTTTATTTAACATTTATAGCTATGAATTTCCTAAAATTGTGACGGATAACAGAGTTAGGTGTACCGTTTTTGCTGATGATTTTAAGCTATATATCTCTGTGAGCTCTGCGTTCGACATGAAAAATTGCAGTAAGCTCTCAATGATGTCAGAAAATGGTCATTGGAATGGAATTTCCCAATATGGAAGGATAGGACAAAAGTCCTACATTTTGGTCAATCAATTAATGATTTGATATACGCATTTGGAGATTATGAATTTCAGAAAGTGGAAGAAATTACTGACCTTGGATTTCTGATGCGAAGTGATCTATATTTTGGTGCTCATTGCAAAAATGTAGCACAAAAAGGACAATCATGATCACCTCACCCTTCGAGTTCTCTCGACTAGGAATCCCCTCCTTCTGTTAGAGTATGGAATTGTGGTTTCTTTGAAAGTAGTTAGTGTGAAAACCTTGGCAAGCGTGCAAAATAATTTCACGCGTGAAATCATGGTAAGGTCTGTTGGCTTTCTATATCATCAAATCCCTTGTAGTAATACACGCGCTCCAACTTAGGAATGAAATTGCTAGCTCTCAGAAGAAAATAGTTTGACCTTATCACATTTTACAACATTTTGTCCGGATACTCTGGAATGGCACGCTTTTTCAACTGAGAGATTCGAACACTTGGGGAGGATCCAGGAAGCTATGTATCAAAACGGCAAAGCGTAGGGTCAGGCGAACGTTCTTGTGATCAGAGCTGATGCTGAGTTTAAAAGACTGATGAAAACGTTTTTGTGATCCGAGCTGATGCTCAGTTTAAAAGACTGATGAAAATTTTCGAGATCCCGCTCAATTGCCAAACTCCCACTCCCACAAACCATTTTAAAAGTATCCGACATCCTGATTCGCTTTCTCTTATTCGTGTTGTGTTATGTTCTTTTCTGTTACGCGTTTGTCATCTCTAGCAGCTTTTCTGTCATATTTATTTATCCACTTAGGCATCGACCTGTGTAGTTACAATTACAACAATATTCCAATCGAACCATACATGTCGCGACTAACTTCACGGCTTCTGGTAGCGGCGAGATGCCTCAAACGGATTATCTACGCATTACTGCGTACCATTGTGTTCATAGCATTATCTCACAATATGCATAGTATAGTTCATGGTATTCGCCGCGAGAAATCGCCGCGATGGCGCATTCCGCGTCGTGTCGTGCGAGTGCGGCCGCAGTTTTCGGCGGCACTCTGCTACGCCACCGCTCCGCTGAGGGGCGTGGTCACTTCCAACCGTCCCGGCCGCGGGGTAGGACTAGGCAATTATTTTTTCGGTTTGATAAATTTTTAGGTCGCTCTCATTTGTCGTTGACCAAAAGCGGACGACGATGAGGACATTGCACCTTATGAAGCGGTCCTCTAGACAGCGCCACAGTACGAAGTATAGCGACATCCCCTTGTGTCATCTCGCCGCGTCAAATCCCGCCAGGTTCATCGCGGTATGGTGGCATGCCACAACTCTGTTTGTGGTCGTAGGGGTGCACTGTTACGTTGAAGACTTCTCCTCCTCATCTTACTACAGTTTCGTTTTTAAATGGAATCCTAGAGCTGGTTTGGACTACTCCAAAAAAAGCGCAACATGCTGGCCTACCGTAAGCCGTGCATTGACAATTCCACGCCTACTCAATTCCACGACAATTCCAAGTGCTCCCTCCACCCTCAAAGCCACCTAGTGCCACCGAATATTCAACACACCACTTCGAAAGAACATTGGACCTGGGAGTGAAAGCACATCTGCCGCGTCCTCCTTGCCCCACACCGCTTTCATGGCGAAGTTTCAATCTGCCGAAACTCTGCTCATTGCTATACCCAAACCGAGATGTTTGTTTTGCTTCATTTCTGAGAGGGAACCGATTTTCCATAAACATCGCATCGTAATTTCAGACCCACACTTTAAGCAGTGCTCTCGTCAGTTAATGTAAACTTCTACATCTTAGGGCGCTTAACAAGAGTCAAACTCATTGAAGAATCCGGGTCAAGACACGAAAATGTGTACACTCGATCATTACAGAAAAGCAATTTGATCCAATCATGCTAACCATAAGAACAAGTCAACTGCCGTAGGAATGCAGTCCGTTAGTCATAGATATGCCGACTGGTTTAGGCCTAACGATAAGACTAGGCCTAAGGAAAGACAGGTAAAATGTTCATTCATGCTTACTACTCAATATTTCGCCAGTTGGCATGTTATGGCTAGTGGCTGTGAAGAAACATTCTACTCACCAATTTTATTACTCTTTCACCATTCTGCTAAGCAGGCATCTTGGCTTAGCTTCATTCACAATACCATTCAGAGTGAAGCTCTTTTTTGTATTCCTTCCATCGAAGCAACTATGATTTCTTCTGCCTTTGACCCATGATAAATGACCATAGATCTGTGAAAATTTCTAAGGTTTTCAAACAAAAAAACGGAAAAGCTAAAAACGCCAAAAAAGAGAAATCTGGAAACAAAAAATTTTGAAACACTTATTTACTTCCAAATGAAACGCGAAGGTTAATATTATAAAGGTCTAGATTTGATAAAAAAATACTCTAAAGGGCGTAAATTTTTCAGATAGGGGACTCGTCAACGTTTTCGGCTGCCTCATAAGCAACACGACCTCTAGCTAGCGCCAATTTTTCACTTTTCCATGTTCGCTCTGATTTCAGTCTTGTTTGAACTTTTTAGATCCAACAACGTTTAGCAGTACTTGGATGAAGGCTATTATAAGTTGCTAGCAAAACGCGTGCAAGCTCACAGCAGCTGGTGTAACAGCAAGGAACTCACCCGGAAAGGGTCTCATCAGGCGTATGTCTCGAAAATGGATACCGTTGCGAGAGCTATCGCCCTCTAAAATAGTAAAAAAATATGTTCCGATCTATCCTAGACGGGCGGGGGGGGGAGGGGGGAGGGACTAGGGATTTACGGAGAGGGTTCTAGAGGGCAAAGTAGCGCCAAAGCTGACAAAATTCTCCAAACAATTACAGTCAAAACAAAAAAAAATTCACCGCGGATGAGAATCGACGTGCGCCCCTCACCGTGGTGGATTCGGGTTAAAACGTATCAAGCGGCGGTCAGAGGTGTATGAATGCGGTTTGCCCGCCGAGAGGTCTTTAGAAGCCGACGCGATTTTTCTGTTTATTGTTCGTTTGCTCATTTGTTTGTTTGTTTTTAGGTTCTATTTTGTTTTCTTTAAGGTGCTCCGTGATACCCTGGTAAATTTGTTACATTTATTTATTTATTTATTTATATGCCTTTCAATATTTTACAATATGCGGCATCTCATTAGATCGATCCATTCGCGTTTCGTTTTCGTTCTTGCTACTTCTTGCCAATTGCATGTTCCCAAGGCTTTCTGGAATACATCTCGCCATCTAGATTTAGGTCGTCCCACTGTTCGTTTGGAAGGCGGACACCACTCCATAATCTGACGAGACCACTTATTATCAACAGTATTAGAGATCTTCCAGCAATAAGTCCACTTTCTTACCATGGCACAGTCAACTACATCTTTGACTTTAGTAATTCCTCGCAGCCACACGTTTCGCTTTCTATCTCGAAGACTCACTCCAACCATTTGACGTTCCATGCGTCTTTGTGCTGCTGCAAGTTTATCCTTGGCTGACTTTGATAGAGTCCAGGTCTCGGCTCCATACAGCATTGACGGCAATATGCACATATTAAAAAGGCGTCGTTTCCACTTCATTTCTACCGTCCTCGATGTTAAAAAGTTTGCATATCGACAGAAGTTGCTCCAGCCTGCACGAATCCTTCGAGTGATTTCTTTGGAGGGATCTCGAGTGAGGGAGATATCTTGTCCCAGGTATGTGATAGACTTCACATTGTCGACGTCTTTTCCCCTTAGGGTGATGGATGTGTCAGATGTCGCCATTATCTTCGTTTTTGAGGCACTTATTTTCAAACCACAACTAAGCGAGTTTTGATCTAGTTCGTTGATCATGGTTTGCAGTTCTTTCTCGGTTTTCGCAATTAGAACAACGTCGTCAGCAAAGCGAAGGTTGGTGAGCCAAGTTCCATTAACTGATATTCCATAACCATTCCAAGTAAGTTTTCGAAAAATATGCTCCAACGTAGAGGTGAATAGTTTTGGTGAAATTGTATCACCTTGGCGGACTCCTCGACAAACTCTTATTGGAACATCTGCTCCTCCGAGACGAATTGCAGACTGCGCCTTTGAGTAGATTTCACGAAGCAGTTCTATAAGCTGATGATTAGCTCCTTGTTCTTGTAGGGCCGTCCATAACGCATTCACTTCCACTGTATCAAAGGCCTTCTCGTAGTCAATGAAAGCTATGAAGAGAGGTATTTGGTACTCGGTGCATCGTTCAATCAGCTGATTTACAGCATGTAGATGATCGATAGTGGAGTAGTTTTTTCGAAAACCAGCTTGTTCAGGAGGTTGTTCTGCGTCCAATACCTGTTCGAGTCGCTTCAGAATTACTCTCGTGAGAAGTTTGTATAAAACAGACAGGAGAGAGGTTGGACGGTAGTTTTTCAGCTCAAGTGGGTCGCCTTTCTTATGCAGAAGTACGGTTACGGAATCTGTCAGCTTCTCGGGCACGGATAAAGTGCACAAACAGTGGTTGAAGAATTCAGTTATTAGTGGAACAAGACTATTTGTGCCTAGCTGCAGCATCTCCGTAGCAATACGATCATGTCCTGGGGTTGTCCCTGGTTTCATGGATTTGATGGCTGCCTCTATTTCACCTTGCAGAAATAATGGACATTGAACATCCGTGTTGATTGGAGTGTATGTGACAGTAACCGTAGATGCGTACAGCTGCTCGTAAAAGTGTTTTGTCGCCAAGCTAATCTCGTCTTTGGTTTTGCACAAGAACCCCTCCTCGTTCCTCAACTGGAACAATTGTTTCCTTCCAACCGATGCATCATGTCTAATCCTCTTGAGAGAGCGGTTTGATCGAATGGCCTTCTCAACGAGTTGACAATGGTGTTTGCGGATATCATCTTTTATCATTCGCCTCAGCAATTTACATGTTTCTATGTAGCTAACTCGGTCGACCGCTGTTGCAATGTTTTTCTTTAGGGTTTGTCGATGCTTCATCAGTGATACCGTGTTCACTGATAGGTAACCGCTGTACTCTTGTTGGCGCGTTGCGGCCTTCGCCGCACTGCGGATGTAGTGGCAAAGTTCATCATATCCATTGGAAGGTGAATGCAACTGAGAAGGACAAATGGTCGAGATTCCATTTTGGTACAGACTAGCATCAAAACAAGAACGAGAGTGTGGTTTTCTTTTCTTCTTCTCTGTAAATTTTGGACAACGAAGCACACCCCTGAGTAAGCGGTGGTCCGTCTCGAATTCTATAGTTCCTGTTCTTACGCTCTTGAATTGAAGATGTCGGCATGCAAAAATGTGGTCGATACAATTCCGTGTTTTTCCATCCGGGGCTCGCCATGTCCACTTCCTTCCTTTACGTATTTTAAAGAAGGAGGCCACTGCTCGTATTCGGAATTTCTCGCACATCTCTATGAGAAGCTGTCCCCTTTCATTTCTGTCACCAAATCCATTAGGTCCGACAGAGTTCTCGATAGAGCTTTCCTTCGATCCGATTTTTGCATTAAAGTCGCCTAGAAGTACTGGGTGTACTTCAACTACGTTTGATCGTTGAGTATTCCCAAAGTTTCTCTCTGTACATAAAATACACTTCCGGATTGACTGAGACAGCACCGTATCGAGTTTTTCTAAGAAAAGGGAATAATCCTCATCATACCCGGAATTGCTACTCGTAGACGGAGGTGCATATGCAGAAATTAGACGGACTATGTGGCTGTCGAATCGCAGGTCCAGGCAAGATAATCTGTCGCTTTCTCGAGAAAATGCATCCACGAATGGTATAAGGCGGCTACTCACTAGAAATCCGGTGCCAGACGGTTCTTGAGCATTTTCTGGGCCCGCATAGAAAAACCTGTGGCTGGAATCATTTAGGTCCATGCATCCGGTTCCTCTCCATCTTAGTTCGGTAAGCGCCAGGACGTCCACATAGGCTGTCTTCAACGATTCTTGCAATTCCACCAGCCGTTCTCTGGTGGCTAGTCTTCTGACGTTTAGTGTCGCTACCTGGATTGACTCTAAATGAGCTTGGAACTCACTCGATCCTGCTGTTCCACGGCTTCCTGGATCGACGGGCATCTCCGGTGAGGTTGTTGAAGAGCGGTGAGATAGACCGACCGCTCGGCAGGCACGACGAGGGAGAAGTTAATTTGTTACATTACGTTTAGTTATGTGCCTCCTCCCGACTAGGATAGATTCGTATTTTCCATTTTTGCCCTACATTTCAAGAAGCCAGGAACCCTCAAAGTTTACTATGGGATCGCACCGTCGGCGCGCACACGTGGAGGTGTATTGATTTAAGAAAGCGAAAGGCTCTGCTAAAACGGTTTGGTGGCTCAGGGGTGGGTGATACCGCGTCATAGTTGCGAGGGCAGATGTTCGATTCTCGTCGATCGCAGAGTTTTTGTATTTTGTGTTCATTTCTTGTTTGGTACTTATCACCTTCCCAATTTTTTATAGGCATACAGACGTTCAGCGGCCTACTGATCGCCAAACGTCTGGCTGGGAGCTTCGCCCATAAAAACCCGGAGAATAGAACACCAAGAGCGTCTTCTTGTCATTTTTAGGTCTTTCCTCATTCATTCGAGTTAAAAACCGGTTTTGCCATATAGAATATGTATATAGCGGGATACAGTAGGACAGATCCTTCAAAACTGCTCCTATGGGGCCTGCCCACCCTCTATCGCACGCGATTCATTCTCTGAAATACTCATTCTATACATGACGAGGAACAGATAGAGAGCCTTAATCCGAAGTGCTCAATCTGCGGAAACTCAAATGAAATCAATTGGTACTGGTAGACCGCTTAATACGGTTCACAGTCCGACGGAATAACATTACACTCCGACTCCTCTACACATTTGCTGAGTCCGGACGCATATGTCACGACGTCTACGACACGTCTTTTGCACCCCGACACACGCGGCACGACCTCTGTAGCACTTCTTCTGACGCCACGTTGGACGACACTGAGAGAAAATACTGGTCCCCTTATTGGTCCTTTTCACTGATCCCCTTCACTAGTCCCCTTTACTGAACCCACTTAAATGGTCTTCCCTTTACTGGCTCCTCTCTTGATTGATAACTTACTGGTACCTCATTTACTGGTCCCCCTTCACTGGACCTCCCCTCTTCACCGCTCTCCATTACTGGTCCCAGCTTCACTGCTCTTCCCTTTATTGGTCAATCCTTTACAGGCCGTTCACTGGAACCCCCCCCCCCCCACCTCCTCCTTCACTTGTCCGACCCTCACTGGTCCCCCATTACTGGTCCCTCTCCAATGGTTCCCGGCGGAGTGGCGTTCTACCCCCGCCCTTTAAACAGAGGCTGGCAAATGTCTGCGCCTCCACTATCTCGTAAAGCAGCCACTGAACCCTCGAGCAAGCCTAGGGTTTGGGTGGGCGGGCCAGAGGGACGAGGGGGTAGAACGCTCGACCCCCCTGGTTCCCTTCTATTGTCAGCCCTTTTCCGCTTCACCCTTCACTGGTACCCCTTCGTTGGTCCCTACTACTGCTCCCACCTTCACTGAACCTTGATTTACTAGTTCCCTCTTCACTGGTCCCCCTATCCTTCACCGATCCCCATTGCTGGTCCACCCCCACTGGTCCCCCTCTTATTCATTAACCCTTTTCCGTTCCCTCTTCACTGCACCCCTCCCCTCCCCCCCCCCCCCTCCCTTCACCGGTCCCCACTCACTGGTCAACCTTCTACTGGTCTCACCTTCACTGGACCACCCCCCCCCCTCCCCTCCCCCTTCGCTATCGCTGGTCCCTTCCTCACCGGTCCTCCCTTCACCTGATCCCCCTTCACTTGTCAACCTCTTATCGGTCTCCCTTTCACTGGACCCCTCCCCCTCCCCCTTCACCGCTCTCCATTACTGGTCCCTTCCTTACCGGTCTCCGCTGCTGGACCCACCTTCACTGGTCAACCCTTTACCGGTCCCCCTTACTGGAATCCCATCCTTCCCGATCCCCCATTGTGGTCCCACCTTCACTGGTAACACGTCGTTGGAATCCGGACAGGCCTTTCGCGACATTGGTGACACCTCTTCTGAACACAGGCACCTGATGAACGACGTCGGTGACATGCCTTCTCAAGACGGACGTGTTTTGCACGACATCCTTGAATCCGGCCCCCGGCCAACGTCGGTGACACCTCTTCTGAACTCGGACGCTCGCCTTCAGACGTCGATGACACATGCTCGAAACTCGGACGCCC
This sequence comes from Heligmosomoides polygyrus bakeri, assembly GCA_947359475.1. Taxonomy (NCBI): domain Eukaryota; kingdom Metazoa; phylum Nematoda; class Chromadorea; order Rhabditida; family Heligmosomidae; genus Heligmosomoides; species Heligmosomoides polygyrus. The sequence continues at coordinate 51,957,659 of OX375865.1, forward strand.
TTTGCGTGACATCGGTGACGCGTCTACTGACCACTCTCAACACGATGTAGGGTATAAATCACCTGAACCCAGATGACTACTACTCGACGTTTGCGAAAGGGCAGATGGACCGACGGAAATACAGAAGGACGGACAAACGGAAGGACAGACGGAAGGACAGAGACAACCGCTTACTCTTTTATGGATAGCAGGACGTTCCACTATATGCTCCCAAATGTGTGTTCAGTATGAACTTTTGATCACTTGCCCTCCCTGCATAAGGCTCTTTGCATGTTGATGCAGATATTTGGTAGAATCCTTAAAATAGATGGATATGAACCTACCCAACCATTGAGATAAGTAAATATCGAGAAAATGCCTTCGTTTTACAACAAGGTGGTCACTGTTCTACTGTTCTGATTCTATTCCACTATTCTTTTAGATTCATACTTTTTTCTAGATTATGAATTTCAGAAAGTGGAAGAAATTACTGACCTTGGATTTCTGATGCGAAGTGATCTATATTTTGGTGCTCATTGCAAAAATGTAGCACAAAAAGGACAATCATGATCACCTCACCCTTCGAGTTCTCTCGACTAGGAATCCCCTCCTTCTGTTAGAGTATGGAATTGTGGTTTCTTTGAAAGTAGTTAGTGTGAAAACCTTGGCAAGCGTGCAAAATAATTTCACGCGTGAAATCATGGTAAGGTCTGTTGGCTTTCTATATCATCAAATCCCTTGTAGTAATACACGCGCTCCAACTTAGGAATGAATCCGGCCCCCGGCCAACGTCGGTGACACCTCTTCTGAACTCGGACGCTCGCCTTCAGACGTCGATGACACATGCTCGAAACTCGGACGCCCTTTGCGTGACATCGGTGACGCGTCTACTGACCACTCTCAACACGATGTAGGGTATAAATCACCTGAACCCAGATGACTACTACTCGACGTTTGCGAAAGGGCAGATGGACCGACGGAAATACAGAAGGACGGACAAACGGAAGGACAGACGGAAGGACAGAGACAACCGCTTACTCTTTTATGGATAGCAGGACGTTCCACTATATGCTCCCAAATGTGTGTTCAGTATGAACTTTTGATCACTTGCCCTCCCTGCATAAGGCTCTTTGCATGTTGATGCAGATATTTGGTAGAATCCTTAAAATAGATGGATATGAACCTACCCAACCATTGAGATAAGTAAATATCGAGAAAATGCCTTCGTTTTACAACAAGGTGGTCACTGTTCTACTGTTCTGATTATATTCCACTATTCTTTTAGATTCATACTTTTTTCTACTCGTTGAGTGTCAGGAGATGGCACAGCGATGAAGCTCGAATCTGTTCCTTCCCATTATTTCCCTACTTCATTTTTGTTCAATACTTCGACACACTAGTTATTGTCAGCCTGGGTTAATGTGGTTTTTATACAACGTAATAGAATAAATATTCAGTTTGACCCCTTTTACTCGATTCGGTACCATGGTGGTGTAGAAGTTGCTGGACTCCGTGGGCAGTGTAGGAACCTCTGTCACTGGTATCCACCTAGCTCCTCCCTCGAACCTACCGCAAGCAACCGTAATCAACGATATTTCGAAAACGAATAACAAATTCCTGATCAGCAACCATGGGCCGTATGCTCGGCTACCCCGAGGCTCCACCGATGCGTAATTGGGGCGTTATATGACACAACAGGTCCGACACGCCTAAGCCCTAGTTTACACTTGCGCCACCACGCGGCGCGGCACCGCGATCGTCATAGATATGGATTTTTTGCGCCGCCCGGTTGATATCTATTCCGACCATCATGCAGCGGCGCAAGTATAAACTAGGGCTAACGGCGTGTCTCGCACTTAGCGCTTCGCGCGACTTTGCAGCATCACTGACCTATGGAACGTAGTTTTTCTAAAGCATAAAATTCGCTTACATCTAGGACCTGGTGCGTGCTTTTTCGGCATCAAGCCCTTCACCACTTCAGTACCTTCATCATAGAAGGTCTTTCCTGCCAGCCAGTAATGTCATTGGTTTGTGCTGCGCAGTACTTCTGTCCCTCAAGTTGCTATTCCGCAACCGTTCTCATGGCCAACAGCTAGCGTTTCCAGATATCGTTGACATGTCCTCTGAAGCCAGGTTTCCCCCTAGTCGTTTCTTCTTAATGGATCTAATTGCTGGTCCGCTTTTACCGGCCTTTCCTCCTGCTCTTCAATCTCCCACCTTCCTGGTCTCAAAAACCTGGCCCAGGTCTTTGTTTCCACTATTGACCTCCAACTGGTCTCTTCTTGCTGGTTTCCCCGTCCTGGCTCCTCCTCCAGGTTGTTTCTTTCCTTACTGCTCGCTCTCCTGGTCCACCCTAGAGGTCCCCCTTACCGCCCTTCTCCACCACCCCCTTACAAGGGAACTGTCTGAACGGTACGTCGGAACGGCAAGAACGAGTACTATAGTGAGAATCTCTGTCCCCAAATAGTAACAGAACATGTTTTGTTTTTGCCGAATTCTTGAGGCAAACAAGTATGAGGGTGTAATGGTTAAGGGTCCGGAGAGCAAGCCTACCACGGCAGCGCAAGGCGCTGGTGTCATGGACTGGGTGGCGCAGTGGTAGAGGAGCTGTCATATGTTCGACAGGTCAAGGGTTTGGCTCCCATGCTGCGTCGCGTTTCTGCACTTTTACCATAGTATCGGATTTCCATAGAGATTTCCATATCTAAACTTGTTTTTGGAATTTGGTACAGTAATTGTTTTTACTACCAGTTTCTTCGCAACCTGACTCTTCACATGGGTCGAGGTCTTTCAGGAATGCAATTCCACTTGGGTTTTCGAGGCAACCAGGATGTATCGTCAAACAGCCAGCCTTGTACAACGCGATCTCAATCAGCCTTTCCAGACGAGGATGGCATAGCATTCGATACATCAGTGACACAGCCTTCAAACAATACAATTATTTCATTGCTTCACAGTTCGTGCCCAGTGGTACTCCGCTGCAGCCCAGGCCTAATCGCGATACACTCCACTTTCCACAGTTCTCAAGCTTGTGTAGTATAACAATTCTAGTATAGCCAAACCTTTTCCTCCGAAACCATCTGTCCTCCCGGAAACGTGATAGCGCCTTCACTGGTTAGTGGCGTCGTGACACCGGCACAATCCTCTTCTGGTTGAAACTCTTGGTCCTCTTCTTCCACTACCTCCAACTTCTCCACTTCGTCGATTTCCAGCTGTCGCAGTTCGGAATCCTATAGGATACTTGCTATCCTTTCCGCCAGCTTCATTTCGTCTCTCGAAGGGACAGCATCCAGTGGAGATCCGCACTTCAGTGTCAATAGGTGAATGACCACTCGAAGGTTAGCAGACATTGTAGAGTCAGTGTTGGCAGCAGCAGCTTATTATAACCGCGCGACTTTGTAAGCATAACAGAGGCGAGGATATTGATCGAGGGATAGGTCAAGTTGAAGATCATGTGGTCCCCTCCTACACTGTGAGTACACTGGTGGCACTTACCTCACCGAAACTAATAAATTGCATTTGAAGAATTTTTCTGACATTCTGCCGCTGTTTCATGCTGTTCCTGTGTCAAAATTTCTTACATTGACAACGAGAACAATTTATTGGAGTAAAAGTTTCATACAAAATCGCATTTGGCATATTTCGGACATTGCTGGTGAATAACGAGATGTCGACAAATAGAAAGTAATAAAAACATCTTACCGTAGCAAACTCCAAAAACAAGTTCAGATATGGAAATTTCTATGGAGATCCGATACTATGGTGAAAGTGCAAAGACGCGACGTAGCTGGAGATATGAACCTCGACATCACGATCATTAAGTAGCCCCTCTACCGCTGCGACAGCAGTTCCTTGCGCCGCCGTGAAGAGCTCGCTCTTCGGACCCTAAATCATTACACCCTCCTACTCGTTTGCCTCAAGGATTCGGCAAAAACAAAACATGTTCCGTTACTATTTGGAGGACGGGGATTTTGCCTATAGTACTCGTTCTTGCCGTTCCGGCGTACCGTTCAGACAGTTTCCTTGTTAGTGGTTCTCCTGCTCACGGTAGACGTCGGTGACGCATAATCAGAATCAGGACGTTTGTTCCGCGACGTAGGGAAGCCGTATTCTGGGTCCAGAAGCTCAGAAGACACGTCTTCCGAATCCAAAAGCTCAGAACCGCGTGCAGTCGCTGCCGTGTTGACCATTAGGAAGCTATGCATATGTCAGATTCCTTGTTCTCCGTATGATTTCTCTGACGGCTTCCTTCTTCTTGGTCCTGGTGCCGCCTCCAGGTCCCTTCTTCCAGGTAAATTCCTCCTCCCCCCCCCTCGGAATCTTCCTTACTACTCTACCCCAATTAAGTAGCTCTACCACGCTTACGATACAATGATGGCGAACGAACGCCCATTGCGCGACATCGGTGTCACATCTCCTAAACCCGGTTTCCCTTACTGGTAATGGGTCCCTTTGCTGGTCCTACTTGCTGCCCCTTCCCCTTATTGGTAACTCCCTGCTGGTCCCTCCTCATTGCATAAACCCTTCTTGGTGCAACCTTCAGGCCTGCTTCATGTTCCCCCTATCGACCCCCCCCCATCCCGATGCCTCGTCCTTTCGGTTCTTCACCCTTGAAGTCACCCTTCTACTCTTACCCCTTTTCTGGTCTTCTCATGCTAATGGCGTGAACTCGGCTTCTGAATCTGGACGCTCAGAAACGCGCAAGATGACAGTGACGAGCTTTCTAGAAAGGAAAGTTGCTCCAAAATCTTGGATCATGGGTGTTGGCCGCTGATCGCTAGCCGTTGAAGCCGCCCTATTGCGGCGACTTTTGCCGCGCTTGCGGCGCTATTCGCCGCGTTCGCGGCGACCATTCGTACATAATGTCCTGCAGTCGTCGGTTCTCCACCCTCGAAGTCTTCCTTCCATTATTACCCCTTTAGTGGTCTTCTCATGCTAATGGTACGAAGTCGGCGGCACGGCTTCTGAATCTGAATCAGAAACGCACGTAGGTGCTGTTGTGTTAAGCAGTAAAGGGTTGCGCTTTCCCTGCTGCAGCAACATCGCACGTTCAATAGAAAATTTTACCCTCACTGTGGATAATGCGGCGTATCTAACTTAGGTTAGATCACTCGACCGCCCTCGCTGTGGATGATGCGGCGTATCTCACTTAGGTTAGATCCCTCGACCGCTTCCCGCTGTGGATGATGCGGCGAATCTCACTTAGATTAGATCACTCGACCGCCTTCGCTGTGGATGATACAGCGTATCTCACTTAGGTTAGATCACTCGAAAGCCTTCGCTGTGGATGATGCGGCGTATCTTACTTATCGTTGGGTTAGATCACTCTAGGCTCGTGCACAGTTTCACTGCGCTGTGGCGCCGCGCTGAGGGGTTCATTTTTTGCCACATCCCCCACGTCGGCGCGGTGCGGTAGCGTTGCGTAGCTGGAAGGTTGCCAGCAGAGGCGCGCATGGTACGCAATCCCGCGAGCCACACGCCACACCACGGCACAGCGCGGTGAAAATGGGAGCTCCAATTCCCTCAGCGCAGTGGCACAGCGCGGTGGCACTGCGCGGTGAGTGTGCACGGCCCCTCACCGCGCGGTGGCTCCGCGCTGTGGCACAGCGCAGTGAACCGCCTATGCTAAAACATGAGTGGTTCACTGCGCTGTCGAACTGTGCACGAGCCTTCAAGCCTCATCGACAGCTAACTCAACTATGTAGTGGTAGATGTTGATGCTGATTGGATTTCCACCAACGGGGAAAACGAGCATACGGCCGTAGGTAGCCACCCTGACCGATGTTTGGGTGAATTTTTTTCCGATCGCTTATCGGTATCTTGGGTAGTGAAAGTGAAGTAGTGCCACTTCAGATTTAGCCACGTAATCGTTAAGTCAGGATTGCGTGCACCCATGTCCGGCGAATCATCGTGACCAACTTTTACAGATATTTCGCCAATCCTGTCTTCAACAAAACAACACAATCTGTGTTTAGCATTTCTGGAAAGATCACTCGTCAGACGTGTTTCAACACCAGTGGTATCGAAGAGGATGACGGTGATCTCTAATTGCTATCGTGCTGGACTGCAGTAACTACCATCTGCCACAATCAATGTGTCTAGTAGTACACCTTCAACGGACGCTGGAGTGCCACTGAACTTGTGCAACAACAGCTGCTCTTTCTTGTGCTTGTGCGACATATGTCAAGTAACATCGCATGAACCCCCATTCTCGACTGGTGTCACCATTTCCTTCCCATGATTGGTGAGGCTTTGTTCATGACAACAGTTGGGAAGATTCATACCCCATGTAGTCAAGCACTCCCTGCAGCAACGCACAAAGTGTCCTATATGGGGGGACCTGATGAAGAGCTCGTACGGAACACGCATTTGAGAGGCTAGAGGGAAATATATGCCCACGAACAGTTGCAGTGGTGATAAATACCAAACAAAGAATAAACATTAAAGGGACAAAACTTCTGAAATGATGGGAAACCGAGCACTGGTGTCTCACCTATGGAGCTGCGTCACTAGCCCTTGAGCCACCCATGCGTTTGCAGCAGATCTTTCCGCCGCACCCTTTTAAATCAGCACATGTGCGAGCTAACAGTGCCATCACACAGTAAACTTTGAGGGTCTCGAACCCCTGGTTGGAGGACTCAACGAAGAAGAAACACATCATTCCTGAGAACCTTCTTAGGTCATCTTAAAGTCATCTTAAACAACGTAAGAGAACCAATTAAACAAACAAAAAAGTCAACGATTAGTAGCTCAGTGGAAATTGGCACAAAATCGAGGAATTCCTGTGACTCGTAATTTTCGTTTGTTTCTATGGGCCTCTCATTGATTTCGAAATGGGTTCTGGACCCTTAGCCATTTGAGTATACTTTCTGTTTTCTTACTAAACTTTGCCCCTTTCCTTGAGAACAAACAGATAAATTTGCCTCAAATCGCCAGAAAATTATGAAAAGGAAACATAAATCCTCCCTAACACTGATGCAGGATCCCATTCAAGGATATTCGCAAGAGAATTAACATGAACCACCCGAGAATTGAGGATCGATGCTCCATTGCTCTACTGCAACACTAATTTGAAGACGGCTTATGAAGCCGTGGCCTCATCATTCATGTGGCACACGTGGCCACTAGCGAGTGACAAATGTCAAATGTAGTGAACAATTTTTAAATTCTTGGTGATCTCATGTTATTGTTCTGCATTTAGCTCATGGAGTCACATGATATCCCTGTTCGAATCGATGTCAGAGGTTTCAAGCCAGAGCTTGTTGCAAAGGTTATAGAGTGGATGTACAATGGCGAGGTATGAGAGATGTACAGTGTTGTGCATCGTAGAATCAATTTGAATGTTCATATTTGGCCTGCATAGTCATTTGTATTAGGCCGGCCGAAAAGTCTTGAAACAAAATTTTGAGAAGTTCAGAATTTTTTGAAAAAAAATCCTGAGTCAATAAGGATCGTGGTTCCAGAAGCTTTTGCTGTACTAATATGAAAGGGCCCGCGCGCGTCTTTTGGTGACACGTCGAACATGATTAGCCAACAACATCTCCGGGTGGTCATCTTCTGCGAATGGTGCTGAACCTGCAACGCAAGCAGAACGGTCTCTAATATCACCGACACATTTGGAGAAGGGCTGTAAGCCACAGTCGTTGGATTACTCGTTTTCATTCAGGAGATATGAAGCTTGAAGACGGAGAGCGCAGTGGGCGACCTTCTGCTATCGATGATGACGGATTGCAGATCGCTATCAAATCCAATCCAGAAGCAACTATGCGGGAACTGGCAACAACCCTCGGCTGCATCTCCACGACCGCGGCTATCGAAATGTTGTGACAAGATGGATTCCTCTAGCCTGACCGAGGCACATAAGCAAGTGCGAATGAACATAGTCACACCTCGAGCAGCCGCATCGAAAGGGATTTCTTGAGCATCTAGTGACTGAAGATGAGAGCCGGATAGTATACGATAACAGTGCACATCATGCCGTCTGGCTCGACGCAGAACCACCAGTCCTGCCGAAGCCAAAACTAAACCAACGCACATATTTACAATGCGTTAGGTAGGATGCGAAAGGGCCAATCTACCTACCATGAGCTGCTGACTGCTGGCAAGATGGTCACGGCTTCCATATACGTTAATCAACTTCAGAATTGGGCCGATGCAATGCGAGAAAAAAGGCGAAAAAGATCAAGTGTCCACTTGTTGCACGACATCGCGCGCCCACACGTTACATCGACAACCTGTGAGAAGATAGCCGATAGAACGATGAAGCATCATTTGAGAAGGAAAAAATTTGAAAGCTATTATGACCTCAAAATGGCAGTCGACATCTTCTTCAAGTCGTAATCCGCTGATTTCTGGACGAAAGGAATCAGCGACTTACCGAGCAGATGGGAGGTTATATCGCCCTATGCTGAATATACTGTTGATTCCTAATTTGTATTTAGGAAACTGCGGTGGACAATTTTTTTGGTGCAAGGCTTTTCGGCCAGCCTAATAGTATGGCATCCATCCGATGGATAAGTCGGTTCTTCATGCTTTCTGGAGAAGTCTGGTACAAACATCGGATGGAATGGCTTGGTTAGCTTACGCGAGACCCGAACCGAGATCTTTGGTTGGGGTGAGCGCGGCAGCCGGCGTCTGCGAGTGTGCAACAACGTGCCTAAAACTACACTACACGTTGGAAAATGCAAAAGGAGTGAATCATAGATTCAGTGATCCTATAGTAGCCTTCTAATATAAACGTTGAAGGGGCAATAGGTACAGGGATTCAGGGGTGTGCGCAAATGAAATCTAAAGTTTCGTAAGTCGTAAAGCGTAATTATGAAGAAAACGTCGTAAATCATGAATCGTAAACTGTAAACTGCGAAAGTGTTCTGACCTATAAAGCCGTACAACTATCTTTTTAGCGTTTTACCTGCTAATGTTGAACAGAAGTGAGCCAATATTCACATTTTTATTGTGTTATTTTCAGCTTTTGTATGTGTGTATAGCTTTTTTGGTTTTCTTCCACACTTGCTTTTTTTACTTTTCTTTTTCTTTTTGGTCGGACACCTTTCATATCGATCATTAACCTTTTAAGAAAGTCGATAAACATTTGATTCAAATACTCTATTATGACCAGTGCATGGGCTTCCAAAAAAAGCTTACATCGTTAGAATGGCCATTAAATTCTTTTAATTCCCAATCTCATAGCAGTTCTTTAGCTTGTGCAGAAATCTAGAACTTAGCAAAAACAACAGCAAGTCACTATGACGACTGAAATTTGAAAAAAATTCACCGCTGACTAACTGGACGAAAGCAGCAGCTATATACTTGACTTTGATACTTTGATGGTCCTTTTGTCGGCTGGAGGTCTTCTCAGCGGGGACCACAACTCTTCCAGACCGCTCGATCTCTGGCTGTTTGCATCCAGTGAGGCAGACTCCGCTCTCTGAAAGATCTTGAGAATGAGTCTGCCCATCGCGTTGGCGGTCGTCCCAGTGGTCTCTTATGGTCTCTCGGGAGCCATTCTGTGACACGGAGACTCCATCTATCGTCCTTTCGTCGAAGCAGGTGTCCGGCCCAGCGATCTTTGGACTTCTTCATGTACTGTAGCGGGTCTGCTAATTGCGACTACTCCCGTAGCTCCGAGCTTCGTAGGCCTTCTTGCCATTGCTGACGAAGGCTTGTCCTCAGAAGACATCTCTCCAGTGCACGATGCGTAGTTTGCATCGCTCTGGCGATTGTCTTGTTGTCGGGCCAGGTTTCCGTCGCGTAACACATCGCAGGCAGTACAGAGGCGTTGAATATCGAGGCCCTGAGGCCGGGATCCTTGATCTGATCGGTGACTTCGCGAATCGAACTGAAGGCTGCCCATGCTGCGCGTCTCCTGCGGGCGATTTCAGGAGCGAGGTCGTTATCCATGTTCAGCTCTCTTCCCAGATAGGCGTAGGAGTCGACCGGTTGTAGAGCGACTCCCTTTAACCTTACGAGTCCCGTGTCACACCACTGGTTGACCATAAACTGCGTTTTGGACATATTCATGTCCAATCCAATCTTCATACCTGCCACATTGAGCTCGTTCAGCATTTCCTCGACTTCTGCCGTGCTGGAAGAGATGAGAACAATATCGTCGGCGAAGCGAAGGTTGTTGATCCGTTTACCGTCGACAGCCTTTATCGTCCCAGTTCAAGTCTTTCATGGCATCCTGGAGTGCCGCTGTGAATAGCTTAGGAGAAATCGTGTCTCCCTGCCGTACTCCTTTCCCGATAGGAATTTTAAGCTTTCGATCGACTAGCTGGATGGTAGTCGATGTGTTCGAGAAGCATTCGTCGAGAAGTCGGATGTAGGGCGATGGTATACCAGCGTGCACAAGTGCGTTCAAAACGGCGTTGATTTCCACAGAGTCGAACGCTTTCCTGTAATCCAAGAAGACAAGGACAAGTGGGAGGTGGTACTCGCGGCTCCTCTCGATGAGCTGTGAGACAGTCTGAATATGGTCCATGCAGGAGAAATCCTTGCGAAACCCTGCTTGCTCCACTGGCTGATATTCATCCAAGCAACGCTCCATGCGGTTAAGCAGTATCTTGGTGAAGATCTTGTACACAACCGGGAGAAGACAGATGGGTCGATAGTTGTTGATATCCTCCTGCTGACCTTTTTTGAAGATTAAAACTGTTTTCGACTCCTTCCATGAGTCCTGAGTCCTACCAAGTCGAAGGTAGTGGTTGAAGTGCTTGGCAAGAAGTGAGCAGAGGGCACTGTCACCCGCACGAAGGAGATCAGCAGAAATGCCGTCCGGTCCGGGAGCAGTGCCCGACTTCATCTTTCTGATGGCATGAGCAACTTCTGATTCCAGAATGGGAGGTACTTCCTCAGCTGGTGGCATCAAGCATTTCGGGACAGTGATGGAAGAGCGGAACAGATCTGTGTAGAATTCTTGAACGATGGCCTCCATCGCTCTTCGAGACGTTTGCGTTGTTCCATCCTTATCCACAAGGGCTGACATTACTGCCTTCTGATAGCAGAGATCTCGTTTGCAGCGCTTTATGCTTGAACCTTTCCCAGCGGCTTCTAACAGCTTCAATCTTCTGTAGGCTTGAATGGACTCCTTCACTGCAATTCGACAGGCCTTCGAGATGGTGACTTTTTCCAGATGGGAAGCGTTAGGGTCCAGTTTAAAGGCTCTTCTTTGCTCCAAGAGCTTAATCGCATGTGCGTTGAGTCTTGAAGCAGGCGGTGATGTGGCTCCGCAAGAGCTGCTAGCACATTTCAACAGTCCTTTGGAGAGAAGGTCGTAGTCTTCCGATGGATCTTCAAGAAGATTCCAATCATACGACTTTATTGCACATTCCAACTCCTCGGACTTGAATGTGGGGATCCTCACCGGTGCCGGTTTATGAGTGTCACGCTTGAACATCCACTTTTTGAGAGTCAGCTTCGCACGGACAAGACAGTGATCCGAGCCGGTGTCAAATGAAGGCAGCACGGAGACGTCTCCAGCGTCTGTTTGTAAGAACATGGTCGATCTCCGAACGTGTTTCTCCATTTGGGCTTTCCCAGGTCCATCGTCGCTGTGAAGGCTTCTTAAACATAGAATTTCCATGGTAGAGACGGCACGCGGATAGGAAGTCTATCAGGCGCTCTCCGTTTTCGTTCTTTGAGGAAGTTCCATGTGGTCCTAGCCTCCATTCGTCGTGATCATTCGTACCGACGATAGCGTTAGGTGGTGCACTGTCGAATTGACTAGAAATCCAACTCCGCCAATTTTCTTTCTGTCCACCTTTGGTCCGATAATGAGAAGCTCGTTGTGGTCGGTTCTTCTTATGGTTTCCGTTCTGCCTTTCGTTTCCTGCAGGGCGATAACGTCGTATTTGATGTTGCGGCTTCTGTAAAGCAGTGTCCGAAGATCCTGCTCAGATGCGATCGAACGACAGTTATAAGTGCAGACGAATAGGCAGTTTCCGTGTCGTGGTGGGAGGGAGTTTCCGGTAGTCCGATTCCAATGACGTCCTGATAGCTTAACTCCGAGATTAGATGGCCCCTCGCCGGAGGTGGATGCAACCGACGTCGTAGAAGTCCACCTCCGGCGCGCGGAGGACTGGGGCACGGGTTTAGTTGTTTGAGCCACACCGGTGGTCTGGTTACTCACATGTTCCTGGCCAAGGATACAGGAGAGCCGCCCATACACGACAAAGCGTCGCGTACTGCGTGACCGTTTGTGCCGTTAGCCATCACAAAGTGATGTTCACCCCTTCACCGCGGTGAGGTGGCACATGAAGGGGAGCAGCTATATGACGCACCGAAAGGCCTCCGCTTTTTTACATTTTGAAATTCGTCCGGGAACATTGCATAATATGATAGGAAACTGCTGATCACTGGAACAGCATGGTCACATTTCTTGGACACCTCCTGTAGTAGCTTTTAAATGAATAGTGTAACGTTCAACCTTTTTAACGTGCCTCCAGTTTGATTCCCTAAGCATCCAATTTGATTCGGAAGGTATCTTGTTTAATGTTTGAAAATCCGAGTTAGGAAGAATGCAGCTTAAAATAGGAAATGGTTGTTTTTAAATTCTAAATGCCCATTTTAACCATGACAAAAGAAAACGGCATAAATCACAAAATATAAAGTCATCACATATTAAACAGATATACATAGAATGCATATCAAACATTATAGTTAAACATAGAGTGCATAATGAGAAGGTGCTTAGCAATACCCATCCCGCGTTACCCGAATTCAGATCTCTGTTAACTGAAGAGCGATTGAAAAACTTTAGGAGAAAAAACTTTTAAACTTCTAACAGAAGTACTCGACATTTCTAAAACATGGACCGACAATTTCAGTCTTCGGCGCTGTGATACTTTGGGGAGGGACAACCTTCAAGGGGCCGGATTCATCAACGACCTACAGCAATTTAACAGAGAAATTAGAGCCGAAATCCCTGATAGCGCCTTATCAAGCAATATGGTGAGCGTTATCTGAGTTCACCGCAGTGGATTCCCTATCAAAGTTATGCGAGTGTTGATGAATACGACCCCAGAAAGCTTCAGTAACAATGACAAAGAGAAACGAGAGATCAGACCCTTTCCTGCCCAAATATGTGCTCTCCTCTACTGAGGCGGATAACTGCGAATATCTTTCTGTGGACTGGAATGGAACGTCTCTCGACAGTAGGACAGTGCCTTGCTGGGACGGAGGAGTCCAATCTCCTAGCGAGCTTATTTCTCATTATGTATCGCTCTTGCTTCCCATTCTAAGCAGGCGTGGTACCAAACAGCAGCGCCTTCAGTTTTAGAGAAATTTAAAGGTCAGTTAAGCAATGAGATAAGTAAACTCGACAACATCTGTGCACAGTACAGTGCCTTCTGTCATGATGCGACATCGAAACATAAACACTAAAACAAACAGAGGGAATGAGCAAGACTTTTAAAGGGGAACACCTTTGTAACCGGAATGCATAATCTTGTTTGAAGTTAGATCAAAGACAATTACGAAAATTTAAGGTTCGTTCGGTTTAGGTGTGTCCCTGAGTTACGGTAGCGGTCCGCCACAGCCCCCAGTCGGAGGAGGCGGTGGGTGTCCCGTGCACACCGAACAGGGTCAAGCTTGAGGTTCGGGAATCGAAGGGGGGGGGTCGTACTGCGGCCTCGTCTGGAGGGGGGTCGTACTCTCTCGCTTTTCGCAGAGGACTCTCTCCAAATTCAGGTTTTTAGATGATGTTTGCATCTATTAATAAGTTGTTTTTTCCAGGTGTGACTACGACAATACGGAGATATACAAGCACTGGCGTTTCCTGGAGTTAAAAAAAAATAGGATTGAATATCAAAAAAATTTAATGCCTATTACTGTGCAGTGAAAAATAAAGATTTCCTGTCTGCAGATTTGTCGTCAATGAGAGATTTTCATTTTTTCAGATTTTCCCAAGACGTCATGGATCCTTTTTTGCTAAAAGTGTTTGTTACCATAAAGAAGCGCTGTTTATCTACTTTTCAAAAAGCTAGCGGGATTTTTGAATTTCGAAAAATTAGTCGAGTTATGAATATTTTTGTGAGATCACTCCGATGACGACGGCGAAGAGTCGATCCGCGATTCAGTTCACGACTTGCGAAAATTGATCATATCTCGGCTATTTTTTCAAGAATCAAAAATTTTGCTTGTTCATCAAAAAATAGAGCAAATATGCTTTCTAACCATATAAGAATTTTTTCCATTTTCCAAGAAAGGGGTCTTCATGCGGGACGGGGGGGGTTCGATTTTCGTTACGTATTTTTGCGAAATGGACCCGAAATCGAACCCCCCTGCCGCGCATGAAGACCGAATTTTTGGACATTATTTCTTATATAGCAAGAAAGGGCTCTTCCTCTAGTTTCTGAAAAGCTAGCGGGATTTTTAAATTTCGAAAAATTAGTCGAGTTATGAATATTTTTGTGAAGCCACTTCAATTTTTTTCGCAACCAGCAGCCACGCGTGGCGACTCCTTTTTTGGAAAAGATTTTTACAATGTGAGAAAGAGCGTTTTATCTTCTTCTTGAGAGGCTAAAGGAATTTTCAAAATACGAAAAACTTACCGAGTTATGAACCTTTTTGTGAACGTTTAGTTTCATGCTCCGATGACGTTGGTGCAAAGTCGACCGGAGGTCGATTCATCCTGTTCGATCCAGAAAATCATGATTTTTTCACTGTGCATTGATCATGACTTGGAAGTTTTTGTAGCAAAATTTTATTCGTATGGGTGGTCTGCTTCGGCTAAAATTTTTTTTTTCATGAAAAACGAGAATTTTGCTTGCGATCCATCCTAATTATATCGTCATCGCAGTTCCGTCATCGCTGCGGAGAATCTTGTTTTTTTTGCTGTATCCTGTACAGAGCTTGGGTTTTTAGTTCTATTTTCGTTTTTTATGACGTTTTCTTAGGATGGGAGAACATTATTTCCATAGAGAAGTCCATCGTCTATCCTTCCTTTTTCCGCTCCATAATCGATTCGAGGAACGCTTCAAAAAAATTCATAAGGAAAGGACTTAAGTCGTCGTCAGAAAGAAAACTCAGATTTCTATTTAACACAATTTCAGAGCACAATTTCAGATGCAAACGTCGCTACTTCAGGTAGAAGAATGTTCCGTGTCCATGGTGTCCTGAAAAAAACTCCATAAATTGAACAGTGATGATTGGAAACTGTTACCAGAAAATCTTTATTTTGAAGTGTCGAAAATAGCGTTCAAAATTTTAAAGAATTTTATTGTGTTTCAAACATTATTGTTCAGGGAACTCGTTTCATTGTCCTCTTCAGTGCCGAAGCCGCACCTGAAAAGAAGAATCTATTAAAGAGTTCAAACTGCACAAGAAACCTTGAAAAAATCAAGAAATACAAGAAATAGAACAGTGGAAGAGAGAGGGAGGGGGTCGTAAAAATTCCGCTTCTGAGGGGGGGGTCGTAAATTTCCAGCAAAAATCGAACCCCACGCTTGACCCTGACACCGAATCGAGGGTTCTTGCTTCGGATCCCACCCAGCCAACCAAAACTTCTCTCCCCTCGGGGTAGGTGATTTAGCTCCAGACCTGCATCGGAAGGACAAATCACTGACTTTTCCGTCGGCTGACATGTAAAACTAATTTCGTAGTCCAAATGTTCCTTTACAATATCCCATAGAAGTACTATTATGGAATGTGTGACATCTCAAATGGACACTGATTGACGTCGTCTTTACTATCTATGTTCTTTCAATCTTAATCGTAAATCTGCAATCTTAATATGGTTTGTGGTAGGACCCGTGTCTTCTGCTTCTGCAGCAGCGTCAATCTTTATCCGTAAAACCCACAGCCCAGCATTCAAAATTGTTCAGGTAGAAATGCCAATGGAGAGCATAGTTGAGAACATGTCTGTCACCCACTACCTTGGCGTCGTTGTTCTTCATCACCTTTTCGAAAACACGTTGCGAAACATGGCTAATAACGATGAAACTCGAATTGACGCCGTAAATGTGGCCACACATCCAAGAACTGGGGTATGTTAAAATGACGGCTCACCAGAAAGTGTGTATGGCTATTCCTTTCACTTTTTTACTATTCTTGATTAGTTCCAGGTCTCCTCCGAAACAGTGGCTCAAGTGTTGAAGGAGCTTTATGACAAACATGGCTATCTCTCTTCAGAAGAAATCACGGTAACTTCAAATCTAAATCCTGTTCAGGGTGATTCTACTTGCAACCATTAGTTCCTGCCGGACGCCTTTGAAGAAAATAATGACGTTCTAGAATCTTTTATAGCGACAAAACAGTAACATGTTACATCTTGTTACATCTTGGATGAAAGAAAACTGTGGAGGACCGGAATTTGGGAGACGAATGCGAATATACCATTTTGGCATATGTTGTACGTAATCTACCCGGGAGTTTTACGGCATGTCAAATAGCCCTCAAGATGGCGGCTGAATGTTTTAGGTTGCAAAGAAGGTATCACGCCACTTGTGCAATTTTTCGCATTTATTCCTCTCGTTCCCATGCATAAAACAACTAACACCATTATGCTATATTACATATTATCGACAGCCTACAGTTATGGCCGTAGCACTTTTATAAATGCCGAAAAACCTCTTTTTGGTGGCTTTTTCGGCCTTTCGGAAAAAACTCCCTTCAAAGTTAACGTGTGACATCTACTTTCAAAATCGTGCTCCATTGCGACGGACGAGTTGTCCGTCGCAGTCCGTCGCAAACAGTTGCATGCTCACAATTCCTCTAATTTTAGTTTTTTTGAGAAAAGTTTGACAAAGTTCGATTTGCCTCTTCGAGGCCTACACAAACATATATAGCCTTACCAAACCACCGCATTTCCGCTGTGGGTCGCCAAAAATGGCTGGAGCACGCTCTTCGCGATTGGAGCTGCTTATTTACCAGGACTTTCGGAGTATCTCAAGAATAGCAGACGTAACAACTGCTCTGTCACGCCAGTAATGCTCCAATAGTGTGTCGTGCACAACGCCTATAGGATCAAACCTATCAATCGAGGGGGGGGGGGCGAAAGCATGTTCACTCCGTTTCTATCGTCCCTTAGTGGGAAATGTAAGGCCTTCGAGAATATTTCGAACCGTTTGAAGAATTTTATCAGAAATTCCCAGTCTCCCTATTTAGGAATTGCTGTACTCTGTCCCGGAGAGAATTTAGAGTGCACCGTGAACAATGCATACAGGGTCGAACCCATCAATGGAGTGGGGCGAACGTTCGCAACTTGCATGCGCGGGCGTGTTCGGAGCGTAATTACTCTATCAAGTTCAAATCTTTCCGGCTGCAATTCAAGAGTTCTGTAGGCAGCACAAGGTCCTTGAAGCAAACTAAACCACATCGGGGTAGCTCATGAAGAGGCTATGTTACAAATGCAAGGTTTAGGTTGCAAAGAAGGTATCACGCCACTTGTGCAATTTTTCGCACATTTTTTCACACATTTTTTTTTGTGTGAAAATGCAGGTGAGGCAGGTGTGCGACTCAGTTTCTTTCTGATTTCGGTCGACCACTACCGGAAGACGCGGCGAGCTAACGGTGTGCAAATGTGTGAGAGAGCAGAACACTGAAGGCACTTTACGATGACATGCTTGCAATTCTCCACCTGCCTAAACTGCTTTATTCTCATTTTAGAGCGGCGGAGGGCAACGATGAAATATCTTCCGCCCTTACTCACCCATATTTGAGTTTTCGACACTCGCACTGGTACCATTCTGTTCACCTCGGAACGCTCTATCGAATATCATCTATCTCGACCAATTTGGAACGAATTGGGCCTAGTTTGACACTATTCGATAGAGCTCTTCATGCTGAATTGAGCAGTCTTACTGAGAGTAGCCGGAACTGTAATCTGGGCTAACAAGAGCGCAGAGAACATCGACCGGTAAAAGTCTACCGCCCTAGAACGGCAGCTGGTGCCAAGACAGTTGAGGCAGCCGCGGAGCAGTGAGCGCGACGTTGTTAAGCACATTATGTGTTCTGCTCGCCTACACACTTTTAGGCCGTTAACTCTCCGCGTCTTCCCACAGGAGTCAACTGGAATCGGAAAAAATCGTGTCACACAAGGCTAACCTACATATTTGCATCGCCGTAACTTTGTACAAGCGCACTTCTTGAAATTTTACTGCCTACAAAATGCACAAGCTGCAGACGGAAAGAATGACACGTGACAGAGTTATCGCGCTCAGAACAAGCTCGCGCGTCCTATTTAGCACAACAACGGTCAATGTTCTCCTTGCATATCCTTTCTGTAGATTCAGCTTCTATAGAAGTCCTGGGGTTTTGACGAAAAGGAATCAGCAAGACACTTCTCAAGTTGCTCCTTGTTGTCAATTTGTTTCTCCTGCAAGTGGTTCGACAACGAAAGAGACAGGTGTTTGTGCGTTGGAGCAAGGTCAGTTGATAACGGCGGGTGGGCCACTACATGTCATTTGAAACACTGAAGTTTTTTCTCGCATGCAACGCCTGGACGTACACGTCTTCCGAAGGCCACGCAGGTGTGGAGCTCTGGTGATGTGACTGCACTCGAGTTCCTCTGCCAGTTCACACGCAGGGGCTCCTCCTGAACCAGCTCCAGAAGGCGCACCTCATCCACTACAACTGGCCTTCCAGACCTCGGTTGGTTCTCCAAGCAATCCGGAACCATACTTTCGCTGCGTCGTAGGAGACAGGGGTAGGACATACCATATATGTTATCCACCGCGACTCTTGAACTGCTTGGCTTTTTAAACTCGCAAAGCAGTCGAACATGCTTGCAGTCGAAAACGATTTTCTCTGCCATAGTCGTAAAGGAATATGACGACAGTAGTGAATAATAAATATAGCTCATAGGTCATACTATATATGCGTTATTGGGAGAAGGTTCCAGAACGCTTTTCAAAAATTTGGCGGAGCGCCAATGTGAGGGCGTGAAACTTTCCTTACAACCTAATCGAGTGCAATAGTCTGCTATGCAGCCTCTAGGCGCTCCATAACCTCCTGAAAATTGCAAAGGTGTCACAGATATGTACTCAACTCTTAGAATAGAGGCATGGGTAACAAAATATATAGATGTTGTAGATAGCAACGGTCAGCAGGCATAGCGGGAAGTGAGGCAACAGGATGGACTTTGACAATAAAATCGGAGATATCGACTGACACCCACTGGTCGATAGGCCGTAGCACAGATTTAGTGCTCGCATGACTCACTATGAGGCGCTTGCATCGACCATCATGCGGACGGGCGGAGTATAGCGGTGATCACTCCCTTTGAGACGCTCTACGAATTCCACTTCTACGGCAATTGTAAATGCAATCTAAATTGATGTTTGGCTTGTATTAAAATAATTTGCAGTGAGAAGATAGACAGTTTAGCGTTTCATCCTTCCCAGACAGGTAAGGCACCATTTTACCGGCTCTGGAGGGAACGAGGCTTAGTTGGCCTTGACTGGACCTAAACTAACAAGGGGGGGGGGGGGTACTAGCTGGCCATGGAACGTTGAGATGAAATGTATATCATTGGATGCGATTTCGAACGCTGATTCTAAATTATGTGTTCCTTTTCTACTGAGCGCATCAATGAACGGAGTTATGAACCATTTTTAGCTTAGCTCCTAAGCCGGCTGTCCGACAATCACAAAAAGGGCTAGCTTATGTAGGCTAGAAACTGCAGGGGCCGCCGAGCAGCGGTGGCGCAGGGGTAGAGGAGCGACGTGGTGAAACGCGGTGGTTTGTGGTTCGACCCACGGTGATAAAGGGTTTCGCACTTCCTAAAAATCATCTTCCACGTGGTGTACACCAATGGATGCGCCTGCGGCAAAGCTTGTAATAATGGTTTTATTACGTTAGTTATCTGCAGAACACTACACGGATATCACATAAGCTATATATATCTCCGTAAGCACCTGCATTTGCGCGCTGCGCGCGGCCTTGCGCTGACCTACGAAAAGCAATATCTGTAAAACATAAAATTCGCTAACATCTATGCTTGGCTGCGTAGATTATCGGCGTGAACCCGTTCACTACTCTCGTCATAGGAATTCTCACCGGACCTTCCAGTAACATCATTGGTTTGTGCTGCTCAGTACTTTCCTCAGGTTACTCCTCTGCAGCCGTTCCCATGAATTCTGACCCTTGTTACGTGACCGTCTTATAAGCCTATACTCTTCTTTCACGACGTAGGGACACTTCCGCTGAATCCAGAAGCTCAGAAACGCGCATTTGCCGTAGTATCAATCAGGAAGAGGCTACGCAGAGAGCATATTTCTTGTTCTCTGTATTAGTTTCCCTTACATCTTCCTTCTTGCTGATTCCCGACCTGGGGCAGGATTCCTTAACGACTTACACAATTTAGCGGAGAATACTACACCCAAACCCCTGATTGGGCGTCTTATCAAGCGATATGGTGAACGATAAGCCGCGTTATCTAATCTTTCCGCAGTGAATTCTCTTTTAATTTTATGTAAGTCGTTGATGAATCCGACTCCTGGTTCCACCTCCAGGTTCCTCCTTCCTGATCGCTCTCCGGGTCTGCCTCCCCCCATCGTCGGGGTTCCCCTTGCTTCTCTATCTCATAAAGTTGCACTCCCAAGCTTATTGGCACGACGGCGCTGAGCGGACGCCCATAGCGCGACATCTGTCACATCTCCTAAACCCGCACGCTTTGTCTCCCTTACTGGCCTACTCGATCCCCAAGCTGGTCATCCTTACTGCTCCCACTTATTTTTAACTAAACTCCCTCCTTATTGCCTCCACCCTTCTTGGTGCCACCTCCTGGTCTGTCTCATTGTTGTATGTGTCCCTCTTTTTGACTATTGTGTCCCATTCTGATCCCACCTTCATTGCTGGTCGCTCTCCTGGCCCCCACCCTCGAATTCCTCTTACTACTCTTACCCCTTTAGTGGTCCTCCCATGTTCATGGCACGAAGTCGGCGACACGGGATTTGAATCAAGACGCTCAGAAACGCTCACAGTAGTAGCGAACACTTATTCTGAATCCAGAAGCTAACAAACGCGAGCAGTTGCCGCTGTGTCAAGCAGAAAGAGGCTGTACTTCCTCTACTGCAGAAAAGTCCACCACTTCTGAAAGCGGCTGCTCGTCACATGATGCCGGTGATACATCTTCTTAATCCAGATGCTTCTAGCAAGGTGCAGAAGAACCGTCCTCTGAACCCAGACGCTCAGAAAGGTGTGCAGTTGCCGCTGTGTGAAGCAGGAGGAGGCTGCACTTCCTCTGCAGCGTCAGCATCCCATGTTGAATTCTGAATTCTACGCTAGCCTCACGACGCCGGATACACATTTTCATTACCTAGAGCTTCTAGCGGAACATAGAGAACCTGGCTTCTGAAACCAGAAGCTCAGAAGATCGGCCTTCCGAATCCAGAAGCTCAGGAGCGCGCGCACTTGCCGGTGTGTTGAGCTTGAAGAGGCTGCACAGATGGCAGATTCCTTGTTCCCCGAATGAACTACATTACGGCTACCTTTTTGCTGCTTCCCTGTCCTGGTCCCGCTTCCAGGTCCCTTTTTCCTGTCGATCCCTCCCTGCACCCCTTGTGTCCTCCTTATTACTCTACCCCAATTAAGTAACCCTCGCACGCTGATGGCATGACGACGGCGAACGAGCGACAATTGCGCGACATCGGTGTCACATCTTCTAATCCGGCCTCCCTTACTGTTCCCCTCGTAATGGATACCCTTGCTGTTCCTCCTTACTGCCCCCTTATTCGTAACTCCCTACTGGTTCCTCCTTATTGCCTAAACCTTGCTTAGTACCACTCCTGGCCTGCTTCATTGTTTTCCTATCGGACCCTATGCCTCCTCCAGGTCCCTCCTTCCTGGTCGCTGTCGAAGTCCCCTTCTATTCCTACCCCTTTAGTGGTCCTCCTATGCCATTAGCACGGAATCGGCGGCACGGATTTTGAACCTGGATGCTCAGAAACGCACGTAGGTGCTGTTGTGTTAAGCTGTAGACTGCTGCGCTTCACCTGATGCAGAAACATCCCACGTTCAATAGCAAATTTTGCCCTCACTGTGGATGATGGATGATCACTGCATCGTATCTCAGGTTAGATCACTCAACCGCTTTCGCTGTGGATGATGCGGCGCACCTCACTTGTGTTAGATCACTCGACCGCTCTCGCTGTGGATGATGCGGCGTATCTCACTTTGGTTAGATCACTCGACCGCTCTTGCTGTGGATGATGTGGCGTAGCTCAAATAGGCTAGATCACTCGACCGCTCTCGCTGTGGATGATGCAGCGTATCTCACTTACCATTAGGTTAGATCACACGACCGCTCTCGCTGTGGATGACGCGGGATACCTCACTTAAGTTAGATCACTCGACGGACAAACTCTTTTGTATATAGGTGGTGACGGTGATGGTGATGGTGATATCTCACTTAGGTTAGATCAGTCGACCGCTCTCGCTGTGGATGATGCAGCGTATCTCACTTAGGTTAGATCACACTTTAATAGTTGCGGCGGTTCAGTGAATACTAGCTGACTCGATCGACCACGATTCCACGGTTACCAAACCACAGTTCGTCACCAACGTTTATTTGACCACTCGACGGCAATCTCAAATTTGGGTAATTAAACCAACTTTATCAAGTTCTTTTGCGAGTACACTATACGAAAAAATGCAATTCACTACAGTCAAGGCGTGGTTGCGTTTCGTCCAAGAAAAATTGTGATGAGGAGTACCCAATCCCAAACATGGAGTAGATGTAGAGTTAGGTAATGAACTGGATTTAGCAGAGCAGCAAAAAATGGTAGAACAATAAAACTTTTAAGAAAAATTTAGTTTCTGCCTTGTCGCGGCAGACAGACGTGCATAACTCCGCCTCACGGGCTTCTGTGAGCAGACGCCTCTGAGATGGAATGTAAGATAAGGCAAAATACCAGCGTCTGCTCATAGAACCCCGAGAGAAATCGTGTTTCGTCACGATACTCCGCGTCTCCAAAAATTGCAGGTGCTACTGTAGTCCGAGACGATTCCTCAACTGCGCGATGTTGTCTTCCGCTTCGTTGAAGGCTCTCTGGAGGATGGTTAGACGCTCCTGCTTGGTAGCGCTCCTTTCGGCAGTTGGACATATCGCTGAGTTGTGTCTAGTTTTTCTATGGTTGCATCTCCTGTCCCTTTTCTTACACGTCTGCGAATCTCCAGAACACTCGGTAGTCATGCAAATTCGGCACCTATGATCCCGCGCTAATATCTGGGAACGCTCTTCAGAAGTCCTGATGCTTGGGCATGAGTCGGAATAGTGTACTCCGATCATTCCGCAGAAGACGCATGGCATTTTACGGAAGAAGTAATTTTCTATTGGAACATCATAGACGCGTGGCTCACAGACGGACTCGCGTCTAGTTTCGTCGATCATGTTCCTTAGTTCGTCAAGGGCTTCAATGTTGCGTCTGAGCTCTTCTCTCAAATGTTCCAGGTCCTCGCCACGCTCGCGTCCTGGGATGGTTTCCTCTGCGGCCACCCTTTGGGCCAATGGCTGTTCTGGTCTACATGCGTCATTCCCTTGGCGTAAAAGGGGTCTCCCTGCTTCTGCGACTTGTGCGCGATCGGAAGGCACCTGAAATCGCACTCGACGTACGTATCCCTGAATGCTGCTGCCTTGATGCTGCCTTTCGGCTTCGACTCTGACGAGCAGTCCTTCCTGAGGAGGTG
This sequence comes from Heligmosomoides polygyrus bakeri, assembly GCA_947359475.1. NCBI lineage: Eukaryota > Metazoa > Nematoda > Chromadorea > Rhabditida > Heligmosomidae > Heligmosomoides > Heligmosomoides polygyrus. Next base: position 51,981,263 of record OX375865.1, read on the forward strand.
GAGGAGCTTCCTGCTGAGGTTCAGGACTCTTGTTGCCGCTGTGCGTTTCGTCGATTACAACAAGGCCGTCTTCTGATTCTTCATCGTTTTTATCGACGAGTACGACCGGCTCCAAAAACTCTACATTGTCAGCTATCGCTTGCCTCTCGGTTTCCTGCGTATCCAGAGACGGAGCTATCACTTGTCTCTCGGTCTCCTGCGTATCCAGAGACGGAGCTATCACTGGTCTCTCGATCTCCTGCGTATCCAGAGAAGGAGCAGCTTGTGCGACGCCCTCCCTGGCCAGCCTTCCGTCTTGGACGCGTAGAATGGCCTGCAAGGGTGTCTCATGTGGAGGTTCTGTGCCTTGAATGCTTTGGCCATCGTCAAAATCTTGTGCTCTTGAGAAAACGATCTCGGAGGTTGTAGTGACCCGCGGCGTAGTGCTGGATGCGTCGGTAGGTGCGATCATCATCTTGAGTTCGTCGAGTTTCTTAAGAACCTGAACGCGAAAGTGGTTTTCATTATTCGCCGTTTTTTCGCGGATTTCTTCTCTGAGATCGTTGAGGCGAAATTCGTAATGCTCCTCTATATTGGCTAGCATATCCGAGATGTCACTCAGGACGCATTCCGGATCGATGGTTAACTCTTGATCGTCATCTGCCGCGTACAGCTTGTAGTACTTGCGGCGCCAAATGAACGGTTCTGTGATGTATGGCGAATGCTAGACGGTTTAACTGCAAAAGCCAATTTATTTCGCTGTGTGAGATGAGGAGGCGTAGGCATGTTTCTTCAAGAGTGTGCTTGAGCTGTAGATGCGTATAAGCGAATTCAGAATGAGACATGACAGAAGAGTATAGATTGCGAATGCGACGACTGGTAGCTTTCAAGGATCTACTAAGATTGTGAACCATTTTGCATTCAACGATCATTTGTCGAACGAGAAAGTCGGTACTGGGCATTTCTCCAAGTGCGTGTAGGATCCTATAGAAATATCCGCGTAGCAATTCATGGTCGGACAAGTCGGTGACGGAGCCTCTGAATTTGAAAGGCTTTAAAAAGACTTTAAAAATATGAACTTTTACAAAATGTAGAGTAAGCGTGTAGATTAAATATTTATAATCTCTTATAGTGTGGAAGCGTCGGGTTTTCCCATTTGAACAGAGTTTTAAATAAAAAAATGAAAAAATTGAATCGGCAATAAAATTAGTTTGGATAATATCCTAAGACTGGTGCGTAATGCGCATAGCCCTAGTGTTGGAAGGAGGGCGTATGAGAGTAAAAGTGCGATTCCAACAACGGAAAGCCCGACAAGAAGTGTTTTGTGCCACTGAAAAAAGACATCTACGATGTGGTGAGAGTCTGGCCACTAAAATTCGTTGTATGAGGTACTGTTTCCGTCGATGGTGGCCTTGACAGGGATGGAAATAGTTCCGACGTACTTCAGAACCCCGGATAGGATGAAATAACGAGTCTTGGAACCGCAGGTGATTGAGCAATTATGAAATTGACGAGCCGTGTCGAAAAAAAAGCGTATTAGTGATTCTGGTGCGTTTTGCGCGCACGTTACAGTGAAAGCGTGGCGGCCATATTGGATTTCTCCTACTGTGTCGTGATTCGATTTGCACTGCACATGAGCCTATGCACCTTTGGCGCACCGGTAACATCCGTGTAGCTCAGCGTTTTCTATGGTACAGATGTCATCGTGTACCAGTAAGGCTGCGGTTTCGTAAGAATGCTCAAAATCTAGGGTAAAGTCGGCCGACACCATCTGAGGGATTTTGGCGACAATTTTTTGGTTGTACCGGCGCGACACCTCCCATGATGGGGTTTTCACTGGGAGTTTGTTTACGACGCTGGTGAACTCGTCTTCGAGTTTGAAATCGGAACAGTGGCAGTTAACCTTGCTTTCGGCGGCCTCACACTGACAATCGTCCTTGAAAATGCAGTTATTTAGATTAGCGTTGTCCTTAGAGGAACAAATAAGATGAGGTGTTATTTTCTGCAACCATATTGCTGTATCGTGTCCGTCAGTGATGAAGTCATTGTTCAGTGAGGGTGTAGGAGGAAGAGTTAGCGAAGTCATAGTGATTTGAACGAATGGAAGGGAAATTGGAACGTTAGGTACAACGGGTTCAATGAACCGCTGTTTTCCTTTGGGATGGTTCGCAGTTTCTAACGTGATTTCAAGCTTGACTTCTTCTGACCACCTTATGCAGCGAAATATTTCATATATCTTCGGCGAGTGGGGTACTGTGTACACTCGGTAGAACAAGCAACCAGAGCTAAGATAGAAACGGTCACATCCCGGACCACCGCAAGATTCTAAGCATCCTGTACGTCCAGGGAACTGGTTTGCCATATTCAGCTCGGGGAGAAGACTGGAAGTGTTGTTATTCGCGCACTTATCCTTCACGCGTGAGCCCATATGGGGACACCTTTTGCTGTCCAGAACGCGCAGAGAGGTGGATCGTGTGAAGTAGAGAGTTTCTTGTTCACAGCTTAGGTAAAGGCCCTTCCATCGTATTTTCACGTTGGCTATGAGCGTGGAGTTGTGCGTTAACCTTAGACAAGCGTCTTGGTGGAAGGTGTTGATCTTGAGAAGTTCCGTGAGAGCGACGTGGCAAGTCTCTTGACCGTTGGATCTCGTGCAAGTAGTGGAACGGTGTTGAATCACATTCACATGTTGGCAAGCTTCTACGGTGGTTCGATTCTGTATCGTGCAACAAATGACTAATGCTAGCGCGGCTGCTAAATGTTGACTCCGGGTTCGGCGACGTCTTGCGGTCATACGACGAAATACGGCCAAGGCTATCGCACGGAGTCGACGAGTGAGGAATAGTACTACGATTACGGTTGCTTGCAGTAGAAGCCGAATAGGTTTTCCAATTGTCATTGGCACATAGAGCAGGATGTAGATGATGGCAACGACTAGATACAGTAGCAGAAGCATTAAAGCGATGGCTCCTGTTGGCAAGCACTCAGGATTGAGCAGTACCTGGGTATAGAACCAGCAGTCGAGGTTTGTGCAAAAGTCAAGTGCTCTACAGACTGTCGTCATGGTTGATAGACGTTCCCCTGAATGCCATTTTAATATCACCACATAGTCGTGTAATGTGGAGTGAGCCGGAAACTTTACAAGATACTGTTTTTCATGTGCCGTGTGAAGCTGGCAATGGTTGTCGGCGCATATTTCGATACTCTGATTGCTCATTGAGGTGGAAACTAGGACTCCATCATCACTGCAGCCCATTTCCATGTTCACAGGAGATGTTGCTGTGCTAAGAGTCCGCATGGAAAACATCATGAGGTGGAAGAGGAACCATTTTCGCGCGTTGTTTGTACGATACGCTTGTACCGTGGTTTCTCTCTGTTGTTGTCGCTGTACATCTCTACGTGGACGTAAGTTGTATTGGTGATGTTGCTCGCAGGATGTGGGTGCTGATTTAGGAGTTACTTGTGGAGATGGTTCTGATGTTGTTTCCTCTCTCTGTTCACTGATTTTTAACGGGATTAGCAGGTTCACAGGACGATGAATTTTTCGTCCCGTAGATGTTACAAGCTCTGCTTCACGAATGTTTCCGTCGCTCCCTGCGTGTGTTTCCGTTATTCGAGCCATCTTCCAGTCATTGCGGGGAAGTACTGGATCAGTGATGAGTACTACGTCACCAACTGACGGGACGATTGATCCATGACGTCTAGAAGTGATGTTTTGTTTGTGTGTATTTCTAAGGCTAACCAAGTACTGGTTGTGCCAAATTTTCCAGAATTTCTCCGTTGCTTGGCAAGATGATCGAAGTGCCTCCAGGACTACTTTCTGTGACTGCAAGGCTTTCATCTCTTCAGGTGGATGGTAGTCCGTGTCTGCAGTTACGGGTACTATTGCATTGTCTAAAGGCAAGGTGATTTCCAGGTCTCTTTGTAAAAAATCGATGGGACGGATTGATGTCAGTTCTTCTTGCACCGCTCCTTGATAAGCTAATAGTCTTGAATTGAGACATGCTTCAGTTTCGGTTAAGATGGTGCGCATTTGATCTCCCGACTGGCAGTGTTTGCCTCGAAGGGCCTTATATAGTGCGTGCTTGACTGATTTTATTAGGCGTTCGTAGAACCCTCCTTGCCATGGTGCGTACGGCGTTATGTGCTGCCACTCGATTTCATGTTCTGTCAAGGAGTTTTTTGCATCCGGATGTAAGCACATAGTTCTTCTTCCATCAGCTAGGATTTTTTCGCTAAGTAGGAACGTAGGGGCATTGTCACATGTGATGGTGCTTGGCACTCCTCTGCGTGCGACAAAGCGTCTGAAGGCGTTGATGAAATCATGGGTATTCATACTAGGAACCATTTCCAGGTGTACCAGACGCGTAATTGTGCAAGTGAAGATACATCCACATGGGTTCGTTTCTTCTCCATCAGTTGTTTTCTTAGGGAGATCGAAAAAATCAAGGCCGACGTGCTGGAATGGACGACTTCGACACACCCTGCGTTGTGTAGATCTGTCGAGTCTGGATAAGGGTATGGTAATCCGTTAAAGCGACGACATGTAACACAGTTGAGTACTATTTTGCAGACTTGTTGTCGCAGCTTTGGTATCCAATACTGCATACGTACTGTCGTCATAGTATGTTCAATTCCTTGATGGTAACATCCATGAGCTTCTTTGATGAGAAGTTCTGCTAGGCTTGTGTTAGCTTTGATAACTATGGGATGTTTCGTATCGTTTCTTAAGGATGACTTGCCGAATCTCCCTTGTGATCTCCAGATACCTTTATCGTCTTGGAAGAGGCACAAGGAGGAATTTATCGATTTCCGGTATTCCCTGGTGAAAAGAGCCTGCTGATGATTGCGCACTATGAACTGGCGGGCTGCACGCATAGATAGTCCTCCAATCTGATGTAGATTATCAGGAACAATGCCAAGTTCAGGGATTATGGATATGACATGTTGTAGCCGCGGGGAGGCAAGTGGTCTCAAGAGTTTTTTGAGGAAGATCAGCATTACCACTGCTGTTCTTTTTGCTGCGGTAAAGAAGTTGCAACGTGCACAGTCTATGACAGAAGAAATAGGCATTGAAGTTGATTCGGAGGGGGAGAGGTGCTCTTGCGTGAATGTAACCACAACCGGGGCTTCCTTATGAGAGCAATCTGTGTTCAGCGGGTAGACTGCTGATGTCCGTTGATCTTTTGGACTGAGCAAAAACTCGGGACCGGTCCACCAAGAATGGTTTTTCAGTTGCTCTGATGTGAGCCCTCTTGTCCCTGCATCCGCTGGGTTATCCGTAGTTGGAACGTGACGGAATTCTAAGGATATTCCTTGTAACTGAAGAGCTTCTGAAATTCGTCGAATCTCTTGTAAACGATTTTCGACTAGACGACCCAGTTTTGCGTTATGACTGTTTATTCCCAGCCAGCTCAGCGCAATTTGTGAGTCCGAGAAAATGTATATCTTGTAGAGCTTGCCGAGTAAGCGCGCTTGTAAGGCATTTACGATCGAGTTTCCCAGGCGGCATGCGATCGTGATGGCATTCATCTCTAATTTTGGAATTGTAGCTGTTGACTTGATCGATGGCATTTTTGATTTTGCCATTATGAGGGAAGATATCTGTGAACTAACGAGATAAGCGCATGCTGCTAGTGCAATCGCACTGGCATCGGCAAAGACTACTAATCGCAGATCCTCATTCTCGGCGTGGACTTGCCTTGGAACAGAGTGGTGGAAGCCATCAATATTGTGTATGAGATTCTTCCACTGTGTGCCTAGCGTGTCAGGAAGATGTTCGTCCCAAGCGATTTTGTGTCTCCACAAATCTTCCTGAAGTCGTTTAGGTTGCGTCATTAGTGGGACGAGCCACCCAAACGGGTCGTATACCGATGCAATTTGCCTTGCTACAGTTCGTTTTGTAAAACGTTCCGATGACGGAATCTCACAGTAGATGCTCAGCTCGTCTTCAGTGGAGTCCCATAGGATTCCCAGCACTTTGTGTGTTGAGGATTTGGCGTATGCATCATCCGGAAGATTTTTCTTCAAGTCGTGGTTATTTGAGAGGAATTCCCGTAGGTTCATTCCCATTTCCGCAAAAATCTCGCGAGCCGCTAGAGATTTCTGTACCGTCTGTCTTCAGCAGTGTTGGCTGCTAGAACAGGGTTATCTACATAGAGGTTGTCCTGTATTTCTTGGGCTAGTTCCAGGTCTTCAACCTCAGATTGGAGATGGTAGCGTATTGTTCCTCACAAGAGGTACAGAGAAACATTAAGGCCAAATGTGACTCTGGTGAAGCGATACCTAACCAGGTTTTCATCTCTAGGCGGTTTTGTGATATCCTTTACCCAAAGGAATCGTGTCGCGTCCCTGTCTTGTTCATGAAGGCGTATTTGCAGGAAAGCTTTTTCCACTTCGGAGATTACCACATAAGGTGCGATGCGGAAACGTAGAAGCATTGCGTAGATCTCCGGGAGGATTAACGGTCCCTGATGTAAGATGTCGTTTAGGGATGGACAATCCTTGAAGTGTGAGGAGGCGTCAAAGACGATACGTAACTTTGTAGTGTCCTTTTGTGGTGTAATAACTGGCTGATGGGGTATGTAGTGCAGGACGATGCCGTTAAGTGGTTGGTCATTGGGAATTTCTTCGATGATGCCTTTGTCGAGCTGATCTTTCATAATGTCTTTGTAATTCTCAAGAAGATGTGGACGCGCCTTTAACATTTCCAATGTGTCCTGAAGTCGGCATAGCGCAATGGCCTTATTAGTTGGTAAGGGAGCGTGGTTTTCCTTGTATGGGAGGCGGACGCAATAGCCATCAGGCCGTCGCTGGATAGTACTCGTGAAGAAATCTGATAACCTTCTTATTGATTCTTTCTCGTTCTGCGTCTTTAGTTCCTGAAAACTCGCAGATACCAGCCGAATCCATCGTCCAGTACTTATCCCAACGGTCTAGTTCTTCATCAAAATTGAGAATGGTGTTCGTTCTCACTGTAAGGCTGGAACAATCTTGGAAGAATTTGCTTCTGTTGCCCAAAGGAGAGACTTGCAATCCGGTCAGGAGGTACCCTTTTGGATGGAATTAATTGTAATCCAGAGGGTAAGGTATAGCGTGGAGAAGTCGACTCCAATAGTGTCCAGAGCTGATCACAGCCGAGCAGGAGTTGTGGTTTTGAAAGCTCCCTCTGCGTTGATCGCGAAAGCGTGACGCCATGGTGGGCGATAAAGTCGATGTCTTCTTTTGACAGGTGTGCAGCCTTACTTACTCCGGTAAGGTTTGATGTAGTGAAAAGGTTGACCGTATGCCGATGTCCTTCTGTATCCCATATATGCAACGTGGTAGAACTGCAGGATGTTCTCTTTGGCTCATTATTGCCGAAGGTATACATTGTGAGAGTACAAGTCGTTGAACAATCTAATTCCAGTTCCTCTGCAAGTGACTCACTTATGAATGATCTATCGGCACCAGTATCGAAGAGAATTTCTAATTCCCTCCACCCTTTTCGGAGCGGGTCCCACACCCGTGCACATCCTGTCAATAGTGAGACTTGCCCAAGATCATCACTACCTGTACCTGAATGATGGAGTACCCTTGCTTTCCTGTTTGCGCTCTGGTTTTTCTTTGGAGTCCTCTTGTGTGCCACCAACTGTTTCAGTTTGGATCGGATGAGCTTGTGCTACTCTAGGTCCAATTTGCCTAGATTTTTTAGTGACCATGAAAGGGTTTGAAGGTTTGTGCTGAGGTTGCACTGCGGTAGCTCTAGAAGGTGGCGTGCGTGTTAGTTGTCGCGGTGTGGTGGAGGTATAGGTAGCGGTGCCTGACGATGTTTGCGATATCCTCACTGGGCACAAAGTATGGTGATGCCTTTTCCCAGTGCACGTGGCGCACCCTTCACTCAAACACTGCGTTACAAAGTGCCCCTGTCTTCCACAGTTATTACTATTATTACTATTTTATTTAAGCCAATAACAAAACAGCAAAATCATCAAGCGAAAACATAGCAATTCTACGATTGGCTATATAACAAGGAGAAGGAAGGCAGGTTATATCCGAAATAAATCTGCTAGCTGAGAAGAGCCCATGATTTAGATTCATGTATACTACCAACTAAATTCATTTGATTAATATTGCTCACTGTGTACACATTCCAAACTCATCATCTCTCTAGACATTAATTCCATTAAGGTCATTTCAATTTAAAATTTCTGAGAAAGTAAAAGTATTATTTTTTCTAGTTCATACCCAGTCTAACCACAATTTGACTGTACCTAAATGAGTTGTTAGAGGGCAAACGAGAGCATTTCTTAAAAGCGTTGCACAAAATGAAGCGGTTTTGTAAAAACCAGCCGAGTTATAGCATGGTTTGTAAGAAATTAATCAATTTCGCACCACTCTCGAGCAACATTCGTGCCAGGTCACACCTAAGCGTAAGGAAGTAGCCTTTCGAACTTAGGCGAGGTATTCCTTCTTTCAGTAACCGCCTTCGTTGCTTCTATAACTACAGACTGGTCGACCATAATACCGCAGCAATTTGTAGAGTGACGAAGGCTTTAAGAATGTCTTTTTGCCTTATAGTTTTTGCCATCTAACTTGACATGCAGTATACAGCAAATTGCATCATACGACTGAGAAGAGTAGCAAATTGCATCATACGACTGTTTTGGAGTATCAAAAGTAATTAAGGAACAAAACTGGAAAACTTTCGCTCGAAATACTGAATAGCAGAAAGGAGGGAGAATGGGCTTTTCTCAGACTAAGCAAATCCTTGAAACCAAATGTGAAAACACAAAAACAATCTACATAACACAGTGTATAAAATCAGGTGCCTTAATACATTATAATATAGCTAGTATGATCTTCGCGGTTCTCGAAGTGCTTCTGAAATCGTTCTACAAGTAGATGCTGCTGTGGGGAGGCGATATAATGCTTTAGCCGTATCTGTAATCCTTGAGTATTGATCAAAAATTGTAACCATTAAGAAATTCAAAAAACCCCTTTTCTTTGAGATATTACTCCAGCCTGCGGCTGAAGCTGGCTGGAGTTGATGATGAGACTAGGTCGCTTGGCAATTTGTTCCACGTTTTCGTTGCATGCACTAGAAATGATTCAAATAACTGTTGAGATCGTATACTTCCAATGTAGATCCGCAAGGCATGACCTCTTGTTCTATTGCTAAATTCATAAAAATCAAAAAGTTCATTTTTTTCAATTTCTATATGATCGAAAACTATTTTGAATAGCAGGCTTTGATCATATATGGTTCTCCTTAATCGCAGGGATGTGGTTCCAAGGAAGGCGAGTCTATCTCGATAACTGACACTGAACATACCATTCCTACCGAAGATTTGATTCGTAAACCTCCTTTGAACCTTTTCGACTCTTTCAATATACATCACCTTAGAAGGCGACCAAACCGGTGTACAGTATTCTAGTAGAGGTCTAAGATATGTCGTAAAAAGTCGGAACAGAATAGGTATCTTACGTGTCTGGGAGGCACGTAGGATAAAACTGCACTTCCTATTTGCCGCCGCTGTTATGTCATCAATATATTTTTAGCGAATCAGAGTATACAACGCCAAGGTCACGCACAGAATTTGTAGTATTCAACTTTTTTTGTCCCAGACAAAATGATAAACCATGTGGGTGTGTTTTACAAATGCAAATAATCATCGTTTTTTCGTAGGAAATATTCAACATCCATTTTGTTGACCACGAGTGAATAGCATCTAGGCCGTGTTGAAGGACTTCCGCGTTGTTGAAAGAAAATATCTTGGAGTCATCTTCGTAAATTGAGCAAAGCACCCCATCAGGAAGACATTTCGGGAGATCGTTGATGTAAAGTAGAAACATAAGTGGCCCTAAGCATGTACCCTGAGGAACACCACTAGGTGTTTCATACGTAGCGGAAACAGCACCATTAATTACCACTGTCTGGGTGCGCCCGGTTAGAAAGGATATGAGGAACTTCAAAAGACATCCCTCTAAACCATAAGCACGCAGCTTTGTAATAAGGAAATCTAGATTGAGGGAGTCAAAAGCTTTAGTATAATCGAGAAAGCAAGCAGTGACGTATCCATTTGAATCTAGCACCTTTTGCCAAACGGGAACAGTAGAGATCAGAGCTGTAACCGTAGATTTTCTTTCAAGGAAGCCATGTTGTGACTTTGTGATAAGACTTTTTTCTCGTAAATAATTACAGATCTGACTGCGTACTATCCTCTCCAATACTTTGCTGGTTGAGGATGTTAGGCAGACAGGTCTGCAGTTTTTAAAATCTGACTTATTTCCTTTCTTAAATATCGGCTTAACGAAGCTTGTCTTCCATACTGACGGAACCTCCCCGTGAAGTAGGCACCAGTTGAACAAAAGAGTTAATACTGGAGCAAGCCCCATTGCTGCCTTCTTTAGAAAAACGTGTGGAATTTTGTCAGGTGATGTGGAGTTTCGCTCCGGCAATCTCACCAGCGTTCTGTAAACCAAGTCGCTATTTATATCAAGAAAATCTAGATTTGCAGAGGTAAAAGCAGGACAGTCAATCTTCATATAGGGATGGTCTTTGTACACTGACCTAAAGAAGGAGGCAAATACCTTTGCCTTTTCCAACTCGGACTCACAGAGCTCACCATTATTATTGAATATGGGTCCAATACTGTTATTCATTTTAAGACGGCTGTTCACAAATTTGTAGAAAAGTCTGGGATTCTTGGAAAGCACTATCCGCTCTTCTCTCTCTAAGCTCAGAGCAGCTAATGCTCTTTTGAGTTTTCGGGAAAGGCGAATATATTTCTGGATTCCTATGTTTGATCGCGCATCAAATAATTTTCCAACTTTGATAGCAAGCTTTCCTATTTTTGAAGGATAACTAATTTCTTTAACAGCTCTCTGCTTTTTTGGTACAAACTTCTCGATCAGGTGATAGCAGTGCTGAAGATACAAGATAAGATATAAGATATAAGTTGAGACACAGTTTTCGCTCTTGCATGAAAGCGCGTCTATCTGATATGGATACTTTGTGCATAACAGCGATTTGTGTTCATCCGATTGTCAAAACATGCACGCTGGATTTCTCGCGCTGAAGCTGATGTTGTTCTTCTTCGGACTTTCCCATTGGAATGCACGTCCGATGTGATGGTTCTATTGACAACTTCGCCAATGCGTTCCTCCTTTGTGATGTAATCATCTATTACGCTAAGAATGTCTTGCATTTTCCAAGCGGAGTTCTCATTACTCTGTGGAAGACATTGAGAGAGCACTTGGCGTTGAATGACAGGTGTAAATTTTGCAAGAACTTTCTGCACGAGGTAGGAGCCGTCAAGCTGAATCCTCAGCTTCTGTAGCTGCGTCACGATAGGGATTATGTACTCAAGGAGATGCCTTTGTCCCTGAATTGTCGAGCGGTCTGCCTTCGCTGTCTCTAGGCGTGCTTGAAGTGATGCAATTGATCTGGAGTTGTCCCCATATTTTTTATGCAATATCTGCACTGCCGATTCGTAGTTATCGTCAGTTACTGGGAAGCGTTTGATTATTTCTCGAGCTTCTCCCGTTAGTGCGTCTAGGAGATAATTGAACTTTTGCAAGTTCGTTAATGGCTGGCTGTGGACGTTGGCGTCGAAAATTGTCCAGAAATTTGTGTATTCCCATATTTTTCCTGAGAAAGTTGGAATTGGGATGGCCGCTAGCTTTGGTAGCGTTGCTTGTATCGGTCCCCAGGAGTTCTGTGGCGGTAGTTGGTTTAATGTCCATGCGAAGGTTCCCTGCGCCGCTGCGGAGTTGTTTACGCTGCTGCGGAGCGCCGCGTCCATCTCAAATGCCAAGCCGTGAGCGCGTTCCAGCGCTGTATGGGCCTTGTCCATGTACCCCTGCACTTGCTTCACTTGCTCCTCATCAAGCGAATCAATCAATGAGTCAACGGTGGCCGTGAAAGAGTTAAGAGTCTCAAGAACTAAGCGAGGAGTTGACTCAATTTGGTATATCAGTGACTGATGCTCAGCTGGGGTGAGAGGCGAATATCGGACGGACCAGGGAGTTCACTGGTACCTGTTGCTTTGTTAGTTAGCTGCGTTAGGTTATTGCAGTAGCGTGTGATGAGAGATTTTGGGAACTTAACGACATGGGTCCCGCCATTCTGTGTTTAAAGGAAATGTTATTTCTGGATTTTTAATATGATATTTGAATGGAAAAAGCAAGTAAAAGCGTCGCGTTGACCGTTAGGACTCCAAAAAGTGTTAGCGACAAGCGTTAGTTGAATAAAGCGTCGCGTTTTTCCAGGCACAAAAAAGTTGCGATAAAGTCGAGAAAATTTTAAGTGTGAAATTCGTACCTCGGTGCCTTGTCAGTTTTTAGCAGATGCACCATTTAATAGTTGCGGCGGTTCAGTGAATACTAGCTGACTCGGTCGACCACGATTCCACGGTTACCAAACCACAGTTCGTCACCAACGTTTATTTGACCACTCGACGGCAATCTCAAACTTGGGTAATTAAACCAACTTTATCAAGTTCTTTTGCGAGTACACTATACGAAAAAATGCAATTCACTACAGTCAAGGCGTGTTTGCGTTTTGTCCAAGAAAAATTGTGATGAGGAGTACCCAAACCCAAACATGGAGTAGAAGTGGAGTTAGGTGATGAAATGGATTTAGCAGAGCAGCAAAAAATGGTAGAACAATAAAACTTTTAAGAAAAATTTAGATTCTGCCTTGTCGCGGCAGACAGACGTGCATAACTCCGCCTCACGGGCTTCTGTGAGCAGACGCCTCTGAGATGGAATGTAAGATAAGGCAAAATACCAGCGTCTGCTCATAGAACCCCGAGAGAAATCGTGTTTCTTCACGATACACACGACCGCTCTCGCTGTGGATGACGCGGGATACCTCACTTAAGTTAGATCACTCGACGGACAAACTCTTTTGTATATAGGTGGTGATGGTGATAGGTGATGATATCTCACATAGGTTAGATCAGTCCACCGCTCTCGCTGTGGATGATGCGGCCTACCTCACTTAGGTTAGATCACTCGACGGACAAACTCTTTTATATATAGGTGGTGACGGTGATGGTGATGGTGATATCTCACTTAGGTTAGATCAGTCGACCGCTCTCGCTGTGGATGATGCGGCGTACCTCACTTAGGTTAGATCAGTCGACCGCTCTCGCTGTGGATGATGCAGCGTATCTCACTTAGGTTAGATCACACGACCGCTCTCGCTGTGGATGACGCGGGATACCTCACTTAAGTTAGATCACTCGACGGACAAACTCTTTTTTTGTATACAAGTGCTCCGATACGCCGAATGGCGTGTCTCGCACTTGCGCGCTTCGCGCGACTTTGCAGGATCACTGACCTATGGAAAGCAGTTTTTGTAAAACTTAAAATTCGATAACATCTAGGACCTGGTGCCTACTTTATCGGCATCAAGCCGTTTACCACTTTGGTACTTCTTCATAGACATTCTCTCCGAACCGGCCAGTAACGTCATTGGTTTGTGCTGCGCAGCACTTCCGTCCCTCATGTTGCTCCTCCACAACCGTTCTCATGCTCAACAGCTAGCGTTCCCAGATATCGTTGACATGTCTTCCGTAGCCAAGTTCCCCTTTCTCGTTTCTTCTTACTGAATCTAGTTGCTGGTCCGCCTTTACTGGTCGTCCCTCCCCTCTTTAGTCCCTCACCTTCCCGGTCCCACTCCTGGCCCATTTCTTTGTTTTCACTACTGACCCCTACTGGCCTCTTCCTGCTGGATCGCCTGCCCTGGTCCCTCCTTCAGGTTGTTCCTTTCCTTCCTGGTCGCTCTGCTGGTCCACCCTTGAGGTCCTCCTTACTGTCCTTCTCCACCTCTCCTTAGTGGTCCTCCCATGCTTACGGCAGACGTCGGTGACACGATTCAGAATCAGGACGCTTGTTGCGCGACGTACGGGGCCGTCTTCTGGATCCAGAAGCTCAGAAGACCCGTCTTCCGAATCCAGAAGCTCAGAAGCGTGCGCAGTCGCCGCTGTGTCGAGCATGAAGAGGCTATGCATCTGGCAGATTCCTTGTTCCCCTTATGAATTCCCTTACGGCTCCCTTCTTGTTGGTTCCCTGTCCTGGTCCCGCCTCCAGGTCTTTTCCTCCAGGTAGATCCCTCTCCCTCGGGATCCTCATTACTACTCTTCCCCAATTAAGTAGCCCTTCCACGCCGACGACACGACGACGGCGAAGGAACGCCCATTGCGCGACATCTGTGTCACATCTTCTAAATCCGGTTTCCCTTACTGTCAATGGATCCCCTTGCTGATCCTCCATATTGTCCCCCCCCCCCTGGTTGGTCACTCCCTACTGGCTCCTCCTTATTGCCTAAACCCTTCTTGGTGCCACCTCCTGGCCTGTTTCACTGTTTCCCCTATCGACCTCCCCCATCCATCCCGATGCCTCCTCCAGGTTACCCTACTACTTCTACCCCTTAATGGTCTTCTCATGCTAATGGTACGAAGTCGGTGGCAATCTGGACGCTGAATCTGGACGCTCATAAACGCGCACAGGTGCTGTTGTGTTAAGCAGTAAAGGACTACGCTTCCCTGCTGCAGCAACATCCCACGTTCAATGGCAAATTTTGCCCGCGCTGTAGATGTTGAGGCGTACCTCACTCAGGTTAGATCACTCGACCGCTCTCGCTGTGGATGATGCAGCGTATCTCACTTAGGTTAGATCACACGACCGCCCTCGTTGTGGATGATACGGCGTATCTCACTTAAGTTAGATTACTCCACGGACAAACTCTTTTATATATAGGTGTTGATTGATCGTGATGGTGATGGTGATAGGTGGTGATATCTCACATAGGTTAGATCATTCGACCGCCCTCACTGTGGATGATGCGGCGTACCTCGCTTAGGTTAGATCACTCGACGGACAAACTCTTTTATATATAGGTGGTGATGGTGATTGTTTTCCTAAGTAGGCTTAGCCTTATCATTCATTCCTATTTGTTCTATATTATCCTATTATACATTCATAGATGTAGGCCTTAGTTGGGTAGTGATAACACCACGTTTAATGAAAGATCCAATTTATGAGATCTTGTACAATTATTATATATCGAGATCTTCCTGGAAAGACGACTTTTCCGAGCATTGGGACGTTTCTTTTTCTTGAGTTCTTGTCAACTGGAGACAGAATAGCAGTGGTCGAGCTGTGTGGGCTTTCGTTGCCTCGGATACAAAATTATTTAATAATCTGTTTACTCGTAATTGTACAACTAAAGCTAGCTAACAGGGTGGAGGAAATTAACATGACTATGACCGCGAGGGCGGTCCTTCTAGAATACAAAGCAGATGTCGTATACCTTTTGTTTTCGACGAGGAAGACACTGTAAGTGAACTGTGAATGCATTATTTTTTTGCCCGTCTGAGGTCTCGCTGGTGAGACTCATTAAAAAGTCGCGGCAGCTGGTGCTTGCCGCGACACTCCCGGGCGCAAAACTTTTAGAGGTATCTTGCAATCCTACTATATATACAATATTCATTAACATGATCTTTTTTGTCTGTTTGTTTGTTAGTATTTGTTTTAACCTGCGTGATTGTTTACGTACAAAATAAATAAATAAATAAATAAATAAATATAAAGGAGTTAGCGGTTGTCCGTCCGTCCGTCTGCTCAACCGTCTGGCCTTTCCTAGAAGTCGAGTAGCAGGCGTCCGTATTCAGACGAGGTGCCATGTTAAGGCCGTCTGAAGAAGTGTCACCGATGTCGCGCAGAGGGTGTTGGAGTTCAAAAGGCATGCCAGCGACAACGCTCAACAGGCGTCCAAATTTAGAAGAGATGTCATCGACGTCGTGCAACAGGCGCTCGGATTCAGAAGGCATGTAACCGATGGCATGTAACCGATTGGGTGTTTGACAGGGATGAGCGGATAACAAGATTTTCAAAGCCGGATAACGGAAAATCTTGCCCAAAAATCGTCGGATAACGAAAAAACGGGAACAAACAACAAAAATAAAACTGCGCTTAAACTGCTCTGGTTTCAACAGCAGACATGGAAGGCAACTGTCGTCAAATTATAAGTTTTCTAACCACATTAATGGAGGTTTTTAAACATAGTGCAGTCGCCTTAACAAAGCCCTAGGGGATCTTCACGAAACTAGAGTAAAAGAAACGCTTCTTCATTGCCATCCAAACCGTTGCCGAGTTCAATTTGCGAACCACAATTCCTTCACCAGGTTCCGCGAACTGCTGTCAAACTCATCAGGGAGGACAAGTAGCAAAACCACCAAGCTGTGAAACTAAAACTGATCTGCAAACTCTACTCTGCTGATGTTTCGCTATGATCACTTTAATTTAAGCCTGGAAAAGATGAGAAAAGATTGAGAATTTGTTCATCCAAGCGCATTTCCATAGTGCAATTTACAATTTTTCATATTTTTGCCATTTAAAACGAATTGGAAGAACGAGGTAAAGGTTGCGTAAAACAGCCCAACTAACAGTTGTATGGAAACATTCATAAGTCGCCCTAGGAGGGAGAGAATGTGACACTCATTAACCTCTTATTCACTAATTTATTCACACTTCATTGAACAGCAACTTGCCAGCATTTTGTAAGTTTACATTGTTGGGTTGTTTTGCCGATCAATCGTCAGGTACATTGTTGGGTTGTTTTGCTGATCAATCGTCAGGTTTTCTTTTTGAATTAGACTGTGACCAAACGGAATGATCCTTGGATGAATGGCTCCTTCGACGCCTCTTCACTTTTCTATGCTAGGCCGACACAGCCGAATAAAGTCTGCATAACAGTCTTGGTTTCGCAGCTTCACGCGGATCGATACTCTTGTTCGGCAGTATCTCAAGATCTAAGAAAAACGTGGAATGAGATGGATGAAATACCAGCTTTCTACAGGCTAGCCACTACAAGTCAATGTGCAATCCAAATACACATGCAGAGAGATACGAAAACTAGAAAAGCAGAGGTAGAATGTCCTTAAAAGGCAATCTTAAATTAAAATGAAGCTCCAACATGCGCGGCGTGGAATCAGTTTAGTGCGGTTAAATTGCACTATTTAGATTTTTAATAGAGAGGATCAATTTCTTAACATTACGGAGGTACCGCCAGTACCAGCGTACAGAAAATGGTTTCTATAAACATACCTCAACAATTTGTAGGAGCGTAGCTTTCTCCACTCATTTATATGTATTGAACATGTGCCTATTTTGCTTGTGTTCATTACTGATCAGCGGTATGTGTTTAATGCGTTACAACAGTCTATCAGTAGAAACTAAAATACCTTTGCCGAATGCTACCTACATACTGCAATCGTGGAAGAGGACGCTGAATTCGGCACTAAACAATTTATCTTGGGATGTGCCAGGCCCTCCACTATCGTCAGTAATATTATCAAGGCAGCTTGTATGCATTCTTGGTGTCTTCATCAGCTTGTCACCACATGGCTTGTGGTGACAAGCTGATGAAGAACTCAATCCTTAATAGGTTTCATAGATGCGTGGTATAAATGAATGACCCTGGAAGGATGGAAGTTAGACGTCTTTCCAACTAAGTCACCTGTGGCTGAAGTCACCTCACCCTTCTAGATTTAAATGTCCTCTATTGCTGCTCGCGGTCACTCCTATGATTGTGAAGCTTCTACACAGCTATCCAATACCACGTCCAAACCTGGGTATCAGCTAATTTGTTGTTCGTTATCCGGCCCAAAATTGCTGGATAACGAACAACAAAACGGATAGGCTAAAACCCCCGGAAATTGGATAACGGATAACGAATAATCCGCTCATCCCTGTGCCACATACAGGGCAGTTGGGGAGAGAATAGCATACGACCCAGAAGAATGCGTCCACGAAAGAACACGAAAGAATGGGACCTCGTCCGTTGACCAATGCCAGCTGCAGCCCACTCAATTTTCGGTACATCTCGTCGATTTCGTCAAGGTACGACTCTGCTGTGACGGTTCAGCCTGGTTCCAGAATGTTGTAATGAATCATGCCATCCGCTGACAACCCCACTTTTACCATGGTCTTTTTCTGGTGCGATTTCGACTTTGGAAAGTGTCTGGGATGTGTCGATTTCGCGCTCCGTGGCGATCGTACGCAGGGCCGCCGCGCTGCTGGCAAATTGCCAACAGCCGCCCTTCGCTCAACTAATGCGGCCTACTTTATCGGCATCAGGCCGTTCACTACTTCGGTACCTTCGTCATAGACATTCTCTCCGGACCGTCCTGCGTAGCACTTTTGTCCCTCAGGCTGCTCCTCCACAACCGTTCTCATGCTCAACAGCTAGCGTTTCCGGATATCGCTGACATGTCTTCCGAAGCCAGTTCTCGTCACTCATTTCTTCTTACTGGATCTAATTGCTGGTCCGCCTTCATTGGTCTTCCCTCCCACCCCTTTGGTCCCCCACCTTTCTGGTTCCAACACCTGGTCTACTTCTTTGTTTCCCTATTGACCCCTACTGGTCTCTTCTTGCTGGTTTCCCCGTCCTGGTCTCTCCTCCAGGTTGTTCTTTCCTTCCTGGTCGCTTTTCTGATTTACCCTAGAGGTCTCCTTACTGCGCGTCTCCACTACCTCCTTAGTGGTTCTAACATGCTCACAGCAGACGTCGATGACACGATTCAGAATCAGGACGCTTGCTGCGCAACGTAGGGGCCCGCCTTCTGGATCCAGAAGCTCAGAAGCGCGAGCAGTTGCCGCTGTGTTGAGCATGACTGACTGCTGAGTTGCGGACCCTTAACCATTACACCCTCGTACTCGTTCGTCCCAAGGATTCGGCAAAAACAAAACATGTTCTGTTACTATTTGGAGGGCGGAGGTTCTCCCTATAGTACTCGTCCTTGCCGTTCCGGCGTTCCATTCAGACAGTTTCCTTGTGAGTTAACGAGCGGTGAAATGATTTTTATTTTTTTTTGTTTTAGTAGCGATTTTTCACTATCGCGTCTGCTAAATCCTAGATTTATGCGCGTCTAAAGAACTGCTGAGGCTGGAAATTTGATGGTCGTTCAAAGTGGGCTCTGTACGATAACAGAAGATGAACATTGGGTTGATGTCGACACATCCCAGACACTTTCCAAAGTCGAAATCGCACCAGAAAAAGACCAT